>CM076579.1:1332206145-1332934664 GCA_034641835.2 Pinus albicaulis
CTTTTCACACCTCTGCAGTTGACATTATTGGGTTCAACGCTTCTCCCCGTGTGTTTCTATTACGGCCTCCAACTACCTCGTGGATCCTAACTTCCGCGATTATAGCGGAGAATGCCTGCTGGTTTTGGTCTAACGGCAATCGTGATTCCAACAAAGTGGTATTAGAAATGAAGCTCTAGTCAAACTCACCAGTTCTCGCTTGGGGAGATTGTTGATGATAACGACCGCCTGCAGTTTTACGGACTAACCGCCTCTCATGGATCCTAACTCGGCGATTGTAGTGAGGACAATGCCTGCGGGGTTTTGTCTAACGGCAATCGTGATTCCAACAAAGAGATTGCTGAACTCTTAGTTAAACTGAGAGAGGGGGGGGGGGTCAATCAGTTTAACACATTCATAATCTCTTAAACCTTTTATTAAACCTTATTTACACCTTCATTTCATGTCCAACTTAATATGTGAGTAATCTTAGAATGTGAGTAGCAAGTATTAATATAATATAACAAGAGACTTAATATGAGAGTAGCAAGTATTAAGCAGATGATATAAATCAGATCAACACATAAACATCATGCACAAAGACACCAGATATAAGTGGAAACCCATAAAGGGAGAAAACCACATCTTATTATTGTTGTGATGCAAAGGCAAGTCTAACTCCCTCACCACTATTTTTCGTAGCACCAACCTACAAGAGGCTCCTTCCCACTGGCTTTACAACTGCAAGGGAAGCACTAGCTTCCTCTACTCTTCTGCCAACTGTAGCACCAACCTACAGGAGGCTTCCAACCTCAAACTCGCCTACAATCACGTCTTTCAAGCTACAACTGAGTTAGAAGCCGTGCTGAATTTATTCAACTCGAATGTTTGCTGATTTACTGTGATATCGCCCCGTTCGTATCTCAGCCTTTCTTCTCTTAATCTTCTCTCGCTTTATTATTCTATATATTCTCGCATTCTCTATTTGCTCTCTCTCACTAATTTCTTGCATATCAAGATGATATTATTTATAGATTTCCTCACATGACTATTTGTATTCTTCTTGGAATTCGAAATGGAAAGTCATGTCTCTTTGCCTTCTGCCTTCTCACTCCTTTTATCCTTGATTTGCTAAAGTAACATGTCTTCTATCTTCTTGGCTTCTTCAAGCTCTACCTTTAGCTGCATGAGGACTTCTGAGTTTTGTAGTTTTGTTCTTCTCTTACATACTTAAGAAGAATGTCCTTTTGCTTTCTGCACTTCAGTTTGAGTCTGTCAATATCTTCCAGAGCACTTCTTAGCTCCCCCTCAAGGTCGACGTCCCCTTCTTCTTCTTCATCTTCTAGCAGGAGTCCTTCAAGATCTTCTATGGCCATCAATAAGAATTCGGAGGTTCCTTCTTCACTTGAGGGTTCATTTGAATCTTCAGATGTACTACTGTCTTGTTGAGCATAGAAGGATTTTCTACTAAACTTCTTTCCTTTCTGCCAGTTCTTTGATTTATTTTTCTCTGACTCTTGAGCCTGATTCCTTATTTTCTTGTGAGGACACTTAGCAGCATAGTGTCCCACTCTTCCACAGTTAAATCATTTGAAGGGGAGTTTACCTTTGTATTTACCTAAGCCTCTATCCAATTTCTTGACAAACTTTGCCTCTTCTTCATCTGAGCAAGAGCATATGTCTCCCTCTTCTTCTTTCTTCTTTTCTGTTTTAAAGGCTGCTTCCCTCGTACTTGGCTTCTTCTGTGGGAGCCTCATTTCATAAGCTGTTAGATTTCCAAGTAGCTGGTTCATGGTCAAGGTCTCCCAATCAGCTGTTTCTTCTATTGCAGACACCTTTGGATTAAACCTGGATGGAAGAGATCTTAGAATCTTTTGCACAATTATACTTTCTGGCATTTTTTCTCCAAGAGCTTTCATATTTTTAATAATTTCTGCAGCTTTTAGGAAGAAACTGGCAATGTCTTCATCATCATTCATTTTTAAGTTTTCAAACTGGGCTTTATATACTTGAAGTTTGGTAGTTTTTACTTTCTGGTCTCCCTCATGTATGTTCTCAAGAGTATCCCATATTTTTTTGGCAGTGTCTTTGTGCATTACTTTAATAAACTCTGCTTCACATAATCCATTCAGGATGGCATTCATGGCTTTTGCATTAGCCACAAAATCTTGTTTTGAGTCTTTTTCTGTGTCATTTGCCTTCGGGGCATATCCTAATTCCACAATAGCCCAGACTTCTATTCCTAGAGACATTATGTATGTCCTCATTCCGATTTTCCAGAAAGCATAATTTTCACCAGTGAAGAAAGGGGCTTTATTGGTTGAGCATCCTTCTTTACTAGCCATCTTGGGAACCTAGGATCTCCTTTCAGTTGTTAGACTTGAACAAAGGAACCTGCTCTGATACCAATTGTTGTACCTTTAGTTAAACTGAGAGGGGGGGGTGAATCAGTTTAACACATTCCTGATCTTTTAGAACTTTTCATTAAACTTATTTACACCTTCATTTCATATCCAATTTAATGTGTGAGTAATCTTAGAATGTAAGCAGCAAGTGTTAGTATAATATAGCAGTAGACTTAATATGAGAGCAGCAGATATTAAGCAGATGATACATATCAGATCAATACATAAATATCATGCACAGAGACACCAGATATAAGTGGAAACCCATAAAGGGAGAAAACCACATCTTATTATTGTTGTGATGCAAAGGCAAGCTCCAACTCCCTCTCACCACTGTTTTTCTGCAGGCACCAACCTACAGGAGGCTCCTACCTCAATTCCGCAAGCTACAACTTGCAAGGAAGCACCAACTCCCTTCAATTTTCTGCAGGCACCAACCTACAGGAGGCTCCAACCTCAGTCAGCTACAACTGACAGCTATCAAGCTACAACTCGATAGGGAAGCTTCAACTTCCTCAATTTATCAAACTGAATGTTTGCTGATTTACTCTAGATATCAGCTCTGTTCTGTATCTGCTCTTCTTCTCTTAATCTTCTCTGCTTTATTCTTCTATATTCTACATTCTCTATATTTTCTCTCTCTCCCAATTTTTGCATATCAAGATGATATTATTTATAGATTTCCTTACATGACTGTTTGTATTCTACTTGGAATTCAAAATGGATAGTCATGTCTCTTTGCCTTCTGCCTTCTCACTCCTTTTATCTGCTTATTCAGAAAATATAACTGTAGGTATCACTTTAGCATTACAGTGGGAATTTTGTTTTTCCTTCGGAGACTTGCCAGTGCATCACAAACAATAAAACAATTAAAACATTTACATTCGAATTACAATGTGAACTCCAGCTCAACTCATTTAGTCTTTTGAATCGCTACGCATTTGTCTTTTCTTTGGCTGTCATTGTCTTTTCTGTGACTGTGTTTTATCTCCTTTCAGCTCTGTTTTCTTTTCTGCCCTCTGTGGGGGTGTAATTGCTGCATACGTGTAACTGAGACTTTAAATATATAAAATGTAATTATTGTCTTTTAAATCAGGGCAATTCCAACCCTTTTCATGCCACAAGTGTCTTGTTGATGTGGCGAGTTCCGCAAGCCGGAACATACATATATTACAATTGTATTATATTGATAATCGCCCTCCCCTTAAGCTGAGGCCCGTGGATCTGCAGACCACACGGCTTATCGCAACAGCGTTATATATATATATATGTGTGTGTGTGTGTGTGTGTGTGACAGCACGTTTTAATATATATATATATATATATATAACCCAACCTTGTCTCTTGGCTTAATTATAAGATAATTTAATCATATACTCTGCCCTTTTTATACACCTTAACATACTCTCGGCGCATACAATAAAGCCTGTTTTAAAACATATAAAACTTTTTTCGGGCCCACCTGACACGTTTTCAAATGCGATTGATCGCAATCGCAAATTTCTATTTGCAATAGTTGCTGTGCAGTTTCAACCAACTGCAATATTGCGATAGTTGTGATATTGTGGGTTCCGCCTTATAAAACTTTGTATTATGCGCTCCATATCACTTCATAAATATGCTTTGGACCTTTGATTCTTTTAAATTCGGGCTCCGTAACATGAAACTTATATATAAAATGCCTTGAACTATATCCAAACCATTACAATATGTTGACTGACATTAATAACCAATTCTTTACATATATTTCCGCCGGACCTTATATTAATGTTAATAAACCAAATTCATAACATAGATCTCCGTCCCGGGCCCACAATACCATCGCAAATGCATACACCGTACCTGACTTATCGTCCACGCACCTTTGTTAATCCTCATGCAAGTCTTGCGAGCGCCCACCGTTGGATAGCCTTTCTCCAGATCAACGAACCCTATATATTTCGTTGGGCGTCTTCCGTCGATCCTTAATGCGCGAAGGCGCACGTTAACCCGTCGCTTTACAATACCACCGGGACACGCGGCGGCTTCCCTATGGAATCGCTCTGATTCCACAAATACCGCCTGCTCCGGAAAAGTGGTGCGAAATGGTAGGGCGGTTTTCAGCAATCCACGTTCACTATTCATCGGTCATGGTTCCATTCTCCCTCACGGTTCCGCTCTTCTCCCTTACGCTCCGGTTCCGCCCGTTGGATTCAACGTTTATTCAAATTTGATATAATTCTTCGTGCATCTTATCTTCTTGTTCTATAGTGCTCGTCTAATGAACACCACTTCCGCTATACATGGGTTAAAGCCATGCCTCTGATGTGGCTTATACTCGTGGCTCTATCACCCCCTTGTCGACAGTATCAACATTATTTACATCAATTCCGCTTATTGCGTGCACAACACCATTCATCACATCACAGGTTCTTAATTGTCACGGCTTCGATTATTCTCCCATTAAATACAGAGCCTTGTGCATACTTTTCGCTGGAGTTAAGCGATTCCCAGAATAATATAATGGCTCTCTACCTCTATCTCTGCCTCTGTTGCTTCTGTCACTCTGCCTCTGTCTCTACCTTCCGATAACGGTTCTTCGCCGTGCTTCTGTGACTATTACATTCTTCTTGCTGCCTCCATTGCCTTTGTTGTGCTTCAGCTCTTTCTCCTTTGCCATCAATGACAACATTTCCAACATCCCGTTGATGTCTCACAGTCAAAAAATGCAATGTCTTGCCTTAGAATAGTTTTTAGGTAGACACTCCTGATACGAGCAGCCTGCCTTTCGCCTGTGCACGACCAAAAAGCCACCTCTGCCGAGCAAAATTTATAAAGTTAGATATTACAGTATCGCAATTTACAAGGAAAATTCAACTATATTTTGATGACCATTTAATTTCCTTGTTATAACTGAAATTCATTTAAAAAAAAGGCAAACATTAGGGATTGAAACTAGAATCATGACCATAAAAAGACCAGAACTTAAGGTTAAGTCGGAAGGTAATATCTCACGGAAGAAGGATGCAATCGCTGCAATAGAAGCTAGATCAATAAACTGCAAAGCTACCTGAAGCAACCAAAGCAACAAAAAGATTAAGTCCAACATTAAAGATAAAGCGACAAAGGTTTTACCCAACTTTCCTCATATGGAACTTTACAGGTCAGATATTGAAAACAGAGGACAGCCGAAAAAAACCAAAATAAAACAAAGATAAAGTATATTCACTCCTAAAATCTTTGAATGAAAGGATTATGAAAACTGGTCATTTTAAAGTTCTTATTCTTAATAATGTTGCGAGCTGCAACAGAGAAATCACTTGGAACATTTTGGTAATAACAAACTGTGGAAAAGCCTTTTTTATAGCCACTTTGTGAAATTCATTTGTATAGCCATGGTTGATTTCAGGAATATTTTGAAATTGGATGGAGAAATTTTTTATCTCACTTCTGTCTATCTTGTTCATTTGATTCTAAAATGTCTCCAAAATCAACCATCAAAATAGTTTAATATCGTTCAACCCTTTGAAAAGAAATACAATTAAGATAAAGAATTGACTTGACACTGTATCTTGATAACTAGAAAAACAATGAGGTCAATTAAATTGTGCAGCACCCAAACTACCCACAAATTTAAAATCTCAATTGAACATGTATTTCCACGGTAATATATTTGCTTTAATGTAGTAAAACCTTTGAATGAAAGGATTATGAAAACTGGTCATTTTAAAGCTAGCTGTTATTAATAATATGGAGAGTTGCAACAAGAAATCACTTGGAACATTTTAATAATAACAAATAGTGGGAAAACCTTTTTTTTAAATTTTGTGTAACTTATTTTTTTTGGGTGGAAAAACTTTTTTTTTTGCAATTTTGTGTAACTTATTTTTATTTTGATGGCTGATTTCAGGAATAGTTTGAAATTTGTTAGGTTAAATTTTTTCACCTCGCTACTGTCCATCTAATTTCAAAACATTTCGAAAATCCACCAATCAAAATAAATCTAACGCTTTGAGCAGAAAATACAATTAAGATAAAGAATTGAATTGATTTCACACTACATCCTACTAACTAAAAAAACAAAGATGTCAAATAAATTGTGCAGCACCCAAAGTACCCTACAAATTTAAAATCTCGATGATGTAATATATTTGATTTAATGTTCAATAATGGATACAGTGAAGAATCATAGCCTAGAAACAAACTAAATTTAATAATAAATGAATAAGACAAAACTCTTCTTGAAAATGTTATAATAACATCAAAATAAGAGGGTGAATTGAAATGGTGACTAAAAATCTAGAATCTAGGAGTGCATTGTACCTTAACAATGCATTCAATTCTTCTATAATAAAATTATTATAATTATAAATCTTCATTATCTTGATGATGAACTATAGTTGGTAATTCGAAACACGTGGGTTCTAAAATTCCGTATGTGATTTCCCGGAAGATTTATAATTATAATGTTATGGATCATAGAAGCTTGCACTCTCAATAAAATTATTGTTTATATTTAAAAAGGATTAGCCATTTTTAATATTTTCTTTTTCAATCATAGTGTGAGGCTTAGATAAAGTCTTACATCTACCACTATAATCCCATATTAGGATCTAGGAGTTCATTGTGCATTAACAATGCACTCAATCTGTCTATAATAAAATCAGTTTTTATTTTTAAAAAGGACTAGCCATTTTTAATATTCTCTTTTTTCAATCATGGATGAGGCTTAGATAAAATCTTACAACTATCACTATAATCCCATATTGAGATCTAGGAGTGCATTGTGCCTTAACAATGCACTCAATCTGTCTATAATAAAATCAATTTCTATATTTAAAAAGAGCTAGCCATTTTTAATATTTTCTTTTTTCAATCATGGTGTGAGGCTTGGATAAAGTCTTACCACTACCACTATAATCCCAAGAGTATAATAGGAGGGAGACCCAAGATTAAAGCTTAAGTATATCCAATAACACTAAGAGTATATCCAATAACATGCCTCTAAACCACTTAGATATATCAATTACTTATGGCTTCTAAGTCATGCTAGTGGGGACTCTTAGGTCAAATATTTTGTATAGATATACCAATTACCTATAACTTTAATATCACGTGGATGGGGGATTGTATTACACCAGGGAAAATAAATTATGCCCCAACCACTAGAGCTACCAACTCCTTATCAATTGTGCCCCTAACCACTAGAGCTACTAAAGTAGGACTATATTTTCAAAAAAAGAAGATGGGGTGGGCTTTGATCCATTAATGGATGCCACTGCCAAGTCAAACATCAAATACCAAATTAGAGTTTGAAACCAAAAAAAATTTAACTTTGCATAATAATTTGACTACTCAAATTTATAAAAGTGTAAATATTCAATCTCTCTAAATTTAAACTTATATCTTTAAATATATATATATATATATATATATATATATATATATATATATATATATATATATATATAATTATTAAACTCACTCAAATTATATTTCCACGTCATAAATTAAAAAATTAATATTAAAAAATTAATTTTATATAAAAAGTTAACATTCATACACTATATATATAATTTATAAAAATAATTCATTTTCCACAGCATTAAAAAATTAAAAAGTTGTATGAGTGTAATTGCAAAACAATTTAAATTTTCTATGTTCAAATCTAGGTTACATTCTTATCCATATTGCTGAAAACAGTAATATTAAAAAAATAAAAGGAAGTAAACTGAAGCCAAGGTAATTTAATTTAAAATTTTCATGTTCAAATCTAGGTTACATTCTTATCCATATTGCTGAAAACAATAATATTAAAAAAATAAAAAGAAGTAAACTGCAGCCAAGGTAATTTATCAATTGTTTATAATATTGTGTAAATGGACATTTGCAAATATACAGTTGAACATTGTATAGGTGTAAATGAGCATTTACAAATTACAGTTGAACATTGTTCTCATACACATCTTGCCATTAAAAAGACTGCAAACCTCACTACTGTAACTTCAAAACTGTGCATACTGCAAACCTCAATACTACAACTTCAAAACTGTGCATATAAAAAATGGACTTAGATGTGCTTGCTATTTTTAAACTTTACTATTGATATCAATTCAATAAGAGAAAAGCTAGCTTTATATAGAATAGTTTCCTTAACTTCCTCTGCTCTTCATATTATGAAGAAATAAATAAATAACAGAGGACATTTTTACAGCGACTTTCCAAATTTTACCTCAAATATATCACAAAAACTAATACAAACATTGAATCACAAAGTTTACCACAAAACCCAACACAAAAAATTGACCCAAACTGGAATGAAAAGGACAGCAGATTCAAATAAGTTTTTCTCCATAAATAAGTTTTACCTGAGACACTTCAGGCACCACTCTATAAATATTTGCGCCTTCATTTTGCCCAAATGCATCGGTAATGTTCCCGAACAAGATTGACATAATTGGCAAAGAAAGTCCATTGACAACAGATGCAATAGCAGCGATACTCATAAGTATGATATCAATAGTATCTGCCATCATAAATAATTTGTAGAATGGAACAGAAAACTTGGTGTCTTCTCCTCTCTTAGTATCCTCTGCTTTCTCGGCTTTCTCATCATTTTCTTCATCTATGTTGTCCTCTGCAGCCATTATGGGAAGCGAAATAGGGCCTGCCTCAAGGTTCAAGGATTCTGTACTACTGCCATGAGGAAAATCAAATGGTATTACCATTTTGGATCGACTGAAGTAAACAGACAATCTCTCTAATTAATTTGGTCTGGTTTCCTTTATTCTCATTCAAAAGTTTCAATGGTTTCTGATGATGAGTGGAGTATCCATCGGAAACAGTTTTTTAAATGATCATTAATGATTTAGTGAAGCATCTACTTGAAAAGACTCTTGAAAAACTTCCATTATCCTAATGATACTTGGAGTATCATTACAAACAATTCTAGTTTCTCGCATTCAAAAGCTTCAATTGTCCTTAATGATGAGTGAAACATCCACTAGAAACATTGAACATTACACAACCATCCCACAGTTTTCCATTTCCAATACCCAATTCCAATTCCAAAAAAAGACAATCTTAATTTGAAACACCGAAAACTGGTCTTTATAAAGCCGTTGTAGCTGTTGACATAAGAGGGTAGCAAGGAATCCATAGGCGTCTGCTGCTAAATTTTAATCAAAATTCACCCTTAACGTCCACTTCTACAGTTACATGATTGCAACATCATAGTTTATCCATTACCCCAACAAACAAAGGAAAGACATCAGCATAGAATTGGCTGGCTTGCATGCATTTTTTTAAACCTTAATAATGATTAAAGAAGATTTACAGACGTCACCATAGAATTATGGGTTTGCATGCATTTTTTCAAACTTCATGCTAATTTAAGAACATAAATTGAATTGGGAAAGTCTGCAATTTGACTTGGACTTCCGACCTTCTCCAGATGGGCCAGGCCTGATGTCTGCAACTTCAACTCATACGTACTCTATGCTCTCTAGATATAGATATATCTGCTCTCTAGATATAGATATATCTCTCTGATGCAAAGAAAAATATTATGTGTGGGGCGTAGAGTTTGTAAGCAAAATATATATCTAGGGGTATATGGTTTGTTTAAGTTCATGCTGATGCAAATTTAACAGTTTTTTGGTTTTATCTTATTGGATATATAGAATTTATTATATAGATAAGAATATATCATTTATATATTATAAAAAATATTATAATTTTTTTTTTTTTTAAATTATTATAAATATTTTTTATAATTTTTTAACATATTATTGGTAATTAAATATGTTTTGTAAATTCAAAATTTAACTAACTTCAAAAATGGTTGATGTATTATTTTATTATAAGAAATTTAATCATGTATTATTTCTATTACATTTAATTTAGCAAGAAGTTTATATATATATATATAGTGAATGTGGAGAGAAAACTAAAATTAACATTTTTAAAGTTTTAAATAATTTTAATTTAAGTTTTAAATAATTTTAAATGTTCTAGATATATTATTTTTATTATATCATATTTAATTTTAAGTTTTATTATATATATATATATATATATATATATATATATATATATATATATATTATTTTTATTATATCATATTTAATTTTAAGTTTTATTATTATTATTATTCAATTTTAAGGTTATGGCTAAGCCAGACACCAAAGTGGTGCATGAGGTTCTCTTGTTTGTAGGACAATATTTTAAATTGAAAATTTTAAATATAAATGATTGCAAAATGTTATACTAATATTCAAACTAATATTCTCTCTCTCTCTCTATATATATATATAATTTTTAAATATATTTTTCTTATATAGTATAGAGATATAAATATATAATGATTTTTATAAATTATTATTTGTTATGTGGGTGTGAATTGATGATTTATGACCACTAGTACCTTAATTGTTAGACACCTCATTCTTGAAGATTGAGTGAATAACTTGTAAATATATAAACAAATGATATTAATAGTTAGAACTTGTTAGACGTCTCATTATTGAGGATTGGAGTTATAATTTGTTAGATGTCTCATTATTGAGGAATGTTGCAAAGGAAACACCTTAAGGCAATAACATATAACACTAATTAACAAAATATCAACAAAATGTAAGAATCATGCTACAACGAAATCTTACTGCAATATTGTTTCCTTGAGCCTTACAAATCATGAGGCCTATGTTGAAGCTAAATATATTGTCTGATTATGCCAACATGAATGCCTCATAAATAAAGAAATAAATCGTGATTTTCTACCTTCGAAATCAGAAGTTGTTTTGGTACAATTCCTTCATATTTCTTCTTAATCACTTCCTCCTACTAAAGACAGCCTTAATCAGTACACAGATTTTTTTTTAATAGTTTGAGACTGCACATTGTCTTGAGAAATTTTCCTGTGTTTCTCTTTTGAATGTTGACTCACCTTTGTATTATTTCCTTCATGATCCTTGAAACTATTCAAAAGATCACATTTCTCTTTACCACTAGTCTCCTCGGTGTGTGTGATGTTCTTGTTTTAATTTAATCCAAAATATTACGCTTAAGTAAATCTAGCCCATGTCATGTAGTTGAAAATAATGTAGAGATCATTCAACAACATTTAAACCATTTTATTTTGAAAATCAAGCAAGTGTGGTCCATAAGAGCTAATGATATGTTTTGTTTGTCATAATGATTCGAAGTTCAATTATTATATCTCAATATTGAATTTCTCATTGTTTGTTATGTATATGAACCCTTTAGAAAAAACATAGGAACATTTAATTTAACATATTGATCTCACCTACAAATGAAATAAGTGGTAGGAAATCATAAGTAAATTGCTAAGCTTCATGTAGGTATGGACACGTGTCATATCTAGTACAAATATGGAAATTTTCTAAAATGACCTGGATATAATATGGCTAGCACACAACCAATTTATATAGAGAAATGTCCATTTGTATGAAAGAAGGGGAGAAGTTTTTGGAATGTCATTCATGAATTTGGAATTAGAGCCAAAAAAATAGTTCTCATTAATATTAGCAAAATTTATTTGTCATTAAAAATAATGGTCATTATCAATATCGATGTACAAATATCAAACTTAGGAAAAAAAAATGCCACGATATTATAGATTATACTAGTTCAGTCAAGATGGGTAGGAGTAGAATACCAACCATTGAAAAAAATATTTGTTTGATGCAACACTAATTGAAACGTAGAAGATCAAACTTAGTCAATTACTATGCGATGAATGGCATGTTGACCATAAGACAACAAGAAGCAATGATCCCGTGTGGTCTGATGTTAGAACCATAAAAGTAAAACAAATTTAACTAAAGGAACTTTATTACTTAAAGCTTGAAAGGGTTCGAAAAATGTATCAAGACCCCAATAAAGATTAAGATCTAACCATTTTCTATTCTGAATTCATTTTAAACTAACAACCATGCTTTTTTTTATAGGTATCAATAGCTTGAATATATTTCATGCCAACAATCATGCATATTGTTAAATAATTATTTTTTTTGGAATCCAAAAAATTGATTTGCTTCCTCCACTGACACTTCCCCATCTGTCATCCATGTATCTACCATACAATGGATCGTTTTGAATTTTGAAATGGTGGCAAGCTAGAAATTTGAATTGAATTCAAATTTTATCAATATCTAGCTAGATTTGAAATTTGAATTTCATCATTGTTTACCAGGTTTGAGAGTTAATAGCAGGAGTGGTTTTGAAAGAAGGTGGTCGATTTTTACATGGTGAAGCTCCTAGGCTGGGACTATAGTATGGTTCTGACAACCATGAGAGGAACTAGAGGATTCTTGGCCTAGAGTGGCTTTCGAGCCTGCCCACTATTGCCAAAGCCGATGGCAAATGCTTCAACATGACATGATATTGTTCGATAGTATTCCCATGTGGGTCGCAACGCTTGTTAACAATGGAAATGAAATAGATTTGGTTGACAATAAATTTATGGAAAATGAAAAAACATAGCAAGTGAAGAGGGTTGGCTTCGTGGGAGGATGGTGCGTGCAAGATGATGAAAATGTGAGGTCATTGATTAGTCACCATATATATTGTATTGATGAACATTAATAGACACCATATATCTTCCACTTGTGTTGTGCTTCATGCAATTATATTTGTATATGATTTCTCTTTTGATGATTTTGCAAATTTGTTAGAGAAATGAGCACTTGAAGTTATTTTGTTCTTTGTCTTTTGAGATTATTAAGTGTGAAAGAAATTTTTTTTATTGGATTTGTAAGAATTGGATGTGAAAGGAGTTTCCTTCACTGGCCCTTTGTTCCAAAGCTTCCAATGAATAATTTATTATTTAAGAAACTCTTACATTTTATTATGTAGAGGAAAATGCATTTTTTTTTAAATGCATTTTTTCGAACACTTACATCTTTACAAGGAATGAAAAAATTTATTATTTGAAACACATATTTTCAAACTTCTACATCTTTCTATTTAGAAGGGAAATTTTACATGTTTAGCTCATCGTACCTCCCAACTCCCAAAATGTTATTGTTTGAAAAGTGCATGCCTCATAACCAAGCTGAGGATCTCAAATGATGAGAGGATCAATGTGCATACCATCATTAAAAGTTAACGACATCATCATGTATGTTTTTTTCCTTTACAAGGTAAATAATAATTGATTATTTTCAAGATTTAAAGTATTAATTTATTTATATTACAAGGTCAATTTTAATTAAAAATATTTTAATGATAGACATTTATTTATATTATAAGATTGTTTTTAATTAAAATATTTTATTTTATATGGTTTAAAGTGTGTTTTACTATTTCATTAATTCCTAAATTTTAATGTATAACATTTAAAAAATATTACAAAATAAATTATAGATAAAATGGGTTAATGAGGATCTTGACTCATATAAATTTATATTAATGTTAAATAAAAATGTAAAAAAATATCAGTAAAAAATTCTCATTGTAATTTTATATTATATTATGAAGAAGATGTGTCATTTTTTCAAAAGATTTTTAAAAATATTAGTAATAAAAAAAGGTTTTAATATTCACAACACAAAAAACATTTTTAATAGTTGAGAGTTAAAGAGTTAGTGTGAGTTAAACATTTTGGGGGTTAGTGAATTTTAATTGAGATTTAGGGATCTTTAAATAATTTAGTGATTAAATAAGATAAGTGAATTAATAATTAGGTGTTAGAGATCATTTAAATAATGAACTAACAAAAGCGAATATAGACATCAATAAGTTTATGTTTTATTAAGGGTTCACTTCATAGAAGTGAATTGATTAGTAGTCAAATATCAACGAAGATATGGGTCCTTTGTCCCATAAACAAAGTAGTCTCATACACCATTTGGTACATCTTGAATGAGCCAAATGGTGAGAGGCCACATGCTTCCTTGTAGGATAAGAGGTTAGGGTAGTAGAGTATGTACACCGTATTAAACTATGTACACCTTCTTAGAATTTAGACATTATGAATTATGAATTAGAGCGTTCACTATAGTGGATTGACTTTAGTGAGTTAATGATTCATGTTTAATTTAAATTAATGTTGTTAATGGATTAATCATTATAATTTTAACAACTTAATGATTAAATAGGGTGAATGAATTAGAGGGCTTATGGTAGTGGGTTGGCTTTAGTGGGTCAATTTGAATTAGGGGAAGTCATGATAGTGAATTGGCTTTAATGTATTAGTGAATAAATTTTAATGATTAAATAAGATGAATGACTTAATAATTAGGTGTTAGTGGGTTAGATACCACTAAAATAACTAACTATCAAAAGTGAATAGACACTTATAAAACATAAGTTTATAGATGTCTATATTCACTTTTGTTAGTTAGTTATTTCAATAGTCTCTGACCCACTAATACTTAATTATTAATTCACTCAACTTGCTTAAATATTAAGTTATTAAACTCACACTAACTGGCTAAATCTCAATTAAGTTATTCAACTCACACTATCTCCCTAACTATCAACTATTAAAAGTATTTTTTATATTAAAAATATTATATTTTTATTATAATTATTTTTTAAATGTTATTGAAAAATAACAAATCTTCTCTAGTAAAAAGCAATTTCAATGAAAAAATTTTACTCCACTTTTATTTTTACTTAAGGTTGATATAAATTTCAAGGAGTCAAGATACTTATTAAATATTTTTTTTTTGTAACATATATATATAAAATAAAAAAAAGCAAATAATTTTATTAAATTGTAAAATCTCTTTCAAACAATAAATTAAAATATTTTTAATTAAAATCAATGATATAATATAAATATTTTTTTTTGACCAAAACATTTTTAATTAAAATCAACCACATAATATAATGAAAAATTTATCTTTTAATATTTTAAATAATTGAAAATAATAAATTATATTTTACTTTGCAAAGGAAAAAAGAATTGTATATTTTATCTCAAATATTAGAAACGTATCTGAGATATTAAAAGATTTAAGGAGCTATTGAAATCTTCCAATCCATAAGCAAGATTTCTTTCTAACTTCCCTGTAGCTAAAAAATAAAAATTCTTCCAACCATAAAAACAATTATTTCATGCCATAATTTCTTTGACTAAAATATTTTTAATTAAAATCAACCACATAATATAATGAAAAATCTATCTTTTCGTATTTTAAATAATTGAAAATAATAAATTATATTTTACTTTACAAAGGAAAAAAGAATTTTATATTTTATCTCAAAGATTAGAAATGTATCTGAAATATTAAAATATTCAAGGAGTTACTCAAATCTTTTTGTCCATAAGCTAGATTTCTTTCTAGCTTCTCCTGAGCTAAAAAATAAAAAATTCTTCTACCCAAAAAAAAAAATAAAAAAAAATTATTTCATGCCAATCAACAAGCTTATCTCTAACTTCTCCCAAGCTAAAAATCCTTCCAGCGATAAAAACAATTATTTCATGACAATCAACAAGCTTTTCCTCCATTCATTTTGGTAGCACTCCCATGCACTGAACCAATTATTTCATGACAATCAACAAGCTTTTCCTCAATTTATTTTGGTAGCACTCCCATGCACTGAACCCCACAATCCCCCAATCATGGTTTCCAAGTATGCATTTTTCTCTCCCTCTCCCTATTTGAAGAAACAAAAGAGAAATGGTAACTATTCTTAACTATTAACTGATATTACTCATATTACTCTAATGGTTGAATATTGTTCAATCGTCTAACATTAAATCTAAAGCTTCAAAGTGATGCAAAGTGGCAACTAGGGGAGATATTAATCTAATGGTTAAATATTGATCAATCGTTTAACATTAAATCGAAAGTTGCAAAATGGTGCAAAATTAAATCTAATGGTGCAGTTGTTTAACATTAAATCTAAAATTGCAAAATGGTGCAAAATTAAATCTAAAGCTACAAAGTAGTGCAAAGTGGCAGCAAGAGGAGTCTTTATCAAAGATGTAAAAATTTAAGGAATAAAACCCTACGTTTACACCTTCTTGAGGAATTAACTCCATAAAATGAAAAATTAGAATATAATTTTAATTCTTTTTCAAGAAAAAAATAAATAATATATATATATATATATATATATATATATATATATCCAAAAATAACATTCATGCAATATTTGAAATAAAAATTTATTTATATTAAAAAGTAGATAAAATAAACTTACTAAATATAAATATAAATATAAATAAATCTAAATATTAAATAAACACTAATATTCTAATTATCAACTAATCAAGAAGTAAATTACCATGAACTTATTTTAAAGCACAAAAGAACATGAACATTCAAATAATATAAAATTGTAAAATATTTTTCGGTAATAATCACATGCAATGGAACATTGTCGACGCGTTTTGAACCAACCAGTGTAGTTCATCATCAAGACTAGTTGAGATCAGATCAGGACATTAAGATCAAATAAAAGTAGAGATGGCTAAACTAGCCGTTAGGAAAATGGCTAGTTTGACTTTTAAAATTTATTTATTTATCTATTTTTAAATATATATTATATTTTTTAATTAATTAATAATGGCTAGTTTCATTTTATTATTAAAATATTTGATTAATTTATTCAATTAATTAATAGATTAATTAACTTATTAATTATATATATATATATATATATATATATATATATAATTTTATTTAGTTGATTTTATTATGCACGAGATCTAAAAACAATAAAAAAATAAAAATAAACAAAATTAAAAATAAGAATAATAATAAATAAGTAAAAATAAAATAAACGATAAAAATATAAAAAATATCAAAATACAAAACAAATAAATAATAAAAAAAATAAAAGAAGAAGAAGATAAATAAATAAAATTGATAATAATGATAATAATAAATAAATAAAAAATAAAATAAACAATAAAAAATATAAAACATTAGTAGAAATTCTTTCGGTAATAATCACATGCAAAAGAACGAGGTCAAAAAATTAAAAAGACGCGTTTCGAACCAACCAGTGTGGTTCATCATCAGGACTATGTGAGAGATCAGATCAGGCAATAAGTATAAATAGATGTAGAGATGGTTCAACTAGCCGTTAGGATAACGGCTAGTTTGACTTAGAAACGCGTCTTTTGCATGTGATTATTACCGAAAGAATTTCTACTAATTTATATGGATCACAAAAAGCTTAGATTCCAAAAAATAAAAAAATAAAAAATAAAAAATAAAAAATAAAAAAATAAAATAAAAAATAAAAATATGATGATGATGATGATGATGGTTAACGTCCACTGAGACCAATATTTGGTCTATCGGACCTAAAGAAAAGATTTATTTAGTTTGATTTAACATTTTATTCCTATGCTCAAAAAGCTTGGAGAGAAGCCTCCTGAGTTCACTATAATTTTGACATCTTAAAAGGCTAGGAAGGTTAGTATTGCAACAAATATTATGAAATTGAGCTCTAATGTGGTTGTATGCGAGGCACACTAAGAGGAAGTGATTTTCATCCTCGATGTTCATATTCTCACAGAGATGGTAGATCCTTTCCATCCATGGTGTTTTAGGAACTGTCCAATGACCTGTTTCACTATGGAGCTCATGAGAGTTCGTTCTAATCTTGGCTATATTAATTTTCTTCTTTGAGCTAGTTAAAACAGAGAGATACTTTTGATCTTCTAGGGTGGGGTTGATGACCTCCTTATAATATCTTAATTTTCTTTTAGCTGCTAGATCTTTCTCACACCACATTTCTTCTTTGAACTTAGAGGTAACAATTTTTATAATGTTATTAATGTTAATGTTTTGCAATGCAACTTTCTCGTCGATCTCCCAATGGTTTAACCAGGCCCTGGTGTCTTATACCAACCTCGTTTAAGCCTTAGGTGGTTTTGGCTAGAATTTAAAGCTAGCTTAGGAAGTCTATGGTCTCCTATGCTATTGAGCTTGTGATTGTACAACAGAAGCCTAGTCATAGATAGGCTCTCGATAGGGGAAAGACCCACTTCTATAAGGAGAATAAGATAGGGTGTATTGCTTTTAATTTTAAGATTAAACGTTATAAAACGCTTCTAGATTTGCTCAATATTTCTCTAGGATTCTCTAGATATGCTACAATCCCAAACCTCACATCCATATAAGATAACAAGAGTGACTAAAGTTTCAAAGAGGAACTTCTTTCTATCTCACATTACGAGGTTTGTCGTTTTACAATTATTTACAAGACCAAAATAAGCTTTCCACCCCCCATTAATCCTTTTCTCAATGCTATAGTTCCAGTTGAGCTTGTGATGAATATCAATTCCTAGGTAATTGTAAGAAGACAGTTCCTCCAAGTTACTATTGTCATACATAAAATTAACGTAAGTTTCCTTCTTGGATTTGATAATCATAACTTTTGTTTTGTCAATGTTAACAAACATACCCATGGTAGAGCAGAAATCCTTAAAAAGTCTAAGTTGCTTATCAAGATCAGATGGGCACCTTGCGAGAAGAAAAATATCGTCAGCATAGAGAAGAAGGATGATGACTATCCCAGCTAAGATCGTGCAAGCACATCATGCTTCCTCTAAACAACCTTCTAGCTTGTTGATGTAAATGCCAAATAGGGTAGGGGAGAGGGGGAAACCTTATTTAACTCCAATATGACACTTAATATCTTTCGACCACCCCTCATTGCTCTTTAACTTGGCAATTACATTCTCGTATAATCTTATAGCAGCCGCCCTTAGCTCGAAAGGAACATTTAGCTCTTCTAATCTATTCGATAGGTTGTTTCTAGGAACCGTATCAAAAGCCTTTCTAAAGTCCACAAAGCAACATAAGAGATTAGATTTATCATTGCGACATTCCTCCACAATGATCCTAAGCATAACAAGGTGGTCCATTGTTGAGTGCTGCCTTCTAAAACGCGCTTGGTCTTTAGCTCACTTACCTTCACTTTCAAGCCAAATGCTCAACTTATTTTCCAAAATAATACCATATAACTTGGCCAAGAGAGGGCTGATCATAATTGTTTGATAATTAGAGGGGTTATTTGTATCCCCACTTTTAAGAATAGGGATAATGAGGCTCTGAGTCCAAGGTTTAGGGAACCCTTGCTTGACCGCTTGGTTGAAAAGCTTGTGGATGTGGGGGATGAGGACATGACCTCCAATTTTTAAGATTTCCGCCTTGTAACCTTCAATGTCTTTAGCTTTCCCATTTTCCAGGAGTTTAACCCCAAAATAAATGTCTTCTAATGAGAAAAATTCTTTCGTTGTGAGCAGGGTTTCAAAGTTATCCCTGGCATTTGGAGATTCATAAAGCTTTTTAAGGTAGGAATTTCAGTCGTGTAAAGCAATTTTATTATTATCTTTAGTTTTCCTAGTTAGAATCTGCCTCCAGAATTTCTTAGGAGCCACCTTAGAGAGGTGTAAGAGATTATCTTGTCTTTTACGAATATATTGCCTTTTTTTCCTTTTAATTAGGGCTTTGTAGATTTTTATCTTGTCAATTTTGAGAGATTCATCAACAACTTCCTTAATTGCTGTCCTCGCACTTTTACAATCTTTGTCATACCATGGGTTGGTTTTGTTATTTATTTTATTACTTGAGACTTCAGTTGAGAACTTGTTAATATAATATGAGAGGGTTGTAGTAAAATTATGATAGAGGTCATCTATGTTGTCTATACTAGATAAAGGAGGCAAATTATTTTTTAATTCATTTAGAAAGAGATCATTTTTATTTCTATCAAAGATTAATTTCTTTTGACTATAAGGATGATCTTCAATGGGATCTCTATGCATGAAAAAATTGAGAGTTATGAGTAAAGGCCTATGATCAGAGTCAGGCTCGTGGTCGTCTAAGATGTCAAAATTTAGTATTTCGTTGTATAAAGGGAGATCGGAAATAACATAGTCTACCACGTTGCTGCCAAGCCCATGGATGCATGTCATCTGGCTAGAATTGGGCCACTTCTTTAGAACATTGCAAATTATGAGATCCTGAACACTACAGAGCTTAACTAGCTCTGACCCAAACAAATTATCCCCGAGGTCTTCAGAGCTCCTTTTGTACCAACTAGCCAGAGTAAGGTCTTCGTCTAACCAAAGAGGATTGGGGTTGGAATGATTGCTTAGAAGAATAGCTTTTTTGCTTGAAGTTCGAGCTTTAAAGTCACCCATTAAAAGGATATTACCTTCATTCCTTAGGCTAGAAATATCATTCTCTAAACCATTGTAAGGACTATTTTTATCTAGATTCTTTTTCTTATAGAAGTTAGAATATATGGGGGGAAAATAACAGATTGCTATGTAGGTCTTTTTATCATTAATTTCAGTAATATCAATCCAACTATATTGGTTGTAAGGGTCGTTTTTATAAATCCTAGCATGGGGGGAGATGTTCTTCTTAATGTAGCAAGCTATGCCCCCAATTAATAATAAAAATAAAATAAAATAAATAAAAATAAAGATAAATAGAAAAATAGAGGAACAATAAGCAGGGCAGAAATACAAGGCAATCATTAATATAAGGCAGGTATCCAACACCTGCTGACTCTCCAACCATCATCTCTATTGAGTTTGACGGGTCTTTTTTCAATTTCTAAGGCCTCTCTTAACTTTTGATGATGGAAATGGTCGATCCTAGCAATGACCTTAGCCTCTTCGAAGCAGATATGATGGTTAGTCTTTTCTGCATGCTCAGTTAGGGAAAACGAGCGAGATATTCCATGTTTAATGTCAACAACATGCTCACAAATCCTTTGATTTATAGACCAACATGTTTCACCAATGTAAGGATTCCCACAAGAATAAGGAATGATGTAGACACCTTTCCCATCCCTAGGGTCAATCGGATCTTTAACCGATTTGAGAGAGTTGTGAATCCTGTTAAGGGGCTTGAACGACGAAGACACCTTATGCTTCCTAAGGACCCTAGCAATTTTATCAGTGGTTTCCTGAATGAACGGAAGACGCACACTGTTGGACCAATGACTAGGGTCTTTATTATTTTTAATTAAAGGACCTTTTTCTACTTTAAGAAAGGCTTTAAGGCCTTGCGACCTACTATAACCTTTTTTACAAAAGCGTAGATTCTAAAAATATTCAAATAATATTTACCAAAAACATCTATGAGGCACTTACTAAATTAAGCATACATAAAATGAAAGCCTAAAAAATCTTAAATTAAAATAAATGTGATTTTCCTTTAAAAATTGTTTGTAACTAGCTAATATATAGAAAATATAATATAATATTATTATTATATTTTAGGCAAAGATAATTACACAAATTTATCTCTCTCCAAAATATTCATATATCAAAAACCATTTTTCAATTATATATTTTTGAAAAGTCTACTAAATCATAATGGACTAGTTTATGTCCATTTAATTGATAGCTTTATTGGGCGACCAATCTTGAACCATAAATACCTAGATCAATATATGTCAATAGTTAAGACTGAAACATGTACAACATCGAGCGGATTAATCATTATAATTTTAACAACTTAATGATTAAATAGGGTGAATGAATTAGAGGGATTATGGTAGTGGGTTGAATTTAGTGGATCAATATGAATTAGGGGAAGTCATGATAGTGAATTGGTTTTAATGTATACATCAGTGAATAAATTTTAATGATTAAATAAGATGAGTGACTTAATAATTAGGTGTTAGTGGGTTAGATACCACTGAAATAATGAACTATCAAAATTGAATATAGACACTTATAAAACATAAATTTATAGATGTCTATATTCACTTTTGTTAGTTAGTTATTTCAATAGTCTCTGACCCACTAATACATAATTGTTAATTCACTCAACTTGTTTAAATATTAAGTTATTAAACTCACACTAACTCCCTAAATCTCAATTAAGTTATTAAACCCACACTATCTGTCTAACTATCAACTTTAAAAATATTTTTTATATTAAAAATATTAAAATATTATATTTTTATTATAATTATTTTTTAAATGTTATCTTCTCCCGTAAAAAGAAATTTCAATGAAAAAAATTTACTCCATTTTTATTTTCACTTACTTGAGATTGATATAAATTTCGAGGAGTCAAGATACTTATTAAATACTTTGCTTGTAATTCATATTTTATTTTTTTAATGTTATATGCTAATTATATTTACAGCATAAAAAAACAAATAAATTATCAAACTGTAAAATCTCTTTGAAACAATATAAATTAAAATATTTTTAATTAAAATCAATCGTATAATATAAATAATTTCTTTGACTAAAACATTTTTAATTAAAATCAACCACATAATATAATGAAAAATCTATCTTTTAATATTTTGAATAATTGAAAATAATAAATTATATTTTACTTTGCAAAGGAAAAAATAATTCTATATTTTATCTCAAAGATTAGAAATGTATCTGAGATATTAAAAGATTCAAGGAGCTATTCAAATCTTCCTGTCCATAAGCGAGATTTCTTTCTATCTTCTCCAGAGCTAGAGATTAAAAAATTCTTCCAGCCAGAAAAACAATTATTTCATGCCAATCAACAAGCTTATCTCTAGCTTCCCCCGAGCTAAAAATTGTTCCAACCATAAAAGAAATTATTTCATGCAATAATTTCTTTGACTAAAATATTTTTAATTAAAATCAACCATATAATATAATGAAAAATCTATCTTTTATTGGCTATTGTTGCCGATGGTCGTTTTTGGCGTACCAACTATTATTTTAAAAAATATTAGCTGCATGGTGGTTTGTGGGACTTTGAGAAGCCCAAACTCTTGATCACAAATGAGATATGGAGCCTTTGCTAGTAGTAGGATGACTAGATTCAAGATTGAAGACTATGGAGAAGGTGAGGCAAGCCGGGATGTCGAGAGTGGAGTGAATATAGTGCAGAAGTGGCAATAGAAGTTGGAAGAAGTTAAAGATGTAGGCCGATGGGACTTTAAAGATAGAGCAGTACCATCGTAAAATAGGCCTAGACAAAAATTAGATCACATAGGGCGTAGAAGAGGGTGGAGTTTTGATTGATGCAACCGTACCGACTTGTCTATCGCTTGATTGGGATATTGTCTCAAGAAAGACATCTCGCAATGAGTTGGTGTTAAAAGAAGAAGGCAAAGTATGTTAAGCATAGGCAGCATGATGCAACAATTTGAGAGGGAGTTGTTGTACGGATGTGGAAATTACTGTGGCAGAGTCATGTGAAGAAGTACAGAAAGCAACAATGCAGTGGATGGAGGTCGACAACAAGCCAAGAATCAGCAGCACGGAGACCGATGCCAAAGATCAGGGTGATGCTTCAGTGATGAAGTATTGCTAGAACACATTCCTTGCTAAGAGGGAGTGTTGAGATTTTGGGTAGCATCGAATGTGCTCTAGCTCCGAAACATTGTGGAGAGGTTGGAGCACATGAGATCTCCAAGACCCATAAATCACTTGGAGAAATTCCACTCGGTGTAAAATTTATTTAAATAATTAAATTTTTTAATGGGGACCCTGAGTCTAACTTAGGGAAATTAGAAAATTAAAGTGAATTAATTTACATGTGGTTAGAATTTTCTAAGTGACGTGGTTCAAGCTTTTTCTAATCTTAGGCATTGATTAGAGATTAGGTCATGGTCATTTATTTCTCAACGAGAAAAGTGTTAAAGGAAGGTGTTGGGTTGCGAAATGGGTATGTATTTGCTAGTAAGTTCATCCTTGTTATCCTTAATTCTTATCTTTTTCATGTCTTAATGCGCTAATATATTAAGGAATTATGGTAAGAAATGAGGAATGACTGCAGTTGTGATTCAACTAACGTTTACCCTTCTTCATGCAGGAAAGTGGACAAGGAACGATTGTTGTTCCCTGCTATTAGCACAGCCAAATTCGACAAGAAAAGAAAGGAATGAGTTGGTTGCAGACAAGGCTAAGAACAAATCAGAGGGATCAACACGAAATAGAGGAGATGTCTTAAAGATAGAAATTGGTTGCGAATTCCTTAGGATTGGGAGATCCTGAGGGATCGCATTTACTATTTAATTTTTACCCTTTCTGATTATAAAAGGAAACGATTGTAGGAAGAAATGAAATGCCTGTTGTTTTTCCAAACTGTAAGCTTAATTACAGACTGCATAGTTGGAGAACGAAATTACATCAGAATGTCATCAAGTTCACACAATTGAAGTTGTTGTTTACTTGTACTATCTAAAGTACCCAAAGGTAATTACAGGGTTAAGGGCCCGCCTTTCGGTGGAATTCACTGCTTCATCTGTGTCATACATTTCCAATTATTGCAAGTGTGATGGTTTGATAGTATTATCGCTTTCTGTGATTTTATTTCCTTTGTTCTTCATTGTTTTCCTGTGTTAACCGAATAGTTCTATTTTATATAATTTATAGTAATGTTGTCTATTCAGTTTACTTCCACTTTCGGATTGAGTTTCTTAGATAAATATTCTGCTCAATGTGATCAACTGTAACGAGTATTAACTACTGCTGTTAGGCTCTTAGATTGATATCATTGTTGTTTTACTGAAGAATGCATTTGATTTAGATTAAATCAGTTTCAAAGAGAAGAGTTATCACTACTCTACTCTCCATTGATATTGTTGTTACTTGAAATGCTATAGGATTTGATTTCATTAGAGGATTGAGTTTTCTTTTAATTGCAATTAGAATTTACTTGCTGCATCTGTTTACTCTTGTATTAAAAGATCTATACTACAATCTATGAAACATTACTCTCTGATTTAAATAGCAGCCACATACTATGTACACTCTCGAAATAGAAGGACTTGCCCGAATTGATAATTAATGTGAAGATAATTAGGAGTTTAAAAGGCACCTTTTATCAACCAACATTTTGGCGTCATTTCCGGGGAGAGTGTAAGCCATTTACGAAGAGTGATGTATATCTGATAGTTTCCCGTTGAGAGAGAACTGGGTATTAAAAATGGAAGGTAAGACCCTGCATACGAAGTATGCAAAATGCCTGCTCCCTCGCCCGCTTTCTAGCAGAGTTGTTAGAAATTTATGGTAGAGGTAAACATTTGAATTGTTTGTTTGAATGACTAAGAAGAAAAGACCAAAAATCAATCCAATTCCACTACCCAAACCTGAAAAATCTAAGGGACTGGTGACCCTTGGATGATCAACTTTCATATACGAAATCTTAAAGAAAGCTGAATCTCAGCTATCAGTAGGTCCTCGAAACGTTGCTTCCAGACAACCTACTGTCTCCCTTCGGGCCACAGGCTCACTATCTGCAGCCTATGCTGAGGTCCACAACAAAACTGTAGGAACTTAGCAGAGTTTTCAAGAAATTGAAAATTCTTGCCCAATTTCCTCACAAGAAGGGAATTCTTGTAATATTCGTGAAGGAGGAGGAGAAACAGGGGAAGAACCAAGATCCCCTCAGGTATTAATTGAGTAAGGAATACCGAGTATCCCAGACAAAGGGAGTGTTGTTAAGATTATTTCCACCCCTTTGGGACACCCTAGGGATAACTCCCCAGCTCCGGAAATACCGGAAGGATACTGGCATATATTTGATCAAATGGCTAACAATCCACAAGCACCCTAAACTTCCACATTGCAGTACCCCATCGTTGACACAACTGCCAACGCGCCTATGAAAGCTATCCCTTTACAGAATATTCCCACCTTTCATGGGCTCGCATCAGAGGATCCAGATGCATTTCTGTTTGAATTTGATGTAATATGTCGGGGTTATGATTATACCACCGACCCCCAAAAACTAAAGCTGTTTCCCTCTACATTAAAAGGCGCAACCTTGCGTTGGTTCATGGGGCTAGGTGGGGGAACAATAAATGACTGGGATCAAATGAAAAATTCCTTCCTTAAAAAATATCAGGATTATTGCAGATCTAGGGAATTGAAAGACGAAATATTCCAAATGGTAGCTAGACCTGGTGAAACACTGGAAGAGTATGTATAGCGCTTCCAATATAACCTCCAAAGATCCCCCTATGCAAATATTCTTGATAATGTGCTGAAAACTACACTGATTAAAGGGATGAAGGAACAATGGATAGAGACATTAAGTATTATGGGTAAAGGTGATATATATCAAGAAGATTATGCTGATATTATTAAATTATGTATCAGGTGCTCAAGGGGTAGTATGAGATTGAAACCAGCAGAACGCGACATGATCACCAGGGACAACAAAATCTCTGGCGGAACCATTACTCATACAGAAATTGGCAATCTGCTAGAGGATTTCAAAACAGATATCTTGGGAAATTTGACGATGCAATTAGACATCATGCAGGCCAAGAAGAAGCAGTCGGAAACAAAACAGAACCTAGTAATATTTTACCCAAGATGCAGGAAGAAGCATAGTCACAAAGAGTGTCCACTAGATATGGTATAAACCTGTGCCATATGTACTAAAGATCACGCCACAGAAAGCTGCACGTCACTTCTAGGGTTTATAGCAGTCTATAAAGAGGTAGAAGAAGAAATAGAACTATTCTACTTGCTAAATCAACGTCGCCAATGGAAACCACGACAAACAAGTACGCCAACCAACCCATTTTATTCCTTTCAGCCCTCGCAATATAATGCTCAACAATACATAGGAGCTATGTGGCAAAACCAGACACCTTTTCCCAATTGGTCATAGCAACCATTCTCTATGCCAGCTTGGTCCAACCAATCAAACCAAAATAATAGTTGGCCACATTTCCCTTGTTTTCCACCATTTTGGCCATCCTCCACATATCCATTCCAATGGCCATCCTCTACGTCACAAAACCAGAGTTGGCAGTCAAGCTGGAAACAACCTACAAATAAAACAGTAGGAACAATCCCCCTACCTCAACCTACACTGCCAGCACCCTAAACATTGCAACGGAACCCTCAGACCAACCTACGACCATAGCTCCCAGCCCAGCCCAACCCGAACCCCAACAATAGACCGATCCAATCTGTGCAAATTATTGAAGGACCCGAGCCAAAAACTGAGTTAAGGGAGTGTAATGAGCTGCAATTAAGGTCTGGGAGGATAATAGAGTCAAAGGGGGATAAAAATATACAAATTGAAAATTCATTACCTGTAGAACAAGCACCACAAGTGGAGAATCTAGTTAAACAGAAAACTCATGATCAAACTATTACCTCTTCTCCACCATTCCCAAACAGATTAATTATACCCCCTCAATCGAATATCCATATTTTGATATTCTAGGAGAATTGAAAAATTTGTGTGTAAAAATACCTCTCCTCCAAGCTATTCAGGACATTCCAATTTATGTGAAAACTATCAAGGAATTATGTATGAAAAATCCAAAGAGGAAAACAAAAACAAATCCAACTGTCCATGTCGTCGGTACTCTGTCTGATTTATTATCAAGCAGAGAAACACCAGTAAAATATGAGGACCCAGGAAACCCTATAGTCATAGTGCAAATAAACGGTTGCTCCTTCAATGCATTAGTTGACCTAGGAGCATCAATCAATATTCTCACAACAAAAACTTGTAAAAATCTTGGCATTACATCCTTGGACCCAACCACGACCCTCTTGGAACTTGCTAACCGATCAATTGTCAAACCAGAGGGGACATTACAGGATGTAATGGTGTATGTAGATTCTTGGGAATACCCAACAGATTTTCTGATCATCAATCCTAGAAACTGACTAGATGGACATCCCCTAATTCTAGGAAGACCTTGGCTAGCAACTGCAGATGCTTACATAAGCTGTCGCACAAGCAGCATGACTATAGCAAGAGGAAAAGATGTGAAGAATTTAGCCTTATACCCTCCAGCTCAGTCAAGTCTAACAATATAAAAACGAGGAAACAACCTGTATCATATTTAACTGAAAACATTAGATCACCACTAACTATGGAAGATGCTCTTGTATTCAAGGTTTAAACAGAAGATGACATCATTAACACTTATATTAACCAACCAGATGTCGTATCTCATCCAAAATGTCACATGATCGAAGCAGTCTTGGATAAAAAAATCGAAGAGGATCCCTTAAAATATTTTAGCGACCAATCAATCCCAACAACTTCTATTTATAATAGAAAAACCGTAGAAATTGAGCCAAGGAAAACCTTAAATATCAATAAAAACCTGACTGAGTACCAGGCGCAGAGGCTTGTCCAAATTTTGAGAAAATATAAAAAAGTCTTCGCTTGGGATTATCTGGACATGAAAGGGATTGATCCCAGCTATGCATGTACCGCATCTATATAGAGAAGGATGCGAGGCCCATTATACAACCTCAACGGAGGTTAAACCCTCATCTTAAAGATATTGTGAAAGATGAACTACAAAAACTGTTGGATGTGAATTTCATCTATCCTATATCCGATAGCAAATGGGTCTCCCCATTAGTAATAGTGCCTAAAAATAATGGAAAGAGGCGTATATGTGTTGACTATAGAGAGCTTAATAAAGCAACCCAAAAAGATCACTTTCCCCTTCCGTTCATTGACCAGGTCTTGGACACATTGGCAGGAAAAAAATTCTTTTCTTTCCTAGATGGCTTCAACGGCTACAACCAAATTCAAATTGCCCCTGAAGACCAGGATAAAACTACTTTTACCTACCCATGGGGAACCTTTGCTTACAGGGTCTTACCTTTTGGATTGTGCAATGCACCTGCTACATTCCAGAGGGCTATACTCAGCATTTTTTCAGATTTGATAAATGAAGGGCTCGAGGTGTACATGGATGACTTTACACCTTACGGAGATGAATTCGAGCTAGCATTACAAACGCTAGAGAAATTTCTTCAATTATGCATTGCTACTAGGCTCTGTTTAATCCATGAAAAATGCCACATGATGATGACTGAGGGCCTCATCCTGGGCCACTATATTTCAACAGCTGGAATCTAGGTAGATCCAGCAAAAATTCAAATAATTATTTTAATACCTACCCCTTCCACACAAACTGAGGTATGCAGTTTCTTGGGATTTTTTGGATATTATAGGAGATTTATAAAGAATATCTCTCGAATTGCTGCACCCTTATATGCATTAACATGAAATATTGATTTCATTTGGACTGAAAAATGTGACAGTGCTTTCGAAGATTAAAACAGCTTGTATCAACAGCCCTAGTGTTAAGGGACCCAAATTGGGATTTGCCACTTCAGATCTCATCCGACGCATCAGACACGACTATTGGAGCAGTTCTTGGCCAGGAGGAAGATAAGAAGCCATATGCGATATACTACATCAGCAAAAATCTATCTCCTGCTGAATTAAACTACACTGTGACCAAAAAGGAATTTCTGGCTGTAATCTATGCTATTAATAAATTTAGACATTATATAACAGGTTACCCTGTGGTTTTGTATACGGATCAATCTGCTATTAAATATCTAGCTAATAAACCTGTTACAAATGGAAGAGTGACAAGATGGTTGATTCTTTTTCAGGAATTCGACATAACAATCAAAGATCGACGAGGAAAGAAAAATCCAGTAGTAGACTTCCTTTCACGTATGCTAAAGACAGATGACTCAGCAGCAGTAGAAGATCGGTTCCCTGATGAACACTTATTTGTTGTAACCTTGAAAACACCATGGTACGCGGATGTCGCAAACTACTTAGTAGTGAGAAAGTTACCCAAACACCTGATGCCTAATGAAAGAAAACAAATAGTACAACATAGCACGCGGTTCTCCTGGATCGAAGGTTATTTATTTCATACAGGGGATGATATGCACATTCGAAGATGTGTTAGGGAAGACGAAATATTCGACATCCTAAAAGCCTGCCACGATGGGCCTTGTGGTGTACTTTTTGCAGACCGCGGGACTGGTCACAAAGTCTTATAGATGGGCTATTATTGGCCCACCATTTTTAAAGACGCCAAGAAGTTTGTCCAGGCATGTGATAGTTGCCAAAGAATGGGACGCCCTGGGCAGTTTGATGAGATGCCCCTGCATCCGCAGTTAGTCATCGAACCTTTTGAGCGATGGGCGTTAGATTTAATTGGTCCAATAAACCCATTATCTAATCAAAATACATATATATTAGTTGCAACAGAGTATGTGACTTAATGGGTGGAGGCAGAAGCATTACCGAGGGCAACGGAGGACTTGGTAATTCACTTTATTTTCCAAATTATCGTGCGATATGGCTTGCCTAGAGAAATAATCACAGATGGAGGGCCACAATTTATAGGCCATAAGATTGCTGCGACATTAAAAATCACCATATCTTGCACAGAATCACAACTCCATACCACCCATAGGAAAATGGCCAGGTAGAAAGCACCAATAAAGTAATCGAGGCAAAACTCACAAAAACAGTCGCATCACATAGACGTGACTGGGCTACGCGATTTCCAGAAGCCTTGTGGGCATACCACACGACATGGAGAAATACCATGGGATATTCCCCATATCAGCTAGTGTTTGGCAAAGAGCCCATCTTCCCAATAGAATTTGAAATTCAGACATTGAGGATAGCTCAAGAAGTAGGCTTGGATCTGAATGAAGCATAGATTAAAAGACTACTTCAAATCAATGAATTGGACGAAATCCGCCTATCAGCTCTTCATCATACTGCACTAATCCAAAAACAAAGATCGAAATGGCATGATGCCCTCATCAAGAAGAATACATTCCATGAAGGTGATTGGGCACTTCTGTATGATTCTAGGTTCCAGGATTTCCCAAGAAAACTCCAGACCAGATGGTTAGACCCCTATGAGATACAAAAGGTGCATGATAATGGCACCCTCACATTAGCCACCATTGATGGGTTTGGCTACTCTTTTAAAGAACATGGACATTGAGTACGCCTCTATCACAAACCACTTACCAGGGAGTCCTTTTGCCAATAGTTATGGGAAGATTCCACTATACAAATTCTTGCTGAGGAGGGAAACCCTTCCACAGCACCAGTTCAATGAAGGAATATACTTTTTTTCAAAACTTGTACATAAGTTTTCCTTTTTATTTTTGATTGGATTTGATTGTATGTTATTTTTTATTCTTTCCACTATTTTCTTCGTTGTTCCCTACAAGGAACAAATGCTGTTCCCTATAAGGAACAAAAATTTTTATATCTATTTTCTTTGTTGTTCCCTACAGGGAACAACTGTTGTTCCCTATAAGGAACAAAAATTTTCATATATATTTTTCTTTGTTGTTCCCTACAGGGAACAACTGTTATTCCCTACAGGGAACAAATGTTGTTCCCTATAAGGAACAATGTTTTTTGTGTGAATTTTTCTTTGTTGTTCCCTATAGGGAACAGTTGTTCCCTATAGGGAACATTTGTTGTTCCCTATAAGGAACAACAATTTTTGTGTGTATTTCACTTTGTTGTTCCATACAAGAACAACAATTTTTCGTGTGAATTTTGTTTTGCTGTTCCCTACAGGGAACAGCTGTTGTTCCCTCTATGGAACAACAATTTTTTTTTGAGTATAGCTTGCTTTGCTGTTCCTTACAGGGAACAGTTGTTGTTCCCTTTAAGGAACAACATTTTTTTTAATGTTTATTTTGCCATTTTCTTTCAAAGAACAACACTTTGTAAGTATTTTTGAAGAACATCCTATTTTTATCCCTCAACCACCCCAGTTTCACTTTGTATGATCCTCTTAATGACATGAAAAGTACAATATGTATGGAGGTATAATGGAACAAAAAAATACCGTGAATATTATCAACTTTAACAAGATTGCTGTGTGATGATCCATAAAAAGAAAAAGACACAGTTATCTAGCTCACTTTACTGTCTTCATTTCCACTATAAATTAAACTGATTGATTATCTGTATCATGTTGGTTCTCCCTTGTCTGTATAACTCTCTCTATATATTATTAATAAGATTATGGGTATATTCTTATTTCATATTGATATGTCAAACTTCTTCTGCCATCCCTACTCTTAAGGAGTGATGAGCCACCCTCTATGTATAAAATGGGGATTAAAAAATAAAAACAGTATAAAATAAAAGGAGATAAAAAATATATATACATTTCCTAATGATTTTATGATTTTCCATAGAGGGAGGATAGGGGGTCTTATCATGAGCTAGCCTACCATGATCATAAGGAAGAAGCGAAATGGCATTCCCACTATGGCCACCACACCAGGGATATGATCCAATGGATGCATGAACAAACGAAGTCCTTGGAAACATGAGGTCTCATCACGAGCCAGCCTGACCACTCTCGCTACTTCCCAGTGAATCGCAATGTGCTCACCTGGTCACCAATCCAGCACATTGGTCTCCACTATAGAACATCATAAGACATTTCAGCTTATGTTGGTTGCCAGACTCATGGTTCTAAGGGTTAAAAAAGTAACTTTGTCAAGGCTATGGACGTCATGGAAGCAGGCTTTGTCGATGTATATTGGAAGTTTTTATCTTAATTACATTTATAATAACCTCTTCTTATAATATTTTCTATGGAGAGATTATGGTCCTAACATACCATTGAACCTATATGCATGAATAATTTTTAAAGTCAATCACAATGATTTAAGTGCAATAATGGCATTAAAAGTATTATTTCTTGTGTTTTTTTTGTTGTTCCCTTTTTCTTTATTATATCACATCACGGCAGCTTATTATTTATTTACTATTCACGGTACAAGCCTTGATTTCACTCCGCCCATACTCTTTATGATCTTGTCATTAATGTGCATGCCTTACCAATCCATTACTCCTGTACCTTGCCGCCAGCACCTTACCCTTTTCATTTCATTCGGACGAGGACGACCTATCATTTTGAAGGGAGGCGGGGACCCCCAGTGTACTTATGAGTGCGTTGTCATTCTCTCATTTGAGTGTGCCGAATAATACGACATTCCATGATTGCAGCGCATGTGGTATGATAAAAACCTCAATAACGGTATTTATACTTATAAAACATCACATAACCATTTGTTGTTCCATTGCTTGGATCTGTGCATCGTTGTGTTTTGTTGCTACACTTATCGTTTTCAGAGTTACAGCACTATGGGAGGAAGAGCAGTACGTAGAGAACCATTGATATTGGCTGTCTCTGATGTAGCCAGGGCAATCTTAGCTCAGGCTAGGTGGATAAAATTCTTTACAAGATTCCAACCACCCAGCGAGGAAATTGCCATCGAGTTTTTATGAAATTTACAAAATGGACATTCTGTGGTAAGGGGAAGGAAAATCACAGTATCAGATGCAGTGATAGCAGAAGCATGCAGGTTACCTGTAGAGGGACCTGTGTGGTCCAGCAAGCGGTTGAAGCTGTAGGACACTATAGAAGTTTTTAGAGATGAAGGACAAGAGCTGGTTAAAAAGGGTAAAGGAATTCGGCTATCCTCTCTTGGAGAACCATGGGGAGAGCTAGAAAAAATCGTGCAGAATTACATTACATGTGACGGGCGAAAATATGTGGTAAGGCCACGTCAATTGAAACTTTTAGCAGTTTTAAAACAAAAATGCTCTGTTATTTTACCTGCATTGTTAAACTCTTTATTGCATGACACTGCCAAGAGGCTAAGACAATCCCAACATGTAGAAACTATGGTAAGCCATCACTGTTTGATCAGGCTAGTAGTTAGCCATAACCTTGCCCAGAAGCAATCAAGCTGAGATGATTTACTTTTAGCTCCGGAAGGAGGTTTAGCCCCGCCTGCACCTAACCAGGTTCAAAAAAGGAAAAGGACTCCCCTTTCAAGGGACATACCTCAAAAGCGCAGATAGTCTGCAAGGCTGAGGCCGAGGATAGGAATGGCCGAAAATTCTCAGGACAATATTATCCCTCAAAAGCGTAGACGGTCCACAAGGTTGAGGTCAGGAGTAGGAGTGGTTGAAAAACCTCAAGGCAGTACAAATCAACCAATAGAATTATCTAGCCCAGTAAGAGAACAATGCTTGCAACTAGAACCACAAGACCAGGGTATTCCTGAATCAAATCATGAGGAAGAAGCAGAGCATTCAGACGAACAAAGAAATGAATCAGGACTCCCCTCAACACCAAGCATGGACCCCCAAGAGGATTTGTTGCATGATTTCGACCTTGCCCAAGTCCTGGCCAATATGAGTAATTATATGCAGTCTGAAAGCCCACTCAATTTTAATGAAGAAGCAACCCAATCTCCCGAGAATGCTGACAACACCGAATGTCCATCTCCCTTGAGAGGTGTAAGCCGTGAAGCAGAAGCCGATGTAGAAACCATCCGGGAAGCAGAGCACCAATCCAGTGACACGCTTCAAGTGGAAAATAGCCAGGTAGGCCTAAGCACATAAAACATAGGCCAAGGAGAAGAAGTAGAGATAGAGATACTTTGGGAAGCCGATACTCAATCCGGAGACATAGTTCTATTAGGACAGAGCCAGGATGAACAACTAGGCTCTCTAAAGGCAGAAAATATTAATCATACTGTCAGTAGAGTAGTGGCTCCTCTGAAAAACTACAGAGCCAAATTGAAAAAGCTTAGGAAGGAACAACAGAAGCCGCGTAAAACAATAAGGAAGCTAAAAATAAAAATAAAGGAAATTACAATGGGGAAGGTCCCGGACAAAACCCTAGAGACAGAAAGCGCAGCTCAAACAGAGCTCATATCCACTCAACCAGTCAAAATCAAAGAAGAACAGCATCAAACTGAGCCCATACAATCAGTCATCATAAAAAAGAACATCATGAAATTTTTGCAGATATAGCTACTCAGACAGACGCATGGACCTCTCATGAAAAAGAGACCCAGACAAGTACACCAGCTAAAGACAACATGACACACAATGATCCCACTATTCTGAATCTTCAGGAAGAAATAGCACAGGCTCGACTCATGACAGAACGGCTTGAACAAGAAACTGTTCCCTAGCAAAAGTATCAAGCGTTGCAGAGGTAGCCTCGGGAGATGAATGAGATAGAGAATGAGACCTTCAAAAAATACAAAAAGGCAGAAGAGAAAATAGAGGAAATCAAGCTCAGATTGAATAAGGTCCTAGCTCGCACATATACTATCTGCTCATTATATACAAATGTATTGGCATGCAAGGTTCCCGCTACTAATTACGCCTTGTTACTACTAGAACGATACTTGCTGTTAAAAATTAAAGTCGTAAGAGCTAGAAAACAAATTGAATTAAACACATTCAAAGATTTTATACGTTGTTTCAAACTGTATGGAGTAAAGGTTCAAAGGTTGCTTTGCGAATTTTACTTGCACAATCTTGTATTAGCATATGAAGTGGAAAATAACCCCAACTCTTTCATGGGGGATATTCAATTCCAGGCTTTTATTTCATTTGCAGTTAATCAAGTTAAATGGTTCAAAGCTCATAACACCTTCCAAAAACAAGAGCATGGGTTGGATCTTATGGTAAGAAGTGAACCCAAGCATACTTTGCAAATGCTTGCCCACCAAAAGAGTTTGATGAAATGAGAAGGGGTAATTCAAGTCTTAGGGCCTATTCATAAAGGGATTGTATAGACTAGAGTGTCGTATTTTCAATCCATTCAAGAAAGTTCTATGATTGCATCCAAGCTTAGGTGGGTGGTCTCTGCTGGTAGTGTGCAGGATAGAGAGCCATTTCATTATAGAAATTTTAAAGCAGTTGCAGCCCGTTTTGTCACCTATAGCAACCTCATCTTAAGAGAGGGACCTTACTAGTTAGGCTGTCGGTTTCGTAGCCCTATCATATGGTATCCTTCCAAAGGTTACCGTGCCACCTATGAATTGCTTGAAGGAGAGGAAAGGACCGCTTTTGCACTGTTAGCTCAACATCATGGTTTCAGACCAATTTTTGATGCCCCTTCTCCAGCCTACTCTTTAACTGCACTCCATCGGAGTTACTTATTTTCATGAGGACATGAAACAGAGTAAGTAGGGGAGTATATTGGGTTGCGAAATCAGTATGTATTTGCTAGTAAGTTCATCCTCGTTATTCTTAATTCTTATCTTTTCCATGTCTTAATGCGCTAATCTATTAAGGAATTATGGTAAGAAATGAGGAATGATTGCAGTTGTGATTTAACTAACGTTTACCCTTCTTTATGTAGGAAAGTGGACAAGGAATGATTGATGTTCCCTGCTGGTGGCACAGCCAAATCCGACAAGCAAAGAAAGGAATGAGTCGGTTGCAGACAAGGCTAAGAACGAATCAGAGGGATCAACACGGAATAGAGGAGATGTCTTAAAGATAGAAATTGGTTGCGAATTCCTCAGGATCGGGAGATCCTGAGGGATCGCATTTACTATTTACTTTTTACCCTTTCTGATTATAAAAGGAAACAATTGTAAGAAGAAAGGAAATGCCTGTTGTTTTTCCAAACTGTAAGCTTAATTACAGACTACTCAAGTTCGATGATTAATTGAAGTTGCATTTTTCATTCGCATCATCTGAAGTAATCTAGCAGTGCCTGCTGGTGGCTAAGGGCCCAGCTTCCAGTGGTATTCACTACTTCATCTGTGTCATACATTTCCAATTATCACAAGTGTGATGGTTTGATAGTATTATCGCTTTTTGTGATTTTATTTCCTTTGTTGTTCATTGTTTTCCTGTGTTAACCGAATAGTTCTGTTTTATATAATTTATAGTATTGTTGTCTATTCAGTTACTTCCGCTTTTGGATTGAGTTTCTTAGATAAATATTCTTCTCAATGTGATCAACTATAACGAGTATTAACTACTGCTGTTAGGCTCTCAAATTTATATCATTGTTGTTTTACTGAAGAATGCATTTGATTTAGATTCAATCAGTTTCGAAGAGAAGAGTTATCACTACTGTACTCTCCACTGATATTGTTGTTACTTGAAATGCTATAGGATTTGATTTCATTAGAGGATTGAGTTTTCTTTTAATTGCAATTAGAATTTATTTGCTGCATCTACTTACTCTTGTATTAAAATATCTATACTGTAATCTATGAAACATTACTCTCTGATTTAAATAGCAGCCACATACTGTGTACACTCTTCAAATAGAAGGACTTGCCCGGATTGATAATTAATGTGAAGATAATTAGGAGTTTAAAAGGCACCTTTTATCAACCAACAAAAGGCTTGGGGTCAGTTGGAGGACACCACACATTGCAGTAGCACTTGAGCTATGTTGAAATTCTGGGGCGCAGTTTGCTGAGAATATTCGAGTGAGCCTGCAGTGCTAGTGAGGGGCAGATCGGTGAGTGATTACACTGATATGAGGCCGATAATACATACACCAGAGAGGCAGATCCATATTAGGCAGCGCAGAGGCCAGCAGGAGGGACGCAACCCATCCAGGCTGATGCAGAGGCAACGCAGGGTCTGACGCAAAGCCTTCAGGGTGATGCAGAGGCAGCGTATAGCCCATAAGGGTGACGTAGGAGCAGCCTGTGTTGCGCAGAGGCTATGCTGGGTAGGAGAGGTTGATGTAGAGGCTGGAGGGACAACGTTGGGGTTCCAGTGGGCCAGAAAGGGCTCGTATTCAGTAATTCCTTGAGGTTTTGAATCAACCATATTGTATTTCTCTGAGTGATAATATACAACTGTCGTGAAATTATCAGCCGAGAAAACCACTATTGGTGCCCTTGATATATTCAGATTCTGCTTAATAATAAAAACCCTCAAAGATTTGTTGCATTGGTTTTCCCACATTGGGTTTTTCTGAGGACATTTTTCTTAAAAATCATGTCTGTCCTTTGTCATATGTACGCTATGTTTCATTAAATGATCTGTATATGTGTAGGTTGCAGATTGTGTTTACTTTGATTTTTTTCTCAATATTTCAGTTAAATAAATATTGAATAATAAAACAAGTAGGAGAAGTAAATCAATATGTTGCAGTAGGATTTATGTGTTCAGAAGTTTTCACAAAAGCATGGGAGTGAGACAGAAGTTGAAGTGCAGTCCTGTAATGAATGATAAGGAGTAGTGAGGGCTCGACTGTGAAATACCATGGGTGAAAATCATGGATCAATACTCATGGTAATAGTCATAGTAAACTATAAATACAGAAGCTAAACACTTAAAACAAATCTCAACCTATGCATAGGACAGATTTGAGAGAAGAATTGAAGTCTACTGAAGTTGTAGTTGAGATAAGAGTATAAGAGAGAATAAGAAGAGAATTAACAATAGAAGATCTAAATATCAAATCAAGTGGATCTGTGAGAGAGAAGTGTAATGTAGAGTGTGTAAATGTAGTTTAGATATGTTTTGGATTTGTTGTGTATCATAAGAATGAAATATCTGAAGACATAATGAGCCAAGTCTCATAGATATGAGACACACACAGAGTATGAAAGAGTTATCTTGAAACTGTTGCAAAGAAAGAGAGAAAAGAGAGTAGATATGAATGTTGAAATCAAATCTGAGCCAAAAAAGAAGATATGCAGAGCAAAATAGAGTAGATCTAAATGTTGTGATCAAATATGGGCCAAAGGTGAAGAAATGAAGTGTAGAGACAAAGTTTGATTGAAAAATAAGGCTAACTAATTAGTGTATGGGATCTTTGTATATGCGGTTAAGTTGAAATCTAAAATATCCAGTAAAGTACTGAGGAATATAACATATATGAGAAGGAGTAGAAGAAACATTGAGAAAGACAAAGGTAGAGTAGCAAGCAAGAATTTATATGAGTAAAATTGTTTTAAAAATCCTTTAGATCTAAGTTTGAAAATGTGATGAAATATGGATATGATAGGAAGTGTGAGTTGGTGCCTACAGATAAGGGGATTGGAGTCTCTTTCATGTTGGCGCCAACAAATATTATGGGTTTGGTGCCTCCAACAGGTTGGTGGCTGCAAACAATGGGATTTGGTTCTTCCAACAAGTGGGTGATTGCAAACAAAAATGGGTTGGTTCCTAGAAACAACGGGAGTTGGTTCTTTCATAAAGTGGGTGCTTCTAAAATAAAAGGGGGCTAGTTCCTACAAAATTTAACGTAAATTAAAGTTGGTGCTTGTATTTACATTAAAATTAAAACAAGGTTCCTGGTTTTCTCCCATATGTTTTTCCACGTAAATATCTTGCGCATAATGCCTTATGTGATTGGTGCATTGTTATGTGATTGGATGTGTTTGAATAGCTAAATCATTGTTAAAATTTATATATTGTTGATTCACCCTCCCCTCCTTCTTAGACGTATTATCCTGGTTTTTAACAATTGGTATTAGAGCAGGTTCCTTTAGGAATATTTTAACCATTGGAAGGTAGATCCCAAGGGACCATGGTTAGCCTAGATGGATTTTCCCCATATGGGACACCATTATTGAATGGATCAAATTATGCAACCTGGAAGGTAAGAATGAAATTTTATATAATGTCTCTTGGCTTCGATGTATGGCAATCTGTAGTGGATGGAAAGAAGGAAAATAAGTATAATACAAAACCCATGAAGAAAATATTGAGTGGGTTGTCTAAATCATTTTACAATAAGGTGATTCATTGTAAAACTACAAAAAAAAAATCTATATAAGTTGCAATTTATCTATGATGGAGATGACCTTCACACTATATATGGATCAAAGAAGATCGAAAACTATGACTGCTCAAGTGATGAGAGGACCCCCCAAACATGAATTCTCAAGCTATTGATCATAAAAGGAATAATCCATATTCAGAAGATGAAGTTGAAGATGAAGAAGATGAATAAGAAGTGAAATCCATATGTAAGCTACTATTTTGTTTTAATTGTAGAAAAACAGGTCATGGTGTTTCTATATGTTCACATGCAATTTCATAAAATAGTAGTCATAAAGAAGAACATGAGGTTGAGAGAAAATATTATGAGCGTAATAATAAAATTACTTACTCCTTTGAAGATGAATACTTGTTATAAGAAAGAGATATATATGCTTCTAGTAGTGATGAAGAAGGACCTATAATCATGACTATAAAACATAATTATGCAATTCAAGAAATTGAAGCCAGTCACTGAGAAGACATCAAATTCAAAAGCAGAATGAGTTGAAAGAGGAATAAATCTTGAATAGATCTTGGATGTGAATGTGTTAGTTCCTCTCATGAAATAAAGAAACCTAAAAGAAAGATCAAAATGTAGAAGGATCTTAAATTGAATGAAGCTCAATAAATTAACTCTACAGAAGAAGATGATTTGTAAACTTCCATGGATATTCCACCAGATAGTTCATCACAACAGATTTGATAAATTATACTTAAAATTTTGAAATATATGGTATGAGGGTTTATTTCTCTTTAGATTTATGGATATATAAATTATTTTTTATTTCATATGCATGTAAATTATAATTATACACAAAATAGAGAAAAGTGAAATAAAAACTCACAAAACATGATTGACACAAGGTATATCCTAGGAAACCTTTTCGAGAGAAAACCCAGTTAGAAAGAGAGGTTGCTCTGCTCTCTTTCTATGAATACTAAATGATTGTGAGTACAAATAAGTATGGCTTATGGCCTGTGGGTTACCACCTGTGGGTTATCACCTATGGGTTACCACGGTGCACAAACCATCTATGTGTTCTCTCTCCCTATCCCTCTTAGATATTATGCTCATCTATGGAACAAATGAATTTGAAAAGAATGGAGCCCCTTTTCCTCACAGTGGCACGTTTATAACATAACACGATAGCCACCTAGTTGTTAGGCTTGACACCCTAAAATTTTAACCATAGTTACAATATGTACTCTTCTAGATTATATTCATTATAGTCACATGGATAGCCCCTTTTGTATGAGTAATGGTGGTTGACATGACATTGTCTCAAATTATGGTGACCAAAATAGGAAGGTCAACTTCCAAGTGGCATAACTTTTGCATACATACTCCAATTGAGATGATTTTTGCACCATTGGAAAGATATATGTGTGTATAATAGGAAAAAAATGGTCGTATGAGATGATTCCTCCATTTTTTCCACTTTGAAAGCATCAATATGGATGAAAAACAATATAATGATCAAATTCGTGTCAGAAGAAGATATTTATGAGAAGATATATTTTTGAAGAAAACTTATATTTTCTTTAGAAGAGATTAATAAGATTACAACCACAAGCTGGAGATAGAAGGAATTGTTGTATACTATGAGAAAAATAACATGAATTTGATGAATCAAGGAAAATTACTTTTATCCTGAAGACCCAACTAGAAGAATCTAAAAGAGTGGAAGAAGTAATAAAAGGACGAGAAAGTAAGAGAAGATAATTGTGAGAAGCTAAAAAATGGGATTGTTCCCTTGAGAAATTATCTTAAGCAGGAACTTGTTCAATTGAAGTTTTGAAGGAGTTCTGAAATGTTGGATAATATACTCAGTAGCCAAATATCTATGTGCATTAAAATAGGCATCAGTTATCATGAATCTGTCAGAAGAATCAAGTGCAAGAAAATTAAAGACAAAAGAGTAAAAGAGTTATTTCAGCATGCTCGAAGGAATCAATAATAAATCAAACCGAGTGAGAAACACAACCACAAATCAATAGATAAATGACCAAATCAACGACACAAACAATATGAAAGAAGGTAATGATTAGCTACAACAAAGTTAGATCAGGCCTACTAGTAGAGATGGAGCAAGGAAAATAAAATAAAATTAAGGTTAATAATAACAATTCAAACAACTACAAAACTGAAGTGAAAATTAGAAGCCATGTCGCCCTCAAAAAGGCAGTCAACAAAGAGTCAAAAGTTTTTTTCCTCAAAGGCCATTTGCTACCAAGTATCAAAGTTTTTTCTATGGGAATTTTTTTTTCTTACGATACCTTTAGCCATAAGGCAACTCATTGTATACATTATAAAAGAAATAAAAAAATTATCAATATTGGCAAGTAGTCATCTAAGATGTAAAAGAATGAGTATGTGAGCAACACCTCTAGAAAGTATAATAAGAATGCTATGAGAAATCATAATTTTCCCCCTTCTTAAATCATGTTGAGTGTTACATATGTAAAAAATTTGGGCACAAGGAAAAATATCACAAAATTAAGATAGAGTCCTAAATGCAAATCCATTAGAAAGAATCTACTCAGATTAGGAGAAGAATACAGAAGAAAATGTCATCAACAAAAATCAGAGTAAGAAGATCTGCAAAAGGGAGAAAAGGTAAGAAGAGAAGTGTAGTTTAGTTTTTTGTGCTCAAGATATAGATAATCACGATATATAGATAGTGTATGCTCTTATAATATGACAATAAATAAGGGTGAATTTCTCTCTCTAAAGAAAATCAAAGGTGGGAGTGTCATTCTTAGAGACAATACATCAACCAAAATAATGGGAAAAGTATAAGATAGCCTTGATAATGAAAATGGAAAATTTAAATATGTCATGTTTGTTGAGGACTTAAAGCACAATAGTCCAAGTGTAATCCAAATGGTTAATATAAAACATAAGGTCATATTTTCTTCTAAAGGTTGTAAAATAAGGAAGGCATACTCTAGAAAATTAGTACCAAGATCAATCGGGACTCCAAACAATGTATATGTACTAAAAGAAAGCAATACAACCATGAGATATTGAGAGTAATATCTCCTTCAATTTCTCAGTAAAAGGAGAAATAATCAAATGCAATCCATCACACTATGCAATATTCACAAGGTGAATTGCAGAAGATACAAGAGTTGTCCACATTAGTGAGACAAAGAACCAAGATCTCAGAGAATGCATATATAAGCAATAATAAATGTTATAGAAAGATTGGTTAAGGAATAAGAGTGGTTGTGACAACATGTAGTGTGTTGTTTGAAAAGAGGATGAAAAACTTATATGTAATAAAAAAGGCTAATGAATATAAAGAATGTGTTGTTGGAGAAATCATAACAACTAGAATATCCATGAGCATAAGCACAACAATAGATCCTATGACAACTCAAATTACAAAAGTAATGTTGCATGAAAGAAAATTGGAAATAGACTTGGTATGATGAGCTTAGATGTAGGTTCAACATTAAATGAAGAAAGAAAATGGAGGGAACCATCAAGGAAATGGAAATGCAAGAATGATAGATATGAACCAGTTTTACAATATGAAAAAGAGAGGTGAACAATGAAATCAACATAGGGCCGAAGTGAAGTAAAGACAGGTCCACATGAAACATAGTTACCGATGAAATAGGTAACCTGACCTCAAAACGGGAACTCTAGCCCAAAAACTCTCAAAAAACATGAAAAAACACCCCCCAAAAAAAAAGTGTGTCTTCCAGAACGCACTTGTTTTTTTTTGAAGGTCAAATTTCAACATTTTCTAAAATTATGCTAAAAAAAAAATTGTTTGTTGAAAAAAGGATTGAAAAAACACCCAAAAAAAAAAGTGTGTCTTCCAGAACGCACTTCGTTTTTTTTGAAGGTCAAATTTCAACATTTTATAAAATTATGGTAAAAACAAAATTGTTTCTTGAAAAAAGGATTGAAAAAACACCCTCAAAACAATACCAGTTGATGCTGGAATAACAAAAAAAAAAATTGTGTCATACTTTTGGCATTTTTAAAAATAGAAGTAACATTTTTTAATTTTTAAAATTCAAACATTAAAAAAAAACCTAAAATTTAAGAAAAAAAATAAATTAAAAAAATAAAAACATTTAAAAGCTTAAAATTTAAAAATATATGAATATAAAAAAAATAAAAATAAAAGCAAAGTAAAAATTTTAATTCAATCATTAAAAAAAACCTAAAATTTAAGGGAAAAAAAAAAAAAAAATAAACCAAAAAAAAATTATAATTAAAATTTAAAAAAATATAGAAATTAAAAAATAAAAATAAAAACAAAATAAAAATATTAAATTTAAAAAAAAAAAAAAAAAACAAGTAAAAAAAGGAAGGAAATTAAAAAAATAAAATATAGAAATTAAATTTAAAAAAGAAAAAGAAAATGCTTATTAAATTTAAAAAAAGAAAAAAAAATTTAAAACAAATAATTAAATTTAAGGAAATATATTAAATTTTAATAAATTTAAAAATTCAAAATTAAAAAAAAAAACACTATTCAAATTAAAAGGAAAAAAAATAAATTAATTAAAAATAAAAAATAAAAATAAAATACAATAAAAATATCAAATTTAAAACAATATATATTAAAAAAACAAATAAACTATAAAAAATAAATTAAATTTAAATTATAAAAAATAAAATATATATATGAAATTAAATTAAAATAGGTATATACATCAAATTTTATTAAATTAAAAAGAAAAAGAGGTTAATATTAAAATAACAAATTAAATTTAAAAACAAAAATATTAAATTTTAATAAATAAATGAATAAACAAATAAATTTTAAAAGAAAAAATAAATTTTAAATATAAAAGAAAAAAATATATATATTGTTAAACGAAAACTTTAAAAACTTTAAAAATCAATTAAAAGTGGAAAATTGAAAAAAAAAAAGAAAAAAAATTAAAATAAAAAAAATTAAAAAAAAAAAAATTAAAAAAAATTAAGTTTCATTTTTAAAAAAATCTAATTTTAAATACACAATTTTAATTGAAATAAAAAATATAAAAAATTTACATAATTAACAAAAAAAAAAAAAAAAGAAGAGTAAAACATTTAAAAAACATATTAAATCGAAATAAATTAAAAAAAAATATAAAAAATTTATTAAATTTTATAAAATTATATTAAAAACCTAAAAGTAAAAGTTAATAACAATGAAAAATTATGAAATTAAAAAAAAAAAAAAATCAATTAAATAAAAAAAATGGGCGAAATTTAATAAAAATTATCAATAATAATAATAATAATAATAAATTTAAAACAAAAAATAAAAAAATTTAAAAAAAAAATCAATTAAAATTTTTTTTTTTTTAAAAACAATTAAAAAAAAAAATCAATTAAAAAAAAATTTAAAAAATAAAAAAAATTTAAAAATTTAAAAAAAAAAAAATAAAAAAAAAATCAATTAAAAAAAAAAAACATTTAAAAATCACAAAAATGGTTATTTATCGGGGCGGCCCGCCAGCGGGCGGCGGCGGGGGCGGGCCTGCTGCCCTCCCGGCCTCGGGCGTGGCGGAGGGCCGATTCCCGACCGCCTCCGCCCGCGGGGCCCGGGAGGCCGCAATGGGGCCGCCCGGCGCCGCTTCGTCGCCCCCGCCGCCCGCCGGGCCGGCCGGGCGGCGCCTGTGGCGGCCCGCCGGCTCGGCGTGCGCGGGCGGCCCAAGAATGCTCCCCCGGGCAGGGAGGGCCGACCGGAATCGGCCCTCCGCCCGCGGGGCCCGGAGGCCGGCTGGGTCGCTCGAAGCTGCCGATACACCGCCCCAATAAATAACCATTTTTTATTGATTTTTTTTTAAAATTTTTTTTTTAAATGTTTTTTTTTAAAATTTTTTTTTTTAATTGATTTTTTTTTTAAATTTTTTTTTTAATTGTTTTTTTTTTTTTAATTTTTTTTTTTAATTGATTTTTTTAAAAAAAAATTTTTAATTGTTTTTTTTTAAAATTTTTTTTTTAATTGTTTCTTTTTAAATTTTTTTTTTTTTTAATTTGAAAAAATAAATTTTTTTTTTCAAAAAATAAATTTTTTTTTTAATTTAATATTTTTATTTGAAGTAAAATTCTTTTTTTTTTTTTTTTTTTTTTAATATATACTTACATCTATTTTTTATTTGATTTTATTTTTATTTTATTTTTATTTTTTAATTTTTAATATTTTTATTTTAATTTGATTTTTTTTTTTTTAAATTTGAATTTCAAAAAATTTAAAATTATTTTTTTAATTCAATTTTTTTTATTTTAAATTCAATTTGTTTAATTTTTTTATATTTAATATTATAGAATAATTATTTTTTTAAATTTTAAATTTTAAATTTATTTATTAAATTTATTAATTTTTAATTTAATTTAATTGTTTTTCTTAATTTTTTCGTTTATTTAGTTTTTCATTTTTAAAATCTATAAATGGTTTCATAAAAAAAAAAAAAAAACACTAAATTTATGTATATTTGTTTTTTAAATATTTGCACGTGGTTTTTTTCATTTTTTTTGTTTTTTTAATGATAGGTTTTTTTTTTTTAATAATTTTTTTATTTTCTTTTTCTTTTTCAATTTTAATTTTTTTTATTTTTATTTTTTTTTTTGTAAATTTTAAAATTTGTATTTTTTTCCTTATTATTATTATTATTTTTAATTTAAATTTTTAAATTTAATTTTTTTTTCTAAATTTTAATTTTGTAATTTTAATTATTTTAATTTTAATTTTTTAAATATATATATATTTTTTAATATATTGTTTTTTTTAATAAGTTAGAAAAAAATGTTTTTGATTTTTTTTTTTTTATTTTTATTTATTTATTTTTTTTAAATTTTTTGGTGAATTTTTGTTTTTTTTCTTCAAATTTTGTCATTTCCTTTGATATAATTTTCAAATATTTTTGTTTTTTTTTAAATTTATTTTTGTTTAAATTTTTTATTTTTATGAGCTATTTTTGTTTTTTTTTACATTTTTATTGGTTTTATATATATTTTTTTTATCCTAAGTTTTGTGTTTTATTACCAACATGAAAATCACCACTCTAAAGAAAAAAGGTTGATGCAACATCAATACGTTTCAAAATTAGCATGAAAATCACTGGTCTAAAAAAAAAAGGTTGATGCAGCATCAATACGTTTCAAAATTAGCATGAAAATCACTGCTCTAAAAAAAAAAGGTTGATGCAGCATCAATAACGTTTCAAAATTAGCATGAAAATCACCGCTCTAAAAAATAAATAAATAAATAAAATTGATGCTGCATCAATACATTTCAAAATTAGCATGAAAATCACTAACATTTTAAAACAAATATTCATACTTCATAAATAAAAATTTTAGAGTGTCAAAAATGTGCACCAAAAAAAAAAATGGTGATTCTGCATCACCACTTTTCAAAATCGGGTGCTTTTTATGCTACCAAAAAAAAGTAGGTAACATTGCGGTTACCTATTTCATCGGTAACATTGTTATGAATATCAAATAGTAAAAATAAAAGAATGTAGTTGTTCAATATTTATAGGAAAAGTTGTATGTCAAGAGGTAAGAGAGAAGAAAATAGAATAAGCTCAGGGGGATCTACAATATCAATAGTAGCAAGTGTTTAGGGGAATTTTTTTGTCCACAAAAGATGTTGAAATAGAAAAATTTATTTCCTCGTATGCTTATCTCATGTAAATTGGTATCATTCAAAGATTGCTTGATTTATATTATATGACTCATTTCAATTAATATAAGTAGTTAAAACAATTAGTTTCAGTAGTCATTAGCATGAGAAGCCTGACTATTAAAGCAGGAGAATAATTTGGCTCTTGGAAAAACCATTAGTGTGCATTGATTCAATTTTATAGCAACACAAATACATCTCATTCAATTGGTGTGGTAGTATATTGGTACAATCGTGCAACTCACTTAATCGGTATAACAACAAACGATGAAGTGTGAGCATAAACATTGGACATTGAAGATGGAGAGTGAGTAGGCATGGGGATGGAGAATGAGTTGTCTAATATGGGGAGTCAAGCCTAAGGCCATCAATGACAATAAATGTTTGGTGGTGTTTCCATTAATTCAAAAGGGGGAGATTTTTTAGTATTTGTTTTCATTGATGTCAAGTTCGGGGGGGCTTGTTGAACATGCTATCATTGATGTCACTATTGTGGTACTGGAAGTGTGCTATCATATTGTTTATTGTATTTTTTCATTGATGTCATTGCTACAATGTTGAATTTATGTTATCATGGCTTGTTAAGTGTAAGTTGTCTAGCCTAAAGTCATGGATGAAGTTACACATTTGAGTAGTCCATCTTTGGATGCATTTATTCTTCAATTATTTAGGCCAAATAAGAAATGATACTATACAATTTTTTATCCTTGTCAGAGACCTTTCCAATGGTATATGGCACCTTTCCTAACTCCTAGGGAATAAGGAAAAAACCTAATTTGAAATGATGTAATACATGCAAGGTTCCAGGATAATCATAGTTCTAGACAAACATGATTTTCGAGAATGATCCCCCTCCCTCTCATCAGAAGAGCACCAAACACTCAAAAAAAAATCTTAGGAGGGAGTGCCAATAGCCAAAAGGTAGTGAACCGACAATCTGTTGGTAACAACACCCAATTGCAAGGAGATTGGTGCTAAGCACCCAAGAATCTATCAAACTGCCTGGTAATATTTTGTTTGCACAAAATAACGAAATTGGTCAGTGAAGTGATGCCCAACACCCATGACAGGACAAGTGGCTCCTACACATATATATATCAAATGGCAGTGACATGGCACATAGGTGGTCGTCATGATGATGTGGTTAAATAAGCTCACATGGTAGATGTTGAGATTTTGGGGTAGCATCAGATGTGCTCTAGCTCCCAAATTTTGTGGAGGAGCTGGAGTACATGAGATCTCCATGACCCAAAAAGTGTTTGGAAGAATTCCATCAGGTTTAAGAGATATTCAAATAATTAATATTTTTAATTAAGGACCCTAAGTCCAACTTAGGAAAATTAAAATATTAAAGAGAATTAAATTAAACATGTGATGAGAATGACTTAAGTGATGTGGATCAAGCAACTTCTAATCTTAGCCATTGATTAGAGATTAGATTGCAACCATTGGTTTCCCAATGATAAAAGTATAATATAAGGGCTTGGGTTCAGTTGCAAAACACACACATTAGCGGAGCAGAGAAGATAAGATGAAATTATAGGTCATGGTTTCCTAAGAATTTCAAGAAGATTACAGTGCAGTGAGGGGCAGTATTGGCAAGGGCATGATCTGATCCTAGGCCAAGAGTACAACAACGACATAGAGGAAACATATCAAGCAGTGCAAAAGCAAGCCAGAGCCACGTAGTCCAGCAGAGGCCACACAGAGGCATCAGGAGCCATGCAGAGCTGACGCAGGACAAGTCAGGGTAGTGTAAGCCCTTCAGGGGTGACGTAGGCTGTTCCAGAGAAGCGGAGAGGCTGACACGGACTAGTAAGGACAACGTTGATGGCCGAGGAGCAGTGCTGGGGTTTACGGTGGGCCAGAAAGGGCTCGAGTTCTGTAAATCCCATTTGAGGGTGTGAATCGGCCGTATTTTTTGTCTCCGAGAGAAAGAGGTATTATTGTCGTGATTTTCTCTATAGGGCCAGCCATGTCTGGTGCCCAAAAAATGTTGTATTTAGAATCTTCTTAATAATTAAACCTCTAGAGCTAGCTGCACCAGTTTTACCGCATTGGGTTTTTCGGGGACATTTGTCTGAAAATATGTGTGTCACTTTGTCATATGAGTGTGCTATTCAATAAATGGACTATATGTGTAGGCTGCTATTTGTGTTTACTTTGCTTTTTTTATGAATATTCAAATTAATAACTTGTATGGTTAATCAAGTAGGAGAAGTAAATCAATGCTTAACAGTAGGGTTTCTTAGATTAATAAATTTTCACATGGTATCAGAGCATTGCAGATCAAGCTGAATCTTCAGCAAAATCAACTGAAGAAATGTGTGCTGCAGAGAGCAGGTGAAGCAGTAGAGATCCAGAGAGGGTAGCGCAGCATCAGGAGGACGTAGTCCCAACAAAAGCTAAGTAGGGGATGACGCAGTCCCAGCTGGGTGACGCAGAGACATCACAATGCCTTCCAAAGGCACACAGGAGCAACCTGTGCTACGCAGAGGCTGGACTGAGCCAGACTGCTCACACAGAGGCCAGCCAGAGGGATGCAGTCCAATTTTTATTTTTTGTGCAGTATTTCCGTGGTCTGGAAGTAGGGCTTCAAATCTTTAGTAGTTGCTGGTGTGGTGGAGATTTTTCCGGTGCAGAAACATGCCTAGCTAAGTTGATAAAGAGCGGAAGGAGAACAATTGCTCAATATCTCTGTGCCAAATAGATCTGAGATTTTATTAGGAGGGTGATCAAAGAGAACTGATAAGTTGTTTTTGGCTGAGGATTTCTAGGAGGGAAATTAGTTGTCGGATAGAGCAACTACTATAGAGGGTTTCTAATCACCAAGAAACCCAGATCCAATATTTCTGTTGAGTGTTGCAGCAAAAAGAGGGAGAAGAGTATATGTTCTGACAGATTCAAGCAAAAATGGTATCCCATGGACTAAGAGATCAAGACAGGTTGGATGGAATTTCCAACTTCGTTATCTAGAGGACCAGTATCCTAACAGTCCTGGATGAGTGCGACATCAAGGACCATGCAGAGAGAGTCCTAACTATGCCAATTGATTCAGATCCTCTAAAGAAGTACAAGGATAATCAAGCGCGAGAAAAGCGTTTGATCATGGACGGAGTCAAAGACCACATCGTACCACATATTTTCGGGAAGAACATGGCAAATGAAATGTGGGTAGCCTTAGACATGATGTACCAGGGGGGGCACAGTCCAAAGAAGAATGCTTCTAGAGAATCAGATGTGGTTGTTCCAGATGCATAAGGGCGAGGAGATAGATCCCTTCCTCTTCAGACTTCAAGCTATCTGGGATCAATTAATTTCTATGGGAAAGAATCTGGATGAGGGGATCTTGGTGAGGACTGCCCTCAATGTAGTAACCAAGGAATGGGAAACATTTGTCCAAAGCATATTGGGCAGGGAAGCTTTACCATCCTGGGCGGATATGTGGGCAATCCTCCGACAGGATGAAATCAGAAGGATGACCAAGAGCCAAAGTAACAACGGCGAGATGGTCAAAGTAAAGAAAAAAGAGGAGGAGGATGTAGCCCTTGCATCGAAGGAAATGAGGTAGTAAGGGAAAAAGAAAAGTGATCTATCAACGATCAAATGTTTTCGATGTGGTGAACTTGGACACTTCGCCACCAATTGTCCTCTAAGGAAGAAGGACACGAAAGCTTCTAGTTCCAAGGCCGCGGTAGTTAAGGGAGACGATGGGAGTGATGATGATGTATCCATGAGTGCTCATGAGCCACAGAAGTGGAGCAACATTGATCTGTAGAGAAACTACAGATGGAGGTAGTGGGATCCTTGAGTAGCCCAACCCTTGGATCACATCCGTGCTACGGGAGCCTTAAGACAATAGCGGGAATGACTAGAGCAATGGGTGAATAAGGATCACAATGAAATATAGGCAGAGGTTGGGACATTGTATAGGGAGAAATGCAGTCCAGAGGCAACAACAACGTAGAGGTAGCAGCGTAGAGGCGCTAATGGGACTTCAGCAGCGCAGAGGAGGCATGCTTACACAGTGAGCTGTAACAATAGTAGTGGCTTTAGAAGGAAAACACAAAGCAGCAGCCTAAGGAGCTCCAGTGATGAGATGCAGCTCGATTGACTTGTCTGTCATTGGGCAGGGTCCTTCAGTTGCTTTCTTCTCAACAACTGAGTTACAGTGCAGTAGTTGGCAGCACGATGTAGCCATTAAGGGAATTTTGAGGTAAAAAATGGGCCTCCTAAGGAAAATGTACAATCAAAATTCACTTTATGAGAACCAATAATATTTTAGAGGATGGCATCATCCCACATGGTTGAGGTGGCATTGCTTGAGTTAAATGTAATTATTTGTCACATTCTCAATGGTGGATAAAAATTCATGGTTAACCATGGTAGTATTCTAAGTACTTTTAAAGTCACAAAGTAAAATACTCATAATAAAGGTCATTTCACACTTTTTGAATAAAATATTATTATTGTCATTTCATATTTTTGGAAAGAAACAATGCATATCCCTATACAATCTTCATGTCTTTACACACTTTTCAATAAATATTATGTTTGCATATTTTCATATATTTATTTTTAAATTATATATTCATTTCTTTTTATTTAATATTAGGATTTCAAATTATATATATATATATATATATTTCAATACATTTTTTTAAATACAATTCAATTCAATTCATTTTATTATGATTATATTAATATTATATATTATTATATATAATATTATAGAACATAATATAAATGTAATAGAATATATATCATATTCCTTTTTATATTATATATTATTTCTTCTTATGTTATAAATCAAATCAATTCAATATGTAATATAAAATTAATACCAGGGATAATTTTAGGGGCGAATTTTAGCCCAAAGGCGAATTTTAAGGAATACATAAAATAATATATTACATTTATTATATTATATTATTTAATTTTTATATAGTATATTAATTGCATGTTATTATATATTTTAAGTACAAAGGACAAATGCAAAGAGTTGTTTAATGATAATGATTTTTCTTTAAAAACTCACTTTTATTTATAGTCACATTAATACAATTTTTTTATTAATTTTATTTTGGTACAACTTTTCAATTGAATTTAATCATTGTTAAATAGATTGTGGTACAATAAGTGAATGGTAAATTCATAAATTTTATTTTATTATTTCCTTAGGAGGTCCATTATAGACCTCAAAATTCCCCTAATGAATTTGAGAGGGAGTTGCCATACAGATGTGGCAGTGACTGTGGCAGAGTCATGGGCAGCATTACAAACAGCAGCAACAACGCAGTGATGAAGGGCAGTAGGTCAAGCATCAATGCGGAGACCGATGCCAGAGATCAGAGTAGTACTTCAGGGTGATTGTATTGCTAGAGCACATTCCTCGCTAAGAGGGAGTGTTGAGATTTTGGGGTAGCATCGAATGTGCTCTAGCTCCCAAATTTTGTGGAGGAGTTATAGTACATGAGATCTCCAAGACCTAGAAATTTTTTGGAAGAATTCTATCAGGTTTAAGAGATATTTAAATAATTAATCTTTTTAATTAAGGACCCTAAGTATAACTTAAGAAAATTAAAATATTAAAGAGAAATAAACTAAACATGTGATGAGAATGGATTAAGTGGCGCGGATCAAGCAACTTCTAATATTAGCCATTGATTATAGATTAGATCACGATCGTCAGCTTTCCAACAAGAAAATTATAAGAGAAGGGCTTGGGGTCAGTTGGAGAACACACACATTGGTGGAGCACAGAAGCTAAGCTGAAATTATAGGGTGTGGTTTGCTAAGAATTTTAGGAAGAGTTTGCAATGCAGCGAGGGGTAGTATTGGAAAGGGGATGATCTGATCCCAGGCCAAGAGTACAACAACGGAAGAGAGGCAACATACCAAGCAGCGTAAAGGAAATCCAGAGCCACGCAATCCAGCAGAGGCCACGTAGAGGCATCAGGAGCCACACAGGGTTGATGCAGGCCTAGGCTGGGCAGTGCAAGGGTAGCGTAATCCCTTCAAGTGTGATGTGCGCCCTTCCAGAGCAGCTCAAAGGCTGAGGCAGGTCAGTAAGGCTGATGTTGAGGGCTGAGGAGCAACGCTGGGGTTTATGGTGGGCCAAAAAGGGATCAAGTTCTGTAAATCCTGTTTGAGGGTATGAATCAGCGATATTTTCTGTCTCTGAGTGAAAGAGGTATTGTTGTCATGATTTTCTCTATAGGACCAACCATGTCCGGTGCCCAGAAATTGTTGTATTCAGAATATGCTTAATAATAAAACCCTCCAGAGATAGCTGCACCAGTTTTCTCACATTGGGTTTTTTTGGGGACATTTGTCCGAAAAATCTATGTGTCACTTTGTCATATGAACGTGCTATTTAGTAAATGATCTGTATGTGTAGGCTGCTATTTGTGCTTACTTCGTTTCTTTTCTGAATATTCAGATTAATAACATGTATGATTAATCAAGTAGGAGAATTAAATCAATGGTTAACAGTAGGGTTTCTTAGATTAAGAAATTTTCGCAGTAGCCTAAGGAGGTGACACATGGCAGGTGCATTCGACACTTTCGAGTGGCCAAATGTATAATTGGAAAGTGACACATGGCAAGAACACGTGAGAAGGTGGACATGTGGAAAATTTTTATTAGATACAATGGATGACCTAGATGCATGATTTGGAAGGTGGTGTGGCACATGGGTCCCTCACTGAGCTACTAGAGAAATGGGCCATTATAACTTCAAAACAACAATGAACTTGGCCGATAGGCGATGGCCAACAAAAGACAGATGTACAAATAACCATCAAGTACTACAACACAGTCAAGTGAAGGTATTATATAACAAACCACTAGGATATAAATTTGTGAAAACGATGCCAAACTTATCCAATGGTTGATAGGTTGTGAGTAGTGGCTAGTAGATGAATAATTTTCCATTATATACAACAAAAAGGAAAGCAACAATTCCATCAATTAAAGTCCCTATTTGGAGAAAATTGTAACCATTGAATATTGGACGGTGAGCATGGTTAAATCCATGGTCACCACTAAGGTCACATGGGGCCAAGCATCTAGCACCCAAGGAAAATCACAACCAACATTTGATCCACATAAAATATATGTGGTCATTGGGCACTGAGGGTTAAGCTTTGATGAACTACACCCATTGAGAAATCGACCTATGTTCTAATATGCATTGGAATATATGAAAATAGAATAGGGGTTACAACTGTGGTCATAGTCGTGGTCATAAGGCACTAAGGTTTAAGCACTAGGGAACTGGACCCATCGTCCATCATTCATGTGGCCAAAATAGCACATGGAGAGAAGTGGAATCCATGAAATCCAAGCTCCAATAGCAGAATTTTAGCCTGTATTTTTTAGCACATGTCACGTGGGGGAAACATCAAGTGCTTAGGGCATCCATGGTAAGTGTTTCAGGAAGAAAAGTTACCAAAAGATTTAGGTCAAAATTGGTCAAATCATGGGAGCTCTACATATATAAAAGGAAACATAGAACAAAAAGAGAGGTGGATGTTTCCGTGTAGATCATGGAGTTAGACTACATTTTATTCACATAATAGTGGAGGTTAACGAGAAAAAAGCAGAAGTTGTGGCATTGAAAAGAAAAAGATATGAGCGCTAGATTAAAGGCATGGGGGTGAGATAGAGGTTGAAGTGCAGTACTATATTGAATGATAAGGAGTAGTGAGGGCTTGAATGTGAAAAAGACACATAGTTCAAATTTTAAATACCATGGGTGAAAACCATGGATTAATACTCATGGTAATAGATGTGGTAAACTATAAATACAAAATCTAAATGCTTAGAGAATTTTCTTAAACAAATTTCTTAGCAGGTGCATGTGAGAGATCTGAGAGTGGATCTGAAGTGAGCTCGAGTTGCAATTGATCCAAGAGAAAAAGAGAGCCCAAGAAGAGAATTAACAACACAAGATTTGAATTTAAAATTGAGTGGATCTATGAGAGAGAAGTGAAGTGAAAAGTGTGTAAATGAAATTTATATGTGTTATGGAGCTTCTACATATCAGAAGAAGGGAAGATATGAAGATGTAAAGAGCCAAGTTTCACAAATGTGAGACACACACAAATTATGAAAGTGTGTTGTCGAGATTGTTATAGAGAAAGAGAGAAAAAAGAGTAGATTTAAATGTTGAGATAAGAGCTGATAAAAAAAAAGAGGTGCAGAAAAAATTTGAATTTTGTGATCAGATTTAGGCCAGAGGTGAAGAAAAACAGTGTAGAGACAGAGTTTGACTAAAAAATAAGGATAAAGAATTGATGTATGGGATGTCTACAAATTCAATTAAGTTCATATCTAAAAGATCTAGTAAATAAATGAGGACTGGAATAGATTTGAGGAGGCGCAAAAGAAACCTTGAGAAAGACCGAGGTAGAGTAGCAAGCAAGAAGTTATATGAGCAAGTTTGTTTTAAAATTATTGTAGACCTAAATTCGATTGAAATGTGATGGTAGAGGGTTCTGATAGGTAAAGTAGGTGTGTGCCTGTAGATTAGGGGATTAGAGTCTCCTTCAGGTTGGTGCTTGTAAAGATCAAAGGGTTTGTGCCTCCAACAAGTTGGTTCATGCAAAAAATGGGTGTTATTGCTTCCAACAAGTGGACGCTTGCAAAGAAAATGGGGCCTACAAAGAATGAGAGTTGGCACTTCTAGCAAGTGGGTGCTTACAAAAGAAAAGGAGTTTGGTGCCTACAAAATCCAATGTAAATTGGAGTTGGTGCTTATAGTAAAATTTAAAGAATATTTGTGGTTTCCTCCCATATGGGTTTCCACATAAATATCATGTGTCCAATGCCTTATATGATTGGTGCACTATTATGTTATTAAATGTGTTTGAATGACTAATTAGTTATTAAAATTATATAATATCGATTCACCTCCTCTCAATATTATCATGGTTTCTAACACAACTAAGTAGAGACAACTTATGGGAAGTCTTATCTATCTCACCACTGCCAAACCAGATATTTCATTTGTTGTTGGAATTCTTTCCAGATTCATGCAAAAGTACTTGAAAGGAACTCAAGACTTTTGACTCAAATAATCACACGTGGATGACTTTAGCTTGATAGGATATTCTGATTCATACTTTGAAGGAGATAAGGAAAATCAAGTGTTTATTATAGGCTATCTTATGAGTCTTGGATCAAGACCTATCTCTTGGAGTCACACAAATAGTCAGTTCCAACAGATTTCATGACAAAGGAATATGATAGCTTCAAAAGCAACAAAGGAGATTTTTTATCTTAGGAAAATTCTTGATGACTTGCAGGAGAAACAAGTGGACTCTACTGCCCTTCTGATTGACAATACTTTTTCAATTAAGTTTTCTAAGAATCTTAAATTCCATGATCGAACCAAACATATCAACACAAAGTATCATTTGATTCGATGTTGTGTAGAGGAAAATACTATTTATCTAAGACATTGTTCCACAAATGATAAAATTGGAAACATTTCACCAAAGTACTTGGAAGAGAAAAGTTTCAAAAAATTCAGAATGATACTTGGACTCAGAAACACCCCTTAGAATTAATGGGAAATATTAGAAACATAGTCCTCTAACATTGTGCCAATAACTTATAAATATATAAATAAAAGTAAATACGAATAATTAAAATAAAAAACTTACCTTAGAAAATGAAACCAAAAGTCACTCTTGTTTATTATATAAGTCTATTCTTATCAATGCAATGTCAATAAAATTTGAGAATTATTTCTTTAATTAGACATTAAAAATGCACCTAGTGTAAATCTAGAATCCTAAATTTTTTTATTATATTATATTATATTTTATCTTTTTACCATTAATTTAGAATATATTATCATTCTTTTCTTATAAAAAAGAGCATGTATATTGTATCTAATATTTTATTCTTATATAAATATAAAATGACATGAGCTTTATATATGAAAGGGAAAGAATGACAAAATTTATTTATATAAAAATAATACAACTATTGACAAATTAATTTAATTTTCATGAGTAAAAAATTAATTCCAATTTCTCTTGTATATACACATTTTTCATTTTTTATGACCAAGATTCTTTTTCACATTTTTCATTTTTTATTACAAAATTTCTTTTTCTTTTATATATTTGCATTTCTCCAATACTAATATTATATATAAGTGTTTTATAAATTATATAAAAAATTAATAATTAAAAAAAATTATTTAATTTTAATATATCTAATATATATAAATACTTCACCTCTGTATTCATATATATAATTAAAACTCTTCACCTCTCATATATTCATAGATATAATTAAAAATTCCTTGGAAACATAAAATATAATAAAGATTCTTGATGTATAATCATCAAAAATTGAATATATAATTAAAAATTCGTTGGAAACATAAAATTTAAGTATAATAAAGATTTTTGATGTATAATCATCAAAAATTGAATATATAATTAAAAATTCCTTGGAAACATAAAATTCAAGTATAATAAAGATTCTTGATATATAATCATCAAAAATTTTATATGCGTATGCGATATGTATTTATGGGGAAATAAATAAAATAGGATTTTTTTAGTTTTATTAAAATTTAGAAATTTAAATTTTGGTTATAATTTCCCAAATAATAAATTCATAACTACATTCTAATTATTACATATAAAATTTTAGTGAATAATTTAAAACAAATATCTTGATGAACTTTTATTATTTTATATATAGATTATAAAATTATAATTAAAAAAAAAAAAAATTTCGTTAAAATTATAATTTTATAATATATATATATATAATAATAAAAGTTGATCAAGATATTTATTTTAAATTATTCACTAAAATTTTATATGTAATAATTAGACTGCAATTATAAATTTATTATTTGGGAAATTATGGAGATAATATAATATACTATGTGAAAAGTTTGAATAGAATTACAAAACCAAGTAAGTGTTAATTTTTTTTGGCACCTATGACCTGTGTTTGATGGTATAAACATTCCTATGACAAAATATATGATAAGTCTAAAACTAATAGCTAGATGACATACACAAAAATAGAAACTAAGCATTTAGGGAATCCACTTAAATTGTTTCAAGTGGACCCTTTTCATCTTCAAGGCCAATAATCTCTATATTGGCTAGCTTCTTAGATAGCACAAATACCTTCTAATCCAACTTTCCTGAGTTTCCTTATATCTCATCCACTTGAAGTCTCTTCTTGTTCCTCTGATTCCTCAAACAAGACTCTTCCCATGATAGTTTTCATTTGCTAGTATATGTTCATAGTTTCCGTATATTGGGTTTGTCTTGTCTTTGTATTACTTATATTTGAGATCCAATATGCAATTTTTTCCTCAACCTCAATGTCTGAGATGAAATGACGATCAATCCTAGCACCTTGTTCAGCGTCTTCAATTTCCCATTTATAATGAGAGGGAGTGTTCTTGTAATAAATCTTAGTAGATTTTCCTACTACTGCAAGAGCATGAGAAACTAGGGGAGGTTTGGAGTTGCCCCTACCCCTTCTTCCACTTTAACCATGCCTTCTAGGCATGATTAACAAACCAACTAAAGTGTATCTCATAGAGAAAGAGAGTGCTTCTAATCCAATAGACTAGACTATGTCATGATAGAGTATATAGGAAGGGAATGACAAAAGACTAGATAAAAACACATCTAGATGAAGGGAATTTACTTCTCATATTCCCTAGAATTTCTCTAAAACATAAAAAAAAAAGACAAGATTAAAACACAGGGAAAGATAGAACTTAGAAGGAAAAACTTAGAATAATAATTGAAGAAAGCTTTAAAATCAAGCTAGGGGAAAATAAAGAAATAAACAAGATACACCAAGACACTCCACAAAAACCAAAAATCAAGTTTGATAGAAAATCGAAAAAAAACTTTTAAGGTGAAAGAAAAAAAAACTCTACACACATATGAACTTAAATTACAAATATTGTGACGTTCATAACATACTTCCTAAACTATAAACCAACATTTAAAAAATTAAATCCACAAAATTAAAAAGAACCCAAAAGAAAAGTTATCTCACCCACTAGTGTAATCACAATTATCAAATAACTAACCAAAAATATATATTCATAATAAATTTGTGTTTTGCTTTTATATATAATTTTAATATTTAATAATATAATTAAATATATATATATATATATATATATATATATATTTATATTTATAGAATCTTAATAAATATATATATATATATATATATATATATATATATATATATATATATATATATATATATATATAATTTTAATAATTAATAATATAATTAAATTTGTATTTTTTTTTATATCAATTTCAAAGTGAATATTCTCATCTTAATATTTAACAATATAATTTAAACTATTATATCAATTTCAATGTGAATATTCTCTTTTAATATTTGATAATATAATTTAAAAAATTATATCATTTTCAATACGAATGTTCTTCCACATTATCATGAAAAGAGATCCACGACTGGACTTTAAAATAATATTTGTTATGACTTTAACCTAACATTTTAACAAATTTAAAGATCTTAAATGCTAATGATTTGAAAAAATTATAATATTTAAATTATATTTAAAATTCATATGCTCTCTCCACATATATAGGATGATGCGATGGGATGTGACATACACAAGGGGTATACATATAGCATGTGATTTGCATCCAATATTATATGTATATGATACGTGATTTGTATGAAATATTATATGTATATGATACGTGATTTGTATGAAATATTTTGTATGGAGGGAGGAACTTACATGTAAAAAAGATTCTTGATCTATTATTTGTATTCCATAAGTTATATATATATATATATATATATATATATATATATATATATAACTTATGGAATACAAATAATACATCAAGAATCTATATATAATCTCCATGGTGCAATATATATTTCAATGTATTATTTTATGGTATGTGATTTAATCATTATACATATAATATTAAATTTTGCATGTTTATGTCAAATGTATTTGATGTATTATTTTTATTATATATTTCAATGTATTATTTTATGGTATGTGATTTAATCATTATACATATGATATTAAATTTTGCATGTTTATGTTGATGTATTATTTTATTGTATGTGATTTAATGTAATGCATATAATTTATAATATTAAAAATTTCATGTGTTTACTTGACATGTATTTATGGAAATAAAAATAAAAATTTTAAAATTTATTTTATTAAAAAAATTAATATAAATGATTTTATGATTATTAAATTATATAAAATTAATAATTAATAATATCATTAATTATTTTAATCAAATTTATGTTAATGATTTTTTAAAATTATTATGTATACTATTTTTAATGAAATGGTTTAAATTATTAAAAATAGAATAATATTTTTAAAAATTCAATAAATATTTATTTTTTTAAATTAATTGTGATGTTTTGTAATTAGGTTTCGAATTTTGAGGTATAAAATGGGTTTTATAAGGAAATAATAAAACAATAGCTAAATCAATAAAATAATATTGATGAATTTTTAATTCACTTTTTGCACCACAATTAATGTAACCATAGTTAAATTCAATTAAAAAATTGTACCAAAATAAATAAATAAATAAATTGTATTGATGTGACTATAAATAAGAATGAGTTTTTCAAGAAAAACTCATTATCATTGAACAACTAATGCATTTGTCCTTTGTACTTAAATAAATTAAAATAAAATATAAATAAAAATTTATAAATTCTTAATTATATTATATGTTATTAATTAAAATTTATATGATTTAAATTGTATAATTACATGTAATTAATATACTATATAAAAATAATATAATAAAATAAATGTATAGGGATATGCAATGTTTCTTTCAAGAAATATGAAATGACAATAATATATTTTTATTCAAAAAGTGTGAAATGACATTTATTATGAGTACTATAATTTGACTTTAAAAGTACTTAGAGCACTATCATGGTTAACCATGAATTTTTATCCACCTTTGAGAATGTGACAAGTAAGTACTTTTAACTCAAGCAATGTCACCTCAACCATTAGGGATGATGTCATCTCTTAAAATGTGATTGGTTCTCATAAAGTGAATTTTGATTGTACATTTTCCTTAGGAGGCCAATTTTAGACCTCAAAATTCCTCTAATGAGCATGAGATATATTGAGGTATGATGTCGTCTCACCAACAAGAGAAGGGAGATGTGACACCATCCTCCCCCTCCTCGAGTTATTATTGTCCATCCCATCGAATTTTCATTTCAATAAATAATTACTCTGCCACAATCCATCGATTATGTCACTTGGGTCTGGTTTAATAAAGGACCTCCCTTGGCATCTATAGTGTTATCGATTAGTTAACTTCGCTTGTAATTGGTTTCTCGGCACTGTATGTGAGCCAATTCTCATTCTGCACATTGGTCATTCTGAGAGGTGAATAATTATTATGGCATGCAAATCGATCTTCTTGCACGTGAGGAAAGTGGCTCACAATTTGCCTGCAATCGTTTTTTCTACACTTTGGTTTATGGCATCAGAAACATGCTCGTTGTCTCTAGCCCAGCTACAAGTATTTAGATGGAACAAGTGTAGTAATTTGGTTGATACAAGATTCTCTCTGTCATAACTTGTCCTCCTCAACAAAACCATTGGTCTTCTTAGTAGGTAATGTGGTGCAGAAGCCACCCCTAGTCTATCAAGGCCCTTTCCCTAGTATTTTCCTTATCCTTGCCTGAACTTTCTCTAGGTCCTTCCATGCTGGATTTTCTCAATCCAACACCTCCTCCCCTCCACTAGGGAACCATATTTCCTTTTGGCCTTGTCCTCCTCTTCCACTTTTGCTATCCACTCCCTAACAACCTCCCTTTGTGGAAAGCCAATTCTGCATACCCCTCCTCTATGATTCCACTCATCAGTGGCTGTCATGCCAAGGAAAAGAGCCTGCATACGTCATGGTGGAGCCTATTATAGAGAACTTGGAAGTTTCATAGGCCACCACCGCGCTGAGAGATCAACTACCCATTATCAGGAATTCACTTTGCCAATCATTCATGAGGAGATTACCCAAGAAGAGTGTGATATAACAAATGAACAACAATGCAAAATTGAATCTGAGGTACTTCCATCTGAGGTGCTTGTGAAGTAGTGAGATGGATTTTGGACATGAGCCACTCTCATAGTCATCTCAATCATTATATGCACATAGTATATATTTATTGGAATATGAAACTATTGTTGAGCTACATGCTAGTGGAAGAAAGCACTACCAGATAAGAGATTCTCTTCCAATCAGATGATTTGCATATGCTAGTTCGCTCCATGGACAACATATTTAGAAAATTGAAGGCCACCCCAGCCTATCACTTGATCTAGGTTATTCCCTAAAAAGTAACAAGGATCATATCCACGTTGAAGCTTTAGATCTTCGGAAATCTTAAAAGTTCATTATGTCATTTGGTTTTTCACTGCTTCGTCTTAGTGTTTTTTTTTTTTTTTAATATCCCTAATGGCCATGTAATGTATTTCAAGAAAGCTTGCTAGCCTTATGGTACACTCTAAGTAAACTTTTTATTTGTCTCTTAATGAAATTGAAATATGTGCCTCGTTTAGTTTCTTCAATGGCGGGCAATTCATATTTCATACCTTCTCGTGTAAAATAATGATTTAAAAGAAAGGAAAAAAAATTACTTAAAAGAAAATGTTGTGTAACTAGATTACATGATTATAGGACCATTTGTTAAAACAAATTGATGGCATTATTACTTGTTTTAAGAACAGATTACTAGAACCGAGGAATAGTATTAGTTGGGATTAATAAAATAATCTTACTTAAGTGAAAAATATTACTTAATAGAAAAATATACTTGTGGTATTTTAAAAAAAATCAGAAAAATATACTTGTGGTATTTAATAGTATTAGTTGGGATTAATAAAATAATCTTACTTAAGTGAAAAATATTACTTAATAGAAAAATATACTTGTGGTATTTAAAAAAAAATCAGAAAAATATACTTGTGGTATTTAAAAAAAAATCATTATTACTATAGAGGTATATGTTTAGAATAAACGTTTACATATGAGTTTTTAAAATAAACTTAAATTTCATTTTTTAAATTTTAATGAATTTGATATTTTATTTTCTTGATTTTTCAAAATAAAATTATTAAAAAATTAACAATCATATATATAATTGTATAATTATACAATTATTTTAAAATTTTAATTGGTATTAATTTAATAAATAATTATTATAAAAATTTCATTAAAATATTTCTTTTAGAAATTATATATATAATTAAATATTTTTAATTGATTATTTTAAAAATTAATATTTTGATTAATTTAATAATTTATAATAAACATTTTAATTTTTTTTGAATTTAATAAATATTTATTAATGATGATGATGATGATGATGGTTAACGTCCACTGAGACCAATCTTTGGTCTATCGGACCTAAAGAAACAAATTATCTAGTTTGATTTAAGATTCTATTCCTATGCTCAAAAAGCTTGGAGAGAAGCCTCCCGAGCTCACTATAATTTTGACATCTTAAAAGGCTAGGAAGGTCAGTATTGCAACAAAGAATATGAAATTGAGATCTAATGTGGTTGTACGCGGGGCACTCTAAGAGGAAGTGATTTTCATCCTCTATGTTCATATTCTCACAGAGATGGTAGATCCTTTCCATCCATGGTGTTTTAGGAACTGTCCAACGACCTGTTTCACTATGGAGCTCATGAGAGTTCGTTCTAATCTTGGCTATATTAATTTTCTTCTTTGAGCTAGGTAAAACAGAGAGATACTTTTGATCTTCTAGGGTGGGGTTGATGACCTCCTTATAATATCTTAATTTTCTTTTAGTTGTCAAATCTTTCTCACGCCACATTTTTTCTTTGAACTTAGAAGTAACAATTTTTTTAATGTTATTAATTTTTTGCAAAGAAACATTCTCATCGATCTCCCAATGGTTTAACCAGGCCCTAGTGTCTTTATACCAACCTCATTTGAGCCTTAGGTGGTTTTGGCTGGAATTTAAAGCTAGCTTAGGAAGTCTATGGTCTCCTATGCTATTGAGATTGTGCTTGTACAACGGAAGCCTAGTCATAGCTAGCTCTTGATAGGGGAAAGACCCACTTCTATAAGGAGAATATGATAGGCTGTATTGATTTTAATTTTGAGATTATACGTTATAAAACGCTTCTAGATTTGCTCAATATTTCTCCAGGATTCTCCAGAGATGCTACAACCCCAAACCTCACATCCATATAAGATAATAGGAGTGATTAAAGTTTCAAAGAGGAACTTCTTTCTATCCCACATTACGAGGTTTGTCATTTTACAATTATTTTCAAGAACAAAATAAGCTTTCCACTCCCCATTAATCATTTTCTCAATGCTATAGTTCCAGTTGAGCTTGTTATGAATATCAATTCCTAGGTACTTGTAAGAAGACACTTCCACCAAGTTACTATTGGCATACATAAAATTAGTGTAAGTGTCCTTCTTCGATTTGATAATCATAACTTTTGGTTTGTCAGTGTTAACAATCATACCATGGTAGAGCAGAAATCCTTAAGAAGTCTAAGTTTGTTATCAAGATCAGACGGGCACCTTGCAAGAAGAACAATATCGTCAGCATAGAGAATAAGGATGATGGCTATCCCAGCTAAGATCGTGCTAGCACAACCTGCTTCCTCTAAACAACCTTCTAGCTTGTCGATGTAAATGCCAAATAGCGTAGGGGAGAGGGGGAAACCTTGTTTATCTCCATTATTACACTTAATATCTTTTGACCACCCCTCATTTCTCTTTAACTTGGCAACTACATTCTCGTATAACCTTATTGTGGCTACTCTTAGCTCAAAAGGAAAATTTAGCTCTTCTAATCTATTCCATAGGTTGTTTTTAGGAACCGTATCAAAAGCCTTTCTAAAGTCCACAAAGGAGCAGAAGAGATTGGATTTATCATTGCGGCATTCCTGCACAAGGGTTCCCTAACCATGGAATCAGAGGGGTTATTTGTATCCCCACTTTTAAAAATGGGGATAATGAGGCTTTGATTCCATGGTTAGGGAACCCTTGCTTTATCGCTTGATTGAAAAGCTTGTGGATGTGGGGGATGAGGATAGGACCTCAAATTTTTAAGATTTCCGCCTGGTAACCTTCAATGTCTTTAGCTTTCCCACTTTCCAGGTGTTTAACCCCAAAATCAATGTCTTCTAATGAGAAAAATTCTTTCGTTGTGAGCAGGGTTTCAAAGTTATCCCTGACATTTGGAGATTCATAAACATTTTTAAGATAGGAATTTCAGTCGTGTAAAGAAATTTTGTTATTATCTTTAGTTTTCCTAATAAGAATCTGCCTCCAGAATTGTTGAGATTCAACAAGATGATGAGCTTAGTGAAAAGAGTCGCCTTCACTAAGTGGGCCGGTAGGCTATTTTTGGCGCAAGTCTATTTTTAGAATATGTCTATTTTTAGACATTGTGATCATATTTCAGAAGTTGCAGGATGCTATTTGTGGATGATTGGTCAAGTTGGAAAAATAGATGAAATTCTATTTTTAGAATATTGGGCAAAGTCTATTTATAGATCATCGATCTAAAAATAGAAGTGTCAATTATTATTAGCTCTTAATAATAATCCGACAATAAACATCAACTTATTCTAGAGCACTTAGTTTCATAAGAGATATTTGAAAAATCAGCACAAACCATGAATTCCTAGGGTTTACTGGTGGTTCATGCATGGAGGACTCAGTTAGAACTGAAGTGGAAAAGTTATGACAGAGTTGGAAGAGTAGCTCATGGAGTTGTTATTCAGTTTAACTCAGTTAATGGAGTTAAACTCAGTTGAGCTAGTTGTATCTAGTCTAACTGAATGATACACTAGTGAGAGTGGAGTGAATTAATTAGTTAATTAATTCACATATAATAACTCATTAATCAATTGAACAATACATAAGTTAACTACAGTGCATGGCAGTTCTAGTGTAGACCTAATGGAGAGATAGGTGAAAGGGCAAGATGGAATATCTGTTGTGACTATAGTGATGCATTGATCGCACCACACACACAGTGGAGCTGAAATGAGGACTGCAGCCACTAAGGAAAGGGTAATTTGAATTCATCTGTATTATCATTCCACAGGATTGCTAGCGTTGGAGGAAAGCAAAGGTGTGTATAGAAACTAAGGCATTAATTTTGCATTTCTTCGATTAGTGTGACGATTGATTGTACTGAGAGCTTGATGTACTAAGCTTTGTATGAGATTGTTACAAGGACTATGATACACACATAAGATATTTGGGGCTTAGTCAAAGCTCTGCTAAACAATCATATGTGCATTGTTTTTATTAATACATGTGTTGAAATTCAACATGACTTCCAAAAGATTAATAAGTGGGAAGGATTCCGTATTTAGCAAGAAGATAAATATTGTTAGATCAGGAGAATCTGGATATATACATGCATCTTGTATATAGTTTCTACAAGAATTTTTTAGGAGCCACCTTAGAGAGGTGTAAGAGATTCTCTTGTCTTTTACGAATATATTGCCTTTTTTTCCTTTTAGTTAGGGCTTTGTAGAATTTTTATTTTGTCAATTTTAAGAGATTCATCAACAGCTTCCTTAATTTCTCTCCTCACACTTTTACATACATACATACATACATACATACATACATACATACATACATACATACATACATACATACATACATACATACATACATACATATATATATATATATATATATATATATATATATATATATATATATATATATATATATATATATGGAAACTGGTAATGAGAACCATACAATCATATCTGGCACACAAGATCACATCGCCCTGTAGCCAAACATTTTATTAAAAATATATTTTTCCAAATTATATGTATAATTAATTATTTTAAAAATTAAAATTTTAATTAATTTAATAATTTATAATAAACATTTCATTTAGTGATGTGGGAATTTTTTTCCTAACTTTATTAACCTTATTTGGAATATGGTTTATGTGATCCATAATTTGTAAAAAATTGCTTTCAGTGATAATCACATATGATCATGAATTGAAGACGTTTTTCGAACCAACTAGTGTGGTTCATCTTCAGGACAAGATAAGAAATCAGATCACGAGACAAGTTTAAAAATATGGAGAGGATCCAACTAGCCATTAAGGTATAACAGCTAGAAATGAAATAATTTATTAAACATTTTATTGTTATATTATATTTAATTTAGTTTAATTAGTTAATGTATTATTATTATTATTATAAAAATAATAAGGGAGGTAAGAAGAAGAAGAAGAAGAAGTATAAGGGAGGGTTTAAGAAGAAGAAGAAGGAGGAGGAAGAGGAGAACGATGATATTAATAATCTAGGAAATATATATGTAATAAGGATTCAGTGACTAATTTTTATTTATTTATTTATTTATTTATTATTATTATTTAATATATATATATATATATATATATATGGAAACCGGTAATGAGAACTATACAATCATATTTTCCACACAAGATAACATCGCGTTGCTGCCAATGAAAACCCTCCTGGCCTACATCATCCCCCACTAACAATACACAACAATTTTCATAGGCCTACGCCTGATGGGCACCCATGGGGTTTGAACCAGTGACCTTTCCAAACGAGTGCCTTAACAGAACACTTAATCACCAACAAGCCGCCACCCCGTGGATTATTTTTGTTTTTATTTTTACATTTTATTTTATATTTTGTTTTATTTGTTACTAACCCTTTTTTTACCTCTTGAAATAAAGATTTGATTAACATATTAAAATTTTGAGTTTTTATTCCTTGCGAAAATTTTAACTGGAGCGGAGCAAGCAAGATGCTTTCTTGTTCTTTTGATTTCTCAAACTACAGTATCGAAGACTTTAACACCTTTTGTTTTGTCACACACACACACACACACACACACACACACACACACACACACACATATATATATATATATATAATATTTTTAATTAATTTAATAAAGGTTAATTATAATTATTATGAAGTAAGGTGTTTCCCCTTTTAGAAGAGCTGTCGAGTTGTCACTTTGCACTCTTATGCACCATCATATGTATTGTTAGACAATTGAGAGTTCTTCCACCTTTAGATCCCGCTGTTATAATTGTCAACCAAATCTTCATTTGTATAACCATTCAACATGTTAATATTTAAAATAATTATAAGCCATGAACATTTGTCCATGGCAAGTTTCAACAAAGAATTCGATTTGACCAACTACATTGTACGGGTACAAGACTCCACATTATAGGGGACAGACCTGAAACTCGTGGTTTGGGTCTGGTTCGGTTCAATAGGTATCTAATCATCACCAAGTGTATAACTTAACTGATATTGTAATTAAGGATCATGTGAGTATTTTAACTTGGGGTTGAACAAAGTGCGATTAAAAGTTGAACTTCGAGTTTGAAGGTGATCACCCCTACTCCCATGCATAATTCCAACTGTATAGTGAGAGATAGTAGATCTCTTCGAGGAAATTTGAAGATAATCAATCCGCAAGGGAAAGATAAGTAAAAAGAGACTAGTATCAACACAAAGAGTGCTTGAATATGGAAAAAAAGACACAAAGGAGAAGGTCAAGGAAGGCTTGTAGGAAATGCATCCCTGCAAGCAAAGATGAGGTGCATTTAAATGAGGTTAGAGGTGAGGAGACTACCTAGAAAAGACAAGTTGGCATGGGAGATGCCAATGAAGCAAAAGAAGAACTTTATAGAGAAGAAGAAGGTAAAGAATGAATAGAGGATAAAATGTTGAAAATGATAATATGGAGGTGCATGTATTTGAAGGTAATTTAAATTTTGATGAATTGATGGATTTGATCAACATAATGGATAAATATTTTGATTACGAAGATGTGGATGAATAAAAAAGAGTGAAGTATGTAGTGACAAGATTGAAAGGTCAATGCATCCCTACAGTGGGATGAAATGCAGGAAGATAGAAGGAGGAACGGCAAGTCCAAGATTAAGACTTGGGACAAAATGGTGGCTAAATTTAAAGGTAAGTTCATGCTTAAATATTATCAATTAAATATATTCCAAAAATCATAGAATCTTACACAAAAATCTATGTCGGTAAGGGAATACATTGAGGAATTTTATAGATTAAATATTAGAGATAGTCATTTCGAATAGGATATTAAAAAGGTTGTGAGGTACATTAATTGTTTCAGGTATGAAATTCAGGAAAATATTAGTATCATGTATGAGAGACAGGTTGAAGATGCATATCAAATTGATTTGAAATAAGAAGAGAATATCACTAGAAAATATAGTCAAAAAATTTGAGGAAGGTCCAATCTTGCAGGAGAAAAGTTGCAAAGGAAGTTTTACGTCTTCAAGAGAGGAATGTGGAAGTTCATCTAGGCAGCCACCAAAAGGAGTTGAATCTAGAGGAAGAATATATTTCTCAAGAGGTAGAGACTACCCACCCAGATGTTAAAAATGTGGAAAATTGGGGCATATGTAGTGGGAATGTCCAAAAATAATATGAAAAGTCAAATAAGTGCACTTGTGACAAAGGCAAGAGAAGAAAGTGTGAATACAATAGTAACTGAAAAAAACCTTGAAGCAGGAGAGTTGTTACAGGTCATTTTGTTACATTCAATCAAATGGCCTTGGAACTAGATCAATAATCATCCATTGACACGTTGCATTCATCCTCTACAAATCATATAGCACTCTCTCACAAAAAGGTCTAAGAATTTTGGGTTAAACAACTTAAAAACCTATTTTTTTGGCTCCATCAAAATTTCCCTTTATGCAACCTACACTATTCCAAGTTGTACATAGAGCATATGCACTCACCAATGCATGTTGCCTTCATAGTAAGTGTGATGGTTCTTAAATTTTGGTAAAAATAAAAAAAACAATTTCGAATCTTCTCTTTCCAAAAGCTTCCCTAGTGGTTTTAATTATTTACTATTAGATCAAGATCTCAAAATCCTATTCTTGAGGCCTTATCTCTTATCCCAATAAATCATCCTCCCTCTAATGTGGATTTAAGTCCTAGATTGGTAAATCCCAAACCACTCCATTTACCCTATAAATTAACTACCTCCCATAGAGTCTATGTTGGTTTTTGGAGACTCTTTAATTATTCCCTCGTGTTGTTGCTTTGTGCCTATGGATCCATTATCCATGCATTCAATTGAGTTGTGATTGAAGGCTTGATTTATGGCAAAGGAAGGACAAGATAGTTGAGAGACATCTACAATGTCAAGATTTAAAAGGGTTGTATCTTCTCATACATTCATTAATACAAAAAGTGCTTTATTTTCCTATACTTGTGTCTCATTTAATGCATATGTATAACAATACCTTTTCGACTCATTGTTTAGAGATGTTAGTATATGTTATTGGTATGTTTTGGTCCTCTTTCTTTTTTCAGTTTTTTTGTAGGTTCCACTTTTAGAATTTGGAGTTGGATCTGGAGCTTAAAAGCAAGGAGAAGAAGAGATATTGTGTTGGATTCCAGGTAAGTATTTCTTCCATATTCTAAAATATTTAAGTAAAGCATAAGTGTTTTTGTCTCTATTGTTTCTAGATCAAGCCAATAGATCTAGGAGTTTTCTTCTATTCGCATAAGGAAATTATCTGTCAAACAAGAGTCATTATTGATGAAAGGAGTTTTAATCAAAGCAAAGAATTAACTTAAGGATCCTTCCCAAAGGAAAATTTTGTTCAAAACCATATGCAAGTAAAATGGTAAGTGTTGAAAAGTTGTGATTTATAGTGGTAGCATAGATAATTTGGTTTCTACTGAAATGGTAGAAAAAATAGATTTGAAGATAAAAACACACCCTAGTACTTAAAAATTGTCATGGATACAAAAAGGACATCAAGTTTTGGTGAATGAATAGTGCATGATGGAGTGTCATACTGGAAGCTACAAGGATAAGGTATTATGTGACATACTTCCCATGGATGTTTGTCATATTTTGTTGGGAAGACCATGGGAATATGAAATGTTGTTCATGATGGTAGAAGGAACACCTATACACTTAAGAAGAATGGTTAGAGACACACATTGTTACCTTTGCAAGATGAAGTAGCAAAGGAATAAGTTGTTCCTAGTGTGTTGTTAATGACTAGAAAGGAGCTATTGCAAGAAGAAAGAAAAGGCACATTTTTATTTGGTTGGAAATCCTAATATATTTTACTAGCACAAAATTGGATGATTTTCCTGAAGAAATCATAGTTATATTGGATGAGTTTTCTAATACTCATCCCAAAGAAGGATGGAGGATGGATAATCTGTATTGATTCCAAATTGATCAATAAAATTACAATCAGGTATAGATTTACGTTACCACACATTGATGATTGCTAATTATTTTTCTAAGATTGATATAAAGTGTGGATGCCTTTTGGTCTAACTATTTCCCCTAACACTTTCATGAGGTTAATGAATGAGGTTTAAAATAAAATTACCTAAAAATTTATTATAATATATCTAGATGATATCTTGGTATATATGCAAACAAAGGATGAACATTTGAGACATATCAAGTTAGTCTTAAGAACCTTACGAAGAGAGAAATTATTGATTAATTTGAAGAAATAAAATTTTATGAAGAAGGAATTGGTATACCTAGGTTTCTTTTTTTATTTCTAAGGATGGTTTGAAGATGGATCAGGAGAAATTTAAAGCAACTATTAATTGGTCTATTCCAAGGAATGTCTTTGAGGTGAAAATATTTCTTGGCTTAGAAATTTTTTATAGAAATTTTATTGAGAAACTTAGTAGCATTTGTGCCCCTATTGTAGAAACACTGAAAGAAAGTAAATAATCATTCAAATGGATAGTAGCAGCTAATAAAATTTTCAACTGAATGAAACAAAAGATAACACAACATGTCTTAGCTTTATCAGAGTTCAACAAAAATTTTCAAGTTGAGACAGATGCAAGTGGCATTGATATTGGAGTTGTCTTAAGCCAAGAGGGAAGACTGATTTCGTATTTCAATGAAAAATTGAATGGAGAAAAAGAGAAATATTCCTCTTATGTTAAAATAATTCATGCATAGTTCAAGCCTTAAAGAAATGGAAATGTTATATCATGCACAAGGATTTATTTACATACTCACAATCATGCCTAATAGTTTATCAACAATCAACCAAAATTGAACCACGGACATCCTAAGTGGGTAGAATTTATGCAAAATTTAACATTTTTAATCAAACATGCAAGTGGTGCATCAAACAATATAGTTGATGTGTTGAGTAGAATTAATTTAATTCTACATGAAGTTCAAGTTAATGTTTTGGGATTTGATGAGTTAAAGGAGATGTACAAGGATGATGTATATTTTAAGGATGCATATGCAACATGTGAGAATCCAGTTAGTATAGGCAAAACTTAGTAGTTGAGTTATATGATTCAAGAGGGATTGATGTTCATTAAAAGTAACCTTTTCATACCAAAGTGCTCAATGAGAGAAAATTTGAAAAAGGAAAAACATAGTGGAGGATTGTTAGGACACTTTGCATAGGATAAAACATTTTCTTTCTTGAATGCCTTTTATTTTTTGGCCAGGTATGCAATATGATGTGAAGTTATTATTTGAAAGGTGCATAATACGCATGCTAATGGAAGGATTCATAATGCATTTTTATATCATCCATTTCCCATTCCAATAATACTGTGGGACTTTGTAAGTATGGATTTTTTATTTGGGGTTGCCTCAAACTCAAAGAGGTGATGATTCTATTTATGTTGTTATAGAGATATTTTCAAAAATTGCGCATTGCATAGCTTGTGCAAAGACCTATGATGAAAAAAATGTTGCTAATTTATTCTTTAGATAGATTGTAAGGTTGCATGGTTTTCCTTGAAGTATAGTCTAATATACATATACAATATTTCTAGGCTATATTTTTAGAAATATATGGAAGAAACTAGGCACTAACTTGAATTTCAATTCAGCTTATCACCCGCATACAAATGGGAAGATAAAGGTGGTAAACAAGAGCTTAGTTGAATATATTGAGAAGTTTGGTAAGTCATCATCCCAAACATGGGATCAATTACTTTCTCAAAATGATTTTGCATATAATGATTCAACCAATAATAGCACAGGGATGAGTCCATTTGATATAGTATGTGGAACACATCTAATAGGAATTTATGAATTGAGAAATTTAGGAAAATAAGAATTAGTATGTGTTGATGGTGAAGATTTTGCAGCAAGCATGCAAGAATTGTGAGAAAGAGGTAAACAAAAGTTGCAAGAAAATAACAAGTATAAACAGAAAGAAAACATGAGAAGAAGGCAGTTGGAATTTGAATTTGGTGGATTAGTGATGGCATATATTAGAAATGAAAGGTTTCCTACATGGACATACAATAAATTAAAACTTAAGAAAATTGGTTCATGTAAGATTTTAAGAAAATTTTATTCTAATGCTTACAAGCCTAGAACTCCCAAGTGATATGTAGATTTCTATAATTTTCAATGTTGCATATTTATATCCATTCAAGGAAATAAATAGTGTTATCACCTAATAATTTTCACTAGGTTGATAGAAATACACCATGTAGTATGAGTTTTACACATTAAAACCCACTGTCATGAGAGGAAATAATTTATTAAATTTTTTGGATAAATTATTTCTATTTATTTAATTTACCCATATGAGAATAGCCTAAATGTATTTAATTTTATATTATTCTCATATATTTTATCCACATGAAAATAACTCAGAAATTCATTTAATTTCAAGCTATTTTCATATTTACCCATTTATGTGAAAAATAATGAAAAATATTTTCACCCACTTTTACAATTTCCATAGGAATAATCAAATAAACTATTATTTATTTACTATTCCTTAATCATTTCATTTCCTCATGGAAATAATTTATTAAGTCATTATTTGATAATTATTTCTAACTCGTTTGACATATAACATAGAAATAATTAATAAACACGTTTTATTTATTAAATTTTTCACTCACATTTCTTAATTAACTCAATTAATCATTATTTTTTAAGTTAGTTAAATAAATAAATATTATTGACAATTTTTGTAATATTTTCCTCTCCCAAAAATAATAAAATACTCATAATGGTTAAATCTTTATTTGTTCTACCAAATAATTTATTATCGGACCATATAAAGACTAATCTAGAATTTTATTATATAGAGAGAGGATTTTCTCCACCATTTGAACCATGACCATTTATCATCGTCGAAATTTTGATCTCAAACCATTCAAGCTCTCCACTTGAGTTCACCCCCATTCTTTTCCCATTTTGCATACCAGGAGAAGGGAAATGCACATCATTCAATAGATGAGGGACATGAAGAACCCTCCCACAAAGGAGGACATAGTGGCCCAAGTCATTATTTTCTCATCAACAAGTGTTATATTCCTTAATAAAAATCTCATGTCAAATTGGGTTATGGTTTTTGTTTATGTTATATGCCTTTTATAAATTCCATCTGTATAATATTATCACTAATAAATTGTTAAAATTTTGTAGACATGTGCCTAGCACATTAGCATAGACATAACTATGGTTTAAATATCCAGTTTGTTATTAGGTTGCTCTGATCACCACTAGAAAAGTGGTATTTTTTTAACCTATTTGCCGAATTCCAGCTAACAAATGACGACTCCACTAGGGATGTGAACACATCAAACCTTGTAGATTTTTATATTTACTGCTATATTTTTTAATTTTTCATTTTTAGTAAGCTTTGTGGTGATTTTGTGAAGAAGATATTATTTTTTTTGTTTTTGTGTATGTTTTTTCGGTAGCAGGTACCAACTAAGCTGGAGATGGAAAAATCTGCAAAGATGCTAGGATCAAAATCTCATGAATACTCTCGCATTTTTCACACCTGTACATAATAAGCTTTTAGGAGAACTGTGTGTGTACACACTTCACCAATGGGAAGAGTGTGTATATGTTTTATAAGTACTATATGTAGCATTATTTCTATAGGAATGTGTGTATATGCACTTTTCTAAAAGGAAGAGCATGTATACATTCATAAAAGGTGCATTCTTTATTTTTTGTAGTTTTTTCTGCAATTTTTTAGTTCTCTGATACTGTAGGGTTTCTGGGTACCTTCACACATACTCAAAAATAGAAATAGATTTTCTCTTTGTTATAATATATTGAGGTGTTGGAACGGGGTCTCCTAACAAGCTACGAAACCGGTCTATTTTTGGTTATTTTTGTTATATTCAGTATAGCGCAAGAGTTTTGGGGTGGGTCAAAGCCCCAAAAAGCATTGTAATAGGGTTAAAGGGTAAACTAGGGGTCCGAAAACCATGGGTTGCGGACCATAGGAATGTTAGAGCTATATTGTTATAAATAGAGAGGCATTTCGGATTGTAAGAGGTAAGGTTTTGATGAGATATTGATGCGATCTATTGTGTAAGCGATCTGTTGGGGTTTTTGGGGAATGGAATCCGGTTGGCTGTGTGCGCGGAGATCCTAGTCCATCTGTGTGTGCAGGCTGGGAAGGGAATTGTAAGGGTAACGAATGAATGAATATGAAAGATTATTGGATCTGAATCTGTGAGTACTATTGAATGAATTGCTGAAAATTACTGTGCTATGCCTTTCTCTATATTTGCGCTGCGAAGGTCTGTATATTGAATGATTGGATCTATTCTGGTTTGGTTATATTATGCTGCGAAAGTCTGTGTATTAAAGTAAATCTAGATCTATTATGTTCGGGTATGTAATGTTGTGTTAAGGTTATGAAAAGCTTATAATTATATATCTAGTGCACATGGATGCAATTGGAAACATATTTGACCCTGCGCAGAGATAATCTGAACAGAATGCAGCCCTACTTGCCTTACCCTTCCTTTCTCAGGGTGCGGAAACTTGGTTCTAGCACCCACCCATACTACTTCGGGTGAGACTATGACATGTGCAAGCAGGTCACTGTCGAAAGGGCCAGTAGTATAGGGGTTTGTTGGCAAAACTTGCACACCAAACCTGGGTCAGGACCCCTCAAGCCAACAAATGGTTTCGTTGTTGGGACCGGAAGAGATTTGAGAACGGGATCGGGTAGTGGCATTAGAGATCTAGCGTAGGGATGAATGAGCCAAGGGACAGCGCAGAACAGCGAGAGGTAGATCGCCCTGCCCATAGTCCATCGAGACCTACAAAAAATTCATCAGCTACCCTGATGCTAGGGCATTAGGAAGGTAAACCGGAGGAACCCATGGCAGCACACTTAAAGTTACCTACCTTTAAATGGGCAGTCGATGAGGACCTAGAACGATTCTGGTTCGTGGCCAACTCGGTATGGATGGCGCAAGGGGTGGTAAGTGATACGGTAAAAACAACACATCTATCCTTGGCTTATGAGGAGAGGGCGCTAGAATAGTATATGCGGTACATATCTCAAAACGGGAGCACAACACTTCAAAATATTAAGTATGCCCTAAAACAACAGTTCCGGAAACCAAAGTCCTATTCCCAATTGGTATCAGAAGTAAAGGACTTCAAGCAAGGAACATCTGAGTCAGTCTGGGAGGCTGATCAGTGGTTAAAGAAAGCAATCCGGGAAGGTGAGTTAAATTACGACGACAAACAACACACAGAATGGTTTATTGCTATGCTCCTACCTCACTTGTGTACGCCCATGGGCCATCAGACTTTTGAATCACAAGAAAAAGCCTTGGAAGCTGCCATGAAACTTGAAGCGGCACCTAAGGATGATACAAGGGAAGGTGTACAGCAAATTCAGGAGCAACTCGGGGCCATGCACATGGAATACAGAGCTTACGAATGGAACGAGGGAAGGGGGTAACCACGGACCTTTGGTGCGAGGATTGCCGGGTGGCGGGACTGCATGATACAACCCAGTGTCCGTGGGTCAAGAGAGGTGAATTGAAGCAATAATGGTGCAGGTTATACTGATCTATAGGACACGATGATCAGAACTACCGCACATATGACTTACTGGTAGATCGGGGAACCCTCTATAGGGTACAATCTGATCCTACATCTCCGAGATACCCCGCGAGCTTTGGTGGCTCCCCTGCACGAGGCAAAGGGGGTGGGGAGGAAGTGTTGGATGAGGACGTGGCCAACTAATCTGCTACAACTGCAGAGAAGTAGGGCACTTCGCCTGGGACTGCTCAAATCCCGCTAGGCAGAACTATAAATACTGCCAACAGTTGGACCATGAACTCGAAGACTGCCCGATTTTGCTAACAAGGATGAAGGACAAATAGTCTACTCCCACACGAAATACACAGAGATTCAAAATGGAGCTAAGGACCATAACGCGTAGCATGGTCACCCAAAAATCAGGAGAGGAGCTTGCTGTTCGAAAAGAACCAGCTCCCAAGAAGCAGGAACCACGGGAAGCCCCTACGCAGTTTCTAGAAGAAGAAGTTCAAACCTTTTCTAGGGCATGCCTAAAGCTCCTACGCAGCCCAGAGGCGGGAGAAAGTCTTCAAGTATTATTGCAGGACTGCGCAGGTCAGCCTAGCATGATGACTGAGGTTAAGGAAGTACAAAAATTACACAGCTATAAGAGGCGCACCGAGGGAGAGATGCACTTGACTGCACAGATTGGTGACTATGAGATAGATAAGGTTATTCTTGATCTTGGATCTAATGCGAATGTCTTACCAAAACAGACCTGGTAACGAATGGGAGAACCTAAACTAGACTGGTCTACCATCCAGCTTCGAATGGCGAACCAGCAAAATATCATGCCTCTGGGACGATTTCCAAGGGTTATGGTTGATATCGCAAGAGTAAAGGTCCTGGCTGACTTTGAGGTCATAGAAATTGTGGAAGATACGGACCCCTACCCTGCACTCCTGGGGATAGACTGGGATATCGACGTAGGAGGTATCATTAATCTAAAAAAATGCAGCATCAAGTTTGAGAAGAATGGGACACATGTAATAATACCACTGGATCCCGCTGAGGGTGCATGGTATACCAAACCAGCATATGAAGATGAGGAGCTCGATCACATCTACAAGATAACAGCACAGGATGAGGACCGGGATAATCCTACAACAGGTGGAGTATTCGAATGGGAAAAGAGCAGGGAATACTTCTCTGATCTAGATGAAGAACTTGAGAAGTGGTAGACCCAGCTACACGATGTTTCAACTCTACGGTGCCCTCGAACTGCAAGAACTCTCTACTGCATCACTTCGGAGGTAAGGTACCTTCCCCACTTTGATGGGTGTAGTACTGTCCAAGACTTCATAAGAACATTAAAATCTAGGGTACCTAAGGAACAATGACTCTTGGTGCTAAATCTGGTGCTAGGCGGCACACCGACCCGATGGTGGGATACCCACAAGAAAGCTTTCCCAAACTGGGAGATGTGTCGGGATAGGATGGTGCTACGATTCACACCCCCTGCTGATGTGCGCATGAAGATATTCCTGGGGCCTGGAGATCCCTGTGTGCATCTGCGTATATGGACAACCAAGTGGGCTGACCGAACCCCAGATGTACTTAGATGCCGAATTACATCAGCGGACCTGCCATTGGGAGATATTAAAAGAGGACTTCCTTGGAACCTTCAGACTCATTGGGGGAATAGAAGTGCTTGACGAAGCCCTACAAGACATTGATGCGTTAATCTTTAAGAAGCCTCACCCTCACACCTCGCTAGCCGTTCTGACATGGGAGGCCCAGATGCAAGACATAGTCAACTGCGAGAGCTTGGCGATTAACGAAGAAGAAGAGGACCCATGGAATTTCTCTGTTCCGAAATCTGAAGGGGAACGTGCCGTTCTCAGACCATTTCTTGTCAATGATGATGTGACGCAACCTCTTCGGTTACACGAGGTTAATATTGGGACAGATGAACATCCTAAACTAGTGAAAATTGGGGACTATTGGGATGAAGGCACTGTGGGCAAAGTTGCCGAGCTACTCATGGAGTACCAGGACTTATTCTCAAACAAAGTTCTCTCAACTCAAGGGAATCACAGGGGACCTCGGCATTATGCACATCACTCTAAAGCCGGGGGTGCGACCCATCAAGCAGCAGCCCTACCGGTTGAATCCTAAATATAAAAAAAAGATCAAAGAAGAGTTGGACAAAATGTTGACCGCTGGTATCATTGAACCAGTTGAACAGTCAGATTGGATCAGCCTGATGGTCATTCAGGAGAAAAAAACAAAAGGATAAATACGTATTTGTGTGGACCTTCGAAAACTAAATTATGCCTGCGTTCATGACCCCTTCCCTACTCCCTTCTCTGATGAAATCTTGGATAGCGTGGGTGGCCAGGAGGCCTATTCGATTACAGATGGATTCTCAGGATACCATCAGATCATAATTTCACCAGAGGATCGCATAAGACCACCTTTTCCACCGAATGGGGCTCCTTCCAATACACGGTCATGCCCTTCGGTCTTAAGAACGCACCTGCTATATTTTCAAGGGTCGTAGTGGCTGTGTTCAAAGAATTTATCCATAAGTTTCTGGAAGTTTACTTCAATGACTGGACGGTGTTTGGCTTAGTGAAAGATCATGTCTCAAACCTACGATTGATGTTGGATGTGTGTAAAAAGCACTAGATCTCCCTGAATGTCAAGAAGCGTATCTTCTTCGTACCGTTTGGAATATTGCTAGGGCATATAGTCTATCAGCAGGGTTTGATGGTTGATCCTGTGAAGATAGCTGTAATTATCAACCTGGCAGTCCCTACAATGGAGAAACAGTTGTGCTCCATTCTCAGTCACACAGGCTATTACAAGAAATTCATTCAAGAATACGCCTTGATCACAGCACCCATGGAACAGCTGCTAAAGAAAGATGTCTCTTTTTTTTGGAATGATGAATGTCAGAAGAGCTTTGAACTACTCAAAGAGAAGATGGTATCTGTGCCCATACTGATATTCCCTGACTGGTCCAAATAATTCCATGTGCATATTGATGCATTAGGTATTTCCTTGGGTGCAGTCCTTACACAGCCCGGCAAAGGGGACATTGATCATCTGGTTTCTTTTTCCAGTCAAAAACTCTTGGGTGTCGAACGAAATTATTCTACCACTGAACACGAAGGACTAGCTATGGTATATGTGCTACAAAAATATCACCACTATCTACTGGGGGGACACTTTAAGATGTTTACAGACCATTCGGCTTTGAAATACTTAGTCAACAAGCCTGCGTTGGGGGGGAAGATTTGTCGTTGGTTGTTTCTGTTTCAAGAATACAATTTTGAGATCATCATAAAGCCTGGAAGGTTGAATGTAGGACCGGATCATCTGTCGCGTATTGAGACAGGGGAAGAACCCACTAACTTGGACGAAGGCTTACTTGATGCACAGCTGTTTACCATTAAAATGGTGGATGACCACTTTACTAATATCCTTGAGTTCCTTACTACAGGTAGGGCCCTTGATATGTATTCGGTGCAACAAAAAAAGGAGTTGGTCACTCGAGCGGTAGAATTTACTGTCATCGCAGGATAGCTATACAAGCTAGGCGCAAATGAAATACTTCACAGATACGTATTAGAACATGAACGACCCGCCGTCCTGGCAGAAGCCCATGAGGGAGTCGCTGGCAGCCACTACGCAGGAAGGGCTATAGCGCAAAATATTCTAAGGGCTGGCTTGTGGTGGCCTACCCTACATTAGGATTCTTACACCTATTGTAGAACGTGCGATACCTGCCAACGAACCGGCCGCCCCTCACAACGCGATGATATGTCGTTACAGCCCCAAATGGCCCTACAGGCTTTCGATAAATGGGCCATTGAATTTATAGGACCCATTAATCCACCATGCAAGAAAAAAGGCGTGTGCTACATTATCACTGCCATTGACTATGTCACACGATGGGCTGAGGCATAGGCCGTGAAGGATTGTACCACCGATACTGCTGCGCATTTCATCTTTGAGCAGATTCTGACCAGGTATGGCTGCCCGAAAATCCTAATGAGTGACCAAGGTATGAATTTCATTAACCAAACAATTAAAGCTTTGAACGATGAATTCCAGATCCACCATGCCAAGAGTACACCATACCATCCCCAAGATAATGGGACGGTGGAAGCTTTTAACAAAATTTTGGAACAGGCACTAACGAAGGTTTGTAATGCCGATCGTAGTGACTGGGATATTTGTATCCCCTCGATCCTATGGGCTTATCGGACAACCTGAAAAAATTTGATCGGTAGGACACCTTTCCGAATGCTCTATGGCAAGGAGGCCATCATGCCCATACAATACGTTTTTCCTAGCCTACGCATTGCAGCATTTACAGATATGGAAGACTCCGATATCATAGAAGAACTCCTGGCGCAACTGGTAGCATTGGAAGAAGATCGATTTATTTCTCAGTTTCAACAGTAGGTACAAAAAGCTAGAGATAAGGCTTGGCATGATCGACACATTCGCCAAAAGACATTTTTCGCAGGTGATCTCGTCTTGTTATACGACATCCAGTTTTCGAATCATCCTGGCAAATTTTGGTAGCACTGGCTTGGTCCCTACATAGTTCAGAAGGTTAAGAATGGCGGCGCAGTCCAGTTAGCTACCCTACATGGTGACCTCCTCCCTGGTTTTGTCAATGGAGGATGACTCAAACCATACCAGGCTACGAATCATGAGGACGCAACAGTACCGTGACTCGGGACGAGTCACAAGATTGTGTTGGGGAACTATTGGAACGGGGTCTCCTAACAAGCTATGAAACCAATCTATTTTTTGTTATTTTTGTTATATTTAGTATAGCACAGGGGTTTTGGGATGGGTCAAAGCCCCGAAAAGCATTGTAATAGGGTTAAAGGGTAAACTAGGGGTCCGAAAACCATGGGTTGCAGACCATAGGAATGTTAAAGCTAGATTGTTATAAATAGAGAGGAATTTCAGATTGTAAGAGGTAAGGTTTTGATGAGATATTGATGCGATCTATTGTGTAAGCAATATGTTGGGGTTTTTGGGGAACGAACTCCTGCTGGCTATGTGCACGGAGATCGTAGTTTAGCTGTGTCCGGACCCTGCTGCTATGTGCGCAGGCTGGGAAGGGAATTGTAAGGGTAACGAATGAATGAATATGCAAGATTATTGGATCTGAATCTGTGAGTAATATTGAGTGAATTGCTAATAATTAATGTGCTATGCCTTTCTCTGTCCTTGTGCTACGAAGGTCTGTATATTGAATGATTGGATCTATTATGCTTTGGTTATAGTATGCTGCGAAATTTTGTGTATTAAAGTAGATGTAGATTTGTTCTGTTCGGGTATGTAATGTTGTGTTAAGGTTATAAAAATCTTCTAATTGTAGATCTAGTGCACGTGGATGCAATTGGACATATACTTGACCCTGCGCAGAGATAATCTGAATAGAACGCAACCCTACTTTCCTTACTCTTCCTTTCTCAGGGTGCGGAAACCTGGTTCCAGCACCCACCCATACTACTTCGGGTGAGACTGTGACCTACGCAAGCAGGTCACTGCCGAAAGGGCCAGTAGTATAGGGGTTTGTTGGCAAACCTTGCACACCGAACGTGGGTCAGGACCCCTCAAGCCAACATGAGGAAAGGAAATATTCCCTTCTATGGTTTCAAATACATCTTCAACCAAACATATTGGGATTTGAATAAGGAGTTTACTATTAGGGATTGAAAACCTCTATCGCCACTGCCTGATTCAAGTCTGAAAAAATTATTCCTTAATAGAGTTAGAAACCAAAATTGGGCCCATTTTTATCCATTCTTTGTTTTATATAAGTATTTTAAGTAATTTTCGATGTAGGCTTGCCTCTGGTATTTTTCAACAAGGAATTTTTTATTTTGTTGTTTTCATTTTCTGCAGTAGGTTGGCTTAGTGATTGTAGATCTAATCCCATTTGATTCTTGATCCAATGATCGCTATGGATTAGCCTCCTCTTTCCATTTTTTGAGCCTCTCTTTTGTTTCTTTAAAGCCTCTTTTTGGGAAGGATATATTTTACTATCAGTACCACTTTACTTTATGCTTGTTTATAGTTATTATATTATAGTTTTTCAATTTATTTTCCAGTATTTAAAGGAATATCATTTATTTTTTTTCAAATTCATATCGAAATACTCATTTGGACACATATTCACACATTTAAGTGAATGTGTGCTTGGTTAAAACTGCCAAGTCAATACCTTAAAATCAACCATTAACTTAACTCACATAGCTTTAAACCGACTTGGGCACCAAAAAAAACAATCTATTAGTTAGGTTAGGATTAGTGGGGTAAGCATCAAAATAACACCCACCAATCACTTTACATTTGAAATATAGTTGGTTAACTAATTAGGGAGATTGAAATCCTCTATGATCCATTGGTTCAAAGTTGGTGTTGAGTAGAAACGGGTGAAGTGGGTAAGGCTTATGCCGAGGATACCGATGGTTCCCCTTGAGGCTCCTAACCCTTGGTAGCGAATCTGGTTCCAACAATGATAAATCGAAGTTGATTCACTCAACCCCACAAGATGGAGGTAACCTTAGAGGCCTATCATTCAAAGTTAAAACACCATATATTGGTGGTTATGGAAAGAAACCATACCTCTTTCATACCTTCACTCAATCTTGCTTGTAGCCCTAACCATTCGAGAACCAAGTTGTTTGGAAGGGCATCTAAAACATGGCTTAGTGCTTGTATGAGGTATAGCATAAGTTTCAAGATATGGGTCATTTTTATTTTTTCGGATGAGACTACCTAATTTAGATTAGCATGAGATCAAATTTAGAACACACATTACACCACTGCACATAGTTTTGTGCTTTCTCTTTGATAAATTATTTCATCCTTATTATCCTCTATCCTATTAGAGTCATATTTATTCAGACATCATTGCACTCCGTAGGTACCAGTCGCAAAGATTACATGGTCTTCATCCCTAGTTTCATTTATTACATCTTCTTACACCTGCTTGATGAGTTAGGGTTCCTGTCCTTTGTCCACCTTTGGACTCTTACTCTTTTGAGTCATCTAGTTCATCCTTTTCTTTTGAAACCTATGAACCCCAAACCACTTCCTTGGCTAGTGTAAACCCTATCAAAAACTTCGGTCCCAGTGTGGGAGCCAACATCAGAGGAAATGTCATTATAAATATTGATAATAATGCGAGTCCCGCTCCTAGAGGTCACACAATAGCACCTCAAGCAAATATTGTAACTTGGAATTTTATTCCCTACATGGTTAGTTTAAACTTTCCATATTTAAGTGAGCTCATAAATGATCCTCTTCACCATGATCCCAATTTTCCACCTATGATGACTAATATTCCCTTAGATATTCCTAAGTTTGAAGGAAACCCTGGAGAAGATCCATTTAACCATATAAGGTATTTCCACATGTGGTGTTCTTTGAACTCCATTACAAAAGACTCTATATGCTTTCAATTGTTTCAACACATGCTGACTGGCACTGTTGTGAATTGCTATTTTGACCAGCCTTATGGCTCACACCAAGTGTTTGCGACTATCACAAATCATTTCCTATCATATTTTTTGTTACTCGTCCACTATGATAATAGCACTGAAATCTTGACCAGTTGTCACCAAACATCTGCTACTCATATCTCTAATCATATTTATGAGTGGCACAAAAATAAGAGCTTGTGAAAATCTCTAGAATTCAATGATCGTGTATTTTTGGATTGGTTCCTGATATAATTAATTCCTCCCACCATCAAGGATGTCGCATAGAAAATCCCAATAATTGAGGAAGAGGTCATTCAAAAATCTATCAAGTATGACCTAATGTATGCCCAATCAGGTTATATTTACTCTATTACCTCAAATCACCCTCAACCCAGTGCTTATTATACACTAGGGGCATCTCACATTGCTAACAGTGTGATTGGTTTTCTCTTACCATCAACCTTCCCAAAATCCCCAAGGAAGAGATATGGAAATCCCCAAGGGGGGATAATACCACTTACATTTATCCTCTCCCAGACACTTCACTTGTTACTTTGCAAGATGGCACAAGTACTTCCTATTCATATGCGCATCCACACCAGCATGTTCTTGGGAAATCTAGTACTTAACCACCCTATCATAATTTGATGATGGAACCCTATTATCCTTATGCACTACCAAGCATTCCAGACCCTCTAGATCTAGCCCCTAAACCTCCCATGCCTCAGTAGGGTCAGGTATGCTCAATAGAACATTTCCAATCCCTCTAATCAGAATAAAAGGAACAAAGGGAAGGGAAAGCATAATTCTCAACCTCAGGGAAACACAAGAAAATAAGGTCACCATCCTAATGCAAACTAGGGTAAAAAATCTAATACGAAAACCCAATAATAGGGTGATCAACCAAGTAGAACAAGGCTCTTTGTATGAATAAGCCTAGCGCATATTGTGGTACATATGGCCATTACAAACATGAGTGTCCCCTTCTCCCTAAGATGTTAAAGGCATGGGAAGATAAATAATTTGCATCAAGAGGGAATCATCTTGTTCCTAATTCTGCTCCTCCCTCTACGTATTCAATAATGATTTGAAATTATTTCCATACTCAAGGGTACATTGCCACCCATGAAAAATATATTTATCCTCCCATTTCACCTCCCAATCAACCTAATTATTGAGCCTATTAGATCCTGATGATGAATTCTTCTAATGTCAACCTCTCCACTTGGTTGTGTCAATATGATCCTCCTCGTGAGACACAATCGAAAGCTACCATAGAGCCTCTATAATCATCACATGGTACTCTACATATCCCTCGACCAATAGTTGAGATTCCACCTAATATCACCAAGGGAACATTATGTAAAAATTCTACCAACTTTTGGGTCCACACATCATTATAACATAGTAGATGACTTGGCATAGCCTCTTGCTGCCATGTTAGTCATGGAAGTTCTCCATACATGCCCTTCACAATGTAAGGCTTTACTCTTTGCTTTGGGCATTATAGATCATTCATATGATAATATGATTGTATTTGACATTGATAAGTGGTGAATTGGTTGCAGGATCTAGTGATAAACTTTTAGAAACAATTCCACCCAAATCTGAAGTTAAATTTGTAGCACTCGAAGCCTTACCTTTATCGTTCATTCACACGTTTATGCCTTTAGTTATTTCACCACAATTTCAAAACACTAAAAGATTTTCAGCGATGATAGAATCACATATTAAACCAACAATAGAAATACTTCACTTAATTGATTTTGTGATGGATCCAAAAAAACATTAAAATGTTGTTTATAAAATTATCACATCCAAAAATTCCTTTAACTCATGTGCATATATTTATGTGATATCCATTGGATCATTCACCAATCGAACAGTCACGATTACTGGATCTCAAAGTCCTGTTTCATAAAATATCGGGTCCATTTGACATATTAAATCATATGTGGCTTAAATTGCAATATCCATCTATTCTTCCTATCGAATGGTTCTCCTTATTCCAAGTTTTTGTTTAATAGAATGTCAAGTTTGTTGAATGTTAAACTCTTGCATAGTGTGATAATTTGATAGTCGTTAGATCGTAGATCAATGGTATCAATCCTTTCTCTGATTTCCTCACAAAATCACTTATCAATCTCTATGGGCCTATAAAACTTAGATCAAAGCATACAAAATTTGGGGATTCACACACGCAGAATACAATTTAAACAAAGCTCGACTTGAAATCATTAACCTCAGGAATATTTCAAATAAAAATTACAACCTTTAGGAATTGTCAATTTCGCATACATTTACAAAGGTACAGAGGATTTGCAATATTCGTCTATTCATCCAATCCTCTCCTCTATTACATTCCAACTTACATATATATAATGTTCACACAATCATTTCAATCTGATTCAAAAGAATCGGATTTGTCAAATTTTGGATAAAATTCCTATTACATGATATTTTCCCGAAAATCCTCAACTAAAAACTAAATTCAATGAATCAAAAACAACAATCCAAATCCCTGAATACTAGTAAAATCTCATCTACCAAAACAGTAAATTGCCAGCTAAAGGAACCCACTCCTTTTCTTGTAAACTTTTTTTGTATTTTTGGAATAAAAATGAAGTATTTTATCTCGAAGTCTCATGCTCGTGCATCAATAAGGTGGATAGTCCTCATTTCCCCCCATATTTTTCTTTCCAAATCCTAGCCTCCATTAAGAATGTCGTTGTTCAGTGGTGTATCATTGACGAGGGGGCATCCACCTACATGATTTCCACCCAAGTTTGGAAGCAACTTGGATCTCTAGAGATATTACCATCTAACATCACCCTTCGTGTGTATGATGGTTGCCCCTTGCAACCCATAGGCTTGTACTAAAATTTCCACATTGAGTAGGAAAACAAGAAAGTATTGATCGAAGTTGAGATTATTGACAACCCCTTAGACTATACACCTCTTGTTGTGATGTAGTTTCATGTGCACCATGAAGTTAGTATGTTCATTTATATATCATACCATAAGCTTCCCCCATAATGGAGATATAGTCAACATTAATCAATTGATGTAATTTGATCCTAAGCTTTAGGTTCATCCTAAGAATTCCATTTCCTCGATGGATTACAATAACATATTTCCTTCCTTCATTAAGAGTTAAAGTCCCAGAGTCTATCAATATTCCTAATTTCGTAGGGCATATTATGGCCCATCGCATATTCCAACCATACATAGAACTTCAAAATTTTGCACGGTGTCTAGGTCTTGATCTAATCAACATCATGGTCCCTCATTCCAATAGCCAACTCATCAATAATATGTTGCTCCAAACTCAGCTAATGTCTTGGGAGAGGTCCCTCCTAGTCATCATACATTTCATTAGATACCTTTCTTATTTACACCACTAGGAATATTAAACACACCTATGATGGCTATGTTGAGTTTTCCTCATCTTACATTGAGAATTATAGTTTGGTACATGGATACTCCAACAAACACTCCTCAAAATTAGCTTAAACCTGACATGGATTTGACACTTTTTCAACCAGTTTCAACCATCTCGTCTGTTTCTTTAGTTCCAATGCAACCTTAACGAGAGTCAAATGTTGATGCGAAAGCTACTAGAAAGGAGGAAGGAAAATAAAATCAGAAGGGGGGGAATTATAATAAAACTTAGGCAACATCCACTTAAACTTTTATGCCTAATCCTACTCCACCATGTGATTTTTGTGATCTGTATGGCTACACCACCAAAAATAGTTCTACTCTCTGCCTATTAAAAGGTTTCATTTCCTTTGATGAACTTAGCCAAACCCAAATATTTCTGAGGTGCAAGTACCTCTTCCTAATTCATCTAATAATAACAAAGGCTTACACATGAACCACCCTTGCACTTTGTGTGAGACGTATGGTCGGTATTCGCATCACAACCCTCGTATTTCCTATTTTCATGATACTCTTATTGTTCTTCATGAAATAGATGATGCCCATGGTGGAGTTTTGATTAGAACTTATGAGGGAACACAACAGAATACAGATATAAACAAAAACACAAAATTTTTGTAGAAATAAAACTTCATTTCATTAATATTAAATAATTGAAATATGCTTACATACAAAATGGAAATATACTAGCTCAGGCGATGGTAGCTTATCCCTGAGAAAATATGTGGTGGCTACATCCTCTTAATTGTGTTACAATGAGGCTCAAGGAATTTTTATTATTGAACAACAAGGGAAAACCCTAAGCCCATGAGATGGAAGACCAAGAGTTTGTGGGCCCCGTTGGGGTTATTTGGGCATCCAACTTCCCGGGTCATAACATGTTCATATTATATCCATTTGGTGCATACAATACCTTGTCAAAAATATATCTTTGCGTAATATAGGATTTTTCGCAGGCCCATGCCTGTTGCAGACCTCAAAAAAATGTTATTTAGGGGGTCAAAATTTCTCTGGAAGTTTGGGACCCAAAAAACTGCTAAAATAAGTAAATGTTGCTATAAAGAAAGGAAATTGATGAAATTGACTAGGGGTCTAGGTGGAATAGGTAGGTTCCCACCAATATCCACATGGATTATTCCTCCCCCCTTAGTTATCAATGGTCCCCATTGCATGCAGAGCATCCATGGGGTCGGGAAATTTTTGTTGAACTTCGTCTCTGGTGAACCACTTTCCCTGGTGAAGGAGTTGGCCTGCTTTGACAACTCGATAGAGTTGGATCCTCTGTTGGCGGGTGCTATTGATCCGTGTGTCCATGATGCAATCAATTTTAACATGTTCCACGCAGTCTAGGTTTAACTCCATGGGTGTGAGTTGTTTTAAAATATCGGATGTATCCAATAATGGTGGAAAGTATGGCTAAAGGCGGTCCACATTGAACTCTAGGTGTGGACCAAGGAATGGTGGAATGCTAAGCTAGAAGGAATTTTACCCTACAACCTTGGTGATGGTGTATGGACCATATCGAAAAGAGAGAAGCTTGCAGTGGGGTCCAGCAAAGCACTCCTTCTACAAATGTAGCCAAACTTTATCGCCCACCTAGAACTTATGCCACAACCGATGTTGATCATGCAACTACTTGTACTTAGCATTGACTCTGTCTAATACGTTATGGACATGCTAGAGGATGTGATGAATGTGCTCAATGAAATTGTTCGCCTTTTTAGTTTCATATTGGACATGTGTTGAATTAGCCTAAGTAGATGCAAATGGTATAGCCACATCAATGGGACATAGTGGCTGGAATCCCAACCCCACCTAAAAGGGGGTGTGGCCAGTTGAGCTATGGAGAGCTCGATTGTAGTTATGATGGACATAGGTGAGGCTTTCATCCCATGTGAGAGGATGCTTCAAGTTGTACATTCGAAAATGTGTACGATCATTCTATTGATGACCATTGTTTAGCCATCAGTTTGGGGATGGAAAGTCATGGACTTAGTCAGCTTGGTATCTAGCATCGACAGAGACTTGACAAAAATTTACTTATGATCCAGGTGGATATTGGTGGCCACTCACCTATTCCACTTGGGGCCCCACCATTATCTCTTTCAGTTTTTCAGTTTCGGCACAACTTACTATTTTTAGAAGTTTTTCGGGTCTTGAACTTCCAGAGCCGTTTTGAGGCCCTAAACGATGTTTTTTGGGCATCGTTTGTTCGAAAAATATCATTCTGTTTCATAATTTATATTTGTAAAAATAGTTTTAGTCCTCGAATAGATATTTCTAACGATTTATCATACGGGTCAAACAGAGATCGTATGCCAAAGTTACGTCCCCGGGGAGTTGAAACACCAATTTACCCAAACGGGGCCCATAGTTTTTGCGCTTCATCTACTAGGGTTAGGTTTTTGGACATTTAGAGTTCTCCATTATTTCTTAATAATAGATAGGCCCTCAAGCCTCATTGTAACACAGTTCAGAGGTCTGTAGCTGCCACATCTCTTCCCGGAGATTTGCTACCAGCACCCTAGCTAGTTTATTTCCATTCCGTCTGTAAGCAAATTTCAGTTCTTTGATATTAATGAAATGAATTGTTATTTCCACTGCATCTTTGTATTTATGGTTATATGTGTATTCTTTTGCATTCCTGCATAAATCCGGATTAGTGGTATCAAAGCAGTCTAATTTTTCTCGATCCTTCTTTGCATGTCCCCAACAAGGTCGGGGTATAAGGAGTTAGGGCTCGATCTAGTGGAATCTTTGCAAGATCAGCCTCACAAACCCCGATAGATGCCCATGGGGGATGAAAATAAAGATGAGGGAGCAAGAGATCCTATCAAAATATTGCTCGAGGAGGCCCTCGAAAAACAAGGAACGTGATGATGGATAACTTTGCCTAGATCCTTCAAAGACTTCCCACCGGTGGCGCATCTGCATCCAACAACCACTCTAGAGGCGCGACTCCCTTTAAGGTACAACTAAACTTTGAAATTCCCATATTTGAGGGTCAAATAGATGCAGATGTCGTATATATATGGTTGAATCTATTAGAAGGATATTTCTCGGTTCATGACTTTTCCGACCGGGAGAAGATTATTTTTTCAGTCCTCAAAGCTACCCCCCATGTCAAGGACTAGTGGGAAACCTACTGTGAGAAAAAGGACAAGATAGAACCCTCTCTGTTCTCAGTCATACCCACTTGCAATTCTTTCCATGATGCCATCAAGGAACAATACTATCTCGTGGGGAGCTATGAGGACAAGTACATACAATGGACCATGCTGCGGCAACAAAGGGATCATGATGTGCATGAGCTGACGAATCTGTTCCATACCCTGCGCACAAAGTTGGGTATCAAATATTCAGAGAAATATTTGGTGCTAAAGTATCGCGGTTGTCTGCAAAGATACATTTATGAGGAAATGGAGTTCCTCGACATCTCCTCACTTGGCACGACATACCGGTATGCTGCCAAGATTGAGCAGAAATTCAAACAGAAGAAATGAGACTTTGGATCTGCGAATCAAAAGAAAGGGAAAGGTGCCCCAAAACCACAAACCAAAGGACAAAGCCAAGGCATGGCAGCCCAAGACAACCTACCAAAGACACAAGAAAAGAACAACACTGCGAAGCCAAATAAGGACATGGGAAAGCAGTGTGAGTTCCATAAGAGCTCCACTCACAACACAAGTGAGTGTCGGGCCAAGCAGTCGTTGGTGGCCAAGATGAGGGCTTCTGAATCAGATGCATGCTCCGACTCTAAATCAAAACCTGACAAGGGGAATGAAAAATGCAAGCAAATTATTGATGTGGATCCCAACACCACTGTTTCCACTACGAAGATCGAGAAGGAGGAACCAGAAGCTCAGAGGAGGTAGAGCGTCTCTTCCACTCCCAGATGTGGGTAAAGGGTTCCCCGCTACAGTTCATTGTCGACAATGGGAGCCAAAAGAACCTCATTTTAGCAGATGCCGTGAAGCGGTTGGGCTTGCCAACCACAGTGCACCCACAACCATACACCATCAGGTGGCTTCACCAAGGATGGGATCTCTGCATCAGCCAGCAGTTTCGCCTTCCCTATCACATCAAGCCCTTCACGCATGAGGTATTGTGTGACATTTATCCTATTGATGTTTATGATGTATTATTAGGCCAACCATACTTGTGGAAGTGACATGTTGTGTATGAGTCCTGGCCTCGCGCTGTTATTGTGAATTTGGGAAATAAGTTGTATAGGATACCAGAGGTACCACCGCCTCCCACTATCTCTTTGGTTACTGCAAAACAATGCAGTAAGCTCATTTCCCAAACTAGGAAATTTTTTTTCCTAATGATCTGCCCCTAGGGAAAGAAGAATATAGTGGCCACGACTTCTAGACATGGCTCCTCTACACGACAAAAACAAATGGACAAGGTTGTGGAGGATTACGGGGACATCTTCAACTCACCCATAGGGGTGCTTCTACACTGTCAGGTCAAGCACCCCATTGACCTGACCCTAGGTGCACCGCTACCCAATGGACCGATCTATAGGTGCTCTATTATGGAGAATGATGAAATCAAGAGGCAGATTTAGGAGCTGCTGCAGAAAGGTCACATCCGGCGAAGTTCATCGCCCTGTGGGAGCCCGATCGTGTTGGTACAGAAGAAGGATGGGACTTGGAGACTCTGTATTGACTATCAGGCACTAAAAAAGATCACTGTTTGGAATAGGTACCCAATCCCACGGATTGATGACCTTCTGGACCAACTCAAAGGGGAAAAATATTTCAGCAAGATCGACTTGAAGTTTGGGTATCACCAGGTACCAATCGAACCCTTTGATGTGTGTAAGACTGCCTTCAAAGCCAAGGAGGGCCTTTTCGAATGGCTCGTCATGCCTTTCAGGTTGACGAATGCTCTCACAAACTTCATGAGGTTGATGGATGACATATTGTGTCCATTCACCAACTCATTTGTAGTGGTGTACTTGGATGACATTCTGATCTTCAGCCAAACTTGGGAAGAGCACCTCCACCACATCTGCGAAGTCCTCCAAACACTACAACAACACAATTTGTGTGCCAATTTGGAGAAGTGCACTTTTGGCATGACCCAAGTTCAATATATGGGATACATTATTGATGAAAGGGGGGTGCATGTGGATCCAGCCAAGATCCAAGTCATTTGGATTGGCCAGCCCCAACCACTCTAACAGAGCTTCTCATCTTTCTGGTTCTTGCTAATTTCTACCGCAGGTTCGTGTTGGGATTCTCTCATTTCACTTGGCCCTTGAGTCAAGTCACCAAGGGAGGAGTGAAAGAAAAATTATTTTGGTCGGAATCTCGATAGAAGGCATTCGTAGAATTGAAACATCACCTTCGTTCTGCCTCAGTGCTCACATTACCAGACTTGCAACAACCATTTGAGATCGAGACAAATGCCTCTGACTATGCTATTGGGGCAGTTCTTACTCAATATGGGCATCTAGTGGCATATCACAGTGAGACATTGTCTGACACAGTTCGTAAGTATCCCACTTATGACAAAGAAATGTATTCCATAATGCAAGCTTGTCGACAATGGAAGCATTACATTTGGGGAAGGAAACAATCATCCACATAGACCATTGACCCCTACAATTCATACAGACACAAGGGAAGTTGTAGAACGATCGCCATCAGAAGTGGTCCACATATCTGCAACAATTTCATTTGAACATCAAGTACAAGAAGGGTAGCACCAATAATGTTTCCGACTGCCTCATCTGACCACCGATCATGACCATAACCACAGTTCTCGACTCTTGTGGGCACGATACTTATGATTGGACACTTATCTACAAGAGAGATCCAGAATTCAGCCACACATACAAGGCACTCTTGGAGGGTACACAAGTTCCAAATTTTCACCTCCAAGATGCACTATTATGTCACTTGGGACACATTTTTGTTCCTTCAAGTGAGCGTGCCAAGATGATATGGGAAGCACACTACAGTCGAGTTGCTGGGCATTTTTGGGTTGAGAAAACAGTGGCAGTATTGCAGAAGTATTTCTATTGGCCGAACCTTCAACAGGATGTCGAGAAGTACATCAGATCCTTCACTACTTGCACCATTGCCAAATCGACCATCAAGAAGCAAGGGCTCTATACTCTGCTACCTACCCCTAGTCGACCTTGGGAATCCATCTCCATGGATTACATGTTAGGCCTTCCTTCTACTAAGCATGGAAATGACTGTATTTTCATGGTCGTCGACAGATTCTTGAAGATGGCCATTATGGTGGCCTGCAAGAAGAATATCACAGTAGAAGCCACTGCTAAACTCTTCTTTGAACTAGTGTGGGTTCACTTTGGGATCCCATAGTCTATCATATCAGATCACGATAGCAAGTTCCTCAGCACATTTTGGTCCAGCCTCTGGTCAATGTTGGACACCAAGCTCACCAAGTCCACAGCTTTCCATCCCCAAACTGATGGCCAGACAGAGGTTGTCAACAGGATGATTGTACAAATTCTGCGCATGTACAATTCAAAGCATCCACACACATGGGATGATAACCTCCCCTATGTACAACACAGTTATAACCGGGATCTCCATAGCTCAACTGGCCACAGCCCCTTTTAGGTGGGCTTGGGATTCCAGCCACTATGTTCCATTGACGTAGCCATGCCATTTGTGGCTACTCCAGCCGATTCGGCTCATGTCCAGTTTGAAGCTGACAAAGCGAACAACTTCATTAAGCACATTCAACACATCCGCCAAAAGGTTCATGACATATTGGATAGAGCCAATGCTAAGTACAAGCAACGACATGATCAACATCGGGTGCCACACAACTTCCAGGTGGGCGACAAAGTGTGGCTATATTTGCAGAAGGAGTGCCTCACTAGACCCCACCGCAAGCTTCGCCCGCTCCGATATGGGTCATACACCATCACTAAGGTTGTAGGGAACAATGCCTTTGAGCTCAGTATTCCACCATTCCTTGGTTTTCACCTAGTATTCAATGTAGACCGCCTTCGTCCCTACTTCCCACCTCTACTGAACACCTCTGACATTGCAGAAGAACTCACACCAAAAGAGTTAAACCCAGACTGCATGGAACAGGCCACCATAGATTATATCATGGACATGCAAATCAAGAACACTCGCCAAAAGAAGATCCAACTGTATTGGGTTGTTAAAGCTGGCCAACTCCTGCACTAAGGCAAGTGGTTCACTAGGGACCAAGTTCAGTAGAAGTTTCCTCATCTCATGGAGGAACTCAAAGCAATGGGGACCATTTCTTCCTAAGGGGGGAGTAATGATCCAGGTGGATATTGGTGGCCACCCGCCTATTCCACTTGGGGCCCCACCATTCTCTCTTTTAGTTTTTTAGTTTTGGCACAACTTACTATTTTTAGCAGTTTTTCAGTTCCTAAACTTCTGGAGCAGTTTTGAGGCCCTAAACAACGTTTTTTGGGCATCGTTTTTTCGGAAAATATGATTTTTCTCCAAAATTGATATTTGCAGCAAAATTTGTAGTCCTCGAATAGATATTTCTAACGATGTATCATACACGTCAAACGAAGATCGTATGTCAAAGATATGTCCCCGAGAAGTTGAAACACCAATTTACCCAAACGGGGCCCATAGTTTTGGCGCTTCATCTCCTAGAGTTAGGTTTTTGGAAATTTAGAGTTCTCCATTGTTTCTCAATAATAAATAGGCCCTCGAGCCTCATTGTAACACAATTCAGAGGTCTTTAGCTACCACATCTCTTCTCAGAGATTTGCTACCAACACCCTAGCTAGTTTATTTCCATTCTGTCTGTAAGCAAATTTCAGTTCTTTGATATTAATGAAATGAAGTGTTATTTCCACTCCATCTTTGTATTTATGGTTATATGTGTATTCTGTTACATTCTTGCATAAATCCGGATCAACTTAGGAACCTATTGTCCCGATCTGAGATAATGGACTATGGGATCTCAAAGTGCACTGAAACTCATTCAAAGAAGAGTTTAGCAGTGGCTTTTGCTATGATACTCTTCTTGCAGGCTGCCATCATGGCCATCTTAAAGAATCTATCAATGGCCACAAAAACACAGTCTCTTCTATCCTTGGTAGAAGGAAGGCCTGAAATATAATCCATGGAGATGGATTTGATTGGTCAACCAGGGATAGGTAGCAAAGTATATAGTCCTTGCTTCTTTATGGTCGTTTTGGAACTGAAACGGGCAGTGTGGGATATGATGTACTTCCAAAGATCTTGTCGAAGGTTCATCCAATAGAAATACTTATGTAGAATTGTCGTTGTTTTCTCCACTCTGAAATGTCCAATGACCTGACTGTAGTGTGATTCCCAAATCATCTTGGCACACTAGCTTGAAGGATGATTGAAATCTGGATTGGGGGAAATTTTTTTCCAAAACGTCAAAGTGCTCAGAATCGCACCAAACTAGAATGACCGGATAGGGCTCATCGCCAAGAATCAGGCACACTTCATTTCACTCAAAACATAATTTGTATGTGAAAGTTAAAGCCTCTTAATCGTCATGCCAAACAAACGAATTAAAAAAGAAGAAGGGTCAAACAGGGTCAAAGGCCAAAAAATTGGGTATTTCTCTGACCCAATGACAGGATGACAAGTGTCAATTTCTAAGTGGCCTGATTTTTTGGGCACTTGGAAATTTTTTATTGGTTTGTGGAGAGCCAATTGGGTGTTGACACATGGCAAGTCAGGAGGCTGCCACGTGCCCCCCCCCCCCCCCCCCTCCAAAGCCGAATTTGGTTAATGACTAAGGGTCAAATTTTAATAAATTTCATGGAGAAAAATTGTTGGGTGGAGGTCGGGGTCGAACCCGCGACCTCCCCCACACTAATCCCAAGTCTTACCACCATACCGTGATTGCAAGTCTCAATAGAAAATGGGTGCATGTTGTATTTGAAGTTTGTAAAGGATTTGGGTGGGGGTTTAAAGGGCCAACCCTTCATCCACATGACCGTACCCCAGAACTAGTAGTAGAGCACTCTGATGATAATGGCGGTTTTAAAGTTCTAAAGCAGGGTTAATTAACCCTTAAACACCACTTAATACGCTAATTCGATTTCCTAATTCAGATTTTGTTAATTGCATGTTTAGCGCTAACCACCAGTTAAGAAACACTTAAATTAATTAAACCCAAGATTAACTTGGCGAAGGTTTGGCGGTTTTGTTATTTTCGGCGCCACCTCCACATTTGTCAGACTAAACCAGAGTTTTTCCAGATTTGGAGGAGTTTTCCTAGGGAAAACTGAGGAAGCCATAACTTTGGCATATTTCGACCAATTTTGGCTCAATAAGAGTCATTCCTAGATAATTTGGATGCCTTGATCATGATAGTGCAAGTTGCAGAGGCGTTGGAGCACTTCTGTAAGTGATTTTTCCACTTTGAATATTAAAGAAGCTTAGGGCCACTAGTAGAGGAGGCCATGCCTAGATCATCTGAAGACCATTTTCCGAGCTTGAAGAGTCTATTTTGAGGTTTTTGGGTCTTCTGAATCCAATGGAGTAGGTTTCAAAGCCATTGGAGCATTGTAGGTGCATGTAATGATATAATTGACCATTAATCCAAAGAGGGCCTAGCTAGTTGAAGCAAGTCCATGGAGATGTAGCTTAGGAGGGGTAAAATCCAGTATCAACTATTGTCTAATGTGTTTGTTCTGTGTTATTTCTTTGCAATTTAATTTCTTTACATGTGTTTTTAACAGCTATACTTAATAAATTTCTCATAAAAGAGACTAAAACTTGACACATAAACCCTTTCACAATTGGCTAATTTGAGACGATCCGAAGCACATTTTTTTTAATACTGATGAGGGAGCTAGCACAGTAAAACTAGTTTGCCCATATTTAGATCAAGTTGGTATCAGAGCTCAGTTTATCTCATTTTAGCTTGAGCTAATTTTCCAAGGTTAGATACAAAATTAGCTATTGGTTTTGCATGTGTGCAAGGAGAATTTAATTGTGTGCAAGTTTGTGTATCCCTTCACTTCAGAAGAAGTTCAAGATTGAGAGCTCAATTCTCAAATCACAGCAAAGAATATTTTTATGCATCAAGTGTGATGGCAGCTTCATCAAACATTGTTTCTAGTCAATCTTCCTTAGCAAGACTCTTTGATAAAGAGATGTTGCAAAAGCTCTATATCATGAATTATATGGTGCAAGAGATGTATGAAGATAAGAGGGAGATAATTATACTTAAAGAGAAGTTGATTGTCATGAAGGAGGAGAAGCAAGAGCATCTTGAAAAGATGCATGATGTAGGTTTTAACCCTATACATAAATTATCTGCAAAGCAATTGTTGTCAACCCTAGAGACAACCTTGAGTTGTGAAAGACCAGTGCCTAGGACATCTTATACAGCAAGGAGCATATGATATAATATGGGAAGTTATCAGAAAAAGGCTCTCATTCTATCTCTTGTAAACAAGAAGGTCAATTTGAATGGGACCAAAAATTTCAGAAACTTGACATAGGGAAAGCAATACTGCAGAGGCAAGGTGTGAAAATCTAATACAAATGTATCAGACAATTCAAAGGCAGCTTACTGTAAAGAGGGATGGGTTCTAAAATACCTCACAGAGATTAATAATCATAAGGTGTTTACTGCGTATGAAAGATTGAGATAATACTAACTCTCATTGGGATGATATCCAGAAACAAATATCAACATGTGAGGGCTTACAAAATTAAGAATCCATACATGACAATAGCATTTTAAAAATAACATCCCATAGAAGCTAATATAGCAGAAGTATGGTTGAAGTGGAAAATGAAACAGTATATCACGCCTAAGCCATATTTAAAGCGCTTGATAGGTTATAGCATGAGTATCAATTAGCATAAATTCATACCAAAAACCAGTGAGCCACTCGCATTCCAGAACATGATACAAGCGAAATGGATGAAAACGAGATGAAAAATTAAACTATCACATGTAGGGGAGAGTTACAGACTATGAAGAAAAAAGACCAGAATCCTCGTTAAAGATGGAACTCCTCATCATTGAAACCCGACAAGCTCTTTGCATTCATATAAAATTTCAACAAAATGCATACAAAATTCTCTCACAGCATATTTTTCTGAAAATTTGGAACCTTTTCTTAGTGTTTGCTTCCTGCTTTTATAACCACTGATTCCTATGCGTGAGAAGATATTTTGGGAAAATATCTTCTCTGCATGCTGGTATGATGTTGCAGGTCTAAATCAAAAAAGAAATAATGATGAGAAAAAATTGCCTCTCATCATCTTACAATGCAGGCCTAAAGCCGTTTCTAACTGAAATGTAACAATTGACTAAATTGAAAGTAAATATGCGGGAGTAAATTTGAAGATTTCACTCGAAATGACAAAGTGGAGGGAATATTCGGTAAAAAGACCACACAGGCCCCGTCATGACTTATTATTGCTGTTTGATGAAGTGGAACCACTGTTGCTACTGGCGAAAGAGATACCGTTAGTCATGGGAAGAGCTGGCATTCCGTGTTGGAGCATGCGGTACTGCCAACAGTGGAAAAACTGGCCTTCTGTGCTGGAGGGTCCCATAGGATAGCCAGTGGTCATGATCCATTGTCTTGGACGTGGAATGCCTCTCTGCATCTTTTTCTCTGCTTCCTGGGCATGGAGGATCATCATCCTCGGCCTCGAGCCACTGTGATTGGCTAGGTGAGGGCCTCTGATGTTTATTTGGAGTCCTATCTGGCTGTAAAGCTCCCTGTTCTGCTAATGTCAAAACATAGATATGACTCGTCGGTGTGCTTTGTTCTTCAAACTGCGCCTTCTTCCTTTGGACGCGAGATTAAGCGTTAGTTATTCAATAATAGGCTTTAATTCTTCTAACCCATCTCTGTTGCTACTCTGACTGCTGCTACAATAACATCTTTGCATTCCGAATCACAGTGACCGTGATTGTGGAACCTAGAGTGAATTCATCACTCTATAACAACCCTGCACAATACGATAAACTCATTAAGAAATCCAGGGAGTGGTGGAAGGAATGTTATGAAGGCCTAGAGGAATGGTGGTGGGAATGGCGAAAACGGGAGAAGAAATGATAATTAGTGTAAATCCCATAGTTTTAAGTCTCAGGAAAATACAAAGGAAATGGATCAAATGCATGGAATTTGGCCTTTGATGGTGGGACCCGGTTAAGGCAGAGGGCGATTAAACGTGAGCCGTTGGATCTAGGTTGAATGGACAATCATGATTGGATCGGTAGATCGCAATCGGGGGAGGCAGCGGGTTTGACACATTGAAGAACTTGTGATTGCAATTGGAGCGGTGTTGCGATTATGCGATGGCCATAGGATCAGAGCGATGGATCAACAGTGGAGATTACAATCGGAGGATCGCAATCGGGGAGTGCGCCGAGTGGCACACTTTAAAAGTTGCGATTTCGATTGGTGCGGTAGTGTGATGGGCGCAATGTGATTTGTGTTGGACCGTTAGATCTATTAAAATCAACGGCGGAGATTGCTTCAAAGGGCCGATAGACTTAACACTATCGCATCGGGACTTTCATGGTTTACAAAGGAAAAATACGTTTCCGCTCCGATTCTCCGATGCGATTAGCGCCCAGGCCTTAAGCACTTGGTCGTGGGTGTGGGGCATATGGGGAAGTGGTTAAGGGGGCTGGCCGAAAAGGGGCTAAGCCTCATATGTGAAAAGTGGGTTTTTGGGCCTAATTTCAATGTGTTTTAAGGCCAGGAAAGGGATTCGGTAGGGATAATAAGGGGTTTTCAAGCCAAACAAAGGGTATTTGTAAGGTTCAAAGGGGAAATAGCATGATTTTGAAGGGTGAGAAGGGAATTAGAAGGGGAGATAAGGGGATGAAAATAGAGGTTTAAAAGGTGTGAAATAGGGGGAAAAGAGGATTTTTGGGCATTCTTCTTCGCTTACAGAGAGGCTTCAAAACTGGGAACAGTAGTGAATGTCAACCATATGATCAACAATGGCTCCACCTGGGGATGACACGTTCATCCTTGGGCATGTCGAGAACTTTGAAGACCACCTATTAATCTTCTGTGTGGACACCACTCTTTAGCACTTTTTATTTCTGGGAAGAGAAATGCCATTTATAACTTCTACTCTCTTAGGATCTATTTTTACCCCATCTTTGGTCACAATATGTCCCAAAAGCTTGCCCTCTTCCAATGCAAATAAATACTTCTGTGGGTTGAGAGAGAGGCCATACCTTCTACACTTCTCGAAGGTTCTACGCAAGTGTTTAATGTGCTCTGCATCATCTTTTGAAAACACAGTAATGTCGTCCAGAAATACCACCACAAACTTATCTTGCTCCCCAAAAAAAGCAATGTCCATGGCCCTTTGAGAAGTGGCCCCTGCATTAATCAACCCAAAAGTCATCCTAGCATACATAAACGTACCCCATGGTGTGGTAAAGGCAGTCTTCTTCTGATCTTCTGGTAGCATTTGGACTTGTAGACCCTTACATCATCAATTTTTTACAAACAGGAAAAATAAACATATTCTACTTCTACCCTTATTACTCCATGAGACCAGATTAAACTGTTGGTCTCATAGTTTCTCTAGCTAAACTAGTATCTGCTAGGATTAAACTATCTAGCAGATTTATTCTCTACATTCTAAGAAATAAATTGAAAAACAACCAAGCCAGGATTCGACTTTCTGGCTCGTTGGACTTTGCAGAAATTAAAACAACTAACTACATGCTCACAGGCTGAGCTTTATTGAGCTTTCCTACCTACTCTACTCTACTTGGAAATCTCTGATGCTCTAGGTGATACAATAATGCCAGTGCAGCCAGTCAAGCAACAAAAAAAAAGGATAGGAGCACTGACTGCTCATCAGAGACCACCATAGGGTGCTCTGTAGGTGGTTTTTCAAAACTGTGGTCACCATCAGTGGTGACCTCTCCTGATGAATCTAGCCCTAGCGAAGGATCAATGCTGGAGAATTTGAGCTAATCAGGGCCTCCATATATTCTGCCACAGGATCAATGAACACATGATGATAGGCTGTCTTTATCCTGGGCCACTTTGATTTCTGCATCTTCCACTGCGTTTTCAATGTGGCTCGTGAGAACCGGATCATCTTCTTCTTGTACTTCGAAAGGCAGTGAAATTTATTCTTTCTTAGGGGGGGGAGGCTTTCCAAAAAGGCTCTCGGGTCTCTGAACTGATATGATTTTTCTTGTGAGTTCAGAAATTAGATCTCAACTCCATATCTTTCAACCACCAATTCTAGAAATATTTTCTTAAGCACGGGTTTGAAACTTGAGTTGAGAATAATATCCCGTGGAAGGTCCTCCACTTTAAGTTCTGCCAAGCCATGTGACATTACATCTCGACACTCTGCTATGAAACTTGGATGCATTTCTGCAAACGGCTCAGAGTTTTCCATTGGTGAAGTGGCTTGGTCTTTAGCATGGCTGATGTTGTACTGCGACATGGTCTCCCAGTGGAGTCTCATGAAACCAAGATAATCAGCGGCCTACTGATCACCAGTGGAGTCTTTTAATCATTTAGGAACTGTGGAGTCACCAAGGTGAGGGATATACAACTCTTAAATCTTCATGCTCACCTTTCTGAAGAGTGAATAAATATTTTGTCAAGGCCCATGGATTTAACTTTTCTTAACTTCGTTCCCCGGCAATGGAACCAGAAAGATGTTGTCAACCCTAGAGACAGCCTTGAGTTGTGAAAGACCAGTGCCTAAGACATCTTATACAACAAGGATCATATGATATAATATGGGAAATTATCATAAAAAGGCTCTCATGCTATCTCTTGTAAACACGAAGGTCAATTTGAATGGGACCAAAACTTTTAGAAACTTGACACAGGGAAAGCAATACTGCAGAGGCAAGGTGTGAAACTCTAATACAAATGTATCAGACAATTCAAAGGCAGCTTACTGTAAAGAGGGCTCGGTTCTAAAATACCTCACAGAGATGAATAATCAGAAGGTGTTTACTGCGTATGAAATATTGAGATAATACTAACTGTCATTGGGATGATATCCAGAAACAAATATCAACATGTGATGGGCTTACAAAATTAAGAATACATACATGACAATAGCATTTTAAAAATAACATCCCATAGAAGCTAATATAGCAGAAGTATGGTTGAAGTGGAAAATGAAACAATATATCACGCCTGAGCCATATTTAAAGCGCTTGACAAGTTCTAGCATGAATATCAATTAGGATAAATTCATACCAAAAACCAGTGAGCCACTCGCATTCCAGAACATGATACAAGCGAAATGGATGAAAACGATATGAACAATTAAACTATCTCATATAGGGGAGAGTTACAGACTTTGAATCACAAATACCAGAATCCTCGTTAAAGATGGAACTCCTCATCACTGAAACCCGACGGGCTCTTTGCATTCATATAAAAGTTCAACAAAATGCATACAAAATTCTCTCACAACATATTTTTCTGAAAATATGGAACCTTTTCTTAGTGTTTGCTTCCTGCTTTTATAACCATTGATTCCTATGCGTGAGAAGATATTTTGGGAAAATATCTTCTCTGCGTGCTGGTATGCTGTTACAGGTCTAAATCAAAACAGAAATGACGATGAGAAAAAATTTCCTCTCATCATCTTACAATGCAGGCCTAAAGCCATTTCTAACTGAAATGTAACAATTGACTGAACTGAAAGTAAATATACAGGAGTAAATCTGAAGATTTCACTCGAAATGAAAAAGTGGAGGGAATATTCGGTAAAAAGACCACACAGGCCCCGTCATGACTTATTATTGTTGTTTGATGAAGTGGAACCACTGCTGCTGCTGGAAAAAGAGATACCGTTAGTCATGGGAAGAGCCGGCCTTCCATGTTGGAGCATGCGGTACTGCCAGTAGTGAAAAAACTGGCCTTCTGTGTTGGAGGGTCCAATAGGATGGCCAATGGTCATGATCCATTGTCTTGGACGTGGAATGACTATCTGCATATTTTTCTCTGCTTCCTGGGCATGGAGGATCGTCATCCTCAGCCTCAAGCCACTGTGATTGGCTAGGTGAGGGCCTTTGATGTTTCTTTGGAGTCCTATCTGGCTGTAAAGCTCCCTATTCCGCTGATGTAAAAACACAGATATGACTCGTTGGTGTGCTTTGTTCTTCAAACTGCGCCTTCTTCCTTTGGACGCGGGATTAAGCGTTAGTTATTCAATAATAGGCTTTAATTCTTCTAACTTGTCTCTGCTGCTACTCTGACTGCTGCTACAATAACATCTTTGCGTTCCGAATCACAGTGACCATGATTGTAGAACCTAAAGTGAATTCATCACTCTGTAACAACCCTGCACAATACGATAAACTCATTAAGAAATACAGGGAGTGGCGAAAGGAATGTTATGAAGGCCTAGAGGAATGGTGGTGGGAATGGCGAAAATGGGAGAAGAAATGATAATTAGTGTAAATCCCAGAGTTTTAAGTCTCGGGAAAATAAAAAGCAAATGGATGGAATGCATGGAATTTGGCCTTTGATGGTGGGACCCGATTAAGGCGGAGGGCGATTAAACATGAGCCGTTGGATTTAGGTTGCATGGACGGTCACGATTGGATTGATGGATCGCAATTGGGGGAGGCAACGGGTTTGACACATTGAAGAACTTGTGATTGTGATTGGAGCGGTGTTGCAATTATGCGATGGTCATAGGATTAGAGTGATGGATCAACAGTGGAGATTACAATTGGAGGATCGCAATCAGGGATTGCGGCGGGCGGCACACTTTACAAGTTACGATTGCAATTAGTGCGGTGGTGCGATGTGCGCGATGCGATTCGCGCTGGACCTTTAGATCTATTAAAATCAATGGCAGAGATTGCTTCAAAGGGCTGACAGACTTAACACTAACGCATCGGGACTTTCATTGTTTACAAAGGAAAAAGACGTTTCTGCTCTGATTCTCCGATGCGATTAGCGCCTAGGCCTTAAGTGCTTGGTCGTGGGTGCGGGGCATATGGGGAAGTGGTTAAGGGGGCTGGTTGGAAAGGGGCTAAGCCTCATATGTGAAAAGTGGGTTTTTGGGCCTAATTTCAATGCGTTTTAAGGCCAGGAAAGGGATTCGATAGGGAGAATAAGGGGTTTTCAAGCCAAACAAAGGGTATTTTTAAGGTTCAAAGGGGAAATAGGATGATTTTGAAGGGTAAGAAGGGAATTAGAAGGGGAGATAAGGGGATTAAAACAGAGGTTTAAAAGGTGTGAAATAGGGGGAAAAGAGGCTTTTTGGGCATTCTTCTTCACGAATAGAGAGGCTTCAAAACTGGGAACAACAGTGAATGCCAACCATATGATCAACACGAATCTTAAAAATAGAAAATAAACAATAGCGAAAGCATAAAACATAAAACAGTTATACACAAATATTTTCCCCTAGATCCCAAATCAGGATGAACAGCTTGATTTTTCATTATATTCCTTTTAGTATTACAACACATATATATACATGTCAAAGCATACATAAACCCCAATCCATTAACCCTAGATTAGAACATAACTGTATTTCCCTTGACCGGATCTACAAAATACCAGGGGCAGAAAACCATCATGCCCCAAAACCATGCACAAAACCATGGGTAGGTATTCCCATCAAAAAATAGGGTCCGAAAATATTTTCCCGTTGCCCCCCTTGTTACCCCCCCGTGCGTGACTAGTCGTGGAAAGAATATAACACATACTGAACATTCTCCCACTTGTTGTTTTCTTTCTGCAGGGGGCCACAGGAGAGCTAAGTCATTAGCCCAGAATTGCAACACCCATTGTCTCTCTACACCAAGAGAACTTCTGAGTGCTCACAGACTTCGTCAATGCATCTGCAACATTCTTCAAGGTGTCAAACTTTACCAACAACACCCTTTTAGCTTCAACCATATATCTCACAAAGTGATATTGAACATAAATGTGCTTTGTCTTTGAATGATAATCAGGGTTCTTAGCCAAGAAAATTGCACTTTGGCTATCACATTCTATCCTTATAGTTTGTTGCACCAACCCCATACTTGAACACAATCTCTGCAACCAAGCTGATTCCTTTCTTGTATGAGTGGCTACCATGTATTCTACCTCTGTAGTTGAAAGAGCCACTATAGAATGTCCTTTAATCATCCAACTGACTGCACCTCCAAATAGGCTAAACACATACCCTCTTGTAGATATTCTTTGGTCCATATCTCCAGCCCAGTCTGCATCAACAAAACCACGAATGTCCAACACTCTTTCCAATCCTTGTCTTCCCTTATAGCACAAGCCATAATCACTAGTGCCACGTAAATGTCTGAAAACCTGCTTCACTGCTGTCCAATGCTCCTTCCCTGGGTTTGACATAAACCTGCTCAATACTCCCACTGCATGTGCAATGTGTGGTCTAGTATAGACCATTGCATACATCAGGCTACCCACTGCACTTGCATATGGAACACGGGACATATCCTCCTCTTCTTCTTGTGTCTTGGGACACTGTTCAGCAGACAGATTTGTACCGACAGGAATCAAAACATTCACTGGTTTACTATCTTGCATATTGAACCTCTGCAATATAGTCTCGACATACTTCCTCTGGTTAAACTAGATCTTCCTCTTTGCCTGATCTCTCTTAATTGCCATGCCCAAAATACAGTTTTCAGTGCCAAGATCCTTCATGTCGAATTTGGAGAACAGTTGGGTCTTCAAATCTTGAATAATTTCTTTATCATTTCCAATTAAAAAAATATCATCCACATGCAAGACCAAATAAATAACATGGTCACCAATTAATTTAAAGTAAATACAGTGATCCTCCTTGCTTTTGGTGAAGCCAAGTCCCCATATATAGGTATCAAATTTTTGATACCACATCCTTGGTGATTGTTTTAACCCATACAGAGACTTCTTTAACCTACATACCAGCTCTTTCTTCCCCTTCACCATAAAGCCTTCAGGTTGTTTCATGTAAATCTCCTCTTCCATATCCCCATGAAGAAATGTTGTCTTCACATCCATCTTTTCTACCTCAATTTTAAATTGCAGCATCAACAGATAAAAGTAACCTAATAGAAGTAACTTTGGCAACAGGAGAAAAAATAGCACCAAAATCAATTCCCGGCACCTGGGAATAACCTTTTGCTACCAACCAAGATTTTTAATTTCTCCACCTTGCCTAATACTTTCATATTTTTCTTAAACACCCATTTGCTCCCGATGGGCTTCCTTCCAGCCGGCAACTCCACCAGATCCCATGCCTCATTTTATGCAAGGATGCCATTTCATCAACCATGGCATCCTTCCAGAGTTTTCCATCCTCTGAATCTAATTCCTCCCTAAAGGTTTTGGGATCATCATCAATTATAGTTAAATAAAAATTTGAACAGAAAGCGGATGGACTATACTTTTCTGGTCTTCTTCTTTTGTGAACTGATCTTCTCATAGCTGGAGTTTGTGGCTCTCCCTCTTCTGAGTCTTCCTCCGTTGTAGATTCTGATTCATCCTCCTTTAGCTCAAACTCTATCTCCTCAGGTTCCTTTGGTAGGACTTCATGTTTAACAACATCTTTCACCTCTCTAAACACCACATCTCGGTTGTACACAACCTTCCTTGTTTCCGGTTTCCAAAGCTTGTAACCCTTTAAATCATCCTTATACCCAATAAAAATGCACCTTTCAGATTTATTATCCAACTTGGTCCTTTTATCCTTTGGAACATGTAAATATGCATCACATCCAAATACCCTCAGATGTGAAAGAGAGGGTTTCTTGTTTAGATTCAACATGATGATGAGCTTAGTGAAAAGAGCCGCCTTCACTAAGTGGGACCGTAGGCTATTTTTGGCGCAAAGTCTATTTTTAGACTATGTTTATTTTTAGACATGTCGATCATATTCTAGGAGTTGTAGGATGCTATTTGTGAATGATTGTTCAAGTTGGAAAAATAGATGGACTTCTATTTTTAGACATATTGGGCAGAATCTATTTTTAGATTGCCAGTCTAAAAATAGATATGTCGAATATTATTAGCTCTTAATAATATTTAGACTCTAAACATTATCTTATTCTCTTGGAGAACTTTAGTTAAGTGCACAGATGTGGCACAATAGCTGACAGAAGGAATTGTGCTATTCTTGAGGGTTTAGTGGAGCTAATGCATGGAGGACTTCAGTTAGAACTCATGTGACAGAGTTTGGTGGAGTTGGAGAAGTAGTTGGTGGAGTTGTATTTAGTTTAACTCAATTAGACTCAGTTGAGCTAGTTGTATCTAGTCTAACTGATTGATACACTAGTGAGAGTGGTGTGAATTAATTAGTTAATTAATTCACTAAATAATAACTCATTAATCAACTGAAGAATACATCAATTAACTACAGTGCATGGACAGTTTCAGTGGAGACCAATGGAGAGGTAGGTGAAAGAGCAAGTGTGACTATTAGTTGTGACTATAGTGATGCATTCATTGCATCCAACACTCAGTGGAGATGCCAATGAGGATTGCACAGTGCAAGCTTGGTGGATATGAGTTCATTCATAGCCATTATTCAGCAGGGATATCGCAGTAGAGGCAGGCTAGCAGGTGGTAGAGATCAGTGCATGGATTTGCAAGATCTAGCCTGATTAGTGTGTATCGATTGTATTGTACTGAGAGATTGACATGTTCAGCTTTGTATGAGGATTGTTACATGATCTGGATGAAATATATTATATACAGATAGTTGGGGTTTTTAGCTTCAGGCTTTCCCGTTAAACAGTTGTGTTAATGTGTGTCAATTTTTATGGTTTCATGTGTGCATTGTAATTGATTTAATTTCCGCATGTGATGATCAATAGTGGAATAGATTATGTATTGTGCATGAAGTTAAAATATTGTGTGATCAAGAGAATCTTGGATATATAACACATAAGTTATATAATTTCTACATGGTATCGGAGCGATATTGATCATAGCATATTGCAATTATTGAAGCGGTTGAGTTTTGTGCTGGTGGAATTCGAATTTTCTGCAGTGTTTTCTTGGTGTCGAAGTTGAGCATTCATTGAAATGTCTTTCAACGGATTGCGATTGGAGTATGCCCTTGAGGGCAGCTCGAATTATATTTCATGGAAGGACAGGATGGAGGTGGTGCTGGATGATAATGGGTTGAAGGAGTTCATAGATGCAGAAATTCCAAAACCTGCTTCCAGCGATGCAGCCGCACTTGACGCAAGGCAAAAGAAGACAGCAAAATGTCGAAGGATTCTGTTGGAAGGTGTGAAGGATCACATAGTGTCCAAAATTCATGGTAAATCTTCTCCATTCTTGATGTGGAAAGCTTTGATAGAATTGTTCCAAAGCAGAAGCGACCAAAGGAAGTTGGCACTTAAATACGAGCTCAGAAAAATAAAAATGGAGAAAGGCGAAAGTATACCCAAGTACCTCATGAAGTTTGTCCAGTGCAGGGATGAGATGGGAAGTGTGGGGGTTATTGTAGATGAAGAGGAATTGGTGAGCTTGGCTCTCCTTGGGCTTCCGAAGAGTTGGCATAGCTACGAGGACTCTATCAATGGTCGGGAGAAACTGCTAGGATGGGAGCGACTTTGGTCGGATCTTGTGCAGGAGGAGATAAGGTGGGGTACCAGGGATGGATCTTCATCGAAGAATGAAGATGAAGAAAATTGTGCTTTGGGTACCAAAGCAAGGAAAGGGAAAGGAAAGAAAAATCCTTCTCAATTCGGTGCGAAAGGCAAGAAGCAGAACTTGTCCAAGGTGAAGTGCTTTCACTGTCACAACCACGGACAATACACCACTAATTGTCCATAGAAGAAGAAAAATAAGTAGGCTGCTGGATCTGCAGCTGGAGAGGCCTTAGCCTCATAGTTTGAGCTAGATTTTTCAGTGATCGCATGCTTGGTTTCAAGTGTGATGGGTTCGGTGTGGTTTCTTGACAGTGGTGCGTCTTTCCATATGACCGGAGACAAATATTTGTTCAGTGATCTAGATGAGAAGGATCTTGGAGTGCACATCGAGATGGGAGATGATGGTAGATACAGTGCGACTTGTATTGGGACCATTTCCTTTGAGAGGGATTCTGGTAAACCTTTCATACTAAAGGATGTCATGCATGTTCTAGGATTGAAGAATAATTTGATCTCCGTGGCGATGTTGGAAGACAAGGGTTATGATGTTTTTTTTAGCGAGGGAAAGGCTTTCCTGCGCAGTAAAGCAACTGGTGAAACCCGGAGGATAGGGATTCAAGTTAAGAACATTTATCAATTGCAGGTAGATGGCTGCGCAGCAATGGCAGGCAAAGCAGAAGGAGTGGTGAGCCGGGATGAGGGTGAATTGTGGCACAGGAGATTGGGCCATCTTCACCATGGGACTTTGAAAATTTTGCAGTAGATTTCTATCGGGCTTCCCAAGGGTACACTTGCGTAGTTAGATCAGTGAAAGGGATGTATTTTGGAAAAATTTGTGAAGACCACTTTTCATGAGAAGGATAGTCGTGCCACGACAATCCTTGAGATAATTCACACAGACGTGTGTTGACCTTTCTTAGTAGCTTCAACAGCAAAGCACAGGTATTATGTGATATTGGTTGATGACTTTTCTTGTAAGTGCTGGATCTTCTTCATGCAGAAGAAGAGTGAGACATACTCAAAGTTCTGTGAGTTCAAGGCACTTGTTGAGAAAGAGTCGAGGAAGTAGGTGAAAGCTCTTAGGAGCGATAATGGTGGTGAATACATCTCTGGCGAATTCAAAGACTTTTGCAGTGCAGAAGGAATTCGAAGAGAGCTCACAGTGCCTAATAACCCACAACAGAATGGGGTCGTGGAGAGAAAGAACAGAACGATTATGGGTGCTGCATGGGCGATGCTGCATGATCAGGGCCTTCCCATACACTTGTGGGCTGAAGCATGCAACACTGCAGTTTATGTGAAAAACTGTTGTCCTCATAGAGTACTTGGCATGAGTACACCCGAAGAAGTGTTTTCTGGTAAGAAGCTTGATATTTCTGATTTGAAGATTTTTGGCTCACCTGTTTACATTCATGTGACAAAGGATGCCAGGAAGAAGCTGGAGCCGACCGTAGAGGTTGGGATATTTAAGGGGTACATAGAAACACCACACAATTATCGTGTGTATTTACCAAACAGTCGGATGACTGTTGTGCGATGGGATATCAAATTTCATGAGGAGAAAGCCATGAAGTTGTCACTTGAGAGGGAGCTACACTTGCATGCAGATGAGGACCTACTAGATCCTAAAGATGAACCTCTGGATGTGGATCAACCATAAGAGGAGGCTCATGGAGTGGAAGAAACCACTCATGCAGCGTGAAACATCAGAGGGTGGAAGCGCACTACGAAGCTAAGCGACTGAATCTTGATGCAGTGCAAAATGTAGGAGCACCTACATCATAGCATAGACAGAGACAGTCACCTGACCGATTTACTGGATACATGGCTATGATGAGTAGGTGTATCGTGATAGAACCATCTTCTTTCGAGGAAGTTGTGGAGGATCCCGCATCGGTAGATGCCATGGTGGAAGAGTATGATTCGATTGTTAGAAACAGTGCATGGGAGATTGTCCCAAGGCCGGAAGGGAAATCAGTGGTAGGTTCGAGATGGATCTAAAAAGTGAAGCCAGCTATTGATGGGAGCGTCGATAAGTACAAGGAAATATTTTTTTCCTGGGGCTTCTCACAGATTGAGGGGATCGACTATGAAGAAACCTTTGTACCTGTCGCAAGGTATTCTTCCATACAGACCATCCTTGCTCTCTCAGCGCAGATGGGTTGGCACATTCATCAGATGAATGTGAAGACTACGTTCCTAAAAGGAGTCATTGAGGAGGAGGTGTAAATAGAGTAGCCTGAAGGATTCGAAATATTGAGCAGCGAGTCGCATGTGTGCAGGCTTAAAAGAGAAATGTATGGGATGAAACAAGTACCTCGTGTTTGGTACACACGAATAGACAATTATTTCACCGAACTTGGTTTTGCCAAGAGTGTGGCGGATCCGAACCTATACTAGATTGTGGTGGAGGGTAAGTTGCTAATCATTGTACTTTATGTAGATGATTTGATACTAATAGGTGATGAACTGTTGATACACTCATGCAAGGCAGATCTTGCAAAGGAGTTTGACATGAAGGACTTGGGCCTCCTTCATTATTTCCTGGGATTGGAAATTTGGCAGCGGAAGGGTGGACTATTTGTGTCTCAAGGAAAGTATGCCCGAGAGATACTAGAGAAGTTCAACATGCAAGGTTGCAAGCCTATCGACACTCCTCTTCCTGGTGGTTGGAGGAAAGAGGATGCTACATCGACAGAGGTAGTGGATGCCACTGTTTATCGATAGTTGGTTGGTTCACTCATGTATCTAGTCAATACACGACCGGACATATGCTATGTTGTTAACCAGCTTTCACAAGCTATGGTTAAGCCTACCAGGCTCTTTTGGAAGGCAGGCAAGAATGTCTTGAGGTATCTCAAGGGCACATTGGGATATGGATTGTGGTACAGACAGTCGGATGAGTTGAAGCTGCATGGCTTCACGGATGCAGATTGGGCAGGGGGCCCAATGGACAGAAAGAGCACATTTGGAGGGATATTCAGTATTGGGTCTACAATAGTTTCTTGGTACAGTAGGAAACAAAGATCCGTGGCACTCAGTTCAGCGAAGGCCAAGTACATGGCAACAAGTTTGGCTACATGCGAGGCTATATGGATGAGGAAGATCCTGGTCGGGTTGTTCGGTTCACACTTAGATCCTACTGTGATATATTGTGATAATCAGAGTTGAATTAAACTCTCGGTTAATCCAGTATTTCATGATAGATATAAACATATTTACATCTGGTACCATCATATCAGAGATTGTGTGTAGCGGAAGATCATGTTACTATCTTACATTCCTACGGAGGATTAGGATGTTGATATTCTGACGAGGGCATTCACCAGGAGCAAATTCGAATACCATAGAGACAGGATCCGGGTGGCAGATAATCCCTATCTTTTTGAGAGGGAGTGTTGAGATTCAACAAGATGATGAGCTTAGTGAAAAGAGTCGCCTTCACTAAGTGGGCCCGCAGGCTATTTTTGGCGCAAAGTCTATTTTTAGACTATGTCTATTTTTAGACATGTCGATCATATTCTATGAGTTTCAGGATGTTATTTGTGGATGGTTGGTCAAGTTGGAAAAATAGATGGACTTTTGTTTTTAGACATATTAGGCAGAATCTATTTTTAGATTGCCAGTCTAAAAATAGATATGTCGAATATTAGTATCTCTTAATAATATTTAGACTCTAAACATTATCTTATTCTCTTGGAGCACTTCAGTTAAGTGCATAGATGTGGCACAATAGCTGACAGAAGGAATTACGCTATTCCTGAGGGTTTACTTAAGCTAATGCATGGAGACTTCAGTTAGAACTCATGTGACAGAGTTTGGTGGAGTTATAGAAGTAGTTGGTGGAGTTGTATTTAGTTTAACTCAGTTATACTCAGTTGAGCTAGTTGTATCTAGTCTAACTGATTGATACACTAGTGAGAGTGGTGTGAATTAATTATTTAATTAATTCACTAAAAAATAACTCATTAATCAAATAAATAATACATCAGTTAACTACAGCTCATGGAAAGTTTCAGTGGAGACCAGTGGAGAGGTAGGTGAAAGAGCAAGTGTGACTATCAGTTGTGACTATAGTGATGCATTGATTGCATCCAACACTCAGTGGAGATGCCAATGAGGATTGCGCAGTGCAAGCTTGGTGGATATGAGTTCATTCAGAGCCATTCTTCAACAGGGATTTCACAGTGCAATCTTGGTGGATATGAGTTCATTCAGACCCATTCTTCAGCAGGGATTGTGCAATAGAGGCAAGCTAGCAGTTGGTAGATATCGGTGCATGGATTTGCAAGATATAGCTTGATTAGTGTGTAGCGATTGTATTGTACTGAGAGATTGACATGTTCGGCTTTGTATGAGGATTTTTACATGATCTCTATGACATATATTATATACAAATAGTTGGGGTTTTTAGCTTCAGGCTTTCCCGTTAAACAACTATGTTAATGTGTGTGAATTTTTATGGTTTCATGTGTGCATTGCAATTGATTTAATTTCCGCATGTGATGATCAATAGTGGAATAGATTCTGTATTGTGCGTGAAGTTAAAATAGTGTGTGATTAGGAGAATATTGGATATATAACACATAATTTATATAATTTCTACATTTCTTACCAGTCCATACCTCATGTGGAGTCTTAACCTCCAACGCTGATGAAGGTGATCTGTTAACCAAGTAACATGCAATCTCCATTTCCTCTGCCCAGAATTCTTGTCCTAACCCAATACCACTAACAATGCTTCTTGCCTTTTCCATCAGCGTTCTGTTCATTCTTTCTGCAACTCCATTTTGCTTAGGTGTGTATGGAGTAGTCTTCTATCATGCTATACCACACTTCTTACAGAACTCTTCAAATTCCTTCTTGTAGAAATCCCCACAATTATTTGTCCTCAACACCTTTATCTTCTTCTCTATCTGGTTCTCCACCAGAGCCTTAAATTATTTAAATTTGTCAAAGACTTCAGATTTATTCCTCAAGAAATATATCCATGTATTCCTTGAGAAGTCATCTATGAATGAAACATAGTACATAGACTTACCCAGTGATGGAACCGACATAGGTCCAAACACATCATTGTGCACAAACTCTAATATCTTGTTCTCCCTCTTAGCACTAGAAGGAAAACTCACTCAATTCTGCTTCCCATATACACAATGTTCACAGAAATCAAAATCCAGAGAACTATTAGACATACCTTCTACCATACCATTTCCATGCAGTATCTGAAGGCTCTTCTCTCCATTATGTCCAAGCCTTTGATGCCATAGCATGGTCTTTTCTCCAGAGACCGCTAGGCTTTCCGCTCCACTTTCGGGAACCACAGAAATTTTGCACCCATAAATAACAGTGCTGCCCTAAAGCTTGTACAGAGTTCCAATCCGAAATCACATTAATACCAGTGCTCCCCGAACCATATTACAAGTATCTTTCTCGAACACTGTTTTTACACCTGCGTCATCCATCTTGCTTACAGAAATCAGATTTCTGGCCAATGCAGGAATATGCAGAACATCAGGAAGTGTTCTAATCCTTCCACCTTGCAACTTCAGCTTGACTTTTCCATGTCTGGCGATTCTAACCTTCCTATCATCACCTAAGAAGACATCACCGCCATAATATTTCTCATACTCGCAGAACCACTCCCTATGAGGAGTGAAGTGAAAGGATGCACCCGAGTCAGCAAACCATGACACATGATCTACATGTGTATTTGAAGAACAAGCCAAATACACATCCCCACCTTCATCTAAGGTGGTTTTTGCCTCTACAGAAGGAGCATCATCAGATTCCTTTCCTTTCTCAGGAGCTTTAGATATGTAGTCCTTTTTGTAGTGCCCTTAATTTCCACATTTCCAGCACACCTTTACAAACTTTCCAGGAGATTTAGATCTCCCACTCGAAACCTTATTCTTGTTTCTATTTTGGGACCTTCCTCATACAGGTAAGGCATCTCCATTCTGACCCTCCATATTTCTCGGTCTCATTTCCTCCGACAGCAAGGCTGAGACAATGCCATCAAAATTCAAGGTAGTTGTATTGCTACCTACTGCAATAACCAGACTATCCCACAAGTCTGGTAGAGAACAAAACAAACTGATGCACTTATCTTCATATGAGATTTTCTTATCAACATATGACAGCTGTCTTACCACAGTATTGAAAGCATTCAGATGCTCTGTCACTGAGTCTCCATTCTTCATCCTCAAGTTATACAGCTTTTTCCACAGGAAAAATTTATTCACCAGAGACTTAGATTGGTATAAAGTCCCTAGTTTGTCCCACAAGGTCTTTGTCGTAGCTTCCCCAGATACATTCAACAATACTGAATCTGAGACACACAACCGTATTGTCCTCTTTGCCTTCCAATCCAGCTTATTTCAGTCTTCATCTGACATTGCCATTGGTTTAGTACCCGGATCTACCGTGACCCACTGATCCTTATCCACTAGCAGATCCTCCATCTTGAGCTTCCACAACTCAAAAATTTGACTATTAAATTTCTCGATCTCTATATTCTCGTCGCTCGCCATCTTCTTTCACCGCAAGAATTGATCCTGCAGATCTCCCACTGAACAAGGTCTACCTTAGGCCCAAGCAAAAAACCCCTTAGTATCAAAGGCATCCCCTTGAAGCCGAAACATGCTCTGATACCAAATGTAGGTTTTAAACCTGTACATAAATGATCTGCAAATGAATCTTAAAAACAGAAAATAAACAATAGCAAGAGCATAAAACATAAAACATATATACACAGATGTTTTCCTCTGGATCCCAAATCAGGACGACCAACTTGATTTTTCATTATATTCCTTTTAGTGTTACAACACACAAACACACACACACACACACATACACACACACACATATACATGCCGAAGCATACATAAACCCCAATCCATTAACCCTGGATTAGAACATAACCGTATTTCCCTTGACCGGATCTAAAAAATACCAGGGGTCGAAAACCATCATGCCCCAAAACCATGTGCAAACCCATGCAAAAAACCATGGGCGGGTCTTCCCATCAAAAATAAGGGTCCGAAAATAATTTCCCGTCGCCCCCCTTATGAGCCCCTAGCACGTGACTAGTCATGAAAATAATATAACACATACCCAACACATGAGATGGATCCTCAGCTCCATATTTCAAATGAAAACCTAGCAAGGTTTCATGAGATGGAAACCTAACTCCATGATGCCAATAAAACTCTAGCCAAGTATGCGCATGAACAAGAGGTATGCAATTCAAGTTATTCTTCAATTTCCTCTCGAGATGAATGTGTAGGTTCTTTTTAAAGACACACTAGAGGAATAGGGTCAAAATTATTGATGAAGATGGGCTATGAAGGTAAAGGATTGGGAAAACGTGCACAAGGCATAGATAAGCGAATTGTTGAGGAAAGACCTAGGTATTTGGGTCTTGGTTGTGGAAAACATGATGGAGAATGCTCCAAAGCCAAGGAGGCACATGAAGGTGTTCAAAGAAGGAATTTCATTACATTTTAATTACCTCAAGCTTGTGAAGTTTGTGTTCATGAGGAATGCAAAATTTTTACACCCACTTTGTAAGAATATGCTCATAAGCATGCAACTAATTAGAATGGAAAACAAGAGGATGTTGAAAGATCTAAAGTCATTGAAGCCATTGTTGGCATTCCGAAGAGAGTTAATACCTCATCAAATTCACCTCCTCAAGAAGGCGACAAAGGGGAATGTTCAAGGTATAAATCTTCCTTTAATCAAGTTGATTTTGATTATGATAAACATGGAAAATTATCACATAAGATTTGGAGAAATTTTACATGTTCCTTTTGTGGTTTGAATAACCATAATGTTTCAAGGTGTTGGAAGAAGATATCCATGCACAGGAAAATTTCAAAAAAAAGGAGGCGAAAAACCAAAGGTCCGTTGGACAATGAAAGCCATGTTGAAAAGAAGATGTAATTGTTTTGCACTCATTTCCATAAGCAGGGTCATCTTGTAGACAAGTGTTGTACTTTGTATCCAACAACTCATCCACAAAATTTGAAGAAGGTGGAGAGAGATTTTGGCAAGAATGGAAAGGATGATTCCATAATTTATGTGGGTCAGGATGATTCACGTGATGAAGTGTGGCTGAAAGAAGCACCATTTAAATGGTTTGGTAAGAGATGGTTAGATTTCTTATCCAATTAAGGCCTTGCATGTCTTTTGATGGTTGATGCATTTCTTTTCCAATTGAATGCATTTATTTTCTCTTGAAAGTGTGTTGTATTTTTATGCCAGGAAGGTGTTTGAAAGTAGAGTTATGTTGACTCACTTAGATGCAGCAAAGATGGAAATTTGCACATGATTTTGCTTGACTTGAGAGTTAGTTGTTTCAAGAGGCATGTTTAGTCGACTTGTGTTTGGTCTATGGTTTTGACACCAAGATGTAAGAGTACATGGTTATGTTCACATGATGTGACATTTGTTTCTTTAAAGGAGAAAAAGAAAGATGTCATCAAGCTATGTTTCTCAGATGATGTGTTTTTCAGATTGATGGTTGTGCTTGTGACAATATGTCACAGGAATTTGGAAGGTCCACTCTTGAGCGAGAGGCTCATGATTAGCCTTCATTCCCAAATCATAACATGAGAATCATGTCAACGCTGGAGGATGATGGAAAGAGGGACAGTATGCCAAAACAATTATAGCCAAAACAATAGCCATTGTAGACCATTTGATGTGTTGATGCCAAGAAGTGAAAGAGATGGTGAATGCATTCTTCCAGATGTGGAATTTGAAACCATGGAGGTAAAATAATGGTCATTTCTTTTCTTTTGATTACTGATATTGGAACTCATTTCTATAGTTCACTCAGATGGGCTTAACTTGGAAAAGTGGTTTCCAAGGATAAGCTTGCATCAAATGCATGTTTACGCAAATGAGGAACAATATTCTCAGTGGGAAGGCCATCAGTTAGCTTTCCAAGCACCAAGGGATCACTTTGGTTTGAGCAAAGTGTTTTATCAATCAGAAAGAAACCAACAAGTGTTGGATGGGGTCAGCAGAAAAATGAGAACATTGGTTTTAGAGTCAATCCATTTGCAAGGCAAGGCATGTCAATGAAGCCAAGTGGTTTTCATGGAGATTTTTCCAAGTAGAATAAAGTTGATAAAACTTTGGAAAGAGAATATTCTTTAGCTCTTATCATATAACCATATTTTTTGGTTCCAAAATTCTGTCAGTGGTGTTATCACTCTAGTAATTTCTTAAGTTGTGGGATTTTGAGTTTTTATTCAAAGAATACTAGAGGTAACCATAAACCTACTTCAAATTCTAGGATCTAGCCTTCCTAAAATTCAGAGAGAGCTCTCTCTTTAAGATTTATCTTTGTTTGATTTATAAATGTTAGGCTAGTTATGAAAGTACAATTTGGTTTTAGTTTAAAGGGTTTGGTGGGAAAAAAATCACTTGGAGGTAAAATAGAGAGAAGTATACTTGTCCATTGGGCTATGGAGTCTAAATCAAGCTAGCAACACTAGAAATAAAGACTAAAAGGTACAAATATATTCAGGGCAAGATAGATAACCCTCACAGATTTGGGAAAGTGTTTTTTGTGAGATGGTATGATTAGGATAAAGGGCACTTAAGGATCCTTTGATCTAAAAAATGGAAGTAGGAGGCAGAGGTCAAATGGGAGTGAGAGAAATTAAGAATTCTCAGCACCGGAAATCAAAAGAAAACATCAAAATGGAAACTAGTTAAAGATAGGGATCACTTGAATAATCATGTAGTAATACTCCTAGTTACACATTCAGACAGAACAAACATATAATGAATGCATGAAACTTAGAAAAGGAAATAATGACAAGTAGGAAGTACTTCACTCATCAGCTTATCACAGGGATCCTGAATTATGATGCCAGACAACTTGTCCAGTCTACTACTTTGAAATCAATCACACAATAGCCTCCAATGTTCAGCAAAAATGTCTATAGTAAAGTCCAACAATTTTATTCCACACTGAATACTTCTAATGTAGAAGTATTTATACAAAATGTAGTTACAAATATCCTAGGAGAAATCTAGGAATATCTTTAGAAAAAAAAAATATATCTATACATAATAAGAGGGACAACTGGTTAACAGATCAGCAAGTTGTCCTCTTATCCAAAATAAATAGGATTGTTTTATCTAACAAGAATCTTCGGATTGATTATTTGTCCTGCTTGCTGGCTGCTAGAAAATATCAGGCTTTTGACTTACCTTCGCTGGCACTCTTTCATCTGATACTCTTTAATGCTGCTACAGTTTCACTTCTTTACTGCTGTAAAAATATGTCTTTTTGCAGTAAAATTAGTAAACTATTTTTTTTTTTATTTCACTATTCTTTTCACTGCTTTCTTGACTGTTTCTTGAAGGTAATATTTTTTCACTTTTTTACCTCTCATTGTTACATTAAATCAGTAAATGTTTGCCATTGTTATTCAATGGGAATTTTGACATTCTTTAGCTTTCTAAAATTCTCATCAGCCTCCATGTATTTAGCAAAAGTGGGCTTGAAAAAAAAGAGATGTTTAATCTCATCTTATAAAAAGAACAAATCTTCAAAATGTTGAAGGAGGAATTTTCCTGTGGGAGTGCCTTGTGGTAATGGTTTTTTTACTTGTTCCTTATCAAATTCCTTGATCTTTTTATCTGTTGTGAAAACAGCTCCAAAAATAGAAGAAAAGAGATATCAACGCCTTATAAATAAGCCACTTCGATGGGGCAACCTCCAATACATTACATGAATGAACAATTCTTGGATGATACAAATTACAAAAGCTCCTTTCTATATATAGGAGTCCATGGGGCCACAATGTAATCCTAGTGGGGCCATAATGTAATCCTAGCAGACCTAACAATAATAATTTAAGGGCACAATAATAACAATATGGGGGTTATAGGGGTACAATAATAACAATAAGGGGGTTACAATAACAACAATAAGGGACTATACGAGTAATATAGGGACCTAACATGCCCCTCTCCTTCAAAAAAGTGTTGTCCTTAATGCTTGAGTAGCTCTGGGTGCTTCTGTATAAAATTCTCATCCTCCCATGTAGAATCTTCAGTGGGTAAGTTCTTCCACTTGATGAGATACTATAAAATTGATCGATTCCGTAGCTGTCGAGTTCTTGTTTTCGTGACCACTTCAGGTTCCAATATTATTTTTCCTTCCTTATCAAGTTCTCATAATATTGTTTGAACTGGAAGATTTTCACCTATAACCTTCTTTAAGCATGAAACATGTAAAACTGGATGCACTCGTGAAGAAGCAGGAAGCTCCAATTTCCATGCCATAGTACCAATCTTTTGCAACACCTTGTAAGGACCATAGTACTTTGGCGATAATTCATTATCCTTCTTAGCTTGCGTGAGGGACATTTTTTTGTATGGTTGTAGCCATAAAAATACCCAGTCTCCTACATCAAAACTTATCTCACTGCGATGTTGATCTGTCTGTTGTTTCATTCGATTTTGTGCCAAATTCAGGTTATCCTCTAAGAGCTGGAGAAATTCTTGTTGATGCTCAATGTGATATTCCACTGCTTGAACCTTTAAATTTTCTCTTAAAGATGATGTGATGGATGGTGGATGATATCCATAAAGTGCCATAAATGGGGTCATTTTTGCTGCAGTATTGAAAGAAGTGTTATACCACCATTCAGCGAGAGGTAACCACTTAACCCATTGTGTTTGTTTATCAAATACAAAACAACGAAGATATCCTTCCAAACATTTATTTACTATCTCAGTTTGACCATTGGATTGAGGATGATAAGATGAGCTATGAGCTAATTGAGTACCCAAATAAGAAAATAACTCTGTCCAAAAATTTCCAGTAAAAATGGTATCTCTGTCACTCACAATAACCCTTGGGTTCCCATGTAGCTTTTTAATTGTGTCCATAAATGTAGTAGAACCTATACTTGCTTTAAATGGATGAGATAATGCACAAAAGTGTGCATACTTGGTAAGTCTGTCAACTACCCCCATGATGACACTCTTTCCTTCAGACTTAGGTAAACCTGTGATAAAATCCATTGAAATCTCCTCCCAACTTTGACTTGGAATGGATAAAGGTTGTAGAAGACCCGGGGTCTTAATTGTCTCAACTTTATTCTGCTGGAAAACCAAACATTCCGCCACAAAATTTTGAATATCAGATTTAAGGCCATCCCAAAAAAATTCTTTCTTCACCCTGTGGTAAGTTTTTAAAAATCCTGAGTGTCCTCCTAAAAGAGAAGTGTGCAATTCCAGAAGAATCTTTTGTTTTAGTTGGGAATTCTTACAAAGATATAAGCGATCTTTGTACCATAAGGAATCATTTTTCCAACTAAATGTATCAGATGTACTAGGATCTTGCTGCAACTTTTGAATGAGTGTCCATACATCTTTGTCCTTCTTCCATTATCTCTTGCTTCGGTTATCCAATCTGGTTGGATAATAGAAATGGCACAAAGCAATGCTTCCACCTCTTCATTCTTTCTTGAGAGTGCATCTGCAACAACATTTAGCTTCCTTTTTTTGTATATTATTTCAAAGTCATAACCCAACATCTTTGTGACCCATTTTTGCTACTCTTCTGAAGATAGTCTTTGTTCCAAAAAGTGTTTAAGACTATCATGATCAGTTTTTACCTTGAAGTGTCTTCCCATTAGGTAATTTTTCCATTTCTTTAGTGCATGCAGTATTGCTAACATTTCCTTCTCATAAATAGGTTTCTGTAAATACTTTCCTTTGATTGGACGACTTTCAAAAGCAATGGGTCTTCCTTCTTGCATTAAAATTGCACCAATTCCATTTCCTGAGGCATCACATTCCACAATAAAGGTTTTTGTGAAGTCTAGCGTAGCTAAGACCGGTGCTAGGCACATTGCCTCTTTAAGATGTTCAAAGGCCTTAGTTGCTTCAGGAGTCCATGAAAATGCATCTTTCTTTAATAATTTTGTTAGAGGTGCTGCTATTCTCCCATAATTCTTAACAAACTTGCGATAATACCCTGTTAACCCGAGAAATCCTCGCAACTTCTTTATGGTTGTGGGGACTTTCCATTCCTTAATAGCTTTAATTTTGTTAGGGTCTACCTTAACACCCTCGTGAGATACAATATGACCCAGATATTCCACCTCTTGTACTCCAAAGAAACATTTGGATGTTTTTGCATATAATTGTTTCTCCTGCAATAGTTTGAGCACCCTGTCAACATGTTCAACATGATCCTTCCAAGACCTACTGTAGATTAGTATATCATAAAAAAATACTAGCACAAAATTTCTAAGGAAGGGTTTGAAAATGGAATTCATCAACCCTTGAAATGTAGAAGGTGCATTGGTAAGGCCAAAAGGCATGACCAAAAATTCTTAATGACCCTCATGAGTTCGAAATGCTGTTTTTGGAATATCTTCAGTCTTCATTCTAATTTGATGATATCCTGAACGAAGATCCAACTTGGTAAAATAAATTGCTCCATGTAATTCATCCAATAATTCATCAATCATAGGAATGGGAAATTTATCTTTAATGGTGCGCTTATTGAGCTCCCTATAATCCGGACACATTCGCCATGATCCATCCTTCTTGTGTACCAATACTACAGGAGCAGAGAAAGAACTTTGACTAGGTTGAATTATACCCGCCTCTAACATTTCTGCGATCATACGTTCAATTTCGCTCTTTTGGAAGTAAGGATATCTATAAGGCCTGATGTTTGGAGGAACACTTCCTGGAATCAAATGAATAGCATGATCATGATCACGAATAGGTGGGAGCCCTTTGGGAGTTTCAAACACCTTGGAATGATTGTCCAAGACTTGTTGGAGATCTGCAGAAATAGATGATTTTGATGTTGGAACTTCTAGTGAGCATTATTGTGCAATTACGCCTCGCTGTTCTTTCTTTAGAAGCTTTGTCATGACATTAGAGCTTATTATCCTTCCTGGCTTCCCCGCAATACCCCGTAATTCAACTTCCTTTCCTTCTGAAAAAAATTTCAAGAAAAGTTCTTGAAAATTAAAAGCTACGGTCCCCAAAGATTGTAACCATTGTACTCCTAGTACAACATCAGCACCTCCCATAGGAATGGAAAGCATTGGACTAGTCAACACATATTCCCCCATGGTTAGCTTGATGTTATGGCATTTTCCAGAGCAATTTATAGTTCCTCCATTTGCAGCCATCACTTGACATTCTGGTGCTGGGTATAGGAAACAATTTAATTCCTTGGCTACCTTACAATGAATAAAATTATGGGTGCTACCTGAATCAATCAACACTATTACCCTTTTCTTCTTGATATGTCCTTCTATCTTGAGAGTTTGAGGAATGGTAATTCCTGCCAGTGCATTACACGATATGGTCGGATTCATTTCTTCCTCTTCTAGGGTTGGTTCCTGGTGTATATCCTCTTCTTGTTCATTTTCTTCTTCCTCTTCACAATCTATGTAAAATAATTTCTTCTCAGCACACTTATGACCTTTAGTGTATTTGCTATCACAATTGTAGAAAATCCCTTTTGCTCTTTTTTCTTCCAATTGTTGTGGTGTCAACCTTGTAGGTTGTGGAAATCTAGGAGTAGCAACACTTCCCTCTTTATAGAAGTGAGTGGTAGGCTTCCTTGTCGCCATAATTTTACATTCAATTTTTCGTGCCAACCTGAATGCCTTCTCCAATGAATCAGGTTCCAAAACGCGAACTTCATGTTGGATGTTATCCTTTAAAGTACCTATGAAGAGATCAATCCTGTGTTCCTCTAGAATATCAGTTACCCTTATATTCAATTTTTGGAAGTCCTCAATGTGCTCCCCCACTAAACACTTTTGTTTGAGATTTATCAATTGGCTAAAGAAAGTGTTGCTCTTTGTATCCTCATAATGTGCTATCATTTCCTCCGTAAAAATTGACAAAGTGAAATTTTTTTTACGGGAGAAAAGCCATCGATACCATACAAATGTATTTTGTTCTAAATGTAAAGTTGCAATGCATACCTTTTGTATGTTTTGCACATTATTGAGATCAAAATATTGCTCCATCTGTAGTATCCATGTTATAGGATCCTTTCCATCAAACTTCCTCATATCCATTTTTGGAATATGGTGGTTCTTCCCTCCAAAATTAGAGTTTATGAAATCACGATTAACATTTATTTTTTTCTCATCACGAGTTTACTCTACTATCTTTTCACCATTAGGAAACATTTATTGTATCAAATTTGTCAAACCTTCCATGTTTTTTTTTAAATCATTCTTCATGTTTTCCATATTAGCTTCCATGTCATCCATATTAGATTCCATGCCAGCTTCCATGCCATCCATCTTAGCTTTCATGCCATTCTTCAAACCATCCATGCCTTTCTTCAAACCATCCATCTTAGTTTCCACGTCTTTCTTCAAAACTTCCATGTCATTTTTTGTTGCTCTTTGTGAGATCGAAATTTGTTGCACTTTCTCTTGTAATTTTGATATGTCACGTTTCCATTCTTCGCCTTCATGAGTCACAGTAGAGCCTTCTAAAGACTTAATGGGTGTTGAATTCTTTTTAAGGGCCATTTTAGAATCCAATACTAATATCTATTCTATAATATGCCCTTGGAGTCAATTCAACTTGATTCTTCAAACAAGAGTTATGCAATTCGGAAAAAAAAATAAAAAAATACACACCTTTTACTTGCTTTTGAGGACCTCAATATTGAAATTGACTTATCTATATACTTGCAGATACTCAATATCTAAAATTTGGCCCTGTAGTAGTCCTCTGAATCTTCTTTCAAATGCCATCGGTCTGACTTGATTTGGATTCTTCAAGGCAAAGTTATGTCAAATCTCCCACAATGACCTAATTATGGACTAGTTCAAGAGAGCGAACTTTTACGACTTGCCACGTGTCACTGTTTGCTCCTTTGGCTTCGAAATTTATAGTCAAGAGACTACAGTCCATGTCCTTCCATTCAATTTTTACATAATTCCAATCTGATGCTCAGAGAGAGAGTTATGAATATTTTCCCACAATCACCTCTTTGAGATGAAATTCGAGAGCCTGAAAAAAACCTAACTTTCACAGATCATATCTCCAAAAATATTGCAAGCCAAGCTCTAAAATTTTGCAACGATGTTCCTCAAGATTTTAGATTTGCACTCTAAAAATTTCAGCTTCTGAACCTTCATAGAAAAAAATTTATAGTGAAAATTCCGCGATGACCTTTTTAAGTGAAATTCAGGAGCCTGCAAAAAGACCTAACTTCCACAGATCATATCTCCAAAAATATTGTGAACCAAGCTCTAAAATTTTGCGATAATGTTCCTCAGGATTTTGGATTCGCACTATAAAATGTTTAGCTTCTAAACCTTCGTAGAAAAACAATTATAGTGAAAATTCCACGGTGACCTATTTGGAGTAGCGAAACCCTAGAATCCAAAGCTCTGATACCAAATGTTGTGAAACCAGCTCCAAAAATAGAAGAAAAGAGATATCAATGCCTTATAAATAAGCCACTTTGAGGGGGAAACCTCCAATACATTACATGAATGAAAAATTATTGGATGATACAAATTACAAAACCTCCTTTATATATATAGGAGCCCATGGGGCCACAATGTAATCCTAGTGGGGCCATAATGTAATCCTAGCTGACCTAACAATAATAATTTAAGGGCACAATAATAACAATATGGGGATTATAGGGGTACAATAATAACAATAAGGGGGTTACAATAACAACAATAAGGGACTATACTAGTAATATAGGGACGTAACATTATCATAATTTTTTTGGCGCATTAGTCTCTCATTAAAAACATGGATGTCTAGCAGGCCCCTCTGTCTTAAGTTTGTGTATTTTACCATAAAATTTGTTATGGAAATGTTCATTGATTCACATTTCTCTTCCTGATTGTTCATAAAATTCTTCTTAGTTACAACCTTTTTAATCTGTAAGATTGTTTCTGTTCTGTCCAATACTTGTAATTTATCCAATTTTGCCCTGTTTTTGTTGTTCAAGAATGTGATGAGTTTTAAAGCCTGAGCAGGCTTATGAGTTAACTCATCCTTGGTCTTTTGAATCTCTGCCTAAGCTGCTAATAATAAATCTCTCTGCTCATATATAACCTAAATTTAAGGCCATTGAGTGTCAATGGCTTCAATTATGTTTGTCCATAGATATTTTTTTACAAATGAAATTTGCTCAGTGAAAGTTAGCTCTTTTTGTAAGCCCTTGATTTGTTCTCCAAGTCTAATTGCCTTATGTTCATGGGATTTAGCATTTATCAGAGCTAACTTATTTGTAGCTTCAAGATTATCAATCATCTTCGTTAGGCTATCATTAGTTTTCAGAGACATTTCCTCCATAGCTTTAACAATTTGGCTTGCTTCATCTGTATGTTGAACCTGTGTTGGAGAAGAATCTGTGGTTGAAGTAGTAGTTGAAGTCACTGGCACTGCAATTTCTAGTGGTTCTTTTAGTGCTAGTTTCTCTCCTAATGTGGAAGCCACTGTTATGGTAATCACTAGTATAACTGAAGGAATGATAGGAGTGTCAGTTTCTTTCACAATTTCCTTCTCTTGGACAAGCTGGTCCATTTGGGATTCCATTTCTTTGATCTGAGCAGTTAATTTGAGGATGAGCTTCATCATCTCTTATTTTTCAGTTTGATCTTGAAGGATTTATTTGGTTTTTGGATGCTCACTTTGAAGAAACTTAAGCTATTTCCTCAAAGTTGCAATATCATCATTATTTTTCTTAACCAATAATTCTGTTGCTTGAATATTTGAGGGATCATATCCCACCTGTAAAACTAAATCCTCTAAGGCTTTAATCCTTAGGTCCTTTGCATACAAAGATCCCTTGTATAGCTTCATTTGATCCTGCATATTAACAATAGTATTATGTAACTTGATAGCACTCATTGCTTTAGTCACCACTGTTGAATACAACATTTCAGAGTTATGTCTATGAAATTCAATTTGGTCGAGCTCATGAACATTTTCAGTGTCTACCTCAAACTCCACCTTTTTATAATATGCCACTGTTTTTGGTGCTGAGGTAGTTGGTTGCAAAAATGACATAATCATCTTGTTGGTAGAATAATCAAAGGCAGTCAATAGCCTATTTTGATTCCCAGGTTTTTGCTTGAGGAATTGAGAATATATTTCTTATTTGATTTCCTCATTCTTCTGATTTATCTGCTTATATTTCTCCTTGATATCTAAATCTTTTTCCTCAGCTGTTTGTGAGGAAGAGGCCTCCATATTATTCTGTTTTTAAATCATTTGAGTGCCATATTTACTTTTTGTTTTGTCTTTTTTCAATTTCTACAAGTATTTCATTCACTATCACTGTTGCTTCATCATTATTTACTTCTGGATCATTTGTAGCTTCAATGTCAATTACCTTTTCTTTCTCAACTGAACCAAATTTAAGCCTTTTATTATAAATCAGTTTGAATTTAGTTTCTGTAGTTGTTTCTGCTGTGTATGCCCCTTCTTCTCTGCCTCTTTTTGTTGATATTTTTGGATGCTTTACAAGTTCAAGAGCCTGTGCTGTATCCATTTTTCCTGTTGTCTCTATATTACTTGTTGTATTTGTTAGTGTATTTTCCATCCATTCTTCTTGGTTGGCGAACTTCTCAATCTCAGGCTTAAGCTCATGTATGAAGGGAGTCAATTTTCATTTTACTCTTAGACTTCTCAGGATCCCTTGAGGATCATAGTTCCATGGAATTTTTTTTTGAAATTTAAACTCTATTAATATCTTTGTGATCTCTTTTTCTGCATCTCGGTTGTTTATGATAAAGGGACCAACCTGATTCTTTAACTTAAATTGAGTCTTTTTTCTAGTAGCCATGAAGTTAATAGAATCAGAATTGAGAATTTGTCTCAAATACTCTAGTGAAAAAATTCTCATGCTCATATATCTAGGCAACTTACAAGGTAATAAGTTGGATCCAAAAATTCTTAACTCTATATGCTTCTCATATAGATGCCAATCTCCCACTTTACTCTGTTCTGAAAGCTGTAGAATTCTTTTCATTTCTTCACTGACTCTGGGCTATTCTGCTTTATTCAAAATGTTCATTGTTGGATGTAGAAAGAGGTCTGAAAAATTTGTGTAGGTGAAATCACTACCCTCTTTCCTAAGTAAGGAAGTCCATAAGATAATGGATAAAGTCGTACCCTCCAAGTCCATCTTTTGCAATGCAATAGGAAATTTATCAGCTTGAAATAATAAGAATAAGTGAAACAGATAGGATGAGTATCTAAAAACCCCTTCAGTGGGTAATTTGGTCAGCTGATAATGTATATTGTTGGCTATGAAACCAGAAAAATCAAAGATGATTGAAGGAGGTTGACCTGGGGACAAGGTGGATAGAAAGCCTAGAATGGACTCATCAGTGAATCCATCTGTAAAGTATCCAAGTATGAAAGATAGCTTAGAAATAAATATGTCTAGACCATTCTGGGAATTTAGTAGTGGAATAAGGAGGGTTTAACTTAGGAATGTCAACATGGGAAGGCATAAAATTTTGAAATATCATGAACTTCTTAGGAAAGTTTAGACCTAAGTACAACTGGGTCAAAGCTTCTATACTCAGGGGGACTGATTGAGGATCAAATTGTAATTGAAGCATTTAATTTATTGATTCTGTTGTGATGGTAAAAAGGATTTCTCTATCAGCATTGACTATGGCCCTTTGATCTGGTTCATAATATTTTTGACATAATCTAATAAGATCTTGGCCAGGGTGGGTCAATGGAACTATATATTTGGGGAAATGAGTCTCCCAAATAGGCATTTCATCCTTGTCCAAGTATTTATCATAACACTAATTATGTATTTCCAAGAGGTTGAATTCTACAATAGCATCAACAATTTTGTAGTCAATATCAGTTAATGGGAGGCTTTCTACAACAGCTATAGGTGGCTGGAGGGGATTCACTGATACAGTGGATTTAGCAGTAAGGACTGGAGTAGATTTAACAGCTTTAGATCCTTCAGATTTAGGGGGTTTGGATCCCCCAGGCTTAGTTGGTTTAGATCCTCCAGGTTTAGCTGTGCTCTGCTTTTTAGTCATTCTAGGATACTTCTGCAAGATTAAATTGTTTGTAGAAGTTATTTTTCTTTTTCAGAGGATGAATTGGGAAATTTTTAAGCAAAATATAGTCTCTATTGGTATTTTTTGCTCGGTTAGGCTTCTTAGAGAATGTAAACTAGGATAAGACAGGAAACGAGGGTTTCCTGAATGGATTTTGATTGAAAAAGGACTTTTAAATTATACTTAGGCTTAAAACCCTTATCTATCTTTAAAATTGATCTTCTGAGGCTTAAAACTTGTGGAAATTGGCTTCAAGGAGTGCTTTTTGCAATACATAACTTCCTGGAAAAAATTGGCCAGGGTTTGGCCTATTTTTTTCATTTTTTAGGCAATTTGAAGCCGGTCAAAACTCTTAATCAAGGGCCTAGTTTAATCACTGATGGTATAAAATAAATTTGCAGGTTTTAGTTTGTCGGAAAATACCTTAAGATGAAGGTATTTGGTTGCTTGAAAAAGGGTTTTAGAGGATCGTGGTTGAATCTAAAGTCTGCTGGTATATTGGTGCAGTGAATAAGTCTTTATCAGTTCTTCAATGGTGAATTTGTATTGAAATTCGGGTCCTTCTAGGCATAAGTCGACAATCAGGGCAAAAGGTTCTTACACAATCGAGAGTAAAGTGAACTGATGGATAAACTGCACGATAATGAAACAATATGCGTGTTTCAAAGGTTTTACGCTTATTTTAATTTCATTTCGTTTATCATTTACTGTTGGTTAAATCATGGGCGAGAGTGGTTTAAGTTTAAAATGCGAATTCCGACAGTGCTTTTCGCGTTCAATTCAGGCAGTAAGCGGTTTCAATTGAAATGGACGCGATAGAATGGGAAAACACCACGTCACAGAGGGCGGAATGGTAAAACAACCCATTTCACGTCCAATTGAAGGTTGGGAAAACGATTGATTTTTGCACGCGACATTGATCTGAGACCGTTAGATCTCATGATCGAGAGCGAAGGGTGAGGATTAACTGGGAAGGTGCGGCCAAAGGGAAATGGTGGGACCAGGCCAATGTTAAGTGGGTGTTTTGAAGTTTAAAACCTTTATAAAATATGACTTGAGGTAAAGGTTTTATATATATAAAGGGTTTTATGCATATGGGCAGGGGTATATGGTTAAAATAATATAATGGGGGTTAAAAAATACAAAGTGTGAGGCTTTATATAGCATGGTGGATATGGATAATGGTGGGTTAAATTTTATTTGAAACAACCCTAAGTCTTTATTTCAATCAAACTTTGGGTTAAAAGTTTATGAGGGGAAGGGTTAGTATTGCGAGGAAGGCTTGATATGTGCGGTTGCAAAGGCGTGGGGTTTTTATTCTATAGTTTTAAACCACTGAAGGGTCTATAACCATAGGGGGCGGGATATTTCATTAAGGTTAGTTTTAGACCAAAGGGCGCATTATTTGGGTTTTCATTTTAACATGTGGATAATATCTTTGGTCCAAAATCTTTATAATAGTGGGTTTTGGGGGATATTTAAAATAAAGTGATTTATATAGATAGGATAGGGTATTTTTTAGGGAATTAAATAAAGTAAGTTAGAAGTTAATATGACAAGGTGAAATGGAATACACAAAAATACACTAAATGACAAAGTAAAGTGAATAATATAAGGCAAAGCTTGTAATTTCATGATTTCACTATTTTACCTAGGATAGAGTGTTTTTTGAGGGTTTTTGTATGCTTTATGAATGAAGTTAATTATATGGGATTTTAGGTTTCATTAAGTAAGAAAGAGTCCTTACTTAGGAAAATGATTTAAAAAGTGTGAATGAGGGATAAATAATGGTAAAGGGGATTTTATCATAAGAACTCAACATTTTCCACTATCTAGTCATCGAGCCTTGGGTCCAGTCCTAAAAAAAGTCAGAGAAATGCTCTGAGCCTTTTTTACTGGTAGTATAGAATATTGAATACTTACAGGGAAAATTAAATTAGTGAATTTAACCCGATGATGAATATTACATGCTTTTTTCCACTTCTTTCTACCTACCCAACATTATTCTAACATTTTTTCTTCCTTTTAGCAGGTGCATTTAGGCTTGCAACCTTGAAACATTTATTCTTTTGAAAGCATAAACTATCTAATTCTACCTTATTTCATTAGAGGGCTCAGATTAAACTAATTAGCTCCTCATTATTCTCTACCTATCTACTGATTTGTCAATATTAAATTGTCTGACAAAACTTTATTCACTATCTAAAACATGGAAATTGAAAGCATGACAAGTCAAGATTAAACAGTTTAAATCATCATGGATTATGGCATTTATTGACACTCTGCTATAATCATTTGCAAAAAGTAAAAAGTAGTGGCATTTTGACTTGCTCACTTTCATGTCTTATTTTCATCTTTTTCTTTTGGGGTCTATATTTTTTAAGTCCTTTGATCTTTCTTTTAGGACTTTTTACCCTCTTTTTTATTTTTATTTTTTATTGCTTATCTTTTGCTTTTTCAAAATTTGGGAAAACAACTTGCAGAAAGCAAGGTATGTACATATTTTACAATACTACCAAAATTCAATTCAAAATTATGAATCCTATATTTATAGGACCCTAACAAGTGGAAAGAAGTGATCAGAATCTGGATTGGGGGAAAAAAGCTTCCAAAAATCCAAAGTGTTGAGAATCACACCAAACTAGAACGACCAGATAGGGCTTGTCACCATGAATCTGGCACACTTTGTTTCACTCAAAACAGACTTTGTATGTGAAAGTTATAGCCTGCTAATCGTTATGCCAAACAAGTGAATTTAAAAACAAAAGAGGGGTCAATAGGGTCGAAGGCTAAAAAATTGAGTATTTCTCCGGCCCAATGATAGGATGACAAGTTTCAATTTATAAGTGGCCAAAATTTGTAGGCACTTGGAAATTTTTTATTATTTTGTGGAGAGCTAATTGGGTGTTGACATGTGGAAATTTGGGAGGCCACCACGTGCCTCCCCCTCCAAGGTCTAATTCGGTTAATGACTAAGAATTGAATTTTAATAAATTTCATGGAACAAAATTTTTTGGGCGGAGGTCAAGGTCAAACCTGCGACCTCCCCCGCACGAATCCCAAGTCTTACCACCATACCTGAGCACAAGTCTTAATAGACAACGAGCGCATATTGTATTTGAAGTTTGTAAAGGATTTGGGAGGGGGTTTAAAGGGCCATCACTTGGTCCATGGGACTTGTTGGCACCCTGTAATCAACAAGATTGGAAAAATTCCGACTGCAGGGAGAACATCGTTTCAACCACTTTGGGATTCTAGGATCTAGCCCTCCTGAATCCAGAGAGAGATCTCTCCAGTAAGTGCAAATATGGATTTTATCTTTAAAAGATTTGGGTAATGATATTAGGCTAGTTATGAAGTCCGAGGGTTTTGTTCTATTTTTGGATGGTTGAGCATGATTATTTTTTGAGGGAAAGTCATAAATGGAAAGAGTTTCAAAGGTGAGAAGTTGCAAGCAATCAGAACAAGCTTTGGCCAAAAAGATAGATAATTGTAGGTTTCAGTCCATTGGGTTATGGAGTCATAATAGGGTTTAATTGAAACAACAAGGGGCAAGAGTGGTCCATGGGGCAATTCATCAATGTCTAAGGATCTCTCTAAAGTTTGATTTATGGAATGAAATGATACAACAAGAAGGGGAATTTAAAAAAATGAAGAACAAAGAGTAGCCCAAGATCTGGTAAGTACTTTGAAACTAGCCAGATTTTGACATACACTTAAGAAGAACATAAAAGTAATCCAGGATATGGTAAGTACTTCGAAACTAGCCAGCCTTTGATACACTTTCAATAGGAAAAACATTTAAAAACAAAGGGAAACTTAAAGGCTACTGTTGGAGAAGAAACTAGAGGGCAGGGCTCACCATAAACCTCTCCTAGCTCTACTTTACTTGGTAAACTTTCAAGACAAAAACATAAGAGAATAAAGAATGGTATAAGATCTGGTAAGTACTTTGAAACTAGCCAGCTTTCAACACACTCTTAGGGAAACTTTCAGACAATCTTTGGGGATAAAAATAGGACCAGGTCTCACCATATCTTCCTTAGTTCATCTCTACTTGACATAAATTGAAAATAACATTTAAGAACAATATTTAGCTAAGACAGTAGGACAAGGGAACGCCAGAATTCCTAACTTCTCAACTGAATTAAATCACTCCTAAACAACACAATTTGGAAGAAAACATTTAGATAAAGCTTATAAGTCAGAGAAGGGTACTGATATACAATAAATACTAACTCTATGCTTGTTGTTCTTTATAAGAGAAGATGGACAAAGTGAAAACATAAATAAAATTACAATTCACAATAAGAAATAACATCACCGTCGACATAGACCAGGATCCCATAAATAAGCTTGTATTGATGCTCCAAACCAGTTATAGCTTTAAGCCCAATGTTTCTATTTAGAAATCATCTACACTCCTCAACCTAACTTATCTAATCACAAGTAGAGCTTCAAGAGCCTGTGAACACTATTTACAAGTAGAAGTTTCAAGCTCAAGTATATTTCAAAGTTCAGCAACCAACATTTTCTCATCTTCTACATGAGTATTTATAGAAGAAATGAGGATGTGGGAGAGGATAAAAGATCTCCCAGGTCAATTAATATAGACTTAATACTTCTCAGCCTTTGAGGGTCTCGATGGAGAAGTTTACAGATGTTTTTCTGTATTAATTGTTTTACATTTAAGATTTAAGATCGGTGGGAGCTTTTGTTGACTTTAAGGCTCTGTTTTATGTTGTAATAACTCTGCTAATATTTTGCATTAATTTACTGTTACACAGCAATTTGTCACCGTCCCTGCAATTCCCCATCTCGCACAATTGGAGGGCTCATTCTGTGACCTGTGAGTAGGGACATAACTTGAAAACACTTTCATGGCATTCCCCTAAACATGTACTCTCATTGCCCTGAAGACAACTCCTTGTGAAAAACCCTAAAAACACCCCTTTTTGCATTGGCGCAGGTAGCCAGTTCATTACCCGCGCCAATGGGGGAAATACTTCAAAGAGGGCGCGCCAATTGGTGCTCTGTCCCAGAGTCGCACTCGCGCCAGCCATTTTAAGGAGTGTTTTTTAAAAATAAATGGTGGAAGTTTCGTCCTAATTGATTCAGGAACTGGTATCTAATTTGAGTTGGGAGGTTTGGCTCCGGATCTCCATGTAGAGGAAGTGGTTTGCCAACTCTCATGGAAGCTTCCTTGAGGATAGGGCCAATCCCATGATTATAGGGATCCCAACTCCCCTTCCTCCATCTATAAAAGCTTGCTCATCTCATTTGCAAGCTAGTCTCCAAGTTCCCAAGAGCCTAATGCTGCAAGAGCTTTGATCCATTCCCTTAAGGCCAAATCCAAGCAAGGAGATCATTGTCGACACATCCGGAGAGAGAGGTTTGTCCCATCCCTGACAGGATTTATCGAGACACGTTCTGCTGACGACCCTTTGAAGGAGAATTCAACGTCAGAGTTATGGTTTTATTCTTCTTTTGATTAATTAATGATAAGCAACTATTGGTTATGGTTCCACTCTTGTTCTTGATAATGATCATGAGTTATGTCTTCTCTGACTGACATATAGTTGTATGCACTAGATCTTACGCTTGCGTTTGTTTTGTTTCTTGCGTGTGTAGGTGTCCGATCACGGAGATCGTGAGGATTGTGATATGCCAGAGCTAAGGAACGAGAGCGCTACTTTCTCTACGAGCGAAAGCGTTGGATTCCAGGTAAGCCTTCATCGCTAGTCAGTTTATCTGCAATTAGGAACCTGCACTATAGCATGAACGATTGTTGCTAGACCCGGTCTGGGCTGGTAGGGATTGCCTCTGTCCGCAGAGGGGATTTACCTCCACAACAAATTGGCGACTCCACTGGGGATCGTTGGCTTGTTGTTGTTCTACTTTGTAAGCTACAGACGAAGCCTGAAGTTAGCTAGATAGCCTTCGAAACGCTTTCGCTCTGCATTAGCGAAGCCTGAAGTTAGCCAGATAGCCTTCGAAACGCTTTTTCTCTGCATTAGCGAAGTAGATCAATGCTGCTTCAGTCAATCTCCGGTTTAGTTTATGAACTGAACACTTGGAGTTTTGTCTTGTCTTTTCAGTTGATTCTTGACCTTGCTTGCTTGGTCAGCTCTTTGGGTTTGTTTTTTTGTTTGTTTGGCTTTTGTTTGGCCTTGTCATCACTGGTCTATGTCTGGACTACTCTTTTTTATTTTTCCCATAGTTAACTCGACTGGTGCGCCTTTCAGCTTGACAGTCGCGCCCATTGGCGCAGGTTGCTTGCGTATAACCCGCGCCAATTCCATTCTGGCGCTAATTTTAGCCTCACAGTCGCGCCAATCCTGTGAGGTATTAGGGTTTTCTATGTTTTGAGCCTTCTGAGACTGATCTGTGACTTTGGCCTTGTTTTTTCGCTTGTTTGAGTGTTCTGGAGCCTTGTTTGACTGGCTGTGACCTTTGTCCTTTGGTTGTTTGCATGTTTCCATCGATTTCACTTTCTAGCCCTAGGGCATCTAGGTCCTCTTGTGTGTCGAGCCTCCCTTGGGAGTTTTGGGTTTCTATCGGTTCAGTCGACCTTGTGATTGCTTCTTTACATTCGTTTAGCAATTGATTATCACTTTATTGCGTTATTTGAGTGTTTGTTCTCTTCTTCATTCGAATTTCGCTTTGCCTCATTTGGGCCTAGATTACATGGTCCATTTGAGTCTTTGGGATTCTTTTGGTTTTGAGGGACTGTTTTGTCAATTTGAGGTCTGATTGTGTGTTTTTCATTGAGTGATTTGCTCATTTTTGCTCTCTTACTATTGCATCTCAAATTGCTCTTCATTAGTTTTCATTTTGTTTAGTGCTTATTGCTATTAAACATTGAAAATATTAAAAAATCTCTTTGCTTTTGATTAGTTAGTGCAAATTAAAATCTTTTCGGTGTTATTAGTGATTAGTGACTTTGAGAGAAATTTTTTTGGTTTATATTAGCTGCATTAGAGACTTTGTTGGTTGTTTTCCGATCATTTTGTTTGTGTGAAAAGCTCTCAACTCTCCCATAATTAGCTTTCATCAAATAAAATGATATACTATGGCATATAGTGTGCATTTAGAAGATTTTGTGACATCACACTTGCTAGGGCCTGAAAACTGAAACGTAATTGAAGATACACATTAAAATTTACTCAATTTACACTAAGGCATCATTGAAACATTAACGCAAAATTTAGTGGTCTAGGCTAGAGACGTGTTCCGACGTCTTTAAACCTAGTAGCTGTCGTTCGCCTCTTGGCTTTAGACAGCACTAGTACGGACTTGTGCTCCCCATACTGTCAAGTATATAAAGGGAGACCCCAGTAGGTTTCTATCCTTTATCCATAGGAAGCCGAGTCTGCCGCCCTATATCCGTGATACACCAGACATAGCATTCGGGGAGATTTCCTACATGTATGTTAAGTCCTTGGTTGATTTCTCTTTCATTTTTGAAACCAAGGTGTATATTGCAGTTCACGGTTATTTGGTAGACCCTTTGCCTAGTATTCCTGAGTAGTCATTTGATCTTTTCTAACTCTTTAAATTTGAAAGGATCACCAAGCGCTTGTCCTTTCACGCTTGCTTCAAAACTGAAAGAGATAGAGTCACCTTTCATCCGTTTCTCGACTCTTAAAACATGAAACGGTGAAGTTTCTAAGTTTCAATGTGGTAAAATAAATCACCCGCGATCACACGCCCTGTTAGATTTTGCTTGTTGGCCATTTGATTGTGTGTCTTGACTCTTTTTTAGCCCATGTGTGTTGTGCTTGATCTTTTGTCATTGTTGTCACAGTGGCCGAACCTTCTGTTTCGTCTACTGGTAGTCCATATATGGACGATTCATCAGAGGCTTTTCAACCCTCTATTGAACCCCAGCAGCCCATCATTTACGAGTTTCCCGACGGGGGACCGGTTCTGTCTGAGCAGCCCTTTTCCGACCCTTGGTTTGGATTGGGAGTAGGGGAAGATTTCCCTCCTCTTACATTGGGTTTGCCTTTTATAGCTGCTGTTATTCCTCCTAGTCCTCGTCGTCTATTACGAGATCTAGCGGCAGGCTCAAACATGAGTGAATCCAGTGAGGAAATCCCCACGTCCGGTGAAGATTACCAATTATTTCCTCGGAGATTATTTCTAGGAGACAACCCTGAACCATCTGTTATGTCATCACCTGGTCCCTCATTACCTGCCGGATATAGATCCTTGGGTCAGATTATTGGTGCCGCTGCCTCTATGGGGGTATCAGCTCCTTCTACGAGGCCGATTTTTCCTTCATTGGGGATGTCTCCACGGATGCCTGTTACATCATCCCCTTAGGTTACTTCTGTACCCTCCATGCCCACTGTTTGTGTGGTTGCATCTGCACCCGCCGTTACTACCCAGTCCGTAAGGACCACATCCATTCCCGAAGATATCTACATAGCATCTTCTATGCCAGAGAACATCTCTCCGGAGGAGTATCGATTGTCTCTGCAATAGTCGAACCCCGAGGTCAGACAGTCCTCTCAAGATCCCAACTGCTCGTACTTTTCGCATTATGCACAGGATGGTACACCCGTGTACGTTTTTCCATATCAGTACGATGATCATGGGAACCCTTTACGTTTACCTGCTCGTGAGGCTCAACTTCATGCTCAGGGTTTACCTTTTAACCCGCAAGGACAACCTTTTCAAGGCCAACCTTTGGGCCAGCCTGGCTATCCTTATGACCCGCAGGGACAGCCCATACAGGGCTACCCTCCGGGCTAGCAAGGGCTATTATACGGTCCGTAAGGACAATATTACAACCCTTCTAGTCAAATCGTGCAGCCTCTCCCTAGAGTCCCACCTGGGCAACCTCAAGGACTCACAGGTCAACCGGGGTACCAACCAGGGCCGGTATATGGTCCTGGGGGACAAGTCCAACCTTCTCAACCTTTGCAACCTCAGTATCCTCTTGGTCCCAACGTTGCACATCAGCCAGGACCATCTTATGGTCTTGCTGCGGGTCAAACCGGTTATCAGCAACTACCTGGCTCCATTCCTCTACCAGGCCAACCGGCCCATCCAGCACAACTTGGTATCCCGCCACCAGGCCAACCGGCCAATCCGGCACAACTTGGTGTCCCTCCACCAGGCCAACCGGCCCATCCGGTACAACCTGGTGCTGCTTAACAGCCAGGACAACCTGCAAAATCGGCACAACCTGTTTATCCGGGTCAACCTGTTTATCCAGGGCAGCCCGCTCAGCCAGGTCAGCCTGTTCAGCCAGGCCAGCCTATACATCCTATCAATCCTGCCCAATAGCTGACTTATTCAATGCCGCAGCCAAATCAACCACTGCGCTCTAATTATCAGGCTTAGCAGGGTCCCACCTATCAGCAGCCCACTTGACTCCAAGGCGGTTACTATTCTCATGGTCAATATCGACCGAATTATAGCCAGCCCCAAGGTTCTAACTATTACTCTCAACAACGCGGCTACACCTATACTCAGTAGCCAAATCCAATTGCTGCTTACACAAGGCCGACTTACAATCAGGGTCCATACTCTTGTTATCAAGCCCCGTACACTGGTTACCAGCAACCGAATCAGGCTGGATATACGACCTATACCCCCTACAGTTAGAATCCTACGGGACAGAACCCCTGGGGGCAAGGATATTCTCAACCAGCGTGGAGTACAGGTACTGGTCCTTATCCAGGGCCAGGTATGCCATCCAATCTGCCATTGCCATTCCTGGCTACCTTGGAATTACCGGATGTTTTTAAATTAACGAATGATCCAATTCTGCATAATCCTTATTGGCCTCCGGTTCCTACCAAGGTGCCCGGTGATTGCCCCAAGTTTGAGGGTAAAGCTGGAGAGGACCCCCAAGCTCATGTGATGACTTACCATCTTTGGTGTTCGTCCAAATCTTGGGTGGATGATTCAATTCGTCTACGCCTCTTTCAGCGCACTTTGACTGGCGCTACCGCTAAGTGGTATATTGAATTATCCCGTGGCATCTTTCAAGATTTCAATACGTTAGCCATGGCTTTTCTAACTCATTTTCAGTTACCGGTTCGCTATGAAGCTGGGATGCACCTCCTGACTTCTTTGAAGCAGGACAAAGCCACCCACATTTCTGATCACATTCATGAGTGGCGGCGTCATCGTAGACTGATCAAGTTTCATATACCTGATCAGATACTAACTCATTGGTTCACCACCTCCTTCGTTAACAAAATCTCCCAAGATATTGCTATGGGAGCGTGTGTGACTGAAGAACAAGCCATAGCGCGTGCCCAATATCTGGATCTAGTATACTCTCAGTCTGGCACGCTTTATGATATCTTGCCTGATGCTCCATGGTTTGGAACCTCTAAAGCTCCATCTACCTTGGCGGTGGATGGTGTTATTGGTTCCGTGTCTCAGAATTCGAAGAAATATTCGAATGGGAAGCAGAAGTCCAACTCATCCCATAATTCTGCTCCTCCCACCCCTCCCGATTATGGAAAAACTGCGGAGGTTAATGCCATTCAGGCCAATCCTACGGAGAAATCCTCCAAAGGGAAAAAGAAGGGCAAAGGTAAATCCAAATCCGATGCCCCAAAGCCAGAGTCCAAACCTCGTACCGAGGACAGTTCCCAACGCAAACCGAAGTACCCCTGCCTCATTTGTGAAGGAGATCATTATACAAAAGATTTTCCACGATGATCTGAAGTTAGTCAACTTCTAAAAGGCTCCAAAGGGACTCCGGCAGTTCTTAAAGAACCGTTCCCATCTCAACAGACCCAGATGGTTGAACAACCTTCACCATCTGCACCATTTGGGTCTCAGGTATTTATGATGAATGGTGTTGCACCTATCTCTATTGCTACACATTCGAAGGACTACAACGAATCGCGTCAGGCACCTGGGAAGGCAGTTGTGGATGGTCCACCTCCCCCACCTGTCTCTGGTTCGTTGGAGATTGAGAAGCGTACTGCCGAACCTGTTGTGAGGCCGCCTTCTAAAGGTGTTCTAAGAATATCTTCTTACAATCCAAATGCCCGTGCTGCTCAGCACTACAGTATTTTTGAGGATTTGGCACAGGCGCCTTCTGCCATGTCTGCATTGGAAGTTCTTCAAAGTTTCTCGTCACAACGAAAGGCTTTGTTGTCTGCAATCGGTGGGATCGATCCCACTGATTCTAATCTTCTCACCTTCGACTTAGAGAACTTTACCCCCCGACTTCCACATCAGATCGCTCTTGTTATTGAAGTCGGGATCAACGGTCTTAACATCCATAGGGCCGTTGTGGATGAAGGTGATTCTACCTGTGTCATGTCGTCCGCTTGCTGGAAGGCCATTGGCTCTCCGGCCCTTTCATCATCTCCTAATGCCCTAGAGGTATTTGATGGTTGGGAATCGAAACCCCTGGGTGTTCTCGAGAGTTTAGCGATTACCTTACAGGGGAAGACAGTCAATGTAGAAGTAGAAGTAGTTGACGCCAAGCTTAACTACAATATACTTCTCGGCCGCAGTTGGACTCACACCATGTTATGCGTGCCATCCACCCTCTTTCAACTTATTAAGTTCCCTCACGAGGGAAAAATCATTACTGTGGATCAGTTGTCTTTCTTCACCTCCACCTCCGAGAACAACGTTCCATACGTGGATCAGATCCCAAATCCCCCTGAGAGTGTAGGACCTGATCTCTTCAAGGACCCCGTCCTCATCGATATTTTTCCTGCACCACCACCGCACACCACTCAAGTTAATATGATCTCTAGGTCTGATGACCCATGGCTCATCCCTATGCCTGAGCGGGTGGCTGAGTTTGGAGAATCGATGCCATTAACTCCGGCAGAGATTAACTACTGTGAAATCATCGCCGCATCTGATCCTCCTCCTCCTCAGCATGCTCCTTTGAGCATGGCTTTAGACATCTATTCTCAATGCCCCTGGCTTGGCGAGGCTGACTCACCTGATCCTCTTAAAGAGATTTTCCCTTCTGATGAAGCCATTTTCGAAACAATGTCTCTTGAGGAGCTGCCTTGGAGCGATGGACATCATCGTTCCTCATTCATGCCTAGCTTGGGGGAAATGTCAGATTTTCTAGAGCATTTTGCATCTCAGGTTCCCACTACACCTCTCCAGATGCCCATATTGACACATGAGGTGCTTTCAGAGGGAAACCTGAGCAACATTACTCAAACCATTCCAATCGACATCTCCATTAAACCGGGGATAGTTGATAATATACACGTGGGAGTGACTTGTTCTCCTGATGAGATACGATTTTATACTGACCTTTTTCGAGAATTCAGAGACGTGTTCACCTGGTCCTATGAGGAAATGCTTGGGATTGATCCCAGCATAGTAGTGCATGAAATTCCTACCTATCCTGGTTCGAAACATATGCACCAACGCCTGCGCCCGGTGCATCCTCGCAAAGCCGCTGCCATTAAAGCAGAAGTTGAAAAAATTCTGAACGCGGGCTTCATTTACCCAATTCCCCTCACAGAATGGGTCTCCAACATTGTCCCTGTAGATAAGAAACAGGGTACTATCAGAGTTTGTGTTGATTACCGAGATATTAATCGAGCCTGTCCAAAGGACAACTATCCTACTCCCTTCATAGATCAAATCATTGACGAATGTGCTAGGAGTGAGATCTATTCCTTGATGGACGAATTTTCCGAGTATAATCAGATAAATATTCTACCTACTAATCAACACAAGACTGCATTCATCTGTCCGTGGGGTACTTTTTCCTATAAAAAGCTCCCGTTCGGCTTGAAGAACGCTGGAGCTACTTTCCAGCGTCCTTGTCTTACGCGTTCCATGACATATGCCATATCGTTCAGCCTTATCTGGACGATTTTCCAGCTCACTCAGCTCGGCGAGAGGACCACCTAGAACACCTCCGCCAGATTTTCCTTTGCTGTCGACGCTATAATATCCGGCTCAATCCTCATAAATGCGTCTTTTGCATGGATTTTGGCTGTATTTTGGGGTTCATAGTCTCCAAGGATGGGATTTTCCTCGATCCTTTAAAGGTCTAGGCCATTACCAATCTCCCATCACCCTCTTCATTATATCAATTACAGAGTTTGCGGGGAAAAGCTAACTTCCTACGACACTTTATACCGAACTACGCAGAAGTGGCTAAAGGATTCACGTGTCTTTTAAAGTAGAATGTTCCCTTTCATTGGGACGACATTGCTCAACAATCCTTTGAGAAGCTGAAGACGTTACTTGTTAATGCTCCGTTGCTTCGGCCTCCAAACTATCACCGTGATTTCACTTTATACTTGGCTGCGCATTTAGCACCATAGCTATGGTTCTGGTACAGGATGACGACGATGGCAACGAACACGTTGTTTACTATCTATCGCGAAATATTCTCGACACGGAAACGCATTACGCTCATGTCGAGAAGCTAGCTTTAGCAGCTATACAAGCTGTGCAATGTTTCCGCCACTACATCCTGCTGCGTACCGTAACCGTGGTTTCGGATTGCAACCCCATGACATATATTCTTTCTCAACAACTACTGGGGGGAAAATACTCCAAATGGATCGTTATCATTTAGGAGTTCGACCTAGAGTTCACTACTGCTAAGTCGACCAAATCACTAGTTTTCGCTGATCTTATTTGCTCCCTCCTGACAGACTCCCCACCATCTTATTATGAAGAACATATACCAGACGAAACCATCTTCCTTATCAGCACTCATGACCGATGGTATGGCGATATTATAGTGTATCTTTAGACGTCATCCTTTCGCTCTGATTTGACCAAAGATGCCCGACGTCGGATTCGGCATCAGTCTCAACCCTACCGCATTGTAGGAGATACATTATACCGGGTTGGAGTAGATTCGGTGCGCCGTCGGTGTCTAACTTTGGAAGAGGCCGAACGAGTCTTAAATGACTGTCACAGTGGCACCTGTGGCGGTCACATGTTTGGATATGCCACTGCCCAGAAGATTCTGCGTGCGGGTTAATTCTGGCCGTCAATTTTCAAAGACTGTATTGTTGCAGTCTGAAAATGTCACGCGTGCCAGGTTTTTCAGTGCAAGATGCGCGCGCCACCCCTCCCTCTGCATCCTGTCATTACTGTCAGCCCTTTCGCGAAATGGGGTGTTGATTTTATGACGTGTAACCCTCATTCGGATGGGGGGCATGCACATATAATCGTCGCTGTCGACTACTTTACTAAGTGGGCTGAAGCGATGCCTACACTAGCCGCCGATGGTAAGACAACTGCCCAATTTATCTTCAACCATATCATTGCACGTTTTGGGGTCCCTCAGGCCATTGTTACCAATCATGGTACTCAATTTCGAGATTACATGATGGCCGAGCTGACATCAAGATTGGGCTTACGACACGATAGCTCAACGCCATATTACCCTCAGAAAAATGGCCAGGTTGAGGCTGTGAACAAGGTTTTGGTCACGATGCTTCAACGAACAGTTGGAATTCATAAGTCCAATTGGCACCTTCAATTGTTCTCAGCTCTATGGGCATACCGGACGTCAGCAAAGAGAGCAACCGGATTCACACCATTCCAATTGGTGTATGGTCTGGAAGCAACTCTTCCGGTTGAGTGCGAGATTCCTTCCTTAAAGCTAGCCGTGGAACTTTTTCCCGATACTTCTCCTGAAGAAGAGCGTCTCTTGTATTTGGAACGGTTGGATGAAACCCGCCGCTTGGCTGATTTAGTTCTTGAAGCACAGAAAAAGTGGGTCAAGGTACACTTTGATCAATCAGTCTCTCCACGTTCCTTTGTCGAAGGGGACCTTGTCCTCTTATACGACCAAGCGCACGACAAAATCGGGGCAGGAAAGCTCCAACCCATGTGGCATGGGCCCTATATAGTAAAATGAGTATTGAAGAATGGGGCTTATGAGCTCATTGATTATGAAGGAGTTCCGTTGGCATAGCCTAGGAATGGGTTGTACCTTAAGAAATACTATGCTTGAAGTCATTTTTAGTGTGGTGTGTGTACATAGGTGTATATATTCATTTATGTGCATGTGTGGTGTGGTGTGCGATGTAAGCGTCTTTCTGCTAATCGGGTCTTCCTAATTATGCAGATGTCCATTACTCCATTTTTGGGTTTCGCGGATGGTGCCTCCCGCAGTACCAGGAATCTGTCTTCGGCAGCCTGGGTAATCTACGATCCTGCTGGTGAGTTGGTTAACTTGCAAGGTGTGTGTCTGGGTCCTGCTACAAATAATATCGCGGAATATAGTGCTGTATTGGAATTATTAACCAAGGCTTTGGACCTCGGCATTCGTGAATTACTTGTGTATCTAGACTCACAACTTGTAGTATTACAACGTAACGGGCATTATTCAGTAAGAAATCCATCCATTTTACGTCTGTATTTGCGTATTCGTCTGCTAGAAAGAAATTTTGACTATATTACATAGCAGCACATACCCAGACATATGAATACATTAACAGATGTAGTAGCTAATTTGGTTTTAGATAGACATTTGCGCAATTTATAAAACATCATCACATGTGAGAAGATCCATCCAGAAATAGGTATGTATATATATATGTGTCGAAATGTTTACATAGTGTGCATCACATAAAATAAAAAATATACATGTTCGTCTTAATACATTCGGAGACGACATGTCTCTCAATAAATATGCATGAAAGAAGCCCTAGGAGTCTAATCCACATGGTGATCGTGGTAACATGCTACCACGCGCACTAAGCCTCTTAGTAGTCGGTGGAGGCGACTGGGCACCCCCACAGTGTGTCGCTGGTATGCTAGCGGAACATCTGCTAGCCGTGCATAGTCCGGGATCCCTTGGGAAATGCCCTTTTGGTTCTGAATCAGTTCACCTCCCTCGCCACCCTCAGCCTGAGGGTCATGATTAGCATGGGTTCTCCGTGCAATGGGCGACATGCCCACGGGTCTCTCTGGGCCGACATCTGCATACACATAACAACTGTTATTAGAACGAACATGTATTACCAAAAAAAATCATAAAACATAAAAATCAAAAAGAGAGGTCATACCCAACTCTTCGTCCTAGTCATCCCCCTCCGGGAGCGGAAGGTCTGGGTCTCCGGTGAAATCGGTCCCAGCATAAGGCCAATCCTCGACCACGATCAGCTGCCACCGTAACCATCCAAAAAACTCCCGCCTCCAGGACATCTGTTGGCCTCCTCCTGATCTGGGCATAAGTGCTGCCCAACGAGCCATCCTTGGCTCTCTTGGTATCGGCTCAGCAACAATGGCCCCTTAGCCCTGAAAGATTGGTAATCATTCCAGGATGAACGATACCAAAATGGAACCGTAGCCAAACTGTTTCAACTTGGCTTGCTTGCACTTTGTAAGCTGCCTCTTGATATTGGTTGTCACTGCTGTAGCCCAATCAAATAGTGCAGGATTCATACACTCAGAGGCTAATAGGAGTTGGGCCTTGGTGGCCTCGTGTGGAGCTTGCGATCTCGTAACTCATGTGATGGTGTGTAGCACTACTCTCAGTGCTAGATCCTCGATAGTGTGGATATCCACCTTCTCGCTTCTTGATCCGGTCCGTGCCCTTGGGCACACCCTCGCCATTACCTGCTCCTTCTTTTCACCAGATGGTCTGCTGCCTGTCAAGATGGGCACTGGACCTCTGTGCGATAGTCTGGTTATGAAGTATACATCAGAAACCTCCAGTTCCAGCACTTGGTCCCGAAGATTGAACACTCGTTCATTTTCATCCCAAATACTCACCAAGTACTGTAGGAGCTCAGGTTGAGCTCATAAGCAAGGTGTCAGGAAGAACTTCTTGAGTCCACAGTTCTTAAGTGCATTCATACAGGCCTCATTCTCCATGGCCAGTTCATCCACTTCCCCATGCTCCCTTTCCTTCCATTCGATAACCATTGTGTTTGGTTGCCTGCATCAACATGATCAAAAACCCTTGATTAGACCTCTGTTACATGGAAAAATCCATTGGATTGTTCTCTGTTTGGAAATTTAAAATGGAAAAACCACGTTGCGCCATTGGCGCGACTGTTTTCCTAACAGTTGCGCCAGTTGGCACGACCCCTTTGTATGCAAAAGGCCATTGGCGCGGATCCGTGCCCGATACCCGCGCCAATGGGCGGAGCCATAAAATTTTAAAAATCTTCCACAAAAGCCCAATCCGCAATGGAAATCTCTATAAAATGGATCAAATGGAGTTCAGGGAAGCGCCTCTTACCTGGAACAAACGAGGATCTGAATGGTAGCCCGGATCGGTCGCAGTCGCCGTCAGAAGTTTGCACACCAAATGGACCACTTTTGCTCTCCAATGAGGTAAATAGTAAAAGTAATTTTGTTTTTACCATTTGAGACTTATTAATAACTTTTTGAAATCTAAATAGGTTTTAAAAGTCATTTTTTATTAATATTTTAATATATTTTGTCGAAAATGGGTTTTACACTTGCCTTTCTATGCAGCAACAGGTCTTTATGCAGCTTAAACGGTGACACGAGTTGTATTTTATACTTTTTCGGACTTGGTAAATACACGAAAAAGTAATTTTGGAGTCATCTTTCAGCTCTTTTCTGACTCTCTAAACATGAAAAGATTGTTGAGTTCCTTGTCGTTTCGATCTCGTTAAAGTGGACACGAAACGACATCTACCTAGTATACATTTACCCCTTTTTCGGGCTGGGATAGATTATTTATGAAAAAGGAATACCCTAGCCTATCGCGACTAGGAGGTTTTCTCAGACAAATTTTTCTACCTTTTCGGATCTGAGGAACTATTTACGAAAAGGAACCTTTGGAGTTTACTTTTCCGCTGTCTTTTCAAACTCTCTAAACATGAAAAGACGCTGAGTTCTTCCTTTGTCAGACTCGTTAAACCCTGATGACATTGGATTCAGTTGTAATGACGTTATTCAAGTCACTCCTTCCTAGGGCTCGTTAAATGTACTAGGATGGATTCGTCCGCAAGACAAACTTATATTACAAGCATATGCTATCCCCTTCAAGCTTGTTATCAAAAATAATTGTGGTACCCGCCAGAAATGGTGGGGAAAAATGGAACCAGAATCATTGTCGTGTTGGCAGTATGTCGCTCTTGAACATGGCACTTGTCTGCATTCGTGTCGGGTTGGGGACATCTCATCTCGTTTTCCGCTTGCCTCCATGGGTTTGGGTAATCCTTTTGACCTCTCATCTACTCTTTGCCTCGTCACCATGACCTTTGATCCGTTGATGTCAAATGATGCCAAACTCATTGTCGTGCCGTTTATATGTTCAAGAGAAGTTGACCTCTGTAAGTTTCAACCTTCCTCTGATTCTCATCTGATCGTGATTCACAAAAACATTATGTTCCTCTGTCTCGCGTCGATGATGTGCGAAACACTATGGCCCACCTTCGATCGAGGTCACTTCCTATCGACTTCAGCTCATTATCCAGGAAGCTGATCTAGAGACTCCCTTCTGGTACCTTGGAGCCTACATGCCTCAATGGTAGGTTCTTCGCATTTGACGTGAGGTTTTCATCATTGGCCTCCGATCGAGTGATTCTGCGGGTGTTCGACGTCAGCTCATTGTTCACATGTCGTAGATTGTACCTGTAGTACCTTGAGGACCATTAGCATTAATGGTGGTACCTCTCGCGTCTGTTAACAACTTTCATCATTGGCTGGTAATCAGGCGATGTTCTTGCATGTTCGACTTCAGCTCACATACTCGCATGCTTGAACTTGCACTTTGTTCGGGTCGAGATAGAGCGCAAGACCCTGGATTCCCGTTTGTTACGATCCAGGCTGCGATTTTGTGAATTATCATGATTAGTTACATGACTCACTGATTGGATGGCTGCGACCATACCTGAGTCTATTTATCGATCCTCACTGGATGGCTGCGTCCATGCCTTGGATCTGGATTATTGTATACTCTGTTATGGATGGCTGTGCCCATACCACATATATATCATGTATCTGAGATATCAGTTGTATTTCTCTACGTAGTTTTTCCGACGGTGGTATTTTCAGTTAGACACGTTCTCGTAAAGCATTTCACCCCTCTCTCTCTTTCGACCCTCATGCTTTAGGGGGCATCTGTTACACAGTAATTTGTCACCGTCCCCAATTCCCTCATCTTGACAATTGAGGCTCATTTATGACCTCTGTGAATAGGGACATAACTTGAAACACTTTCATGCATGCCTCCCTAAACATGTACTCATTGCCCCCGAAGACAACTCCTCAGAAAACCCTCAAAACCCTAAAACACTCTTTGCATTTGCGCAGCTGCCCATTACCCGTACAATGGGGGAAATCCTTCAAAGAGGGCGCGCCAATTGGCACTCTATCCCAGATTCGCACTCGCGCCAACCATTTTAAGGAGTTCTTTTTAAAAATAAATGGCGGAAGTTTCGTCCTAACTGATCCAGAAACTGGTATCTAATTTGAGTTGGGAGTTTTGGCTCCGGATCTCCATGTAGAGGAAGTGGTTTTCCACCTCTCATGGAAGCTTCCTTGAGGATAGGGCCAATCCCATGATTATAGGGATCCCAACTCCCCTTCCTCCATCTATAAAAGCTTTCTCATCTCATTTGCAAGCTAGTCTCCAAGTTCCCAAGAGCCTAATGCTGTAAGAGCTTTGATCCATTCCCTTAAGGCCAAATCCAAGCAAGGATATCATTGTCGACACATCCGGAGAGAGAGGCTTGTCCCATCCCTGACAGGCTTTATCGAGACACGTTCTGCTGACGACCCTATGAAGGAGAATTCAGTGTCAGAGCTATGGTTGTATTCTTCTTTTGATTAATTAATGATAAGAGAATATTGGTTATGGTTCCACTCTTGTTCTTGATAATGATCATGAGTTATGTCTTCTCTGACTGACATATAGTTGTATGCACTGGATTTTACGCTTGCGTTTGTTTTGTTTCTTGCGTGTGCAGGTGTCCAATCACGGAGATCATGAGGATTGTGATCTGCCAGAGCTAAGGAACTGGAGCGCTAATTTCTCTACAAGCGACAACGTTGGATTCCAGGTAAGCCTTCATCGCTAGTCAGTTTATCTGAAATTAGGAACCTGCACTATAGCGTGAACGATTGTTGCTAGACCCAGTCTGGGCTAGTAGGGATCGCCTCTGTCTGCAGAGGGGATTTACCTCCACAACAGTTACTTTGGCAGAGTTTACTCTTCGGTTGCGTTGAGGTAAATATCTTCTTTTCTGATCAAATAACTTCGTCCTTTATTGAATGCTTGTGGATACAGGTGGCAATGGGTAGCTGAGAGGAATCAATTGGCCCCTGATGTGGCAGTGGAAGCCTCTCTTGTCTGATGATATTTTTATTTTCCCTTTAATTGTGTTTAAATCAATGGATGAGGATTTTGATAATCGATCTTAGCCGTAATCCATTAAACCATGAGATTCATCTTCAATCTTTTGTTCTACTGTGTTTAATCTTCAACACTAATACTCTTTTGATTATTTTATGCATTGTTGTGTGTCTTGTTGATGTGCAGGGCCGCACAGGGCTTATATGGCATCAATTCCCATGAAGTATTGACAAAACATGAAATTGGGCCCCGTGGATGACTTCTCCCTTATGAATCAAAGGCATCGGAATCGTCATCCCCAGCCTTTGGCTTTTCTTCAATATAACAGAAAAACCATTAAATCCTGCAAAATACAAAAAATATTATAAAATCCTGCGTTATTTTGGAAAAAATTCTTCAGAGGGTGTGGGGAAGGAGCAAGGCCATTGGATGGCAGCATCCAACGATGGAGATCTGTTAGCAGAGGTCAAAAGGGAGCAGTGGGAGAAAATGGCGGAAGAATTAAGTTAGGATCGATGATCTATAATCGACCATGAAGATCAACGGTCGGGATTAGAAGTGAAACAATAATGCGAAGGGGTCACATTATCTGGAAAATGAAAGAAAATGTGAGAAATAAGGTCAAAAAACCCTTTGGCAGAGGAAATTGAAAAGGAAATGGAATTGGGGCTTCAGGATGATCGTGAGCCGTCGGATGAGATCGGAAAATGAGATCAACGATGAAGATCGTGCATTGAAAACCTTTGGCGAGGGTGGAGGGTGATAGTGTAAGGCTAGATTAAATCTCGGCCGTTGATCTGCAGAGATCAATGGCGGGAGTCGCACGCGATAAATCATAAAAGAAATGGGGAAAAGGTGGTTTAAGGAGGCCAAACAGTTTTTTTAGCGTGGTGAAAGGGCGGGGATGCGGTTTTTCCTTTTTGAACGCGATATGTGTTCCCGCCCGACACGTGGCCTCGAAAAACAACTTATATCACGCGACCTTTGGGAAATTAACCTTCGCGTTGAAAGCTACGTGATATGGAATGTGGGCCATCAAATCTGAGGTCCCATATTGGATAGTTGAGAACGAGCATGATATGGAATAGATGCACGAGCAGAAGCAAGGGGAGCGGTTTTATTATGGGCCGTTGATCTAAGATCTGGACGGTTGAGATTGAATCTATGAAGAAGGCAGGACCCATAGGAGGCAAGCCCATCAGGATTAATAAGAACCGTTGGATGTGAGGATCAACGGTGGAGATTACATCTGGGGGTTTTTAAACGAAATAATACAATGGCGGAGGAAGGATTAATGAGAGTCGTTGATCTGCAGAGATCAATGGCTGTGATTGGCCTCAATCCTCAACGGATGAGAGATTTGCAATATGGCCTCAATCCTCTTTGGATATATCTTAATACCCTCTTCAGAAGTAATGTGCCCAAGAAGTTTACCCTCTTGGAGACTGAATAGTGTTTTCTTAGGGTTTAAAGATATCCCAAACTTTCTGCATTTCTTGAAAACTTTTCTTAAATGTTCTAAGTGCTCTTCATCTATCTTTGAAAAAACAGTAACATCATCGAGGTATATAATGATGAAGTAGCCTAGTTCTTTGGATAATGCTATATCCATGGCTCTTTGGAATGTTGCACTAGAATTCATTAGACCAAAGGGAATTTTCACATACATGAAAGTGCCCCATGGTGTAGTAAAGGTTGTCTTTAATTTTTCATCAGGGTGGACTAAGATCTGATTGTACCCTGAATAGCCATCAAGTAAAGAAATTCTTATAGACACTACCACCCTTTGTAAAATATGGTCCATCTTAGGTAAAGGGTAGTTGTCTTTTAATGAAGCTTTGTTTAAGTCTCTAAAGTCTATACAAAGCCTGATATCTCTTGTTTTCTTCCTACCTGACACCAGATTGGATACCCACTCAGAATATCTAATAGGGACAATAATACCAGCTTCATACATTTTCTTGATCTCCTTCTCAACCAAAGGCAAATGAACAGGGTTAATTCTGTGTAGCTTCTATTTGAATGGTTTTTGGTTTTCCTTGAGAGGGATTTTGTGCTGTATTATTTCAGTGTCATAAGATTTAAGATCTTCGTAACTCCATGCAAAAACATTAGAAAATTCTTTGAACAGCTCTATGTATTTGAGTTTTATGTGAGCTGGAAAATTCTTAGACAGTTTAATCATCATGGGTTTTAGTTTACTGCCTATATTGCACTCTTCCACTTCAGTCTCTACAGATTCTAGTTTTGGCTTCTTGGCCACATCGTTGAAATCGAACAACTCTTCTAAAGGAGATAGACCCTTGGGAAAACTCTAGTCTTTAGACTGCAGGGTCTCTAACTCCTCTATTTCTAACTCTGCATTCATTTTTGTTTTGTTTTCAAGATTTCTAGTCAGTAGATTTATATTAGCAAGCTCAGGAGATGGTTCTTCTTCTCCAAGGAAATTTTCTTCACTATTGCAGTCTGTTTCATAATCTGAATCCAAACTACGCAGTTCAAATTCATTTCTGAATTGCATGAAGTATTCTATTTGTTTGTCTCCGTCGAACACTTGCCAATATCTTTTGTTGTCAGGAAAAACTGGTCTGAATTTAATCTGAGTTGTGCATTCTTTGGTTTCGTATGGCATTAAGAATGTTCTAGTTGCAAAGGCTAAACTGTGGGCCGCGATATTTCTTTTTCTTGGGACAAAAAGTAATTGGGACTCCTCAAAAGTTTTTAAAAGGTCCACGACATCATTTCGGTAGGCCCTAAGTCTAGGGTGATTAGCATTATACTCCCCATTGACTTGCCTAATGATTAGTTTTGAATCCCCATGTACTTTAATTCTTTTGGCTCCTAACTTTTTCAACAAATGTAAGCCTAAAAGCAGGGATTCATTTTCCGCTATGTTATTCGAACACTAGAAGTTTAATCTACAGGAAATGCTTTCTGTGTGGTTGTTCTCAGTGTTGCAAATCCAAACACCTACACTAGCATTAGTTCTAGTGCAAGACCAGTCAAAGTACATACTCCATAGAGGACTAGTCTTGAGTGCAACGGTTTAACTATCTTCTTCAACGAGAGTGCTTTCGGATTGTTGTGGAATATCAACACTTAGTTGAATTTCTTTTGACTCCTCAGGTTTTTCAATGTGTTGAGGGTTTTATTCTTGACTGTCAAGGTTTAAAAGCAAAGGATACATGACTTGTAGTTCAAGACCAGTGTTTGGTTTGCTAAATTTTTCAAATGCAGCAAATTGTTTCGACACTTCTGTGGTGTTCACCTCTTCCTCTCTATCGGCCATTAGTTCTGTTAAAGTCACCTGTTCAGTAAGTGATTCATCGCTAAACAGAATAAAAGAATCAAGGCCTGTATTTACATAATACAAAGGATATTTTTGGGGTCTGTCTTGACTAGTCACTATATACTGCATATGAGACTCCCTGTATAGTCTTCTGGATTGATTAAACACTGGGATAGTCGCATATTTCATGTCCATATGCATAGTTCCTTGTAACTTAGTCCCCCAAGACCTATATAATAACATGCCATACTTTGGGGGCACATCATCCATGACTATATCCATAACCAAACATTTGGCTAGAATCTAGGCTAAGTTAACACAGAGATCTTTGATTAATCCTAAACATTTTAGTCTGCTTGAGTCAAAGGAGTAAAGGTCCTTATAAGGTCTGGTAACTTCTAGACCCAGGCTCTCCATCACTGCTTTAGGCTTTAAATTATGAGAGGCCCCTGAGTCATGCATAGCATTATGCAAAATATTGTCATGAACATTTAAACTTACATAAAAGGGAGGAACAGGTCCCTCTTGATATCTACCTTCAATCTTAGGACCAAAAATAAGCTCTGGTTGGTCATCATTAAGATTGACTGTTTCATTATTATCCTCAATTTTTAAAGCCTTCAAAATTTTGGTCCTATATACATTTTGGGCAGCTAACTCAGTCAAGGGAACATAGATCTTAATCTTTGAAATTTCCTACTCCAGGCTGAAAGGAATTTGATTCTTTGAAGTACTAGTCTCAGCGTTATTAAATGCCACTCTGTCAGCAAAATTCGTTTGCTGACTAGCTCTATTTACATTTGAAAAAATTGTTTTAACAGGAGTATTAGCTGAAGTGTTAGTACCACTAAGGTCTGCACTATGTTTTTCATTGTTTTGAGTGCCTTTCTCTTTACCTTTATCAGAATTTCTAGCCACTGATTTGTCCTTTTGTTTGACAACTTTAGGCTTGTTGACAGTGCTGCTTTGTGAAGATTTGTCAAAGGTTTTGGTGTTGGGATTTTGTTGACTAGTTTTGCTTCGAAGGTCATATTCCCTTTGATACTCTATGATGACATTCTCCATGTCTTGCTAATAACTTTAATCATCATCTCTTTTTTCATCATAGGGTGTATAAATACCTTTTTGTCTATCATAATGAACCTCAAAGTCATCATTATCTACTCCCAGCATATTGATATCATCATCCTCTACTTGCTCATCTGTTTCCTCAACCTCTCTCACATAGTTGTGATGAAAGGGAGGAGTGATCTGTTGATCATATTCCATAGGTCTGTTTGGAGGTTGATTCCTTCTAAAATTCTGATTTTGGTTCTGGTTTCTGTTTTGAGGAGCAGTTTGGTTTTGACTTGCTTGTGCTCTCTCAAACATGCTCATTCTCTTCATCATTTCCTCCATCATTCTTTCCATCTTTGAGCTGGAAGTAGAAGGTGTGGATTCCTCTCTGAATGACACTCTCTTCTCATTCTTCATTCTTGCTCTTTTCTCCATCAAGTTAACTTCCACAACAAGAGCCCCCTTTTGCATATCTTCAAGAGTTGCAGGGTCTCTCTCTCTCAGCTGATAGGCCATCTCAGGGTCAAACCCTTTAGGAAACTTGTTTAGAGTTGATCCTTGTGGAGGTTTTAGATATGGGGGAAGTGCATTATACACACTGTTAAATCTGGTGCAGTAAGCTTGTACACTTTCCCCAGTGTTTCTATGGAGGTTCTTGTAATCCGAGAGGATTTGGAGAGGATTATTTTTTACTTCCCATTTGTTTAATAATGTCTGATGGAAGGCTTGGAGATCATTGATACTATGGGGGGTTAAGCCTTTAAACCATTTTCTTACTTCTCCCCCTATACTCTGAGAAAATAGTCCTAGTTTGACAGATTCATCATCAATTTCATTTATGTAAAAGTAGTCATTCATCTTATCCACGTGTTGTGATGTAGTTGTAGTATTACTGGCATCATATAATGGTATTTTGGACTGATAGTCCTGTGGAATATTGACTAAGGGAATAGGAAGGACTAAGGGAGCATACCATGCTACCATGATATGTGGTGGAGGTGGATTTACAAGAGGTGGATTAACAAAAGGGAAAGTGGGCTGAAGTGGAGTGGTTTGAACGGTGGATGTAGGATGAAGAGATGTGGATGGACCAGGAAAAGATTTTTGAGCTGATCTTGGATGAGAGACACCTAAATTGGAAAGAAAATGTGAATCAGGTGGTGTTGTTTCTCTACTACCAGGAGGTACACTTGTTTTAGGAGATGAAAGTGAAGACTCAGAATCTAGCTGATCTAAATCATCAAGGGACCTAGTTCTAAATGGATTTCTTAGATCTACTTGTGATTGTTGTAAAGCTGCAATATTTTTAGGAACTGAATTAGCTCTTAAGGGTGATATGAAAACAATTGAAAATTTTATCTTAGGAGACTTCCTAAGGATAATTTATGGGTTATCAACTATCTCAGGTGGATCTGGGTCAGGATAGGCTCTAGTATGAATCTTTCTAGGAGCCACTATGCTGTGTTTTTAGACCCGACTAAACAATAAAATTTCAACCAGATATGACAGTCTTTAAGAGGTCAACTAATATTTTTTACACAAATTTTAATCCTACAGTACTCTAACTGAGTTTTAAATGATGTTATAATGATAAGGGTTCTTCCCAGTGGAGTCTTAAGGTCTGTTCAGGATTGTGGAGTCGCCAAGTGGAATTTTTTAGCTCTTTTGGAGGTAAAAGGTTTTATGGTCCACTACCATGTTTATTAGATACCAATCTGAAATAATTTTTGGTTTTCTGAGTTATTTTTCAGTCCTATTGGCTGCTAAGAGTGTCATAAATCTGTTTCACAACTTAGCTATGGTTATGAGACAAAGAAAATCTGCTCTTATGGCTAAGCTAGCTGATATTTCAAGGTTAGATAAACTCTTATAAGAATCCTAGGGTTTGCCTAGTTTGTCACTGATTCAAACAAGTTTCATCATGATTACCATTACTAGGTAGTGCTTGAGGAGGTTGTTGGTTACTCACCTTAAAATGTTCTTGAATCAAGGGTCTTCTGAGGTCTTAAAGGTACCTAGGCCAAAAAAACACTCAAAAAGTCCCAGCAGAGTCGCCAGAAATGTTGGCACCCTATAATCAGAAAGATTGGAAAAATTCCGACTGCAAGGAGAACATCGTTTCAACTACTTTTGGATTCTAGGATCTAGCCCTCCTGAATCCGGAGAGGGATCTCTCCAGTAAGTGCAAAGATGGATTTTATCTTTAAAAGCTTTGGGTAATGATATTAGGCTAGCTATGAAGTCCGAGGGTTTTTTTTTGTTTTTGGATGGTTGAGCATGATTATTGTTTGAGGGAAAGTCCTAAATGGAAAGAGTTTCAAAGGTGAGAAGTTGCAAGCAATCAGAACAAGCTTTGGCCAAAAAGATAGATAATTTCAGGTTTTAGTCCATTGGGTTATGGAGTCATAATAGGGTTTAATTGAAACAACAAGGGGCAAGAGTGGTCCATGGGGCAAGTCATCTATGTCTAAGGATCTCTCTAAAGTTTGATTTATGGAATGAAATGATACAATAAGAAGGGTAATTTAAACAAATGGAGAACAAAGAGCAGCCCAAGATCTGGTAAGTACTTTGAAACTAGCCAGCTTTTGACATACACTTAAGAAGAACATAAAATTAATCCAGGATCTGGTAAGTACTTCGAAACTAGCCAGTGTTTGATACACTTTCAATAGAAAAACATTTAAAAACAAAGGGAAACTTAAAGGCTACTGTTGGAGAAGAAACTAGAGGCAGGGCTCACCATAAACCTCTCCTAGCTCTACTTTACTTGGTAAACTTTCAAGATAAAAACATAAGAGAACAAAGAATGGTCTAAGATCTGGTAAGTACTTTGAAACTAGCCAGATTTCAACACACTCTTAGGGAAACTCTCAGACAGTATTCGGGGATAAAACTAGGACCAGGGCTCACCATATCTTCCTTAGTTCATCTCTACTTAACATAAACTGAAAATAGCATTTAAGAACAATATTTAGCTAAGATAGTAGGATGAGGGAATTCCAACATTCCTAACTGCTCAACTGAATTAAATCATTCCTAAACAACACAATTTGGAAAAAAAATTTAGATAAAGCTTATCAATCAGAGAAGGGTACTGATATACAGTAAATCCTAACTCTATGCTTGCTGTTCTTTATAAGAGAAGATGGATAAAGTGAAAACAGAAATAAAATAACAATTCGCAATAAGAAATAACATCACCATCGACATAGACCAGGATCCCATAAATCAGCTTGTATTGATGCTCCAAACTAGTTACAGCTTTAAGCCCAATGTTTCAGTTTAGAAATCATCTACACTCCTCAGCCTAACTTATCTAATCACAAGCAGAGCTTTAAGAGCCCGTGAACACTACTTACAAGCAAAAGTTTCAAGCTCAAGTATATTTCAAAGTTCAGCAACCAACATTTTCTCATCTTCTACAGGAGTATTTATAGAAGAAATGAGGAGGTGGGAGAGGATAAAATATCTCCCAGGTCAATTAATACAGACTTAATACTTCTCAGCCTTTGAGGGGCTTGATGGAGAAGTTTACAGATGTTTGTTTGTATTAATTGTTTTACATTTAAGATTTAAGCTCGGTGGGAGCTTTTGTTGACTTTAAGGCTCTGTTTTATGTTGTAATAAATCTGCTAATATTTTTCATTAAGTTCCTTTGGCAGAGTTTACTCTTTGGCTGTGCTGAGGAAAATATCTTCTTTTCGGATCAAATAACTTCAGCCTCTGTTGAATGCTTGTGGCTACAGGTGGCATTGGGTAGCTGAGAGGAATCAATTGGCCCCTGATGTGGCAGTGGAAGCCTTTCTTGTCTGATGATCTTTTGATTTTCCCTTTAATTATGTTTAAATTAATGGATTAGGATTTTGATAATTGATCTTAGCTGTAATCCATTAAACCATGAGATTCATCTTCAATCTTCTATTATGCTTTGTTTAATCTTCAACACTAATACACTTTTGATTATTTTATGCATTGCTATGTGTCATGTTGATGTGTAGGGCTGCACAGGGCTTATATGGCATTAATGCCCATGAAGTATTGACAAAACATGAAATTGGGCCCCGTGGATGACTTCTCTCTTATGAATCAAAGGCATGGGAATCGTCATCCCCAACCTTTGTCTTTTCTTCAATATAACGGAAAAACCATTAAATCCTGCAAAATACAAAAAATATTATAAAATCCTGTGTTATTTGGGAAAAAATGCTTCAGAGGGTGTGGGGAAGGAGCAAGGCCGTTGGATGGCAGCATCCAACGGTGGAGATCCGTTAGCAGAGGTCAAAAGGGAGCAGTGGGAGAAAATGGCAGAAGAATTAAGTTAGGACCGTTGATCTATAATCGACCATGAAGATCAACGGTCCGGATTAGAAGTGAAACAATAATGCGAAGGGGTCACATTATCTGGAAAATGAAAGAAAATGTGAGAAATAAGGTCAAAAAACCCTATGGCAGAGGAAATTGAAAAGGAAATGGAATTGGGGCTTCGAGATGATCGTGGGCCGTCGGATGAGATCGGCCCATGAGATCAATGGCAGAGATCGTGCGTTGAAAACCTTTGGCGAGGGTGAAGGGTGATAATGTAAGGCCAGATTAAATCTGGGTCATTTATCTACAGAGATCAATGGCGGGATTCGCACGTGATAAATCATAAAAGAAATGGGGAAAAGGTGGTTTCGGGAGGCCAAACAGTTGTTTTCGTGTGGTGAAAGGGCGGGCAGGCGGTTTTGACTTTTTGAACGCGATATGCGTTTCTGCCCGACACGTGGCCTCGAAAAACAACTTATATCGTGCAACCTTTGGGAAATTAACCTTCGCGTTGAAATTTACGCAATATGGAATGTGGGCCATCAGATCTGAGGTCCCATATCGGATGGTTGAGAACGAGCGCGATATGGAATAGATGCACGGGCAGAAGTAAGGGGAGCGATTTTATTATGGGCCATTGATCTAAGATCTGGACAGCTGAGATTGAATCTATGAAGAAGGCAAGACCCACAGGAGGCAGGCCCGTCGGGATTAATAAGAACCGTTGGATGTGAGGATCAACGGTGGAGATTACATCTGGGGGTTTTTAAACGAAATAATGCAATGGCGGAGGAAGGATTAACGAGAGTCGTTGATCTGCAGAGATCAACGGCTGTGATTGGCTGAAACAACATTACGAAGGGGGCGTATGTTTTTAAACCAAATTCGGGAGATGCGATCTGGAATGTCTGATCTGAACACGTGGACGGCCTAGATGCAATCGGGGCTCGACGATTGGCGGGGGAGGAGCTTTGAATAGCACAGATGCGATTTATCATTGGCCGTCGATCTGCAGATCAGATCGACGGTGGGGAGTCAATCGGAGGGGTGGTCAATCGGAGGGGAAACAAAAATGCACTAGATAAAAACTTACGATGTGATCATGCGCAGGCCATTAGATCGGCTTAAGATCAATGGTGGAGGTTATCCTAAATAATGAACCGACGGAAAACCCTTTATAGCATACGAAAACCAAAAATTTAATAAAACACAAAGGTTTGGCGTTGGGGGCGGGTTTATATATATATGAGATGGTCTAGCACCCGACTGCAGGACCTGTGGTCTATATGAAATGTGATAGGCCCAGGGCTTTATATATGTGAGGGCCAATTGCATTGGAACTGTTCCGCTTGGTCTTTCAATCTAACCATTTGATTTTATCCGATGCGATTAGCGCTTTGGGACTTTTAAGTCTTGGTCTCGGGCGTAAGTTATATGGAATGAAGCGGGGGTTGGAGTTTATACAATGGTGCTTCAATCGCATCGGAACTTTTGATGCGGGTCTTTCAATCTACCCATGTTTTCATTAAAAACATAACTCTGGTGGGTTTATACCAAAAATTTAGGAAAGTGGGTTTATGAACTTTACAAAGGAAAATAATGCATCGAAGATGAGTTATACAATTCTTTAGCGCCCGATTGCGGGCAGAAGGGTTATATGAATCGGTAATAAGATCGGGGTTTATAAAAACAAAGGGCTAATCACATCGTAATTTTTGATATGGCAAAAAGACTTGCGCGCTCTGAATTCTCCGATGCGATAAGCGCTGAAAGGGCTTAGCGCTTGGTTCTAGCGCCAGGGCACATGTGGGGAAGTGGTTTAGGATTTAGCCCAAAGGGGCTTAAATCTTCAATACAAAAAGGTGTATTTTTTATGATTTTTTCAGAGTTTTCTGATGGATTTGGGGGTTTCGGCAGAGTTAAAAAAGGAGTTTTAAACTCTGCAAGGTGGACTTTATGAAGGGGGAAATGGAAAGAAGGGAAAATAGAGCAAGTTTATGACGAAAAGAGGAAGAAATCTGAAGGTTAGTTTTGAGGTGGAGGGAAGGAAAAAAATGGATTTTACAGCAATCTCTCTTCGATGGAATCAGCAGAATTTCAGAGTTAAAAAATGGAAATAGCAGTGAAGATTGAACCAAGGGCATGATGTCTCCATGAGTCTTCAAGAGATAACATTTTTAGCAATAAAACTTGTTTCTTGAAGGCTCCAAAAATGTTTTAGCCACCATTTGATATGACAAATTTTATTGGTGGCTAACAGGACTACACCCCAGAACTAGGAGCAGAGCGCTCCAATGCTAATGGAGGGTTTAGAGTTTTAAAGAAGGGTTAATTAACCCATAAACCCCACTTAATACGCTAATATGATTTCCTAATTCATATTTTGTTAATTGCGCGTTTAGCGCTAACCACTAGTTAAGTTTCACTTAAATTAATTAAACCTGAGATTAACTTGGCGCGGGTTTTGCAGTTCCGTTATTTTCGGTGCCACCTCCACATTTGTCGGACTTAATTAGAGTTTTTCCAGATTTGGAGGATTTTTCCTAGGGAAAACTAAAGAAACAATAAATTTGGCTTTTTTCAACCAATTTTGTCTCAAGAATAGTCATTCCTAGATTATTTGGATGCTCTGAGAATTATGGTGCAGGTTGCATTAGTGTTGGATCACTTCTATAAGTGATTTTTCCACTTTTAAATTAAAGAAGCCTAGGGCCACCAGGAGAGGAGGTCATGCCTAGATCATATGAAGACCATTTGCAGAGTTTGAAGAGTCTATTTTGAGATTTTTGGGTCTTATGAATCCAATGGAGTAGGTTGCAAATCCATTGGAGTTCTATAGGTGCACGTAATCAAAGAATTGACCATTAATCCAAAGTGGGCATAGCTAGTTGAAGCAGGTCCATGGAGATGTAGCCAAGGAGGGGTGAACTTTGTTATCATCTATTGTGTAATTTGTTTGCAGTGTGTTATTTATTTGAAATTTAATTGTTGTACATGTGTTTTTAGCAGCTATTTTAATTAATAAATTTCTCATAAAAGACACTAAAACTTGACACACAAACCCTTTCACAATTGTCTAATTTGGGATGATCCTAAACACATTTTTTTTAATACTGATGAGGGATCTAGCACAACAAAACTAGTTTGCCCATATTCAGATCAAAGGAACACATAGTTGTCTCAGGTGGCATAATAGTGCATCCTGGAGGTGAAAATTTGGAACTTTATTTCCTTCCAGGAGTGTCTGGTATGTGTTGCCAAATTCTAGATTGCTTTTGTAAAGATGCGGTCACCTCGAAGTCTTGTGGCCACAAGATTCGAGCACAGTGGTACACGTCATGATCGGAGGCAAACTGAGGCAATATGAAACATTGTTGGTGTTGTTATTCTTGTAATTAATGTTCAAATGGAATTTTTCTAGGTATGTGGACCACTTCTGATGGTGATCGTTCTACAGCTTCCCTTGTGTATGTATGAACTGTAGGGCTCAATGGTCTGTGTGGATGACTCTTTCCTTCCGCATAATGCAATGCTTTCATTTTCAGCATGCCAGCACAATGGAATACATATCTTTTTCATAGGTGGGATACTTTCGAACTGTGTTTGAAAGTGTCTCACTATGATATGCCAATGGATTCCCTTGTTTAGTAAGAAATACACCAATAGCATAATCGAAGGCATCTGTCTTGATCTCAAATGGTTGGTGCAGATCTAGTAATGTTAGAATTGGTGTAGAGTAGATTTGATTCTTCAACTTGGTGAGTGCCTTATATTGGGATTCAGACTAAAATAACTTGGTTATAGCCCCTCTATTGGTGACTTGACTCAAAGGCCAAGTGATATGAGAGAACCCCAACATAAACCTATGGTATAATTTGGCAAGAACTACAAATTTGTGGAGCTTTGTTAGAGTGGTTGGGGCTGGCCAATCCCGAATGAACTGTATCTTGGTTAGGTCCACATACACACCTTGCTCATGAATGATGTACCCCAGATATTGAACCCAAGTCATGCCAAAAGTTCATTTCTCCAAATTGGCACACAACTTGTGTTGTCACAGTGTTTTTGATCCAGGTGGATATTGGCGGCCACCCACCTATTCCACCTAAGCCTCCAATTGGTTTCATCAATTTCCTTATTTATAGCAAAATTTACCATTTTTATCATTTTTTTTCAGTTCCTAAACTTCCGGTGTAGTTTTGACCCCCTCAACGACATTTTTAAGATTCGCATTAGGCTAATAACTATAATAAGGGGCCTATGATGAAACCTATAGTACTCAGAGATATCTTTCCGACGATATACCATATGTGCCAAACGAAGATAATATGACTAATTTATGAACCTGGTAAGGTGGTTGCCCAACTAAGCCCAACGGGGCCGACAAAATCTTGGTGTTACATCTCCTAGGGTTATCATTTTGGTTGTTTAGGGTTTTACCATGTTGTTAAATAATAAAAATGCCCTTGAGCCTCATTTCAACATAGTTCAGAGGCATGTAGTTTCCACATGTATTCTCAGGGATAAACTACCATCACCTGAGCTAGTTTATTTTCCATTATGTCTGTAAGAATTTTTCAATATTTGATATTAATGAAGTGTTATTCGTGTTGCATCTCTGTGTCTATGTTTATATATGTATTTTTATTGTGTTCCTATATAAGTCTGTATCAATGGTATCAGAGCGGTCTTCTCTTTATCGATATTCTTTGCATGTCCCCAATGAGGTCAAGGTATAAGGAATTAGGGCTCAATCTGGTTGAACCTTTGTAAGCTCAACCTTGCAAACCCCAACGGTCTCCCATGGTGGAAGAAAAGAAAGATGAGGGAGTAGAAGATCCTATCAAAATATTTTGGGAGGAGGCCCTTGAGAAAAAAAGGAATGCGATGATGGATAAGTTTTCCCAAATCCTTCAATGGCTACCCATCAATGATGCATCTTCATCCACTAGCCACTCTAAAGGTGCCACTCCTTGTAAGGTACAAGTAAACTTTGACATTCCCATATTTGAGGGCCAAATAGATGTAGACACCATAGATATATGGATGAATATATTAGAAGGATATTTCTTGGTTCATGACTTTTCCAACTTGGAAAATATTACTTTTTCACTCCTCAAAAATACCCCCCATATCAAGAACTGGTGGGAAACCTATTATGAGCAAAAGGACGAGAGGGAAACCTCCCTGTTCTTGGTAGCACCCACGTGGAATTATTTCCAAGATTCCATCAAGGAAAAATATTATCCCGTGGGGAGTTATGTAGACAAGTACATACAATGCACTACGTTGCAATAATAAAGGGATCAAGATGTGCATGAACTGACGAATCTGTTCCATACCCTACGCACAAAGTTGGTTATCAAAGATTCGGAGAAACATTTGGTGCTGAAGTATTGCAGTTTTTTACACAGATACATTCAAGAGGAAATGGAGTTCCTTGACATATCCTTGCTTGGTGCAACATACCATTGTTAATATTGAGAAGAAATTCAACTAGAAGAAGCGAGACTTTGGATCTGGGAATCAGAATCAAGGGAAAGACACCCCCAAACCATACAACAAAGGGAAATCCAAGGCAGGGTATCCTAGGACAACTTGCCAAAGCCAAAAATGAAGAACAACATCATAAATCCAAATAAAGACATGGGAAAGTGGTGTGAATTCCATAAGACCACTCACAAAAAAAGTGAGTGTCGGGCCAAGTAGTCATTGGTGGTTGAGTTGAAGGCTTCCAAATCAGATGCATGTTATGATTCTGAGTTAGAAACAAACAAGGGGAATGAAAAATGGAAGCAAATTATCGATGCAGAGCCCAACACCACTATTTCCACCACCAAGATCCAAAAGGAGGAACCCAAAGATCCAAATGAGGGGGATCACCTCTTCCATTCCCAGATGTGGGTGAAGGGTACCTAGCTGTAGTTCATTGTCAATAGCAAGAGCCAAAGGACCTCATTTCCGTGGAGGTCATGAAGTGGCTAGGCCTACCAACCATAACACATACACATCCATACACCATCAAGTGGCTTCAGTAAGGGCGAGATCTTTGCGTCATCTAATAGTGTCGCTTTCCTTACAATATCAAGTTCTTCACAGATGAGGTATTATGTGATATTGCTCCTCTTCATTTTTTTGATGTATTATTAGGCAAACCATACTTGTGGAAGCGACATGATGTGTATGAGTCTAGGCCTCACATTATTATTGCTACTTTTCGAAATAAGTTGTACAGGATACTTGAGGTAGCATTACGTACTGCCTTCTCTTTGATCACTTCAAAAAAATGCAGTAAGCTCATTTCCAAAACCAGGAATTTTTTTTTCCTAATGATCTACCCTCAGGGCAAGATTAAGAGTATGGCCATGACCTTCGAACAGGGCTCCTCTACACAACAATAACAAATGGACAAGGTTGTGTAGGAGTACGGGGACATCTTCACCTCACCCGCATGGGTACCTCTGCATTGTCAGGTCAAGTGCTCGATTGATCTTACCCCAAGTGCATTGCTACACAATGGACCGATCTATTGGAACTCTATTATGGAGAACGACAAAATCAAGAAGCATATTCAGGAGCTCCTGCATAAAGGTCACATCCTGTCAAGTTCATCGCCTTGTGGGAGCCCGATAATGTTGGTGCAGAAGAAGTATGGGACTTGGAGACTTTGTATTGACTATCGGGCACTAAACAAGATCACTCGTTGGAACAGGTATCCAATCCCGTAGATTGATGACCTTTTGGACCAACTCAAGGGGGTGAAATATTTCAGGAAGATTGACTTTAAGTCCAGGTATCACTAGGTACCAATCCAACCCTATGATGTGTGGAACACTTCCTTCAAAGCTAAGGAGGGCCTTTTTGAATGGTTGGTCATGCCTTTCGGGTTGACGAATGATCATGCAACCTTCATGAGGCTGATGGATGACATCTTGTGACCATTCACCAACTCATTCGTGGTGGTGTATTTTGATGATATTATGATATTCAACCAGATTTGGGAAGAGCACCTCCACCACATTCGACAGGTCTTTTAAACACTTCGACAACACAAGTTATGTGCCAATTTGGAGAAATGCACTTTTGGCATGACCCAGGTTCAATATATGGGATATATTATTGATGAATGGGGGGTGCATGTGGACCCAACCAAGATCTAGGACATTCGAGATTGGCCAGCCCCAACCACTCTAACAGAGATCTGCAGCTTTCTGGGTCTTGCCAATTTCTACCGCAGGTTTGTGTTGGGGTTATCTCATATCACTTGGACTTTGAGTTAAGTCGCCAAGGGAAAAAAAAAGAAAAATTATTTTACTGAATCTCAACAGAATGCATTTGTAGAGTTGAAGCATTGCCTTTTCTCTGCACCATTTCTCACATTACCAGACTTGCAGCAACAATTTGAGATCGAGGCATATGCCTCTGACTATGCTATTGGGGTAGTACTTACTCAAAATGGGAATATAATGGAATATCACAGTGAGACGCTTTCAGACATAGTCCAAAAGTATTCCACCCATGACAAAGAAATGCATTCCATTGTGTAGGACTGCCGACAATGGGAGCATTACATTTTGGGGAAGGAAACAATCATCCACATAGATCATCAACCCCTACAGTTAATACAGACACAAGGGAAGTTGTAGAATGATCGTGATCATAAATGGTCCACATACCTGCAACAGTTCCATTTGAACATCAATTACAAGAAGGATAGCACCAATAATGTTGCAGATTTCCTTAGCCAACTGATGATCAAGGCGCTAGCCACTTTGCTAGTCTCTTGTGGACACGACGCTTTGGGTTGGCTGCATCTCTACAAAAGTGATCCATAATTCAGAAACACATACGACACGATCTTAGAGGGTAAGCAAGTTCCACATTTTCACCTTTGGGATGCATTATTATGCCACCTAGGACACCTCTGTGTTCCTTCAAGGGAGCATGCCATGATTATTTGGGAATCACACTACAGTCATGTCGTTGGACATTTCGGGGTCGAGAAAATAGTGATAGTACTGCATAAGTATTTCTATTGGCTGAAACTTCGACATGATATTAGGATGTACATCGGATCATGCACTGCCTGTGCCATTTCCCAATCGTCCATCATGAAGCAAGGCCTATATACTCCTCTTCCTACCTCTAGTTTACCTTTGGAATCCATATCCATGGGGTACATGCCATGTTGTCCTTCTACCAAGCATGGAAATGACTGTGTTTTTGTGATCCTCGACAGATTATCTAAGATAACTATTATGGTAGCCAGCAAGAAGAATATCGCTGCAGAAGCCACTATTAAACTCTTATTTGAACAAGTGTGGGTATACTTTGGGATCCCATAGTCCATTATCTCAGATCAAGATAGCAGGTTTCTCATTACATTTTGGTCAAGTCTCTAGTTGGTGTTGGACACCAAGCTCACTAAGTCCACAACTTTCCACCTCCAAACTAATGGTCGAACAGAGGTCATCAACAAGATGATCATACACATTCTGCACATGCAAAACTCAAAACATCCATGAACATGGGATGAAAGCCTCCCCTATGTCCAAAAAAGCTATAACTAGACTCTCCACAACTCAACTGGCCACAACCCTTTTAAGTGGACTTGGGATTCCAGCCACTATGTCCCATTGATGTGGCCATACCATTTGCAACTACTCAGGAAGATTCAACACATGTCTAGTATGAGGCTGAAAAGGCGAACAAATTCATTGAGGACATTCAACACATCTGCCAACAGGTCCCTGACATATTGGAAAGAGCTAATGCTAAGTACAAGCAGTGACATGATCAACATTAGGTGCCACACAAGTTCGAGGTGGGCGGAAAATTTTTTCTACATTTGTAGAAGGAGCACCTCGCTGGACCCCACTGTAGCCTTTTCCCACTCCGATATTATCTATACACCATCACCAAGGAGGTAGGGGAAATTTCCTTCGAGCTTAGTATTCCACCATTACTTGGTATGCACCTAGTGTTAAACATGGAGTGCCTTTAGCCCTACTTTTCACCATTGCTCCACACATCCAACATTTTAGAAAAAATCACATTAGTAGAGTTAAACCCAGACTACATGGAACAAGCCACAATTGATTGGATCTTGGACACACAGGAACACCTGCCAGCAAGGGATCTAGCTATATTGAGTTGTCAAAGAAGGCCAACTCCTTCACTAGGGAACAAATTCATCATAAATTTCCTCACCTCATGGAGGCTCTGCATGCAATGGGGACCATTGATTCATAAGGGGGGAGGAATGATCCAGGTCGATATTGGTGGCCACCCACCTATTCCACCTATACCTCCAGGCAGTTTCATCAGTTTCCTCAGTTATAGCAGCATTTACTATTTTTAGTAATTTTTTGGGTCCTAAACTTCTGGAGCAGTTTTGACCCCCTAAACAACATTTTTTTGAGTTATGCATCAGGCCCATAGCCATAGGTAAGGGCCTACAGCAAAACATGTAGTGTTATAAGAGATATTTTTGATAATATATCATATGAACCAAACAAAATTAATATGAACAAGTTACAACCCTGGGAAGTTGGTTGCCCAACTAACCCCAACAAGACCCACAACTCTTGGCATTCCATCTACTAGGGCTATGGTTTTGGTTGTTTAGGATTTTCCTATGTTTTTCAATAATAACAAGGCCCTTGAGCCTCATTGTAACACAATTTAGAGGCATGTAGCCACCATATCTATTCTTAAAGATAAGCTACCATTGCCTTAGCTAATTTATTTCCATTCAGTTTGTAAGCATTTTTCAGTATTTCATATTAATGAAATGAAGTGTTATTCATGTTGCATCTCAACGTTTATTTTTATTTATGTATTTTATTGCGTTCCTGCATAACTCTGGATCAGTTTGGAGGACATGTCAAATATGATGGAGGTGCTCTTTCTAACTCTAGCTCTAGCTCAAGATGTCATTTAAATACACCACCATGAATGAGTTGATGAAGTGTCACAAGATGTCTTCCATCAGCCTCATGAAGGTTGCGGGGGCATTCATCAACCCAAAAGGCATGAAAAACCATTCGAAAAGGCCCTCCTTGGATTTTAATGTAGTGTTCCACACATTGGAGGGCTCAATTAGTGCCTGGCGATAACCAGACTTCAATTCAATCTAGATGAAATATTTAGCTCCCTTGATTTGGACCTACAGGTCACCAATCCATGGGATCAAATACCTATTTCGAACAATCCTCTTGTTTAGCACCCGATAATCAATATAGAGTCTCCAAGTGTCGTCCTTATTTTATACCAACATAATCGGGCTCCCACAGGGCAATGAACTTGGCCTAATGTGCTCTTTTTGCAACAACTCCTAAATTTTCCTCTTTATCTCATCGTTATCCAAAACAAAGTATCGATAGATTGGTCCATTGGGTAGTGATGTGCTCGGGTTAGATCAATGGAGTGATTGACTTGACAGTGTACAGGTACCCCTGCGGGTGAGGTGAATATGTCTCTATACTCCTCCATGACCTTTTCCATCTATTTTTGTCATGTAGAGGAGCCATGTATAGAGGCCATGGCCACAATATTCTTCTGGCCCTGAGAGCGAATCATAAGGAAAAAAAATTCCTGGTATGGGACATGATATTACTGCATTGCTTTGCAATGATCAGAGATATTGTAGTAGGCAGTGCTACCTCTGGTATCTTGTACAACTTAGCTCCCAAATAAATAATAGCAATGCAAGGCCTGGATTCACATAGAGAATTTCTCTTCCACAAGCATGGTCAGGCTAATAATATATCAAAAACTTTGAGAGTCGAAACATCGTATATTACCTCATCTGTGAAGGGCTTAATGTTGTAGGGGAGGCAACACTGTTGGCTGACACGGAGATCTCGTCCTTGGTGAAGCCACCCGATGGTGTAAGGTTATAGGTGTGTTGTGGTCAGTAGGCCTATGTGCTTCACAACATTTGCTGAAACGAGGTTCTTTGGCTCCCACTGTTGACAATGAACTTCATCAGAGAAACCTTCACTTACATTTGTGAGTATAAGAGACAATCCCCCTCCTCTGGATCTTTCCTCTCATCCTTCTGGATCTTTGTGGTGGAAATGGTGGCACTAGGCTCTACATAAATAATATGATTCCTTTTATCATCCCCCTTATTGGGTTCTAAATCATAGTCGGAGCATGCATCTGATTCAGAAGCCTTCAGCTCAGCCACCAGTGACTTCTTGGCTCGGCACTCACTCGTGTTGTGAGTGGATCTCTTATGGAACTCACACCACTTTCCCATGTCCTTCTTTGTCTTCATGGTGTTTTTATTTACTTATGGATTCAATGAGTTTTCCTCGGTCACCTCACCTTGGCTTTTTCCTTTGTTCTGCAGTTTGGGGGTGGCTTTCCCTTGCTTCTGATTCGCCGATCCGAAGTATCACTTCATCTGTTTAAAATTATGCTCCATCTTGATATCATATTGATAGGAAGAATTGAGCGAGGAGATTTCCAAGAACTCCATTTCTGATCCAGGTGGATATTGGTGGCCACATGCCTATTCCACTTGGGGCCCCACCATTGTTTCTTTTAGTTTTTCAATTTCCTTAATTGTAGCACAATTTACTATTTTTAGCATTTTTTTGGGTCCTAAAATTATGGAGCTATTATGAGGCCCTAAACAATGTTTTTTGGGAAAATCGGGAGGCCCCAGGATAGATATTTCTAACGAGGTATTGTGTGTGTTAAATAGAGATCATATGCCAAAGTTACGTCCTTGGGAAGTTGATGTACCAATTTACCTAAACGGGGCCCATAGATTTGGCGTTTCATCTCTTAGGGTTAGTTTTTTGGATGTTTAGGGTTTTCCATGGTTTATCAATAATAAATAGGCCTTCAAGCCTCATTGTAACATAGTTCAGAGGCCTATATCCACCACATATCTTCTCGAAGATAAGCTACTAGCACCCTAGCTAGTTTATTTCCATTCTATGTGTAAGCATATTTCAGTTATGTGATATTAATTAAATGAACTCTTATTTCTAATGCATCTATGTGTTTATGTGTATTTATGTATTTTATTAAATTCATGCATAAGTCCGGATCAATGGTATCAGAGAAGTCTTATTTTTCTGAATCCTTCTTTACATGTCCCAAACGAGGTCGGGGTATAAGGAGTTAGGGCTCAATCTAGTTGAACCTTTGCAAGATCAGCCTCACAAACCCGACGACTACCCATGGGGAACGAAAAGAAAGATGAGGGAGCAGGAGATCCTATCAAAATATTTCTTGATGAGGCCCTCAAGAAACAAAGGAATGCGATGATGGATAACGTTTCCCAGATCCTTCAATGACTTTCCACCAGTGGCACATCTGCATCCAGCAGCCAGTCTGGAGGCGCAACACCTTTTAAGTTACAAGTAAACTTTGACATTCCCATTTTTTAGGGAAAAATAGATGCAAACATCATAGATATATGGTTGAATATATTAAGAGGGTATTTCTCAGTTCATGAATTTTCCAACCATAAAAAGATTACTTTTTCACTCCATAAAGTTGCCCCCCATGTCAAGGACTAATGGGAAACCTACTATGAGAAAAAGGACAAGAGGGAACCCTCTTTGATTTCTGCCGCATCCACTTGGAATACTTTTTGAGATGCCATCAAGGAACTATATTATCCTGTGAGGAGATATGAGGAGAAGTACATATAATGGACTATGTTGCGGTGGCAAAGGGATCAAGATGTGCATGAGATAACGAATCTGTTCCATACCCTGCGCAAAAAATTGGGTATCAAAGATTTAGAGAAAATTTTGGTGTTGAAGTACTGCAATTGTCTGCATAAAAAAAATTCAGGAGGAAATGGAGTTCCTTGACATCTATGCAATACCGGTATGCTACCAATATTGAGCATAATTTCAAACTAAAGAAGCGAGAATTTGGATCTGTTAATTAGAGGCAAGGGAAAGGTGCCCCCAAACCACAGAATAAAGGAAAAAACCAAGGTAGGACGGCCTAGGATAACCCGCTAAAGACGCAAGCAAAGAAAAACATTTCAAATCCAAAGAAGGACATGGGAAAGTGGTGTGAACTCCATAAGAGCTCCACTCACAACATGAGTGTCGAGCCAAACAGTTACTAGTGGCCGAGTTGAATTCTTCTGAATCGGATGCATGCTCTGACATTGAATCAGAACCCGACAAGGGGAATGATAAATGGAAGCATATTATCAATGCAGAGCCCAACACCATTGTTTCCACCACGAAGATCCATAAGAAGGAACTAGAAGATCCAGAGGAGAGGGAGAGCCTCTTCCATTCCTAGATGTGGGTAAAGGGTTCCCCGTTGCAGTTAATTTTCGATAATAAGAGCCAAAAAGAACCTCATTTCGGCAGAGATCGTGAAGCAGTTGGGCTCGCCAACCACAACACATCCACAGTTGTACGGCATCATGTGGCTTCACCAAGTATAGGATCTCAGCCAACAATGTCACCTTCCCTACAACATCAAGCCCTTCACGGATAAGGTATTATGTTGCATTTCTCCTCTTGATGTTTCTGATGTATTATTATGCCAACCATACTTGTGGAATAAACATTTTTTGTATGAGTCTCGACCTCACATTGTTATTGTTACTTTGGGAAATAAGTTGTGCAGGATACCATAGGTAGCACCTCATGCCGCCATCTCTTTGGTTACTTCAAAAAATGTAGTAGGCTCATTTCCAAAATTGGGAAAGTTGTTTTCCTGATAATCTGCCCTCAAGGAAAGAATAATATTGTGGCCACGACCTCTAGAAAGAGCTCCTCCGTAGGGCACAACAGATGGACAAGGTCATGGAGGAGTATGGGGACATCTTCACCTCAGCTGTAGGGGTACCTCTACACTGTCAGGTCAAGCACCACATCGATCTAACCCCAGGTGCACTGGTGCACAATGGACCAATATATCGACGCTCTTTTATGGAGAACAGTGAAATCAAGAGGAAGATTCAAGAGCTATTGCAAAAAGGTCACATCTATCCAAATTGACCGCCTTGTGGGAACTTGATTGTGTTGGTGCAGAAGAAGGATGGGACTTGAAGACTCTGTATTGACTATCGAGTGCTGCAAAATATCATTATCTGGAATAGTTATTTGATCCCACATATTGATGACCTCATGTACCAACTCAAAATGGGGGAATATTTCAGCAAAATCAACTTGAATTCTGGGTATCACTAGGCACCATTTGAACCCTCCGATGTGTGGAAGACTACCTTCAAATCCAAGGAGGCCTTTTCGAATGGTTGGTCATGCCTTTCGAGTTGATGAATGCTCCCGCAACCTTCATGAGGTTGATGGATGACAATTTTCGGCCATTCATCAACTCATTTGTAGTAATGTACTTGGATGACATCCTGATCTTCAGCTAGAATTTGGAAGAGCACCTCCACCACATCCGACATGTCCTCCAAACACTACGACAACACAAGTTGTATGATAATTTGGAGAAGTGCACTTTTTGCATGACCCAGGCTTAGTATCTAGGATACATTATTGATGAGCGGGGGGTGCATATGGAAATATCCAAGATCCAAGTCATTAGGGATTGGCTAGCCCCAACCACTCTAATAGAGCTCCACATATTTCTAGGTCTTGAAAATTTCTACTGCACATTTATGTTGGGATTCTCTCAGATTACTTGGACCTTGAACCAAGTCACCAAGGGAGGAGTGAAAGAAAAGTTATTTTGGCTTGTATCTCAAAATAATGCGTTTGTTGAGTTGAAAAATAGCCTTTGCTCTGCCCCAATGGTCACATTACCAGACTTGCAACAACTATTTGAGATCGAGATAGATTCCTCAAACTATGTTATTGGGGCAGTTCTTACTCAACAGGGGCATCCAATGGAATATCACAGTGAGACATTGTCCAACATAGTCCGGAAGTATCCCACTTATGAGAAAGAGAGGCATTCCATTGTGTAGGCTTGCAAACAATGGAAGTATTACATTTTGGGGAAGGAAACATTCATCCACACAAACCATTGACCCTTGCAGTTCATACATACACAAGGGAAGTTGTAGAATGATCGCCATTAGAAGTGGTCCACATATCTGCAACAGTTTCATTTGAACATCAAGTACAAGAAGGGAAGCACCAATAATGTTGCAAATTGCCTCAACCAAGTGTTGATCGTGATGCTAACCACCATGCTCAACTCTTTTGGGCACGAGATTTCTGATTAGTTTATTCTCTACAAGAGCGATCCATAATTCATCCACACATAGAAGGCACTCTTTGAGGGTAAGAAAGTTCCAAAATTTCACCTTCAGGATGCACTATTGTGTCACCTAGGACACCTTTGCGTCCTTCAAGCGAGCATACCAAGATGATTTAGGAAGCGCACTACAATCGATTTGATGATCATTTCAGGGTTGAGAAAACAGTGGTAGTGCTGTAGAAGTATTTCTACAGGTTGAACCTTCGACTATATATCGGGAAGTACATCAGATCCTTCACTGCCTATGTCATTGCCAAACTGGCCATCAAGAAGCAAGGCCTCTATAATCCGCTTCCTACCCCTAGTTGACCTTGGGAATCCATATCCATCGATTACATGCTAGGCCTTCCTTCTAATAAGCATGGAAACGACTGCGTTTTCGTGGTCGTCGATAGATTCTCAAAGATGGCCATTATGGTGGCCTGCAAGAAGAATATGACAGCAAAAACCACTGCTAAAATATCTCTAAAAGAGTGTGGGTACACTTTGGGATCCCACAGTATAGCATCTCAGATTGAGACATTAGGTTCCTCGGTACATTTTGGTCCAGCCTCTAGTCAATGTTGGACACCAAGATCACCAAGTCCATAGCTTTCCATCCTCAAACTGATGGCCAAACAGAGGTCGTCGGCAGGGTGATCATAAAAATTCTACTGATGTACAACTCAAAGAATCCACACACATGGGATGAGAGCCTCCCTTATGTACAATGCAGCTATAATCAGGCTTTCCACACCTCAACCGACCATATCCCCTTTCAGGTGGGCTTGGGATTCCAGCCACTATGTCCCATTGATGTAGCCATGCCACTTGCGGCTACTCAGGATAATTCAGCTAATGTCCAGTCTGAAGTTGAAAAGGTGAAAAAATTCTTTGATCGCATTCAACACATCCACCAATAGGTTCATGACATATTGGTCAGAGCTAATGCCAAGTACAAGAAGTGAAATGATCAGCATCAAGTGCCACACAACTTCCAGGTGGACGACAAAGTGTGGCTACATTTGCAAAAGGAGCGCCTCGTTGGACCCCACCGTAAGCTTCACCCACTCCGATATGGGTCATACACCATCACTAAGGCTATATGGGGGAATTCCTCTGAGCTCAATATTACACCATTCCTTGGTCTACACCTAGTGTTAAATGTGGACCGCCTTTGGCCCTACTTTCCACCTCTACTGGACACCTCTGACATTGCAGAACAACTCACACCAATAGAGTTAAACCCAGATTGCATGGAAAAGGCCACCATGGATCATATCATGGAAATGCAAATCAATAACACTCACTAGTAGAAGATCAAACTATATTGAGTTGTCAAAGCTGGCCAAATCCTACACCAACGCAAGTGGCTCACTAGGGACCAAGTGTAGCAGAAGTTTCCTCATCTCATGGAGGAAATAAACAAAATGAGGACCATTTCTTACTAAGGGGTGAGGAATGATCCAGGTGTATATTGGTTTCCACCCACCTATTCCACTTGGGGCCCCACCATTATTTCTTTCAGTTTTTCAGTTTCCTTAATTGTAGCAAAGTTTACTATTTTTAGCATTTTTTTGGGTCCTGAACTTCAGAGTCATTTAGAGGCCCTAAATGATGTTTTTTTTGGAAATCTAGGAGAAACATGGGTCTTTGAATTTATTTCTCACTCAAAATTTATATTCCTCAGATAGATATTTCTAACGAGGTATTGTGCGCATCAAACAGAGATCGTATGCCAAAGTTACGTCCCCAGGAAGTTGATGTACCAATTTACCAAAACGGGGCCCATAGTTTGCTGCTTCATCTCCTAGGGTTATATTTTTAGATGTTTAGTGTTTTCCATTATTTCTCAATAATAAATAGGCCTTCGAGCCTCATTGAAACATATTTCAGAGGCCTATAGCCAACACACCTCTTCTCAAAGATAAGCTACTAGTGCCCTAGCTATTTTATTTCCATTCTGTCTGTAAGCATATTTCAGGTATGTGATATTAGTGAAATGAATTCTTATTTATGTTGCATCTCTGCATTAATATGTATTTATGTATTTTATTTAATTTTTGCATAAGTCTAGATCAATTTCTTCCTAGATGTATTTATGCAAATAGTTGCGCTACTTGAGCACCAAATGTCGCTCAGAGTGGTCCGCTTTATGTATTTATATTCATAGTTATCGACAGGGTAATATTGTTCCTTGATGGAATCTCAAAAATAATTCCAAGTGGGTGCGACTGAAAATAGTTAGGGTTCCCTCTCATCCTTTTGCTAACAATAGCTTTCCCACCAGTCCCTTACATGGGGGGTGACTTTCGAAAGTGAAAATGTAATGTTTTCCTGGTTGGAAAAGTCATGAATTGAAAAATATTCTTCCAAAAAAATTAACCATTTATCTTTAGCGTCCGCATCTATCTGGCATTCAAATATGGTAATTTCAAAGTTAACTTGTACCTTAAAAGGAGTGGCGCCTCCAGAGTGGTTGTTGGATGAAGATGCATCGCCTATGGGCAGTTGTCGAAAGATCTGGGAAAATTTATCCATCATCGAGTTCCTTTGTTTCTCAAGGGCCTCTTCGAGCAATATTTTGAAAGGATCTCATGCTCTCTCTTCTTTATTTTCTTCCTCCATTGGAGGTTGTTAGGGTTTGTGAGGCTGATCTTGCAAAGGTTCAACCAGATCGAGTCCTAACTTCTTATACCTTGACCTCGTTGGGGGCATGCAAAGAAAAATCGAGAAAGAGTAGACCGCTCTGATACCACTGATCCAAACTTTTGCGTGAACACAAAAAAATACAGATATAAACATAAACACATAATTGTAGTAGAAATAAAACTTCATTTCATTAATATCAAAGAACTGAAATTTGTTTACATATAGAAAGGAAATAAACTAGCTCAGGTGATGGTAGCTTATCTCTGAGAAGATATGTGGCGGCTACAACCTTTGAACTATGTTACAATGAGGTTCAAGGGCCTTTTTATTATTGAACAACAAGCTAAATCCATAAACAACCAAACCCTAACCCCAGGAGATGGAACACTAACAATTTGTGGGCCCCGCTAGGGTTAGTTGGGTAACCAACTTCCCAAGGTCGTAACTTGGTCATATTATCTCCATTTGGTGCATACGATACCTTTTCAGAAATATGTCTTTGAGTACTACAAGATTTTTCGCAGGTGCAAAACCTTGCTTATGGATATGGGCTTGTTGTAGACCTAAAAAAAATGCCATTTAGGGGTTCAAATCTACTTCGAAAGTTCAGGACCCGAAAAAACTGCTAAAAATAGTAAATACTGCTATAAACAAGGAAAATTAATGAAATTGACTAGGGGTCTAGGTGGAATAGGTGATTGGCCACCAATATACACTTAGATTAGTCCTCCCCCATTAGGAAGCAATGGTCACCATTGTGTGTAGAGCCTTCATGAGGTGAGAAATTTATGTTGAATTTGGTCCTTGGTGAACCACTTACTCTCGAGAAGGAGTTGGCTTGCTTTCACAACTTGATAGAGTTGGATTCTCTGCTGGCGGGTGTTTTTGATCAGTGTGTTCATGATCCAATTTTTTGTGTCCTACTCCACGTAGCCAGCCTGGGTTTAACTTTGTGGGTGTGAGTTGTTCTACAATATCATATGTCTCCAGTAATGGTGGAAAGTATGGTCGGAGGCGGTCCATATTGAACACTGGGTACATACCAAGGAATGGTAGAATTTTGATCTCAAAGGCATTGTCCCCTACAACCTTGGTGATGGTGTATGGTGCATGTCACAGTGGGTGAAGCTTGCGGTGGGGTCCAAAAAGGCACTCCTTCTGCAAATTTAGCCAAACTTTGTCGCCCACCTGCAACTTGTGTGGAATCCGATGTTGATCACGTCACAACTTGTACTTAAAATTGTGTTGGCTTGATGGGGCCTAGACCCATGTTTGGATATGGTTGCACAAACCAACAAAACTCACTATTACCGTCCCTTTCAGAAAATATCTCTTACGCATACTAAAGTCTCACCCGAGGCAAGATACAGGGATGTTAAAACCAGGTTTATGCATCCAGAGGGACAATGGAGTGTGGCTTTAGGGATTATCTTCTTAATATAGATTCGCACAGTAGAGATATGAACTATACAGTTGCGGTTCAACACTTCTATTGAGCTAGCTTGCATATTCTGTGATCTTACTCTAAAAATCATAAAACATCATAAATAATCATGAACGGGACTTCGTGATGCAATTATATATTGAAACCCTTCCTTAGCACATATAAAAAAAAATATAAGTAAAGAAAACAAACTCAATACACAGATCTATCATCAAAAGTCTTTCATTAATGCTCATATCTTCCCAATACAATCAGTTCTACCCTACGCACTTAGCTGCAGGGGTCTATGCACTCAGCTGCAAACTTCCTAAGATATTCGTGCACTTAGCTACAAGAGTTTTTCCTCTAAAACAAACCATAGAACACTAACTAAAAATAATGTTACATCTAAGTGCATTCTATCCCTTAATTTATTTGATATCTTCAAGACCTATCCTAGACTCCTTATATAGTCTCTACATTTACAATACCATGGTCCGAAAACCATTGGCAGAGCTCAACGTACATAAAAAATTCCCATTATTTTACAAAATAATGGGTTTTGACCCACCCCAAAGCCCCTAAGACTCAAACATAACTCTGTGTCGCACGATTCTCTCCTCAATCTGTAGAGTCTTTCTCAAAATATTTCCTCGAGGCGTACCTTGTCCAACAAGCCCCCAACACAAAAATGTCACTTGTCTCGAGTCACACTGCTGGTGCACCTTTGATCTTTTCTTTGACGCCGCTCAAGGCATCCTGTAGAGGTGGAACTGCTTCAGTGCACTGATTTTAAACTTCTCGGACTTCACTTAGCAGCGTCTCAGTGACTGCCCTGACTATCTTCTACGCAATTCCTTTTTGTTCCTAACGTAGTGCTTTCAACTGCTTCTCCATGTTCTGTGAGAGATGACTAGCCTCATATTCCAATGGCTTCATTTTGGTTGTGATAAGCTTCTATTTTTTGTGCAACTCATTAATCTATTCTTGCAAAAATTTACCTCTTAGAGGTGGTTATACCACTGTATCAGTGCTAAGGTTTTTGTTGTGACCTTAATCTGGTCCATCTGTTCTAAGTTCTCACAAAATTCCGCTTCAATCCTCTACATCTTAGGGTCGTCCTGTAGTGAGGTGCATACATCCATGATATATTCAAATATGTGTGCGCACTCCTGGATGTGGATTCAATTTGTTTAGTGGTAGCCTTGAGCTCTATTGCACATTTCTACTGGACCTCTGGTGGAGTGTCGGGCTGCAATTGCATCTGCAACTCGATGATCTTCATTTGCATCTCGAGTCACACTTTATCGAATTCGGTTGTGGAATCCTTAACTATTGTCATGATTTTAGTCACTTTTTATTTTGGTGTGGTTGCAGCCTGAATCTAGAGCTCAGGTAGGTCGCTGCAAGCCTTGGAGATGGTTTCCTCCAACTTATTTTTATGCGCAGTCTCTGCATCATGCTCCCGTACAGCCAAGTCATTTTCCTCATCCATTTTTATCTTTCCTGCTTAACATCTTGGATAACCAATAGGGTGTGTTGTTCTCTGATATGAATAATTCGTTGGTGGAACTTGTGCAATGTTTGCATAGGAAGCACAACAAGGTTAAGGCTTGTGTTCTACCAGTGCACCACCTACTCTAGCTACTTCACAGTATCAAAACATAATGTTCATGTAGGGATTAGCACCGTGCAAGTATTATTTGTAATGGCCAATTCATTCTCTGTCATTCTTGTAGCTTCTAGTGCCCCTCTTGCTTGAGTCGTGCTCTTTTGAAGTTCGCTCGCTTGATTCGCGCTTTCTTGTATTGCGTTGTTATAAACTTGCAAATATTTTAGGCCCTTATGGACCTCCACCAATACCTTCTTGTATTGGTCTTCAATGTTACCCCATAGGTGCTCAGTGACTTGCCAAAAATTGTCTCCTATCTCATCGAGGTCCCTCTCAATGAGGACCATTACTTCTGGGCCGACGACCCTACTGGAATTCATTTTCTTATGCGTGCCTCCGCTTTGTGCTTGTTGTATTTTAGTAATAAAAGGGAAGGGGGGGTTGGATGGATCCATAATTGTATCATCTCTATGAGCATCACCCCCTCCTATTTCTAGAACCTTTGTCTCTATCTCAACATTCGCTTCGGCCTATGTATCAGTCATGAATGTGAATTTCTTTTGTAGCTTTCCGATGTCCTTATTTTCTTGTCTGCACAGTGGAATTTGTTCAATTCATCCATGCCTGCTCAGTTTCTGCACCTTTAGTGGGATCACTTGGCCATTTACTGACAATGGCTGCAATATCTTCCTTTTACACCAGGTACAAAAGCTCGTACCAGACCCCAGCAAGGTCCTTCTTCGCCTAGATGTGTACATGGTGGAAATATTCTTTGAAGTCACGACCTACTGATATTATTTCAAAATACTTGGTGATAGCTGGGGCTTTTGGCTGATCACTATGCGCAAACTCATCTAGAACCCGACCCAAAATATTTTTTCGTCATTACCCTAGTCGGCTCTTTTGAATGCCACAGTGAGGCATACTATGCAACCTCCCAGATATCTCGGTCCATGGAGGAGAACTACGACTCATCGGGCTCCTTCCAAGCCATCAACGTTATTAAGAGCAAGAGCCATGCGTATTGGAATTTATTTCCCTCCTTTTGAGCTTTGCGACAGTCAACTAAGAATTAATTGCATAGGTATCCTTTCCAATTATATATGACGCCTTTCCTTCACTCTACATCCAAAGACACCACCAGCACAAAAACGTCCTCTGCACAACACTTCTGTATGATTATTCCTGCCAAAATATGTGCCAAAAATAACACTGACCTATCCATGATGGAGTTAATCGATTAAATCCTACTCCCTTTCATCATGCCATAATCTTGCTTCATCTGGTCTGCTAGCTTCTTGTCCCTGATCCATGCCCACAAATGCGCCTGTAGAGTCCAAGCCGAGACAAGGAAGTGATGTGATATTCCTTATTAGCATTGCATCAATAGGATCTTTTTCCCCAACCATAAGCAGCCATCATGCACCAGGGCCAGTAGTTGGCGCACACAAATTGTATTGATGATGCTTTGCCCAAAGTGCAGAACATATAAGATGTTCAATATCCCTGCATCCTGGATACTAACCACCCATTTCATTGGTTCTAATCTAGTTACCCTGGTAGCTTCATAGCAGGTGGAACACAGATACCGAATTGGCTTAATCTGCGAGTATTAGCTACGATTGTTAAAATCCCAATCCTCCATACGCAGCTAAGGCACTTTTCCCAACAAATCCCCCTCAACCGACACTTTATCTAGTAGTAATGGTGTGAAAATATTGTATTTGACTGCATCTGGATCCTTTGTATGCTTTGCAGTTGTCATCTTCCATGGTAGAATATATGGGGGCAACCTAAAGATAGGTTCCACCTCCTCTACATCAATTTATTCTGGTGTGATTTATTCTTCGTTCGACTCTTCTACCTCGATAACTTGCTTCTGATAATATTGGGTCACCATAATCCTCTACTCCTTAGGAATTTTCTTCCAGGTAAATGTTCTTATCATCGACATATTTGGATTTTTGGATAGAAACCTGCCCGTAATGGTCTTCTTTTTGGGTGACCTCGGCTCTGTGATAGTTGCTGCAGATGTAGACGTCATTATGTTTTCTGTTAGCCCCAAAAATCTCCCAGGATGAAGAGGAAATTGAATGAGGTAACCTCATACCTCTTTTGTCTTGCTATCTAGCCCTACCAAGCTGGGAGAAGGCTCTCTCCAGTGAAAAATATCAATCAAAGGAGATGAATGGAGTATCAAATGTATCTTAGGCTAGGTATGATAGGCTTAAGGGTTTTGATTTAGGGTTTCTGGGTCGAAACATCAAGAGAGAAAGTACCATTTGGCAATGGAGTCAAATCTAGTTTCTTTCTACATATTTGAGGCAAAGTAGGTGTTATGTTTAGCCAGATAAATGATATGAAGTGAGAGATGGAAAGGACAAGAAATCCCACTACACTATAGGAATCTATCAATGGATGAATCTCGAGTGCATATTTAGAAGAAATAACACAAAGATAGGCTACAAAACATAGCATAAAACATGAATGAATTATGTAAAGATAAATATTAACACATAACAAGCATCATCAGTGTGAAAGGAGCATCTAACATGAATGAATTCCTATCATTTATTTTCAGTTAATACTAGCATAAAAACATAATCATGGAAATGATATATAGGAACACATACTTAACATAAACACCGTGATGAATCTCAAAAATTAGAAGAAAGAAACTTCTGCATTAATTTTAGGAAAGTACTCACAGTCCAACAGTATCCCTATGCTGAAAAACCAACCACTCTTCCTTACAAAGTATTGCTTAAAATAAACAAATACCTCTTTGGTTACTAGCTTCTAAGAAGAGAAAACTAACTTCTAAGAATTAAAACTAATTAATATCTATAAAAAAAACAAACCATATTATTCTTGAATTGTGAAATTCATTAGTCAATTTTGCTTGGATTTGATTCCTTGACATCTTGAATGTTGCCTGGTCAAATCTTATCAGATCTGCCAAGTTGAGAATCAAATATTGACTTATGTTGATTCTGACTTTGGGGAGCTACGAGCAATGATATATAATGAGATTCAATCATTGGGAGACACCATGAGACCACTTTATGAAGATATGATAACACTGCATAAGGTGTTTCCCTTGCATAACATGCAAAAGATATCGCAGGAGAATATTAAAGTTCTAAAAGTGATTCATTCAACCATCAACGTGATCTAGGAATGGGGCACTAAGTACAGGAATTCACCATCAGATTTGGCCAGAAAGACAAGACAGGAAGAAGAATTGGAAAAGGTTGAAATCATAATGCTTCTACAGAGTAACAAGCAACTTGGTACATATGTGTCCAACATCATAACTTCTTGTGCAAGGCTTTATCACAATTTGGATTTCTTGGTTAGAGCGCACAAGATTCCTTTTGTTAGCACATTTTCTTATATAATGGGTAGAAATGTAATCAGGGAGGAAATCCAAGAATACTTGGATAATTTGAAGCAGTTTATTACTAAAGAGGATTTGGAAATCACAAGGCATAACATGCATCTATATGTAGTTGGATCTTCCAAGGTAAACATGATTTTTTTCTTATTATGGAATGAAGCTCAATATAGTTCCAAAACTATCTACCTAGATGCTATGGAGGCAAGAGTATGATATAATCCAAATATTCCATCCAAGTTTGAGGACATAGCAGCACAATATAAAGCTTGGTACCAATACATTACAACATTTAAGCTAAAAGTGGAATTTGTCGAGCTATAGTTTCCTCAAACTCAAGAAAGATATATATATTTTTGTATTACTAGGCTCTATCCACATTTTTGTCCTATGTGGAGGTTTTTGTCTTATTGTATTGAGAAAATAATAAAAGTGTAAATGTAAGTGGAATTCCAAGAGTCAAATGTGGAATATGAAGATCTGTTAGTTAGAATAAAGATAAAAGAAGTCCAAGAGTCATGAGGGAAATTAAAAAGTGACAAGGGGAGATGAAAGGTCATCCCATTTGTTATAAATAGGCCCTCATAACTCAAAAAAGAGCTTGGCACTTGATATTGGTAGCCTTGTCTTCTCTAGTCTAACATAGGAGTGAGTATCTTTTTTTGGAGAAGCAAGCAGTGACTTCATGTTCCACTATTGGGGCTAGTGTCATATCATCATATTTTATACTCCGAACTTTCACTTAATGATCAGAAGCTCTCAGATCCAACACACCTTCATGCATGTATTGTGGATATTTTAAGACTATTCATTAAATGTTTTTGATATATGTCATTGTATTCATGCTATGTCAATGAAATATTTTGTTAACTTAGTATGTTTCTTGTTGGATGTTTGTTGTATTTTCTTTCATGATTGTTGTTATCTTGTGAACTATTTTGCATGCTAACAAACGATTATTTATTTTTTCATGCGTCTCTTTTAGGATAGTAATATTACTTTTCTTCTAGAGGCTCGCCCTTTTCCCTTCACATGAAAGACCCTCTTATGCATTACAACTAATATTACACATTTTTTCTTACTTGTTACTACCAAAGATATGTGTATGACTTCTTATGTCTTAATTTTATCCAAGGCACATCTTTGAGATCATATCTATGGAAAATGATTGTATTTTCATTTGATGCTCCTGTTCCAAACGGTGTGAGTTCTAATTGGGAATTCGTATCGGGGAGATCCCCCTAGTTGATAGATTTCCATCATTGTCAACAACTTCTATATATACCAAGGAGACAATGTCATTTGAATCATCCAATAATTTTTCATTTATGTGATGTAAAGGGCCTTTTTCCCTTCAAAGCGTCTTATCTATCTTTTCTTACGTTTCTACATTATTTTGAGTTGGATAGCATTAGAGAAATTTTAAGGTCTAAAATTGGCCTCCTAAGGAATATTATAAAATAATAGTGGAAATAATAAAATAATATTAAATTATGTCATCAAATTTAAGAGGGAAAAAAAAAAAACTACTTTTTCAACTCATATTTTCAACTTATCTCCCTACGGTTTTACTCAAATTCCGAGAAGGATCACTCGTCGAATGAAGAATTTTATTATTCATCCAAGGAGTACCCATGTTGCATAATTTCTATGGACCATGCTACACAAAAAGTGAGAAATACATGAAAAAACGTTCTTGCAATCATGCTTTTCAGGTATTTCATGTTTTCCATGTAGTAGGGTCCATCAAAAGTATGTAACATGGGTACTCCTTGTATGATGAATTAAATTATGCATCCAATGAGTGCTCCCACTCGAAATTTTAGTAAAACCGTAGGGAGATAAGCTGAAAATAGGAGTTGAAAAAGTATTTTTTTCATTTTTCTATCTTTTTACTTTTTTACTCCAAAAATCTTGAATCATCCCCCATGGTTGACATCATCATCCTAAATCCTATTGGTTCTTATAAATTTGATTCTGGTTGTACATTTTTGTTTTAAGGCCCATTTTAGACCTCAAAATTTCTCGAATGATAACATTTGGTATCAGAGCTCTTGATCTTAGGGTTTTGCAGCATCAAACAGGTCATAGTGTAATTTTCGCTCTATTTTTTTCTGTGAAGCTTCAGATCATGAAATTTCTACCACTTTGAGGAAAAATATCAATGAACATATAGTGGAAATTCATATCTTGGTTTGCTATAGTTTCGGATATAAGGTCCAAGAAATTTACGGTTTTTGCATGCTCCAGAATTCAGTCTCAAACATGTGTCCTAGGTAAAATCGTCATAACTTTCTCTTAGAGCATCGGATTTTAATTCTCTAAGAAGTGACTGAAATTTCATGGACTTTTTTTTTTCTAGTATGATTTTCAGGACCAAAGATTGAAAAAGTGACACGTGTAATCTTGTACAAGTTCACTCTACTAAACCAGTCCATAATCATGTCATCGTGGGATATTTAGAATAATTTTATCTTGAAGAATTCATTATTGGTATAACTTATGGGGTTGGAAAGAAGAAACAAAGAGATACCTCATGACAAAACTTCAAACCTTGGGATGTTGAAATCACAAAGATACATTAGTTTCAAGGTCAACCATATCAACAAGCTCAAAGTCAAGCTCTTAAAAGGTGTGTATTTTTAAATATGTGTAACCTTTTTTTTTTTAAACAAGTTTTAAATTATTCAAATGGAATATTGAAGCATAGATATCATTAATTTGTTCCAAAATGTACCCAAAAAAAAAAATGTTTCACACTTTAAGTCTTCATAAATCTCTACTATGAGGCATGAAGAAGAGGAAGAAATGAAACATGATATATCAAAATTACGAGACCAAGTGCAACAACTTATGCTCTCACAAAGAGAAACCAAAAATTAACTGGAAGAAATTGTGAATGTTAATATGGATGGTTTAAAAGTAGACATAAAAGGGGACATGGAAGGTTTAAAAGAAGACACAGAAGATTTGAAGGAAGGTTTGAAAAATTTGCTACAAGAAAGGCTTCCTAATAGTGACAAGGTATTTCATGAAACTCATGATAAAAAACAAAAGGAATGCCAATCATTATTTTAGAGACTCCAAATTTGACTTGAAGACCAGCCATATTCCAAATATCGATATGAGGAATTTTGATGGTAAGGATCTAGTAACATGGATACCATAGATGGAGCAGTTATTTAATATATATATATGATGTGCAACACATACAAAAGGTATGCGTTACATCTTTATATTTAGAACCCAATCATTTTGTATGGTATTAATGGCTTTGTTTTCATCAATCACTTTGCACTTGGAAAATTTTTATGGAGGAATTGATAGCACATTATGAGGATACAAAGAGAAATAACGTATTTAGCCAATTGATAAATCTCAACAAAAGGGTTTAGTTTTGGAGAATAGTGAGGACTTACAAAGATTTAATATCAAGGCAACTGATATTCTAGAAGATCATATGATTGATGTCTTCATAGCGGCCTTAAAGGATAACATCCAACATGAGACTCGGCTTTAGGAACATAAGTCATTGTACAATTCATTCAAGGTGTCAAGAAAAGTTGAAAGCAAAATTATGGAATCAAGGAGGTATACCACTAACAACTATAAAGATAGAAGTGTTTCCACTCCTATCCTGCCACAACCTACAAGGTTGACAACACAAAAACTAGAGGAAAAAAGAGAAAAAGGGATTTGTTAAAATTGTGATAGCAAATACACTAAATGTCATAAGTGTGATGAGAAGAATTTATTTTACATATATTGTGAATAGGAGGAATAAAAGGAACAAGAAACATCAAAATAAGAAGATATACACTACGAACCAACACTAAGGGTTGAAAAAGAAGAAGTGGATCTAACCATATCTTGTAATTCATTGGTGGGAATTACCACTCCTCAAACTCTCAATATATAAGGACATATCAATAAGAAAAAGGTAATAGTGTGAGTGATTTAGGTAGTACCCATAATTTTACTCATTATAAGATAACCAAGGATTTGAATTGATTTCTATATCCAAAGCCAAAGCGTCAAGTGATGGTTGTAGATGGAGAAACTATAAAATTATCAAGGAAGTTTCATAATATCAATCTAAGCATGGTGGAATATGTATTAAATATTACAGTGGGTGGTGTTGATGTTGTATTAGGAGTCTAATGGCTACAATCTCTGGGGATGATAGCTTTTAATTTTCAAGAACTTTTCTTGAAATTTTTCTAGGAAGGAAAGGAAGTTGAATTAAGAGGTGTCATAGGGAAACCTAGGAAGATAATCAAATTTAATGGCATGACAAAGCTTTTGAAGAAGGAACAACAAGGGGTAATTGCTCAATTATTCTCACTAGATGTTCAAACATCTAATTCATCCATTTCTCCATATCTCGAAAGAGTCCTTGACAATCATTCCAAAGTATTTGAGACTCCCAAACGTCTCCCACCTATTTTAAATCATGATCATGCTATTCACTTTTTTCCAAGAAGTTCTCCTCCAAACATCAGACCTTACAAATATATATGTGTGTGTGTGTGTGTGTGTGTGTGTGTGTGTAAAAGAGTGAAATTTAATGTATGGTTGGAAAAATGCTAAAGGAAGGTATAATTCAACCTATCCAAATTTCTTTCTCTTCTTGAGTAGTATTGGTGCACAATAAGGATGGATCATGGTGTATGTGTCCATATTATAGAGAGCTCAACAAGCTCACTATTAAAGATAAATATCCCATTCGTGTCATGAATGAATTGTTGGATGAACTACATGGAGAAATTCACTTCACCAAGATGGATCTTCATTCAGGATATTATCAAATTAAAATGAAGACAAAAAACATTCTAAAAACAGCATTTATAAATCATGAAGGTCATTATGAATTTTTGGTCATGCATTTTGGCCTTACTAATGCACCTTCCACATTTCAAGGTTTGATGTATTCCACTTTCAAACCATTCCTTATAAAATTTGTGCTAGTTCTTTTTTATGATATATTAATCTACAAAAAGTCTTGGAAATATCATGTTCAACATGTTTATAGGGTGCTAAAACAATTGGAGGAGGAGAAATTGTATGCAAAACCCTGCAAATATTTCTTTGGGGTATAGGAAGTGGAATATGTTGGTCATATTGTATCTCATGAAAATGTTTAGGTAGACACTAACAAAATTAAACCAATCAAGGAATGGAAAATACCCACAACCTTAAGGCATATTTAAGGATTTCTTGGGTTGAAATGGTATTATCGCAAGTTTTATAAGAGTTATTGGGAAATAGAAGCACCTCTAACAGCATTATTGAAGAAATATGCACTTTTTTGGACTCCATAAGCAATTAAAGAATTTTAACATCTTAAAGAGGCAATGTGTGAAGCTCTAGTCTTAGCTACACTAGACTTCACAAAAACCTTTATTTTGGAATGTGATGCCTTAGGAAATGGCATTGGTGTTGTTTTAATGCAAGAAGAAAGACCCGTTGATTTTGAAAGTCATCCAATCAAGGGAAAATATTTACACATACCTATTTATGAGAAGGAAATGTTGGCAATACTATATGCGATGAAGAAATGGTGCCTTACATAATAGGAAGACACTTCAAGGTAAAAGTATATCATGATAATCTTAATTACTACTTGGAACAATTATTATCTTCAGAACAACAGTAAAAATGAGTCACAAAGATGTTAGGTTATGACTTTTAAATCATCTACAAAAAAGGGAAGAAAAATGTTGTTGTAGATGCACTCTTAAGAAGGGATGAGGATGTGAAGGAATTGCTTTGTGTCATTTCTATTATCCAACCCGATTAGATAACTGAACCAAGGGATGAATGGAAGAATGATGGAGAGGTGTGGACACTCATTCAAAATTTGTAGCAAGATCTCAGTGCATCTAATGTATTTATCTAGAAGTATGATTTATTGTGGTACCAAGATCACTTATATAAATGTAAGAACTATCAATTCAAACAAAATTTTATTTTGGAATTGCACACCTCTCCTATAGGAGGGTACTTAGGATTTTTAAAAACTTACCAAAGGTTCAAGAACGAATTTTTTTAGGATGGCCTTAAATCTGATATTTATAAGTTTGTGGCAGCATTTTTGGTTTTCCAACAAAATAAAGTTGTGACAATTAAGACCTCGGGTCTTTTACAACCATTATCCATTCCAAGTCAACATTGGGAGGATGTATCAATGGATTTTATTATAGGTTTACCCAATTCTGAAGGAAAGAGTGTCATCATGGTGGTTGTTGATAGAATTACCAAGTATGCACACTTTTTTTCATTATCTCAACCTTTCAAAGCCAGTATAGTCGCTACTTCATTTTTGGAAATAGTTCAAAAGCTACATGGAAACCCAAAGATTATTGTAAGTGACAGAGATCCCACTTTCACTATAAATTTTTGGACATAATTATTTTCTTGTCTTGGTACTCAATTAGCTCATAGCTGATATCATCATCCTTAATTTGATGGGAAAACTGAGATAGTCAACAAATGTTTGGAAGGATGTTTTCATTGCTTTATATATGATAAAAAACACAGTGGGTCAAGTGGTTACCTCTGGAATAATGGTGGTATAACACTTCCTTCCATACCACAGAAAAAATGACCCCATTTATGGCGCTTTATGGATATCATCCATCATCCATCACATCGTCTTTAAGAAACAATTCTAAGGTTCAAGCGGTGGAATATCACATCGAGCATCAACAACAAGCTACCCAAATCTTAAAGGATAACCTGACTCTGGCATAGAATTGAATGAAACAAAAGGCAGATCATTATCGCATTGAAATAATTTTTGATGTGGGTGATTGCGTATTTCTATGGCTAAAACCATGCAAACAAATGTCCCTCAAGAGAGATAAGAAGGATAATAAATTATAACCCATGTACTATGTTCGTTACAAGGTGTTGCAAAAGATTGGTACTATGGCATACAATTTGGAGATGTGTACATATTCGCAAGTACACCATTTTTTTGATGTTTCATGCTTAATAAATGTTATAGGTGAAAAACTCAAAATTCAAACTATATTTCCAAGACTTCACGACAAAGTAAAAATCATATTGGAGCCTGAAGAAATCATGGAAAAAATAATGTATCAGCAACAAAATAGATCAATTCTAGAGTATCTCAGTGAGTGGAAGAACTTACCTGCTGAAGATTCCACATGGGAGGATAAGTGTTTTATACTATAGAATCATACAGAAATACCCAAGCATTGAGGACAAGAATTTTTTGAATGATAGACATGTTAGGTCCATATAATACTAGTGTAGCCCCAATATTGTTATTGGTGTGCCTCATAGAAGCCCACTATTGTTATTGTTGTGCCCTTACATTATTATTGTTAAGTCAACCATAATTGTATTTTGACCCTTTAAACTCCTATATATACCAAGGTGGTATTGTCATTTGAATCATCTAAGAATTTTTTATTTATTTGATGTAAAGGGAGGTTGATCTACCTTTTCTTATGTTTATACATTATTTTGATATCGATACATAACACCACCTTTGTATTTCATCTATCTTCTTGGACTCATATACACCCCTTCATATTAAGTGGGGGGATTTTGGAAAAATAATCCTTTGGGGTAATGTGAATATTGCACATTTAGTTGAGTGGAAGGAAAAAATCCTCAAGTGAAGGAAAATAGACACGTTGAGTCCAAGAGACTTTGGAAGTGAATGCAATGGTTATACAAAACATATTTATTTGTATATTTTTTGAGTAATGTGTATGCACAATTTATCTAAAATGGTCTATTATTTGTATGTGTTCAACAGAAAGGTTCACCACAAAACTAGCATACATGTGATTTACTTGTGTTGTACAATACAATTATTATTGTTTGAACTTTTTTATTTCCTTGCATCATGTCCGGGTGTTTTTATATCTAAAGAATCCATAAAGACAATATAACATATTAAACCAAAAAAAATCCTTTGTTAATATGTGAATCCTAAAAGTGACTTCCTCCAAAAAAAAATTAATTTATAAAAATGCCACGACATACACCAATTTTAAGAGAATGAAATATTTAGACCTATACAAACAATATCAATGTGGATGATGGAGAGGAACTTAAGGAATTGCAAGCATTTGTTAGACAAATATCGTGTCCTAAGAGCTTTATTATTGAGAGATAAGTGATATATCAATTTTTTTGTATATTAATCAATACATTCATGAAATAGTAGTATATATGAATGATTTTCACATTTTGAAGACCAAATCCGTAAAAAAATATGAAAAAAAAAGGTTTTGATGAAAAAATTTAGAATGAGAAAATAGAAAGATGTTTAAAGAGCGGAAAATTGTAATAGTTCAAATTACATTATAGTTCATGTTATTTTTTACCAATATCATACTTAGCTAACTTTTATTCATCCATAAATTATTAATATTTATTTGCATCTAATTATTCAACTATTATTTCTTTGTATAGAGGTCAAAAATGGAATGTGCACTACATTTATATATTGAAAATAATCTCAATCAAATGAAAGTATGAGCAGAGCGATGTATAAAAGTTTTAAGGTAAATTATCATGAGATGGGGTGGAAAAGTTGATTATAAGAGCTTATTATTTCAAAAATACCAATATTGAATAGAGGTAATTTGTTTTAACATATGGTGCAAAAAACATATAGATAAGCATCATCGACATTTTTTTATGTGCTAGTATTCTTTTGTCCTTGAAGTACTAACCAAGTCTAAATATATTTATTAATTGGGAATGAATTTCTAACATATCAAGAATATTGATGCAAGAAAAACACAATAAGTCCTTTCAATGCAATGATTGAAATTTAACATCAAACAATTCGATCACAAGAAAAAAACTTATAATGATTCTATGATTACTACACTTTTTCAATGTACTAATTATTTTTCCTCTTGGTGATCCGACTTTGAACATTATATTATTTTTCATCTATATAAATGCTTTTAGAGTGTAAAAATTAGAATAATCATATTGGAAAGTCATGTTTATTGATGGGTCCCAATTTGGTGAAATGGGGTAAGAAATCTTCCACAACAATTTTGAAGTATTCATCAAAATTTTTGGGGTACAAAAACTTTCAGTTGCACCAAGTCACCTAGTGTTTTTCTAAACATGAGAGACATTTCCAATGGTGAAATAAAGACACCAATAAAAGTTAAAATGTAGAAGTTGTGCCTTGAATAAATTGATCTTTTGGTTTGACCACCATGGTTTGAGAGGATGCCATGTTAGCCCTATTACTCACGAAAAATGGGCTAACCACATATGTACTATGAACAAGATTCTAAAAGGGTCAAATTTATAACTCTCGTTGAGATTTGGAGTCAAATATAACCCCTAATTAAGTATCAAGCTATGTTAAAAACCAAGCCATTAGGAGTAGGGGGTTCCATTCTAAGTTATTGTATATGTGTTCCATAGTATAGTGATATCTAGGAGTGGGAGTTAGAGAGCATAACAAAGAGGGTTAATGTTCTGTAGCAACCTAAGAGGCCACAAGTCTCGATTAACTTCATAGAGAGTACCTTCTCCTTTGTACTTTTGTTATTTCCATACCATTAAAAAAAAGTAGAGCAACCTCACCTTCTAGTTGAGTTTTCTCCTATAAGGGATTTTCAAAGTTTGTTATCATTGTGAATGGTGTGTGATTGTAAATTGTTGTTCTCTCCACATTTTATCTATTTCATATATAATAATAATAAAATTAGTAATTAACAAATATAGGATTTAAAATATATATATTATCATCCATAAGATAGATTTTAGTTTATTCTATTATATCCATATTAACAAATTATCAAGTGGAACATTCACAACAATTTACAGATCTAGTAACATGCATCTAAAAGTATCTACAAAAATAATTCAAAATAATTATCTTCAAAAATTATTCGTACAAATGCACATAATCCTAATAAAATTGTTATTAAACATGTAAATATTTTTTTATCATTAGTTCCCCAATGGGGGTGGTGGACAATAGCAACATTAGGATTCGTGGGAGGCCTGCCACCCGTGCCCCGTCACCCCCAACTGATGATTAAATGTTTAAGTGTGGCACTTATCATGCATGCTGGAAGGTGGAGAAGGCTTTAGAAGGAGGGAACAAGGAGGTATATTATTTGGAATTTCCACTGAGACTAGTTATCTGTGTTATGGAATTGAAGAGTATTGTGTGAAGGATTGGTTATCCCTATGTGGGTTGGCGCATCGTTGGAGCTGGACTGGGGATGGCATTACAACAAGGAGGTATGAAAATTCTTAGAGGGAGGACAACAAATTGGTAAAATTTGCAAGAAGTCTCAAGGCAAGAAAATATGCGACCCTAGTATACGAGGGTCTATTCATAGCACAATTTGAAATTTTTTGGATATTTCGGCATTTTGGGGATTCTTCATGGTCAATTGCAGGGTGAAATTAGATACATGACCTTCGCCCTAGCTCTTGGTAAGCCTATTTTGCTTCATTGCTCGGTCTTGTTGTGAATTTTAAAGTGTTAGTAGTAGGAATTTCCTTTTGGGGGAAGTTCGAATTTGTTTTGTGTATTATATCATGTTATAGGGTTTTAGGAGGACCTCTTGTGGGTTGGGAAGCCCTCTTAGAGGTTGTAGGTGGTTTTTTCAAAGGTAGGGATGGAAATGTATGTGTGCTACTCCTGACTGGGATGATAGTGTCTGATATATGTTGGCATGATCCATATGGATATTGGTGGCCACTCGCCTATTCCACTTGGGGACCCACCATTGTTTCTTTCACTTTTTCAGTTTCCTTAAATGCATCACAATTTACTATTTTTAGCAGTTTTTTCGAGTCCTGAACTTCTGGAACCGTTTTGAGGCCCTGAACAACGTTTTTTGGGAAAACCGGGAGTAACATGGGTCTTTATCCGATGTTTCTCACATCAAAATTTGTATTCCTCGGATAAATATTTCTAACGAGGTATTTTTGCGTCAAATAGAGATCGTATGCCAAAGTTATGTCCCCGGGAAGTTGATGTACCAATTTAGCCAAATGGGGCCCATATTTTTGGCACTTCATCTCCTAGGGTTAGGTTTTTGGATGTTTGGGGTTTTCCATTGTTTCTCAATAATAAATAGGCCTTTGAGCCTCATTGTAACATAGTTCAGAGGCATGTATCCACCACATCTCTTCTTAGAGATAATTTACTAGCACCCTAGCTATTTTTTTTCCATTCTATCTGTAAGCATATTTTAGTTATGTGATGGATCATGGCATTATGGAGGAATTTCAAATGCCTTGGTTGGAAACCAATGGTATTTTAAACTTGGGGTGTTGTTGAAGGGGTGGCTCTTCGAGGTGTATAGATTTATTTCTTTCTACCCGATAAACACCTCAACAAACACTTGACGGAGGGTTTAAGGTGGAGGTCATGGGCGTGGCTTTGGTATTGGGTGCCTTTAGTTGACTTGGGGGAGCCTATTCCATAGTAAAAATTATGCATGCTAAACTATGGCCACATAAATAAAACCATGCTTAACGTAGTTCAACTATGATAGCCCAACTGTGCTCAAGTATAGATAATTATGGCCACTCTTTGTCACCCATGGTTTAACTTAATCAAATATGACCCACAACATGAAACTATACTCAATCATGATCTCCATTTCTAACCATATGAAAATGTGGTTAGGTAAGTTCCAACATGACCAATAATACTCTCAAATGGAGAGGCATAGTTAACCATGGTCATCGAGATTCAAATATAGTCCACCATGGCAAACCATGAAAACCATAGTTAAAAAAATATAGCTTTAGTAAAACATGGTAAATGAAGTGATCCATGGTCAACCATATTGATCTAAAAATGGAAATGATCATCCTCTGACACTTTTAAAGTTTCATAAAATTTTGGTATTTAAACAGGCACTTAGGTTGTAACTTATTCAATTGCAAGTAGTTAAGTTTTCTATGAACTTAAACACGAAACAAAGAAAAATGAAACACAAAATGATGAAAATGAACATCTATGTAATAATGGAGTTCACCCCTCCTGGGCTATGTTCCCACTCTCTTCTCTAATGGTTAGGCCGCTTTATTGATCTCAACAACAAAAAGTGTACAATAAAAATATTTGACTTATAGAGTAAACCTCATACTAGGGTGGCATTTGTTTCTCCTACAAAGAAATGTTCTGGTTTAAAGAACTCTCACTCACAAGTTGAATTAAAAAAAAAAATGATGGTGTCAAAAGAAAAAGGACTCTCTCATCGAATGTGGTAACAAGTCTGTGTACTCATCTTGAGATCAGAAGCATAAAATTCAATTGCTTCAAAATGAAGTGTGGAAATGGTATTTTCTCACAAATAAATTGAAAGCAAATTGAAAATGGCTACTCTAATGAAGAAACATTTGCTACAGATGGATCTCGAAGGATGGAAAATCCATGTATACGCTCTTTCCATTCTCATCAAGGTCTCCATATGGCCTCAAAATACTCTTTTACTGCAACGCTAAAGGACTTGGATCTACAAAGTATCTAACATAGATTGCTCAAATAAAAAAACTAACACTTTCGTTGAATTAAAAACACCAAAAATCCCTTGTATTTGTTGTTGGGCTTCAAAAGTCTGAAAAATGACCAAGTTAAGCCTCCTCGAACATTATTTACTAACTATCATGCAAATTGGTGAAACTCGCTAACTATATGATGCAATCTACCTTTACTCTAAACGCTGAGTGACAATTTTGCTTTGGACCAATCTTGATTCCGCTATAAATGGAGCAATATCTTGCCTCGTTTCAATGAAATAATATGGCCTTAGCACCGAATTTTTAGTCCCTATGGGCAGCCATATGGCCACATAAGATAAGGGGTTGGGTGTGCGACTCTAATACTATGTGGTTACATGGGTATTAATAGGACTCGAGGTCAGGCTAAATACCCACGACCACCAACATGGCTCCTACCACTGAACTCTGGTCATGTGTTTTTTGATAGGACTGGTCGGGCTACCCATCTACCCCCTCAGATAATGTGTTAGGTCATATGGTATGACATGTAAGAAGGAGCAAGGACTAACCTCCCAACCCCTCCTCCCAAACGGTCCAAAACTTGCCATTAAATTTGATTGCCACCATTATATAGTTAAGTCTCATTCAATTGGTGTGACGGTATGTCATTACATTGGTTTTCCAAAGGTCATGGGGTCAACCCCAACTAGGTCATTCAGTCGACCAACTAAAATCTTGGCACTCTAATTAAGGGCCATGTGGCACCCTCCCTTTTGGCAACATGCCGCCTCATCATTGGCCCATTTCACAATGCTTCAAGAAATCAGAATCTTCCACCTAGCCTCATACAATCATGCCACATGGAATCATAGGGCTTTCCCATCTGACATGGTACCCTGCATAGTTAGTTAATGATGTCAACATGATGTCAGTTGTATGAGTTGCCCTATCAACAATCCTTTCAACCTAGGAAGTTAACTTTTTAGTTGTTGGGAAAAAACTTCATAACTCTATAAATTTATTATATGATGTCATATTCAGACAATTCAAGTGTCATTGGAATGAGAATGAAGATATCTACGATTTTGCACCAGTTTTGGCCAGTTATGAGAAATTTGATTTTTGAGTCTATTTTAATCCACTATATCATTTTGGATCATTCCTTCCAACTGGGAAGCTTTCAGACTACCAAAATTTTGTTTTTACTTAGAAATTAAGTAAGGATATAGCTCCTTCACTTGATTGATCTCAATCCACCTTGTTTTTCTTGGATTGTTAACTTTGAGCTCAATTTGAAGGTACTCCACATTGCCTCTATGTGAAGACCTTATCCTCATGTCAAGAATGGTGGCTTTCTCTAGTCATTCTAAATATTTAGGAGAAAAACCTACAATGGATGGAATATGAACATTCTCTTCATGACCATATTTCCATGGTGACTCATATGATATTCACCTTGAAGTCTTTCCTTGCTCACATACAATCAAACTTGATATTCCACCTAAAAATAATGATCAAATCGATGATTTTCCATGCACTTATTTGTAATTTTCTTTTCCTTCCTGAATTAGCACTTGTAATTTTTGGTGCACACCACTATGTCCATATTCTTCAAAATCTTTACCAAAGTTAAAATATAAAAGAGACTTTGGAAAATAACACAGAAAAGCCTTAAATACAAATACTTGTGTAGATGAGTTCTTTACGTGATTGTATCATGACGAACGTGATACAAATTATCATCTCAAATTTAGGATGATTAACACAATATCCATGAAGGAAACTCTATTTTACAATATGTCATGAATTTGACTCTCAAATTCCCATAACAGTTGTCTTAAGAACAAGAAAAAATAGCAAAACATGCCAACAAAAACACAATTGGATATAATTGATTTATTGAGATCATCACTTTTACAAAATGCAAATATATTGGGACAAGAAAAATTTTGAATACAAAAGAAATGCAGTATTTAATTAGATAAATAGTCCAACCATTTCTTACCCAACCTGGCTAGGTAGTTCTCATTCTGCCCTTCGTTTTCTTCTAGAGCTCCTTCCGGAAATGGTATAGTGTGCCTCACACTTTCATCCTCCTTTTATTCTTCAGGTGATATCGTAACTTGTTTATCCGTCTTTGGATGAAGATGTGGGGGAATCTTCCAATATTTCTCAATCCATTTCCCACTTATATTGCAATGAGTGCAATGTTTTTTGTGAGCAATTATTGGAAAAAATGCATTTGATCTTGGAAAAGGATTTTCCTTTTATGTCTAAATTCCAATTGACATATTAATTTTCTTGAATAATACTTTCCCTTTTCGGATCTCAGCTACACAATATTTATGTTCTCCATCAAATTTGCAAAGAAACACATTCCACAAAATTCTATTCAAATCATCATGTTTTTTATAGCCATAAAAATCATTTGGATAGTTAGGGAGTTTACACCTTTTTTTAATTGTCCTTTCGATTATGATTATGGAAAGGAGAACTTCAGTGATGAGGATAAGTTTACTTAGTTCTTACTTTTAATTGCTCATATATCTTTGGAGATATTTTTCCATGAACATCATCATCATAACATGATTCACCTTCATCTTGCAGGAGTTATTTATTCAAATTTCACACTTGAACAATTCCTTGACTTTGCATATTTAGATCATTATTCAACTTCTTCCTGATCATATCCTTATCCTTCATGATGAGGTTGTGGTCTTACCTCAATAGGCTTAACAATTCCTTAACTATGGATTTAAAGACACTTACCATTATAACCCATTTTCGTTAACAATTTCATACCAATACCCTTCAAATGTTTATCAAATGATTCAAAAGAAGAATTATCATTGTTAATAAAATGAAAAGAAAAAGAAGTAGATTTTACCTCCTTTTATTCTTGTGGCTCTTTGTCCTCTTCCTAAATCTTATCCATCTCCTCCTTCTCTTTTGTATACGAAGTGGTAGATGCAGAGTCAAGGAAACCGCTCTTTTGATTTAACATATAAGAAATGTTCTTAAGCTAACATAGGGTACAATCATCAGTCATTCTGTGGCCACAAATTTTTAAAATCATGGGAGAATATTTGGTAGCTTAATATTCCCAAATTTTATCTTCAATGACATTCTACACCATCAAGCACAACTTATTTTTTTCATTCTCTATTGCCACGAGAAATCAAAAGAGACCACAAAAATACGAAACTTTAGTGAAATCATAAGAAGCATGATGAGAGTATTGTATGTGTTTGATAAGTATGAATATAATGGTAAAGGTCCCTACTCCTATAGTTTTAAAATTATCTATAAATTTATCACTCAATTCATAGGAAGAGGTAGATGGCATGTCATGTATTCCCTATTCTACATGTTACCAATTTGATGTATGTAGTGTCCTATACTAGTTTGGACATTGCACAAGCAGTGATAATATTAATTAGGTATATGTCATAACCATGGAAGGATAATTGTGTAAAAGTAAATATTTTTCTTTAGGTATTTGTATGGAACTACTTGTTATAAATTGTGCTATCAAGGAAGATAAATATTGATTAGGTTGTTGGACATACACATATTTGTTGATGCAGACTACGTTGGATACCTAGATCATTGAAAATCTACTAGTTGGTATGTGTTAAACCCAATAGGAGGATCAATTAATTGTATTAGCAAGAGATACTATATAGTGGACTTGGTAACTACATAAGCTAAATACATGGTATCCACTCATACAACAAAGGATGAAATATCGTTATAAAGATTGTCTTTAGGTGTTGGGTTGGTAAAACTAGTTGTAAGGATATATTATCATAGAAAGAGAAAAATATTCCTAGTCAATAACCAAGCTTATCATTATAATACAAAACATATTGATGTTCAATATCACTTGAGAGAGACATTGTTGAAGAGAAAAATGTGTCTCTAGTGACTATTGACACCTTAAGTAGTATTGAAAATTCAATAATAATGTACGTTAGCAATGAGAAGTTATCTTATTGCAAAAAATAAATGGGCATTAGTGTCCCATATTATTGATAATTTACTCCTATTACCCATTATATGCAAAGAAAACAACAAGTTGGAGAATGTTTTTCATGCACTATATTGGTTGCATAATTAGCGTCATGGAAGATTCATATGTGTTGGGTGTAGTTTTTTTTTGTAGTGGGGTGGGGGGGTGGGAGGGGGTGAGGGTTCATAGGTTGGGTGGTAGTGATTCCTTCCCATTGCATTTGGGGTAGAGTACACCACCAATAATAATATAATAAACATGGTTAGATTATTGCATCTATTTTTGGTACTTTTTGATACATCATTTTCTCTTTTAGAATTTTCATTGTAGATTTTTGGTTTAGCCCATAACTTTATAATTCTAGTTAATGAACTATAGGTACATGTTAATCATACATCAATGTATTGGGGATTTATGGATGTTGAGGGATATAATTTTTTTATTGTTACATCATAAATATATAATATACTAAAAAAATTATTATTTTTCCTAATTTAGATTTCTAGGTTAAAATATTGAGGTGTTATATTGCATCCTTTCTATTTTAATTCATAATCTTGTTGAAACAATTACATGTACAATGTTAAAATTCATAGTGAATTAACTATTAAGATAACATTTCCATTCATGAAAGAATGCATGCATTTTTAAAAGTGTGCATGTATTCATATAAGCAAATGTGAATTACTAAAAGCACAAGAACTTTTGAAAATGGCAACACACTTTCAAGGATATGTGTCCTTTTAGGAACTTGTGCACACTTTTTCAAATTCATGTGTGATTTTATGAGTGTGTGTGTGCTATTATGACTAAATTCATTTTCCCAACATATAACCATAGTTTACAGTAAGATATATCAATGACATTAAAGGATTTGAATGGTAAGTATTGGTATCACTATCGTTACCATTGTAAAGGAAGGAAACTTGGAACTTATGGAAGAGAGGTCACTTATAAGTATCATAATCCATAGACCAATAACTTGAACCACCACAATTTATATCTTGGGGAAATTAATGTCTTCCATGTAGGTATACTTGAATTTTTTGAATGTTTTGAGCATGACTTATGAGTGTTGAGGCCCCTAACATATTCATAGTGAGGAATATGATGATTTCACCCTAAATTTGGAATATATGACAATGACGAACACCTCAAAGCACAATAAGATACCTCTCAAGGTAATTTTTACCTTTTCTAGGGATATGGGTAATATTAGGGAACTTTTGACACTATGTACATGTTTCTTTGGACATAGGCATATTTGAAAGAGGAATCCTAAGCCTTACACATTAAGGAAATACTCTAATTATAAATATTCAAGAATAAAACCTTGATTTAATACACATGACCTCATGGGAATATCCTTACCTTTGAGTATGTATATTTATGATGGACACTAGTAGGAGGTTTTTCATCGCTAAGAATATAACAAGGGACAATAAACATGGTAAATAGAGGAAAAATGATAATTTAGACATAATGTAAGCTTATTAGAATATATTAACATAATGTAAGCTTCAAAAAACCACATGTAATGTATTTTAGAGTGTAATTCCCCTCTTAATTAGGATGTGGGAATCATTATAGTTTTTTGAGAGGTAGGCATGTTTCTCATATCTTTGACCATAATTGGGTGAGGAAACCCAAGCATCTATCCCTAAAGATAGTTTCTCAGGTTTAAGTGACATGAATGATGATTTGATTAATCACATACGATATTTATCTAGAATATGAATATTTAATATGGGATATAGGACCTATTGGAAGACTTTGAACATTATATTTTCATCATGATTACTTAAACATGGTTGGTGAAGGAAAACCTAGACTTAGGCTCTAACTAAATATTTTAGGAATTTGGGACCAATAATGTCACATCAATAATGGGATTAGCGTCATAAACTTGGGGGAGTAAATATGAAGCTTAGGACCTGAAAAAATATTTTATCCCTTTAAGGTCAAGAACGATGCCTTCAACAACTACACATTGCCTCATGAGGGAATCCTTGTTCTATGGTTACGGATATCAATGACAATAGGTGGTTTTTGAGTAATAGTTATGTGATGTAGGACCATGGATATGATCGAGAAAATAATTCCATGCATTTGGTTCTAACAACAAATTTCATGCATCTAGAGCATGACCTTCTTTAGATGCATCAAATATTTGTATAGATTTCATGATACATCAAATATTTATTAAATAGAATTTAATTCATGTTACCCTTCACCATATCATTTATAGGGTTTTCATAAAAATATCTACTAGTCAAAACCAACTAGTGCATATGTCATTCCAAAACATAGGACATCGATATCCTAAAGAGGGAATGTGTGTGTGCTTGAGTCACCCTTCTTGTAAATAGATGGATAGGAGATTCCATTACATACTATAATTCATTTTTCTTCACATGAACATGTATACATGATCCGGATCTAGGGGGGAGGCCTCCAAGATCTAAAAAGTTGAAATGGATCTGAGAAGATCTGCAAAATTAGAATGCCAGAAAAAAAAAGAGAACACAAATAAAATAAAACCACAAAGAAACTTGTTTTATTAAAACAGAGAATAACTATAGAAGCTACATTGTGGTGAATAATCTGTCGTTTTAAAAACCGAGGCTTGTTATTTATAGCCTTTTTTGAGTTACAATACCATGTGTAGATACCATAGGCCAATAACATGAGTAGATACCACTTACAATACCATGGGTAAATCCCATGTGTGGATGAATACCATGGGTGGATACATACCATGGGTCACTTACAATACCATGGGTGAATAAATATCATGGGTGGATGAATACCATGGGTTGATGCCATTTACAATACCATGGATAAATTCCATGGGTGGATGGATAACATGGGTAGATGAATACCATGGGTTGATGCCATTTTCCATTCGGATCATTCCTCCCTCCTTAAGAAGCAATGCTCCCCATTGCGTGAAGTTCCCTCATGAGAAGCCTTTGTTGAATATGAAGAGCCACTGAAGAGAAGGGTTTTGTGTAGTTAACCCATAACTGTGATGAACGAAGATCCAAGGATAGAGATACCCTGTAATGCTTGTGACCAACTGTGATATTGACAGTGTGCGGCCTAGCAAATGGACTTCAATGAAGTGTGGGTTTGTGGATGAACCAAAACCATGAAAAATGAAGATTGGAGGATATAGATACCCTATAATGCTTGTGACCAACTGTGTGACTAACAGTGTGCAGCCTAGCAAATGGACTTCGATGAAAAATATTTTGTGCGGTTGACCCATAACCGTGATGCTGATTGTTGATGAAGTAGTAGGTGCCTACATAGCTTGGGGTGGGAGGACACGTCTCCAAATAACCCAAGCTGAACGCTGCTATGATGAAACTCATGAATGTGAAGTAGGTGCCTACTAAAGCGGGGTGGGAGGGCACGTCTCCAAAGGGAACCCGCTCCGAATGTTGCTCCAGATTTAAAATGAGCATAACTCGATCAATATAACCCAGAATATTTATTATAACCTGTTTTTGGAAATGGAATGATGATTCTGTATCTTCTCATGTGTTTGAAACCACTATCTAGAGACTCTAGACCCACAGATTCGTGCTAGAACTGTTTCGCCGTCACAAAATTTCTGAAAAAAATAATTGATTTTAAATCAACAATAACTCCCACATCTGGACTCCGATTCGACCGATTTTTTTTTTATAACTTTGGTGATTTTTCAAGAGGAGCTTAGATATATATCCATTATTCTAAATTTTTTCACTGAAAATTGCAAAAAATGACAAGAGAGCCGCTGTCCATGAATTGTCATCAGAAAAATTGCTTCAACATTGCTGATTTTGAATCAGCGATATCTCCCTCATCCAAACTCCAATTTGGTCGATTTTTTTTTTTGACTTTGAATATTTTTTCACAAGGAATCCAGATCGGGTCTTTTTTTTTTAGTTTTTCACCAAAATTTTCAGATATTATCTAAAAAATCACCGCCCAAGAAATTCATGGAGTTTGCTGAAGATTGCTGCCAAAAATTGACACTGAAATATGCTTCAAACCCTCATTCCCATGGATTCGTAACCTGAATCTGATACCACTGATCCGGATCTTGGGGGCAGGCCTCCAAGATCTAAAAAGTTGAAATGGATCTGACAAGATCTGCAAAATTAGAATGCCAGAAAAAAAAAAATAACACAAAGAAAATAAAACCACAAAGAAACCTGTTTTATTAAAACAGAGAATAACTATAGAAGCTACATTGTGGCGGATAATCTGTCCTTTTAAAAACTGAGGCTTGTTATTTATAGCCTTTTTTGAGTTACAATACCATGTGTAGATACCGTAGGCCAATACCATGAGTAGATACCACTTACAATACCATTGTGTAAATCCCATGTGTGGATGAATACCATGAGTGGATACATACCATGGGTCACTTACAATACCATGGGCGAATAAATATCATGGGTGGATGAATACCATGGGTCGATGCCATTTACAGTACCATGGGTAAATTCCATGGGTGGATGGATAACATGGGTAGATGAATACCATGGGTTGATGCCATTTTCCATTCGGATCAATACAAATCCAATACCCATGTTTGGGGGGACATTATTCTCCCTAGATTCCTAAAATATTTCATTAGCACCTAAATCTAGGATTTTCTCTCCCAACCATATTTAAGGCATCATCATTTAAGTATAGTGCTTAATAGCTTCCAATATATCAAGTATCCCCTCTTATATGCCAAATATTCCATATAATGGCTCAACGTGGTGGTTGAGATACCTGTTCATGTCCCTTCATCCTTATATTCTTCATTTAGAAATTATTACCAAAGTTTTCTCCCCCACCCATGATTAATGCTTTTATCAATTCCTTAATTATTTCCTCATCCAATAAGGAATTTCCTTATTCCATATATTCTACGTCATGGAACTATGATCCCAAATCACATGAGAAGGACACCTTAAAGAGGCCACATGTCATTATTCAAGTCATCCACATTATTTATAGACTAAAAAATAGTCCTTTATAGACTAAAATTCACGTTTTCGCACATAAAAGTGTCCAAGGACCTAAGAGCCATGTTCAAGGTTATATTATTATCAATGGATTCAAACAATATTTCTCAAAGGATGAAGGTTATGACTTCCTCCCTCAATCTTGATCAAAGCACCATGCCACAAATCTAGTTCCAGAAACCTTCCATTGCCCTCATAAATTCCAATGATCAAATATATATGGGATGTTTGTTATCCTCGTAATAATCCATTTCCTTTCATCCTCGTAAGATACTATTAGTTCTTAAGGGATGTGTTTCCTCACCAAACCATGGTGAAGTCTACCCCATACACCTCAAAGGTATATTTAGGAGCTAAGGCATGGCCTTCTTTCCTATATCATTTTTAGTATCTTGGAACACACACCTAATACTCAAAACCACCTAGTGGAACTAACTTCAACAATCATATTCCAAGGACATCAACATGAGGCTATCTTTACATTCTCAAGGAACATCCTTGACCATGGACGAATATAAGATTCACTTATAGAGAAAGGTTATGATTTCTACATTGACCATGTATAAGGCCCTAAGACCCCTCTTTTAGGTGACATTATCATACCTTGACTATTGAATTGTTTCATTGGGGCCTAATTCTAGCTTTTCCTCCCCCAAACATGTTCAAGACATTATGAGAAAAATATGGACAAAAAATCCTTCCAATTGATCACATATCATATTTTAAAGGCCAAAGACCCCTAAAATTCTTATATGTAGCGGATCAAGTTCTCATTCACATCCCTTTATCCTCAGAAGATTCCTTTGGAACTTGAGGCCTAAGCATCATCCCCCAATCATGGTTGAGGTTTCTCTATATTCCTTAAATATTAAAGGAATATAAATAATCATATTCTTTGAATTCATGAAATATTTCTTTAGTACCTAATGCATGAAATTATTCCCTATGTTATTTCTAAGTTCCTAGGAGACATACCTATTACTCTAAGCAACTTAGTGACATCCATAATCATATGCCAAATATACAGTTAATAGTTTGTGTGTGTTATTCAAGGTAACATTTTATACATAGATGGATATGTGCTTATTGTATAAAATATGTTTCATTTTTTTCTACCATGTATAACACCGGAAATCTTATGTATAAGATGAAATTATTGGCCCCAAATTTCTGAAATCTTTCTTTAGTTCCTAAGGCTACGTTTTCTTGTAACAATTTCCAAGGCATTATGGACCTACCCTAGTGTTAAAAAACTTACCATAAAACCCATATCTCCTCTTAAAATTCTAAGATCCCACAGAAAGGATCTATGTGGTTATTCAAATGCTCACTTATGTCACTTAAACCTCAGAGGCTACATTTGGGGCCTCATGAATGATTTTCCTCCCATAACCATGTTGACGGAAATGAGATACACACATAGAAAAAAAAAAACCTTGTAATTATTCGCATATCCCAAAAAAGAGATGATACTCTCATGAAATTACATGTGATGTTTCAAGTAATTATTATTATAGTTAGGTTCCTGGAATCCTAATTTATGTCCTAAGGCTTAAGTTTCCTCCCTTGACCATGTATATTTCCCAAAATCTTATGGTGTCTTGTACATGTAACATGCGAGTTGTTGTCTGTCTTGTACTTGATGATAAAATGTAATTGATGCAATCGTGTGTATGGCCTTTGGTGGAGGTCAATCCAAAAATTTCCTTATTTCTACATGAATTTTTTTATTGGTGTTGATGATCATATCCTTCCATAAAATATAATGCTTCCATTATCATCATGGCTACATAATGGAATACTTTTCCTTGTCATAGATAGGATATCTACGAGAAACATTTACTACTATCTCACTCTGATAGGCTGCTATACATTCATGTTATGTAAGGAATACTATGATAAAACAGTTGGAGGTATTTTTTTAAACTACAAACACTTGTTCTAAATATAGTAGTATGAAAATTGATGTAGAGAAGATGTAGTGTTTGATGCTAGAATTCTTTATATTGTGACTTAGCCTAGGTGATTATTTCTTTAGATCCATCCCTAGTCATAATGATTAAGGCCAAAAAATATGAGATAACCTCAATATGAATGTTTAGGTTAATTTGTGAAGGCCCAAGTATTGAAATTATGAAAATGTGGACAAATTCCACTATGGACAGCTCATATGGTCGAGATTACAATTTCATTAGATTCCTCTTTTTGAGAGGACCAAAATCTACATATAGATCGCCCCAATCAGTCAAGATAAAGCTAAATTATGAATTAATTTATTTATTAAAGTGAAATGGAATGGGTCGGCCTAGCCACATCTGGAATTAGCCTTAACCCCAATTGGTCAGACATGAAGGCTATAAATAGAAGTGACCCCAAGCTCATTCTTTCACATTCTCTCATGAGATATTCTTCATTCTCTCTTGGTATTGGTTTGTATTTTTATGTCTTGGGTCGCATAGGTACATGAAGAGAAGCTTGTGCAAAGAATAAGAATCATAGGAAGAGGCTCGCATTTGATCTGGGTATACTACGTCATAACCACGGGCAGGCCACGGTGAGCTAGCAGCTGAGGTAAGCCAAAACTGTGGGTAGGCCTTGTTTGGTCTCAATCTAGTCTCCTAAACTGAGCTCATTTAATTGTCAACCAGGGTTGGTAAACTGCTGAAGTGAAGTGTACTGTATGTACCTAGGTGTTTGTTTCTTAATGCGTTGTGTGTAGTGTTTTGTGATGTTTTTGGTCTTTTGTGATGATTTATGATGTTTTTGGTCTTTTGTGGTTTTATGTTCACAAGAAAGATGACTAGAAAGCTAATGGAAAGGAGCTGGTGATTAAAAACAGAGTGAAGTCTAAATGCAAATGCAATACTAAAAACAGAATCAAATCTAAACTATGACTAAGCAAAAGCAAAGCTTGATAATGACTTTTAAGCAAATGATTCAAAACACAAACTAAACTTGTCAAATTCTTTCATCAAAGGCATTTGAGAGAGAGCTCGAGACATGGTCAACTAAGTATGCAAATCTTCCTAACTAAACAGTTTGAACAACTAATTTATAATGATGCAACATTTCATCCTTGATTAGAGATTTGTTGAAGTATTTTTGGAATAAAACATTGATATCATCATAAGATCTTCTATTCTAGGACTAGTTCCTAACTCTATTCTGCAATTTAATTGAATGTCACAAAACCTTACTCAAGAGTTATTGATTTCTTTTCAAAGTAGTCTTTTGAGGGAGGGCTCTGTTTATGAAATGATGAGAAAATTGCAGAGGTACTTCAGGCCTTAAAATGATATTGTCTTTTGTTCATATGGTTATAGATAAATTGTAGATTTTAGAACAAGAAGATGTTTGTAAATAATGAAGGCTATTTTGTTAAGTTTAACAACTGAAGTAGTCTAATATGCAGTGAATGACAACTGAATATGGGGTGCAAATGCAATGAGTTAAGCTAAGAATGAACTTAAGATGTCACTAATCTAAAACAATGCTGAACTACAAGTCATTATCAAACTTAGAACATAACAACTGAGCATGAAGTAAGTGCAATTAAACTCCGGAGCATCCTAACTAAACTATCGTGCATTATTCTATGGAATTATACAGTCTGTTTGTCCATCATGATTGGTATTTTGGAAGAGTTCCTTCTTTTGGAAGAGTTTTTAGAACAATCCTGACTGTGTAATTGAGTGCAAATGCAAACATAAAGACTGAAAGCAATGAAAAACTAAGATATCATAGCCATCTCCTACCCATCATTATGATATTTTTTACAGCGTTTAAGAGCAAGAACAACTATGGTACTTATTGAAAACACACAACTAAAACGTTCAAGATCACAATCATGCTTAAGACAGTATAAGGATTTGTTGGAAGAGCTTCTTTTGGAAGAGTGCTGAGCATAAGTATAATTGTGATGGTGAATAAAAGAGACTACAATTAAACCCTACAATACTATAGCCATTTCCCATTCATCATTATAATCTTTTGGAAGAGCTTCTTCTTTTGGAAGAGTTAGAATGAGTATAACCACAGTAACTAATAAAAGCAACTACGAATTCAACTTCTAATCCTACAATACTATAGCCATTTCCCATTCATCATTATAATCTTTTGGAAGAGCTTCTTCTTTTGGAAGAGTTAGAATGAGTATAACTATAGTAGCTAATAAAAACAACTACAAATTCAACTTCAGAAACGTAAAGGCAGCTAGAATACTTATCTAAATTACGAAAATAAATCCGTGCAAGAGGCAGGGGCCCTCTACCACCTGACGGAATCTAACTCCAAATCAAATCAACGCTTTCAAAACAACACTGTCTGCTTCATTAAAAGTGAAATAGCTTGAACAAAGCACTCTGTGTCTTCAGAAATGTAGCACAGAATCTAAGCAAAATCTGAAATAAAATCTAGCCTAGCTCTCGGTTTCCCAAGTGTTTATATAACAAATGTAAATAACAAGACTTGCAACAATTTTAGGAACATTGTCTTTCCTTATCGGAATCACATTAGGACTCTTGAAGTGGCTGCGTAACAAGGAAATGGACATCTGGACTGAGACAGTCCTAATAAAAGTCTGCCTTCTTAAATGTGTTCCCACGTTCCAAAACCATACCCAGAATTCGTTTCTTCCTTCATGGTGAGCAACGAACCATGTAGACATGACGTGGAATATGCCCATATGCGGTTTTTCTTGAGAGGCCACCTGGAACATACTCAAACGTGAAGACAACTGCAGAATCGCCGGTTAGCTACGGAATGTCTGCATTCTGCAGCTAGTTCCGGTCAAAATGCATTACAATGAAAAAAATCATAAAACTTAGCAAGTCAGTCATGTTAATCATTCTAAAAGTAATTTTAACTAAATTCATTGATCAATTGGGTCTAGGATAGCAATGGACAAAGGAAAATGAGGTAAATTAAGATGAAAGAAAGCACAATTTTGAGGCTCAACAGGCCTTCTCAAGGCCGCAACTAAGCTAGAATAACCATGGGCATACCTATTTCAGGGCGTGGCTAGGGTGTTAGGCTGATCAAGACCTCAACCACAGGCACAAAATGCTCAGGTCGCAACTAAGGAGCCTTCATCCCTGACAAAGTGATTTATTGGATAGATCTAAGTTAGATCACATTTAGTTTCTTATGTAGTGTCCTCATATATATAACACTCATCCATAGTTTCTAAAGATCTTTCTTTGTGATCATCCTCGATTTAGATCTAGGACTTGATGATTGAGATCACATGGTGATCTATCAGATCGAGGATTTTGATGTTGTATATATGCAAATCTATAGATATGATCTACGTATTACTGCTGTAAGATGTATCTAGAGTCTCCACTCTGCATCAACAATATTAATCAGTAGGCTTCAGGGAGTGTCAATGAATCTAAGTCCTTAGAATCAAGTTACTTCAGACAAAGTATGTTTATGTTTTTAATATACGTATGCTAGGTTTTTTCTGCATTATGAAGATATGGGTCTATGGATCATTGTACTCTTGTTACTGAATCATTTGATTACGATCTAGAAGAATAATTTGCAAGGGTTTTCCCAGTAGTGGCTTCTTCCCTGGTCTCAGACGAATCCTCATGTCTCTATGTGTTCATGCTTCTCTTCTCTTGTTCCTTTTCATTCCACTGCTTATATGATGATGATGATGATGTAATTTCTACATAGTTTCATATTTTGATGGTTAATAATGACATAATTATTTGGGGTGAACTTAACCTGTTATTGAATAAATGTAACTATAAAATCATTGAATAATGTTTCTATATGAAAAATCAATATTGTATCAGAGCTGGGCTAAGGAAAATCCTTGGAGATTACCCCCATGAAGACGAAGCAAGAAGAGGATGGTAGAGACCTAAAATAATTCTATGGTATTAATAAAACCCTAGATATTTAGAAGATAAAGGTTTGATAGGCACCATGGTTTATTGTACATTCTTGATATTTGGTATCTAAAACCCTCAAATGGCCGATGTGGAGATACTCAAGTGCATGGGATTGATTTGACAAATGACCTGGTTATTGATAATGATGTTGAGTGAAGGAAACATTGTTTATGCTCTATAGAGGGCTCTTGAAGGTTGGTTAAAGAGGGAGAGGATCATCTCTCATTGAAGATAGGTATTGCTTGACTTATGAACTTACTCTTGTTTATTATCGTTGATATGATTATTGTTTCTAGCCATTAATTTCTGCATGTATATTTGAGAACATGGATATGTTTAAGCTCTCTGATGAGATGAGATGAGTGGATCCCTGTTGAGGATTTTTTTTGTAGTGCACGAATGATGGCTAGATCTGAAAAAGGTAAAGAGGTACTTGAATCTTCCTATGTGAAGGTGCATAGGTAATGCCACAAGGAGTGCATAATATATTGTTTTAATGTTATGTTTTAGCTATAACATTTGATGGCTCGGTAAGCCCTATGATATGATGATAATTCCTCCTTCGCAAATGGCTCATGCATGAATATGAGAGTTATTGTGATTTATATTTCCTATGATGAAATAGTGCACCTCGTAGTGAATGATTTGATCATATTCTTGTTTCTGAAACGCTAATTATTTCTGATTTTGGATATAATGGGATATCTTGATGATTGGCTAACATATATTGTGTTTGAGATACTGATTCTGACTTTAGTAAATGGTACTATTGAATCTTGATATGCATAATATATGTTGGATCTCCTATAGAAGGTTACCTCACTGATATGGTATTGATAATTCTTGTGATAAGCATGATGAAAGCTCATGGAAAGAGATATTTCACTTTTTTGGTTTATTGATTAACCTAACTTGATCTTATTGCTCATGATACGCATGGTATTGAAAACCATCATGATAGAGGCATATCTATGAGATTGATATTTTATATCTTTAACTTCCTGTGGTTATGGACTACGATGAAATTAAATTCTTTAAATGGATGTATTGTTCATAAGTTTGTATTATCACATCACCCTATTGCCTTGATCTTTTCAAGTCTAGCCTTTGACAAAAGATTGATGACATGATGTTTATGATCATTATATGCGTTTATGATGTCACAAATTTATTATTACATTACTGTAGTAAATAAATACTAATGACATGAATGAAAATGAAATTTCATGCTATTTTATGATTTATGAGTGTCTGGCGTTGTTGACCTACAACAGAGATGTGATCCTCTCTCGTGAAAAGGAAGGCTCATAGATGTCACTATCACTACAAGGAAAATACCCTCTAGCGGATGTTTTTGAGGAAACCCACTAAAAAAATACCCCATACATCCATTTCTAGTAGAGGTTACTAAAGGAGGTTGGCGGGCGGAGGGTTTTGTGGATGTTTTCCACTCGGTGCGCTTATCATTAAACGTCACCCTGGTGCTCTGGAATCGTGAAAGCATCGGTGCACACAAAAACATTGGCACACCGAACACTGTGCACTCTGTCCACACCCGCCCGGTGCATCGTATTATTCTATAGCACTGGTGCGTCACAACTCCTCCGCGCCAGTGCATTATAAAACACCATGCCAAAACCGAAACCACTCGGTGCAGTAGAAAGAAACTGCAACAATGCATCATAAAACAACGCGCCAAAACACAAATTGACCAGTGCGTTCGTAAGAAACAAAACCGGTGTGCCTATAAATGATGCGCACCAGTAAAGGGTTAAATAAGAGAAAAATTATGGCAAAAAACCTAGATTTTTCATTTTTCAAGTGCTCCTGAGCTCTCAATTACCGGTGCGCTCTACCATAGAATGCATAGGTGTGCACAAAACATTGGCACACTGAATAGTGTGCGCAATGTACACACCTGCTCGGGGCATCCTATTACGGTAACGCATCGGTGATTTAGTACTCTTCCAGGCCGGTGCATCATAAAACACCGTGCCAAAACAGAAACATGTCGATGCATTCTTAACCAAGAGCACCGGTGTGCCTATAAAGATCACGCACCAAAATAGCGTTAAATAAAAAAAAATTAAGGCAAAAAAACCGGTGCTTTACGACTATTTTGCATCGGTTCTTTATGAATATTCCGCCCCAGCGCATCGTCAAAACATCGTGCGAAAACTAAAACATCTTGGTGCGGTGTTAGCGAACCACCCCAGTGCATCATAAACAATGCACCAAATCTGACACCACCTGGTGTGGTTGTAAGTAAGCGTATCGGTGTGCCTATAAAACCCCGCACACCAGAACAAGGTTAAATAAAAAAAAATTTATGTCCAAAAAACCACATTTTTCACTTTCCTCAGTGCTCGAGAGCTCTCAAGCACTAGTGCCATTTCCCCTTCTCTGAGTCGCCCTGACATTAGTTGTCTCATTGCACCCATTGTATGCACTACTGCTCTGCATTGGCCACCAATCTCCAGCTTGCATTTTGAAATACAGTTGGAAAAATTTCTTTTGCAAATTTTACAGCCAATATGCCTCCTCGACGGCAAAATGTACAAGGATTTTTCTAGTTTTTCCATAATTAAGCCTTTTAGCGGATTAGAATTTGAAATAACATTAAAAATAACCATTAAAAAAGAAAAAAAACAAATTGTCGCACGGTGCGCCTAAGCCATTCGGCTTGCACTGGATACCAATACTCCCTATAAATTTTACAGGCCACACCGCCATCGATGTTAATGGTATCCGCACCGTTTTCGGGGCAGTACTGAAAGGCGCCCCACATAATTTTAAATTAAAATAAAATAAAATGCGGTGTGCTCATTTAGCCAGGCACACCATTGACCATGGGAATCGCAGTGCGGTGGGTTGACGGAATTATCTGCCCTAGTGTATGTCAGCGCATCGTATTCAGAATTCCAAGAGGGTCAATGGTGAGGCCGGGTAAAAGACTGCACCGTCGACTATGTAATTGTCATGAAGTCGGTGCACTGACATGACTATACACTTCGGGGCATATATTTCAGTCAGCGCACCGCTATTCTGACCTTAGATATAGTTAATGGTGCTTGACAAAAAGACAGCTGCACCAAGGCTGGTGTGTTGCATTTCATTAGGGGCACCGCCACTGGTGCACTACAAACTTAAGCTGCAGTAGAACCGGTGCGTGACTATTTTTGTGGCGCACCGACTGGTCTATTTATTTTTTCCAAAACAAAAATATATGTGTATATTCCTAAATACATTTTTGTTTTAATAAAAATAAATTATTTAATATGTCAATGATTCAGAGAGAAGAGGAGGAACAACAACAACAACAAGTGGAACAATATGACATGATTCGCAAATGGGAGGCCCGAGAGAGGGAGAGAGATGCATACCCTCGCCCTATTATAGTAGATATCTAGGGGATCCTTAGGCAGGTAGGCCTCCTCAAGTTCTATGAGGAGGCTACATCCCTAAAGGTCCATAGTGTGTTTTTGAGATATCTTATCCGCAGGTGGAATGCCCACCGACAGGCTTTCCAGGTTGGTCCTGACCAGTGGTACACATCCACTAAGGAGGATATTTATTTTATTACAGGACTATCGAGGAGAGGGGTGGATTTTCCCTCACTCCCAGACGTGCTAGTTGGTTGTGTAGCAGGGAGTCAGTTAGTTTACTCCCAAAGATACATTGGAGCACATGTATTGTTTCCTTCAAAGTTTCAGGTACCTGGAGGTCAGTTACGTATAGGTGCATTTGGTAGATAGGATGTCCAGTGCCTCTCACTTATCATTTCGACCATTTTGCACAACACCAGTGACGGGAAACACATTAGTTGCTCACTTTTATATTATGTTGATTCTTTAGTATAGCATCCACGACTTGTCAGGTGGTCTACCATTTTTTTGCAATAGTTTTGTACAGCCTTAGATAGATGTCGTGCTGATGCACAAGGGAGGGTCAACTTCCCTTTTGCTTCAGATCTGTTTTGTTTATTTTTTGAGAGGTTTCTAGAGATGAGACCTAGTTTTTTTTTACAGCCTCGTAGGCTGATGTTAGAGGACCAGATGCACATGTGGGGGTAGATGATGCCAAAGAGGGGAGACACTATGTTTCCAACTAGGATATCGCATGATGCACTGGACTTACTAGCCAGTGTTGACGGACTGCATCCCTTCATTATGGTCCCATGTCCTTATGCTGGATTAGATTGGCGAGGGTGTCCCAACATCCTCTTCACAGATGATGAGCCGCCAGATGATAGAGGTAATATTACTGTTTTATTTATATTTATTCTAACATGTTTTTTAACTTGTTTTTATTAAATTGTGTAATGAAATTGTCTAATTATTGTTGTGTACTTGTATATATTTTGCAGAAATTGGCTCTTTTGATGGCGAGGAGATGCCGGATCCACCACATGATCCAAGTGTGGATCCTGATGACGATCAAGACATGGCCGATGCCGAGGATGACCATGATCAGGATGAGGCTGGTGCAGCAGAGAGACATGCTCTTGCTGGTGCACCGGTACCACCTTTTGTTAGGCGCAGTCGACCTAAGACTAGATATAGGATGGAGTTTGGCAACCAACTGAGTGCATTGATTTTTGAGGCGGGCATTAGTCACGCTCATTACAGAGACATATAGGTCGATTATAGGCTATTACGGATGTGGAGAGGCATGCCGTGTGACATGTACAACCTATTGCGGCATGTCGTAAAAGCTATGACAACTGTTACACGACTGAGGAGGATTGTCCCTAGCTATAGGCGTAGTTGAGTCGTGACACATGATGGATAGTCCATGAGCAGCGACTCATAATATCATGATCGTTCACCTCGCGCCGCGCCTGATTAGCATGAGGCTCCATTAGCAGCATCTAGTAGTCATCGTGAAGATGAGGCTGGACCATCGGCCATGTCCAGTCAGCATCCTGCAACATCCATCAGTACTAGTCATGATCATCAGCAGGCTGGACCATCGACCGTCGAGGCTCCACTATTGACTGAGTAGGCCTCCACTACTATTGCTTATTGATGCATCCATTAGTACTAGTGATCATGATCATGAGCGAGGTGCTGGTGTGACCATCGAGAGGTGCTGCACCCTTCTTAAAACGGAGCCTCCACTTGTCACCGCTATTGATGTTATACTACCACCAGTGCCTGATCCATGACATTTATATTACGGTTGTATATTTTTAACATTATTCAATTATATATATATATATATATATATAAAATACATGGACCATATATATATATATATATATATATATATATATATATATATATATATGGTCCATGTATTTTATGTTCATGTTTTAGTTGTACATAATCTACATGTTGGTGATCATCATGATGTGGCGCATATTGTTAGGTCATGTTAGATATGTTCATTTAATTTTTAGATTGCAGATAGATGTGTATATGTGATAGCATGAGTTATTTGACATGAGATGTATATTTGATGTTTGTGTTGTGATGATGTTTATATATAATGTTAATTTGATGTTTGAATGTGTTTTTTAGTCGAATATGATATTTGTACGATGGTTATCATGATCGTGATGATGTTTATTAATTAATTTCATATTAAATGACCATGATATTTATTAAATATTATGTCGTATGTAGTTTAAATTTTAATTGTATGTAAAATTGTAAAATTGTATTTGTATTTGTACTAATTGTAATTTTAACTGTAATCGTATGTAAAATATTTAATGTAAAATTTTAATTTTAATTGTAATATTTAATCTATTGTGAAATGATTGTAATTGTATATATGAAAAATTGTAAAATTGTAATTGTAATTCTAATTGTATGTATAATTCTAAAATTGTAATTGTATTTGTAATTGTAATTTTAATTGAATTGTATGTAAAATATTTGTAAAATTGTAATTGTAATTGTAAATGTAATTCTATGTAAAATTGTAAATGTAATTTTATGTAAAATTAAAATTGTAATTCTAATTCTAATCGTGATTCATGTATGTGAAATTAATGTAAAATTGTAATTGTAATTGTAATCGTAATTGTATGTAAAATATTTGTGAAATTTTACTTCTATTAATGTGAATATTTTAATTGTATTAATGTGAAATGATTTTATTAAAATATTTAAATTTGTAAATTTGCAAATAATTGTAAAATAACAAATCTAGAATAATACGAATTTTTGTAACATAATAAAGTTTAGAAAATAGTGAAAATAAATTCATGTACTTTTGAATTATAATTATTTTATTATGATCTTACATACAAAAAAAAAAATTTATACAGTCCAGTGCGTTATCATCATAACACACACCGGTGTGTCGTATTACGAAGACACACCAGTGCTTCACAACTCTTCCGCACCAGTCACGAATAAACACAAATTAAAAAAAATGCAAGTCTATTTTATTTAAGTGAAAAAAAAGGGGCAATTTGAAAAATGGGCGACAAAATATTTTTGAAAATCTAATTTCATAAAATAATTCTGTAAATACTAAACAATTTTCATTTTTTCAATATTTTTGCTAAAATTTTCAGTCAGATATTTGCAGGAGACAGACCTGGAGCAAGAGAGCACAAGAACACTGTGGAGCAGCGAAATATGTTCGAATAGAAGTATTAAGACAATCAGAAACCAAACCTATGGTGATTCAAACCATGTATCATAGAATTTCAAACCATCTCGTGATTAAATTTGATTATTTTTTTTACTTTTTTTCTGCAATTTTTTTACTTTTTCTGCAGTTTTATCCATTTTTACCCTAAACCCTTCATTTTTTAATTTTTTCCCTTTCTTCTCCCCATTTCTATGATTTCAGAATTAGGTTTTTTCATTTTAGATTGACATCTAACCCACGAGACGACTTGCATAGTCGGATCCCAATCCATTCGACCATTGCGTGAATTTTTTGAAAAAATGGATTTTTCTTTATTGGTGTACCCTACGTACCCTACTGTGCAAGTACTGTGTAATAAAAAAAAATGAAAACGAATTTTCTAAATCCATGTGCCATCTGAAATAGGGCACCTGTGCTCCATTTAATGAGGATAGCACCATATGGTCTATTACACTGTTTTTGCAGTGCGTTTATAATACCCCATGCGCCGTATGGTCTATTACACTATTTTTGTGGTGCGTTTATAATACCCAATGCACCGTACGGTCTATTATACTATTTTTCAATGCGGTTTTAATATCCCCACGCACTGACTACGGTGCATACCTCATGCAAGGTGCACCGATGTCTTGAGATTTATTTTCTACCTGAAAAGTTGAGAATTTATTTATAAATATATTAATGAATGATATGGTACAAGTTTCAGATTGATAAGAAATGACTGACAAGATATCAAGTAACAAAAATACTGATAACACCTCAAGAAAAGCAAAAAAAGCAAGTTCTTTGTAAATTCTTTATAAAAAATATCATTTTTGAACTATATGTAAGTTTAACTAATATGTATTTTTTACTGTATATCATGCAGAGCCACAAAATGATGAAGCTCGATATGCTTATTTCTGATCTAGGACCAGAAGAGCATAAAATTTTAATGGAAAAATTGCAAAAGGATGAATCAGGTGAATGAAAAATTACTATCGATCCAATATGAGTTTCTTTTTTTAATTATCATTAATAATATACTTAAAATTATTAGATAACATGTGCCAAAAAGTCTACTAATTCACATCTGTTTAGTGTTCTACAGGGACTAACAACTCAGAAAAGGAATGTTGTTCTAAGAAAAGAAAAGAAATAGAACATGTAAATGAAAATGAATTGCTCCTTAGCTCATCTAGAGTGGTGCTGGAAGTTAACGAAAGGGGGGAATTTTTTTACAAAAGTTTGAGGGATCTAGTGGAATGAATGTATAGATGTTCTTTCCACTTACAATACAAAAATCAATCCAATGATTCCAAGAACCAAATTTTATCTAAACTACAGGAAGAGTTTCCACTGAATTGGTCAATGAGACATGTCAGACTTTTAATAGAAAAGACGTACAACAAAAAAGAAGGAACGAAAAAGTAATATTTCTATAAATGTTGGTTTAGAATTATTTATAAATATCACTTTTCTTATATTTACCTTTCATATATCAATATAAAAATTAAATATTTTATTGTCATGTTACATTTTTAGGAAGAGTATGAAAATCTCAAAAGATGAGCGAGCTGATATCAGAAATATGCTAGTATGAATGTCCAAAAAGGTGTACAAGGAAATGGTCAAAGAAATGGACAAAATTGCATTGCTGGAGGAGCCATCTCAACAACAACGTACTTCAAATGTAATATGTAATCATTGAATTTTTCGATAATTAGGTACAATAAATAAACAATTTAGAATTAAATATTAATTTTCAAGAATTTTCTTGCAGAAAAAAAAAGAAAATGGAACCCATTCAGCACATAAAATAGGACGACAAGGAAGAAAAGGGTTGATCTCTAAGTTTGTGAGTAATTTTTACTTCCTTATAACAACTTAACTAGATTTCATTTTTGTATTTTTTAAGTTGTTTTACAAAAATCATCATTGAATGTCTTCAAATAGGTGCTAACATACAAAGAAGAACCATTAGACGAATTGATTGAAATTGGGTTAAATATGGGTTGTGAGTATATGTTGGCATATCATAATTTAATTGTGGAATTCATAAGCATCTGTCGATCTTTTTTTACTTAGCTCTGTCTATAATTAATAGAACAAAAACATATTTTATATTAAATATATGATTTTTTATGGGGTATAAAACTTGCAGGAAACAAAGTATGGAACTGCACCAACAGATGAAATTTTGAAAGATGGCATGGTACATGGTTTTGAAAGAATGTGTATATTTTATGAGTCAATTGTTGCTATGGTATGTCATTTTTCTTTTCTATTTACATTGATGTATATTATTTAATATTTCAATTTTCATTATTCTCACCAATGTTTTTACACTCATTTCAATTTATTTTTATGTTTGTAGATGGAAGGTGAAGAAGAAGAAAAAAATCAATGCCGTGAACAAAACATTCCTGAAAATAACCCAAGTCATGGAAGTAGCTCTAGCAGTGACAATAGTTCAAGCGAAGAATGATGATCAATATGTTTGGATATCAAAGCAAGGGGTTTTATTTTTTGAAATATGTTTGTGAAATCAAACATTTTGTTTAATGTAATGGACATAGTGTCCCAATTGAAAGACAAAGGGATACGAATAACTATCCCATTTTGTATGATAAAGACTGTCTTGTTCATATATATATATATATATATATATAATCATATAATCATCAAATATGTTTTAATTTATTCTATTGTGTTCTCCATTTTCATTCTTAAATGCACTAATAAAAATTTGATTCATATGAATATTGTTATAAGATATATATGTGTCGAATTTTGATGAATAATGAATTTAAAAGAATCACAATAATTGGACTGTCATAGGTCGATGTTTCTAAAAAAAAAAATGAAACCATTGCGTGTCAGTAACTGTCGACCAGTGCATTTATGTGTCTATACATACCAGTGCCATTGTACGATCTATGGGTACCGCACAAATAACGATACTAGTTATAAATATTGGTTCGTTCGTGTGATACTGCGTACTGGGGCGTTTATGTATCTATAAGCACCGGTGCATTTTTACGATCAATGGGCACTGCACGAATACCTATACCAATTATAAATCTCGGTGCCTTTCTGTAATATGACACACCAGTGCATCATAAAGGTATACGCACTGGTGCGTTGATACAACATATGGGCACCACACAAATCCCAAGACCAATTAGAACGACCTCATGTGTTGTATGACCAACACTACGCTTGGTGCGGTTTTACACCTAAACGTACTGGTGCGTTCGTTCGACTGAGACAGCCCCAGGGTGCCGTCTTCATGTACGCACCAGTGCATTAAATCCAGAGTAGTGCACTGATGAAAAAACATCTGTAATAACATCCAACTGCCCATTTTTTTATTTGTGTTGAATTTCCATTAAAAGCTCCACCAAAACCTCTGTAACCATAAATGGATGTTGTAGAAAATGTTTTTTTGACAATTTTGGCCAATTTTATAACAATAAAAACCTCCTTTATAACTTCCGCTAGAGGGTATTTTCCTTGTGGTATATGCTTGATAGACAAAAGATTGAAGTTATGTACAAAGAATTCAATCTATACTCTGAATCAGGGGATATTTGACATGTCCTACCATTGTAAACTAATTTCTGGAATAGCTGGAATTGAGCATGAAATTGGATGGTCACTTGGAACATGTCAGTTCAACAGATAAGTTGCATATGCTCGTAAGATCTATTAGTAATAAAAGTTCATATGCATGAAATGAAATTATGTTTGCAGGTGACCAAGGAATTCATATGGATATGTCATATTCTTTTATTATTGTGCTGGATGTTTTAGCTCATTGATATTGATAAATTGTGTTTGGAACTTTTGACATGATGCTTAATGATTGAGATATGTCTATAATTATAGATCTTACCACGATCACACATTTTGATTTGACATGATTTGAGCTGGCGATAGTTGATTTTCCCATATGAAAATGCTATGTGTACATAGTGGCCTTCAGTGTCATATGTGGGTATTCAGAAGTATGGGTCTGTATTGGCCACTGTGTTCCTAGCACAATGGGTGTTATGACTCAGTATGAAGATGGAATATGCATGACTCAATATTGATGTGTATGCACTTTCATATAGTGATGGAAATGACCTATAATGACATTTTAAATGACAGACTTAATAACTTGAAAGTAAATGAAGTCACAACTTAATATGAGCTTTACCTGTCTCTGGTTGAAAGAATTGATATTATGAAATCAAGGACTTCGATAATAGTTTTGGTTTGGATTATAAAATATAATGAACTGACTTTGTTGACAGAACATTGATTTATGTAAAACTGGTTATATTGGCATGGTAAGGTATTATGCTTCTAGACAACGTTATGCAATGCAAGCTGTTGGATTCATATTTTTCTATATTTGACAATTATATGGTGAAGTAGGGATAATGAGTTCCAAGGTATGGCCTTGATTTTTATTATGGTTTTGATTATACATACTGATGGTATACCCTTGAAATGTGATGAGCCTCTTACAATATAAGTAAGAGGCAGATGGCTTCTAAATATTGTAATGATGTATCATGGCATGATGAATCAAATTCTGGAAATAAATACCATGTTGTAATCGTATTTAAATATCTTTGTGTAATGTAAATCCTTGGACACTCTCATTTAAAGTTCAAACGTAGTTGAACATGACATGGCATCTATTACTTGATTGAAGCATTGATGCTCTTCTTTGAACATCCACTCGTATATGATGTGTATATAACATGATTAAATTCATGATTGAACTGCTTCGTTCAAAATTTCCACCAAACATGTTCTATTTCTTCTACTCTTAAAGGTTGAGATATTTCTCTAATGACATGTAGCTACATGGATGAACTGTTTATGTTTGGGATTATTATTGATGAGATAAATTAGATGATGCCTTAGTATGATATCTTCCATGAGATATTGGATGAGAGGCCCATAGCATGACCGAGGTCGGGTACAATGCTGCTAGCAAGGCTAGATATGAGGAAGGATGTAGAAGATCCTTAGAGAGCTATCTAAGAACGATTTGGATAAAACATGGATACATTGTGACAAGAGAATCCCATAATCATATAGTTGGGATTGTGGCTTCTCCATTCATTGAGAGAGTGTAGTTACTCGAGACAAGCTTAGGCTTGTGATTTACACCTTACTAAGAGGGGGGCTGATTATGGTATCCTTGTGTGATTAACACCTTCATGAGAGGGAGGATGATTACAGTATCTTGTTATGATTGGTATATTGTTCTGATTTACTTTATTATATATGTTCTAACATACCACTTTTTTTGATGTCCTGTATGAACAGGAATCAACAGATACCATACGAGAGAAACATGGATCGAGGACATTGAACCAACTCTTCCTACTTTTCTGAGCTCCCAAGATGGGCAATTGAGATAGAGGGATCCTGGGGCTGAGGGAACTATGAAAAATAGGGTGTATTCCCCATTTGTTACCCATACGGCTATGCTTCTCTAATATATTCATAGGGCCAAAGAATGTTGGTCCCTTGATTGGTCTTTGTAGAATATAGCCTAGTTGGCATCATACCCACAAGCAGGGCTTGTTGGGAATACCACTCCTCATTTGGCCAACGAGTTGAGAATGTACTTGGGGTGTACAACGTAAGTAAACTATGATGCAAGTGTTCTACCACTTGACTATTCAGGGTCATCGATGGGAATATCAGTAGGAAATACGATGGGTTGAGATAACCCTATGTGGTTCTAGGTTGAGATTATGCTCCCCGATGTAATACCAGGTTTGAGATGGTATACCATGTGTGGATGGATATACTATTTCTAGATATGGGCTTTTAGAGGAATAACTCCCCCATGAGATTCTGGGTCAAGATGTGCTTCACGATGTGGTTAAGGTTGAGGCATTCTCCTTTATGATATTATCTTTGATTATGATTGATGATGATATTCCAGGTATTGTTCAATTGTCAAAGAATCCAGGATGTATCTTGATGGATGAAGGGTGGTAGCCTAAGATCCCATTTGGTGACAAATTCTTCTTCTTCTATATTTGAGAATGTTCAACATAGGAGCAAGTAAAATCAAGAGATAAGAAGAAGTAAGCATGAGAAGTGGATTGATGATTTATGATGAGAAAGATACACAACATGACAACTACATGCTCGAGATGATCAATGACGATACATGATAATGAATGAAGATAAAATAATGGCATATTGATCGATGAACATATATTGGCAGGTGGAATTCTCCCCAGTTGAGATGGGGTGTTAAAATTATGAAAATGTGGTAAAATTCCACTATGGATAGCTCTTATGGTCAAGATTATAATTTCATTATATTCCTCTTTTCTAGAGGACCAAAATCGACCTATATATTTCCCCAATTGGTTAAGCGAAAGTTGAATTATAAATTAATTTATTTATTAAAGTGAAATGGAATGGGTCTGCCTAACCACATGTGGAGTTAGCCTTAACCCCAAGTGGTCATACAGGAAGGCTATAAATATAATTATCCCCAAGCTCACTCTTCCACATTCTCTGATGTTATATTATTCATTTTTCCCTGGTATTGGTCCATATTTTTATGTATTGGTTCGCACAAGTACGTCAAGAGAAGCTCGTGAAAAGGATTGGGATTAGAGGCAGATGCTCTCATTTGATTTGAGTATACTAGGTTAGAACCATGGGCATGCCATAACTTAGCTAGAACAACCGTGGGTAGAACGTTTTCAGGGTGTGGCTAGGGTGCCGGGTTGATGAGGACCTCATCCGTGGGCACAAAACGTCTAGGTTATGGGTAAGGAGCCTTCAATGAGAGTCTGAGTCTTTTAAGTCAATGGTTAAGGGATTTGATGGATAAATCTAGGTTAGATCACATTTAGTTTATTAGTCGCTCAGTCATAGTCACTTCAGAATTGTCTTTGTCAGCATCCTGGATTGAGATATAGGACTTGGTAATTGAGATTACTTGGTGATCTATCATATTCATGCTCTTGATGTTGTAGATCTATATATCTATAGATATGTTCTATGTATTTCAACTACAAGACGTATCTAATAGCATCACTCTACAGCACCTATATTCATCAATAGGCTTCAGCCAGTGTCAGTGAATCTCCGTCCTCAGAATCAACTTCCTTCAACAGAAGTATGTTTATGGATTTATTATGCGTATGCTAGCTGTTTTATGCATTATGAAGATATGGATCTATAGATCATTGTACTCTTGTTACTAAATAAGTGATGACGATATAGAAGAAGAATTTGAATTAGTTTTCCCTATATAGTGGTTGTTTCCCTTATTTCGGACCAATCTTGGTGTCTCTATGTGTTCATGCTTATCTTCTATTATTCCTTTTCATTCCACTGGTTAGATGATGGTGAAAATGTTGTTATTTATCCATAGTTTCATATTATGATGGTTAATAATATAAGTTTGAATAATGATATAATTATTCTGGGTTAAAGTTTTTAGAGTCATTGGGACTAGTGATTCATGAATGACATGGTTCTTGGGTGCGTCCATATTCCATCCATTTTAATTGATTATGTACCCTAAATATTAAATATTCACATCATAACTAAGCATTTATGTATATTAATGTATAATATATGTTGTCATTAGGTGATTATGTCCTACTCAATGTGTTACAAGTTTCTTGCCTTTGCCAAGCCAAAGATGAGGATTTCATCCAAAATAATACCAAAAAGGAGTTTATGAATTGTTTGAATATATCATCCATCATCCTCATGGGTCCTAGTATATCATTACTCAAGAAAAAAATGCACAATTAGCCACTAAAAAGGGAATTATTTACACTTAAATTTTTTCTCCCATACATTAGTTTGTTCTAGTGGAACTGGGTGGTAGGTTGAATTTGAATAAATGTTACTGAATAACCTGGAACCCTTGAGACGATTAAGAATATTTTCAATATGAGGGAATGTGTATAATTTCGTGAATATCTATTTATTCAAGGTATATAATTGATACAAAGTCACCGTGTACCATATTTATTCACACCAACTTCGTTGAAAACATAACTTTTATATGAGATCATGAATTTTTTGGTTTATTCATCATTCTTTGAAATGGACAATATATGAATCAGACCCTTGGGTGATGAGGCACTATCTATTAAGTCAATGGAAGGTTTGGCCTCACAATGGAAAGTAACCCTTCTAATAAAATTTGATAGGTCTTTGTAATCTTTTAAAGTCTTCTTTACCTAGTTGTACTATGTAAAAATACCTCATCTTAAAGTTGTGTTTGTTGTGGTGACATTACATAACACTTCATATTTTATGTGTTTTATGCCAAAAGATAATAAAATTTATTGGTTGACTCAGAGGTATGATCCTTGGTTAACTAAAAAAGGTGTATGGTTAAATATATGAAATCATTTGTAGCCTCAATATCTTGATGACATTAGATAAGGTCAAGTTATTGTAGCTCTTGACGTCAACAATTAAATGTAGTCAGGTCCCCTTCACCCAGATCTATGATTGGAATATGTACTCACCCTCCTCAAGCTCCTCAAAATATTATAGTTCTATCTTGCTAGTCCCATTTGTAGTACTAGGTTTTTCATTGATGATTTAGTTACCTTTATCCCACTTCAAATAAAATTACATGCTAGGATATGAATATTTTTATTTTATCTTATCTAGAATTATCCTAATTTGAACCAAAATTCAAGCTACGGTCACAATATATTTTTTAATCTTAGCCAAAAGAAATTATTTAAAGTCATAATCATTAATTTTATTCCAACGGATCTTGTGGAACTCACATCACTTTCTACTTTACTTATTTTATTTCCTATCACTCCTATTTGTATGTACCTTGGATTGATTATCTCTAGCATCGATATCCTTTCTCTATCCCCTGTTCTACAAATTAGAGCATATTTTTCTATGCTTTAATTATGGAATATTTGGAGATCCTACAACCCACGTATTCCACTACTTTATTTTTTACTCAATCTTGATACCATATCAATAAGTGTCTCTTATTCAGGACATATCCAAAAATCTGATATTTTTTTAATGTAGCTATATAGGCTAATTTTTTACAATAGAAATATTTATCCCCAAAAGCTCTTAATATCTATATTTGAGTGTAAAATATGGAAGATATTGGTTTACCCTAGCACTATCTAGTCTTTTTCTTGTTGTAGACTTGTCCATCTCCTGTAATAGTCATTGTAGCTACAAATAGGGTAATAATTGTTGGGGTCCTATGATTTGGCAGATTGGCACACCAAATGACAAGGAAACATGATACCAGTCTTTAGATTTCTAGGACCTAGCCTTCCTAGACTCAGAGAGGGATCTCTCAGGTTGTTTGTAAAGGATATGTGCTTGTTTGCTTTTAAGGGTTGATTTTAGGCTAGTTATTAAGTATGAGGTTTGTTGTTTGTTTTGATTGGGTATGATGATCAGAGAGCATAGATAAAATGAGGAAATTTCTAAGTCACTGGGCAATGGAGTCAAATGAAAGTCATGATAAGTTCATCAATGGATCAGGGAGTATCATAGGGAAAATCTAACTTGGCCAGTGGATCTTCAAAGTTTTAGGGATAATTAGGTGAACATTAAGGATAAGAATGAAAATTAGGACAAAGGGAAATTAAGAATCCTTTATCATGTAATTTAAACAAGAGAAATATTTCAAGGTAACTGTTTTGAAGCAAGCCAAAGGACAGGGAAAACCATAGACTTCTTTGGACAGACTTTTAATAAGAAAACATTTCAGACAACAATCCAGCAATCAAAAGACTACTTTTAGATAATAAAACATGTAAGATAAATAGTGAGAGGAGCCTAATATCAAACAGAAATAATCTAATCTGCCTTTGACTAACTCTTTAGGGGTCTTTCAACGCAACATTTTGAGGCAGTCCAGAGGATAGGGCGCACCATAGACTTCCCTTGTTTATACTCTACTAAGAACACTTTAAGAAGATCTTTAAAAACAATATCTCAAGTTGTACTCAAAGGAGGATGGAATCACCACTAATTTCCTTGGTTTCACTCTATTAAAATCATTTCTTAAAACAAGCTCTCAAGCCATACTCAAAGGAACATGGACTTACCAAAAGAGAAACTCCTTGGTTATACTCGATTGAAATATTTCTACAATAAAAATCTAGATGAAACTGGAGGGAAATTAAGAATCCTCCAATCAGACCTTGCAGAAGAAAACATTAAGACAGTGAAGAGTAAACAGAACTAAGGTGCTTTCAAAAGACATTTCTTAGTCTAAAACTTTTACTCTACTGTAACAAAGAAAGATGGAAACATAATGAAAATAGGAAATAACAATAACATATAGAAGCACTTCACCAACAGCCAAGCTCAGGGATCCAGTGATCTAGCCTCCTCCATCAATAAACAAATCAGGGCATCCACAAGATCCAAGACATCAAATTTCCTTCAACTTCCAAGAGACTATGTATTACTTCAAAGAGTCATCAAATGGCAACAATAAAATGAGTTCAGATGCAGTATTTATGCTGCAAATGAGGAGGTGAGGTTAAGATAGATTTTGAGTATCATTTATTACAAAGTGCATTCCTAACCTTGAAAACCATGCAAGGACTGAGGCAGGAATATCTGCAGCTAATTCTCTGTTTCAATAACTCTATCTTAACTTCTAAGGAAAAATAGGTGAAATGTTTGACTTTAAGGCCTTTTCTTAACTTTAGAATAACTGTTTTGACAGATAAAAAATATCTCTAACTGTGTAATAACTGCCCAATGCCTTTATGAAAAGAAATCATGCTATATATGGCAGTTTAGTCTTTGGAGGAGTAACTTCTTCCTTGTTGAGTTTTTCAAAGCTGTATTTGGGTAAAGCATGTCTTTGTTTAATCATAAAACTCTGCCTTAGGACTTTGAACTTTGATTTAGCCTTTATAATTTGTCTTATTGTCTTTATCCTCTATCTCTGCTTTATGACTGTTTGTTCATTTATCCTTTGTTTTTGAACCTTTGACTTTCATCCTTAATCACTTTCTTTATGGCTAATGTTCTGTGTTATATCCTTTGATTTAGGATTAGGCCATTAATCCTTCTGTTCTTTCTTTTTCTTCATTGCTGCTTCTGACTGTTTGTATTTGTCCTTTATTTGTAGGGAGGGTTTCTTCATGGTATGAGGGTTTATAAGCAATCGATGATCATGATTCATCAAGGGTTAAGCCTTTATGTAAACCCCCTGGCCTTATTTTATGTGTATTTACCTCATGGATCATCATCCAGAGGTTATTTTGACCATTGGATTTCCCCTTTGGGCATCACCACCATTAAAACCTACACAAATCACAAAACAATGTTAGTTTAAAAACCTGTAGGAGGGGTAAAATTGCAATTTTTGGGTTTTGAGATGTTGGGAGGCGTGTTGCAGAGGAGGAGGAGGTGCAGGGGCATGGTTCCAAAGGTGGAGCCATGGGAAAATTAAAACAGAGGTGAAGAACTTTTATTTTGGTGCGTTGAGGGAAAAAGTGGTTTTAGAAAACCACGACGGTTTATCGCACGAGTTGATGGTGGTAAGTGGTATTGAGTGGGGGCTATGCAATTCCATTAAGTGATTTCCGCGTGGCAGGGAAAAACCACCCATTTAGCGTGGGTCGGGGGTTGTTAAAATTTATCACAAGATTCTGTGCAATATGGAGTTTGAGCCGTCGGATCTTGAGGAGCGAGATCGACGGTGCGGAAAGAGTTCGGGAGCAAGGTGTAAGTTTTGGGAGTGGAGCCTGGGACAAGTGTCAATATTTTATTTGATGAAGGGTTAAGTGGAAAGCGGGTCTCGAGAGCGATGATGTGGCAGCTTTGTCGTGTAGCGCGGGGTTGCATTGATGCGGGATGAAGGGAAAGGATGCAATGACCGTTGGATTGGGCTTTTGGATCGAAATCAATGGCAGAAGCAACCCGAAAGAAAATAAAGAGGCCGGGTGAGGTAAGGGGACTCGCCTTAATATTTAAAAGGCTTGGGGGGGTGTATAAACCAAAAGGGCAGAGGTGTATTTTTAAATGGGGACGGGGCTAACATATAGCAGAGGGTAGTGGTTTTATGCAACTAAGGGGCCAAGGCTTTAAGCTTGAAAGGGGCTTAAAGGCCTATTTCATAAAAGGATGGGTTTAATACAAAAAACATGTTTTTTTGCAAGTTTTCCAAAGATCTGATAGAATAAAAGTTTAAGTTTTAAACAATGTAAAAGGATTTCTAAATTGTTTAAGGCTTTTTAGGGGAAAAATAATGACTGAGGAGGGTTTTTAGAGGGAGAAAAAGGGGATGAATGAGGGTGTAGAGGAGGTGATAATATGAGGCAAAAAGGCCTAGAAAATGGACTCTTATTTAGAGCAACATGGTAAAACTTGAGAAGGCAAAATATGAAGTTTTTAATGAATCAGTTAAATTTAGGATGATGAAGGTAGTGAGATTTATATAACTCACAATATTTCTCAAATATTGTTTCTAGAAATCTAGGAGTATAACTTAGTCATCTTTTGATATCAGCAAAAAATATTGATGACTAATAGTGGCTCCACTTAGGGAGGGAAACTTTCTTTTCAAGGTGTCTAGAACCTCCAGTTTATCAAATCTCTGAGTTTCAGCAGACTAGTGCCTTATCCATTGGGCATATTTTCCCTTCTTTTCTTTTGATGATATTTATTTGAAATGACAACATTTAGTGAATCTACAACATGTGATTTCTTTTGACAGCATTTCTACCTACCCAATCCTACTTGTCCTAACATTTTTTCTTCTTCTTTGAGTGCACTTGCATTGGAAAACTCTTTGACTTTTTATTTTTGAAAACATAAATAAAATATCTATTCCTATCCTTATTTCTTCCAAGAGTTCAGATTAAACTGTTGAACTCTTTTTATTTTCTACCTGAACTATTTGACTGCCAAGGTTAAGCTATTTGGCAGTCTTGATTCTCTAGATATTGACATGAAATTTAAAGCATGGTTCAAATCAGAATTAGACAGTCTGATTAACCATGGTTGTGGCATTTGGAACAAACTTCACACAAACATTATTTGCATAAAAGTAAATTTAGAAATATAAGGCTATGATTTGTCTTTTGTGAGGCATCCTTATCTATCTCTTTGGTTCCGTTTTGGATATGTGGAACCGACATCTTTATATTTTCCTAATCTATCCTTCTTGATAAGTCAAGTCTGAAACAATCTTGACAATCATTGCTTCTACTAACTTATTAACATAAATTTAACGAATGTTCATCCATGATTAGGCTAGATGACTGAACAAGATATCATTTTGAATGAGCAATGGAATTTAGACTTGCACACTTTCAGCAGTATTTTTTTTTTTGGGTATGGGGTTGTACCTCTTTTGAATTTGCCCTCTTTTCCTTTTTTTCTTTTAGTGTTTTCGTATTTTCTTCAATCTTTCTCATGTGATGTTATGTATAATGAGTGAAAAATTTGAATCTAGGACTCTTGGGAGAAATAATGTTTGAGCATCCTGCCATTGTCAGGACCTCCAAATAATTCTTCTCCATTCAGCCCTTGTAAGAAGAAAGCATTATGACTCCTAATGGAATGAATGACATAAGGTCGTTTCCACAAATTCTCAAATTTACCATGTTTACCTTTGTCTTCCCTTGTAGAATCCCGTTTCAAGACTGTATCTCCAACTTGGAAGTTATTTGATTTGGTCCTTCTGTCAAAGATCCTCTTGATGTTTTCTTGAACTGCTTGTGTCTTTTTGTACACGTCTTCTCTTGAATATTGTAAATGAATGGTTTGATTTAGCCTTCTTTTCATGTCATTTTCTTCTGTTTGTACTTCTTGGAGAATTTTCATGACTGGCACTTCCAAATATGTAGGGAAGACTTCATCTAGGCCATATACCAGCTGATAGGGGGACATATTTATTGATTTATTGGTGGTTAGCCTATCAGCCCATAATGCATGAACCAGCATACCATGCCATGATTTCTGATTTTGATCCAGAAATCTTTTGATAATATTGATCAGGCCTTTATTAGAATATTTAGCTAGGCCATTTCCTTGGGGGTAGTAAGCTGTGGAATGCCCTAATGTGATATGATATTTATAGCAGAAGTCAATCATTCTTTTGGATTTGAAGGCAACGACATTTTTTGTAATGATATTTCTAGGACAACCAAAACGGAATAGTATGGTTGTTTCAAAGAAATTGATAAATAGCATTCCTAGAGGGGATGGATTCTATCCATTTGGTAAAATAATCAGTGGTAGTAAGGATCCACTTATGTTTGGAATATGATTTTGGGTGAATTTCTCCAATAAATTCTAAACCCCATTGCTGAAAGGGAGCCTCAATATTGATGGGGTGCAAAGGTAAAGGTAGGAGTTTCCTCTTTCCATAAAAAAATTGACACTTATGGAAGTCATGACTAGTTTTTGAGTATCAGGGAAAAGGGTGGGCCAATAATAGCCAGCTCTGAGGATGTCGTTTAATGTGGTATTCTAGTAAAGGTGGCCTCCACATTCTCCCTCATGCAGCTCATGCATGATTTTTCCTGCATCATTCTCAAGCAAACATTTAAGCAATATACCAATAGCATTTTTCCAATATAACACTCCATCTAAAATGCAGTAATTTAAAGCTAACTCCATCAGCATATTAAAGGACATAAATGATATCATTTAGAAGGAGGAGTATTAAGATAGAGAAGCACATAAATGATATCAGCATACCAAGGTGAATTCAAAAATATTTCTTCAATGTATGGAGGGGTGAATTCTTCTGTTTCTTCTAAAAAATCAACCATGTTTAAATATAATGCTCAGAAATTTGATTCTGCCATGAGTTTTGCTAATCCTTGTCCTTTAATTAGCTTGGTAGGCCTAATTTCTAAATCATATTCTAAGATAATTGCAATCCATTTTCCCCCTTTACCATCAGGGTGTTGACTTAGAATGTCCTTGATAACTGTATGTGGGACAAAAGGAATGATATCAGAGTCTAAAATGTAGACTCGGAAGTCTTTCAGTGCTTTTATCAAGGCTAAGGCATGTTTCTCCATGATATTATATTTGAGTGGAGCATCTCTTAAGGCTCTACTAAAAAAGGATATTGGTTGGTCTTGCCCTACATGATTATTTCGCAACAACACTACAACAATGGTGTGTTTAGAGGCAAATGAGAAAATGTAGAAATCCTTAGTGAAATCAAGACTAATAATAACCGGGGTTTGAGTGAGAGATTGTTTCACCAGTTCAAATGAATGTTTGACTTCTAAGGTCCATTTAACCCATGTTTCCCTTTTTAGCATGTTTGTGATATTTCTCAAAAGTTCAGCAAGGTTGGGGATGAACCTTCTCAAAAAATTGATCTTTCCAATGAAATATTGCAATTCCTTGAGGTTTCTAGGATGGTTGATTTTCAATATGCCTTCAATCGTTTTAGGGTCTACTTTGATTCCCTCTTCAGAAATTATGTGGCCAAGAATTTTTCCTTCTTGGAGACCAAAGAGTGTCTTTTTGGGATTCAAATATAAGCCATATTTTCTACATTTCTCAAAAACGTTTCTGAAATGAATCAAATGTTCTTGATCAATTTTGGAGAAAACAGTGATGTCATCAAGGTAAATGATTATAAAATAGCTTATGTCTTCTGAAAATGCTATGTCCATGGCCCTTTGGAATGTGGCCCCTGCATTCATCAAACCAAATGGCATTTTAACATACATGAATGTACCTGAAGGTGTGGTGAAAGCAGTTTTATGTTGATCACCTGGGAGTACTAGCACTTGGTTGTAGCCTGAAAAACCATCCAACAATGATATTCTTTTAGATCCAACCACCTTTTGAAGTATGCATTCCATTTTGGGCAAGGGATAATTATCTTTCATGGATGCTCTGTTCAAATTCCTAAAGTCAATGCAAAGCCTAATTTCCCTGGTCTTCTTCCTAACAGACACAAGGTTAGAAACCCACTGTGAGTATCTAAGGGGAACTATGATCCCAGCATCATACATCTTTTTTATCTCTTTCTCAACTAAAGGTAATAAAATAGGGTTTATCCTTATTAGTTTTTGTTTGAAATGTTTCTGATTTTCCTTAAGAGGAATTTTGTGTTGAATAATGCTGGTATCATATGATTTTAGATCTTTGTACCCCCATGCGAACACATCTCCAAACTCCTTGAAAATTTCAATATATTCCTGTTTGATATGAGTAGGAAGAGTGCTAGATAATTTGATCATTTTGGCCTCATTTATGCTGCCTATGTTATGTTATTCCACATTAGTTTCTGTAGGCTCCATATTTGGTTTTTTAGCTACATCATTGAAGTCAAAAAGCTCCTCTAATTGTGTAAGGCCCCTTGGTATTGAATCATTTTTACATTGTAAAACTTCAAGGTCCTTTTGGTCTAGTTTGTTTAATATTTCGGCTTTATAAAGAAAATTGGTTTATATTAGCAGTAGAGGACATCTCTATTTCATGGGCTTGTTTTTCATCAAGATAGTCTTTTTCATGGCTTGAGATATGTGTTGGTTCAACAAAATCATTTCTTGATTATAGCAATTCATCAATGTGTTTATCACCCTCAAACACTTGCCAATATTTTTCATTGTCAGGGACTGTAGGCCTATTTTTAACTTTGACATTGAATTTCTCATTTACCTGGGGTATTTGGCAATTGCTGGTAGCAAAGGCAAGTTCATTTGCAAGGTTATTTTTAGCTCTAGGGATGAAGGCAAGTTCATATTTTCAAAGGTTTTCAGGAGCTCTAGGGCATCATTTCTATATTCTCTTAATCTTGGGTTTTTGGCTGAACACTACCCTTTTATCTACCTAATAATCAACTCTGTATCTCCTTGGACTGATATTTTCATGGCTCCTAAATATTTGAGCAAATGTAGGCCGAGGAGGAGGGCTTAATATTTTGCAATGTTATTGGTGCATAGGAAATCAAGTTTGTAAGCATATCCATTGTTTGTATTATGTATCCATACACCAGCTCCAGAACCTATTTTTCTACAAGAGCCATCAAAGCTCATTTCCCAAAGTGTTTCTATTTCATGCTCATTGTCATTTTTCTATTTAGGGCTGCTAAGTTTAAGACTGTCAGATTCTTCTTTCAGAGACATATTTGACTGTTTAGGTGGACTTAACTCCATCTCATTTTCCTTTTCTTGTTGGTTGATTTCATCTTCATTGTATAAGATAAAGGAGTCTAAATCTGAATGAATAGAGTAAACAAGAGTGTTGTTTGGCATATCTATGTTTCTTACAATAAATTTCATATGAGATTCTCTATACAATCTTCTAGTTTGATTGAAAACTAGAATGGTAGCATAAGACAAGTCCAATTGAAGGCTACCCTGAAGTTTGGCTCCCAATGATCTAGATAAAAACATGCCATACTTTGGGAGAATGTCAGCAGCCACTATGTCCATAACTATACCCTTAGCAGGAATTTGTGCCAGATTGACACATAAATCCTTGACAAGACCTAAACATTTGACTCTGCTTGAATCATAGGAATATAGGTCCTTGTAAGGTTTAGTAATTTCTAGGCCTAATCTCTCCATCACTACTTTTGGCATAAGGTTGTGAGAGGCACCAAAGTCTAGCATGGCATTGTGTAAGATTTTATCATATATATTTAAGCTGATATAAAATGGAGGAATGGTCCCTTCTTGGTATTTTCCTTCTACCTCAGGACCAAGAAAAAATTATGGTTTATCATCTGTCAAGTTTAAAGTATCAATATCATTGCCTATATTCAAAGCTTTCAAAACTTGATTTTTATATATATCCTCGGTCACTAGTTCAGCTAAGGGTATGCTAATTTTGATCTTGGAAATTTCACCCTCAAGGCTGAAAGGGACTAATTTTTTTGACATATTTACATATGTTTTTTCAATCATAGTATTTTCAACAATTCTGATTTGCTGAGTTTTATTAGGACTGTTATTTAGGATAGATTTCTTAGGGCCACTAGCAGAAGTACTAGGGCAGCTTTGGTCAACACTTTGCTAATTGGTTTTGTCTTTGTTTGAGTTAGTCTTTTGAGTCAAAGTGTTATTACTGTTTGTTGTCTTTTTAGGAAGGTTTTCTGAAGTTTTCCTAACAACAGTTTTTGTGTTTTTATCATTGGAAATTTCTGGGTTCCTTTTGCTTCTAAGATCATACTTTCTGTGTACCTCCATTATTGCATTTTCAAACTCGAACTGGTAATCTTTAAAATCCTCATGCTAGTTTTCAATTTGTTCTGAGGAGAAGAAACCTTGTTCTTCTTCAGTGAGGAAAGCATCTGTCTCACTGTCTGATCCTATCAGACGTACATGATTTTCCTCCAACCTTTCAGTTTCCGTTTCTTCTTCTTGATCTACATAGTTTTGTTGAAAGGGAGGTCTAATTTTCTAGTCATTATCTCTTTATCTATCTTGAGTAGGGTCTCTTCTGAAATTCATATTTCTACTTCTGTTTTGGGGATTGATTTTGTTTTCTCAAGGAGGCACTCTATCATTTAAGTTTATTTTCTCAAGCATTCTTTCCATTACCCTTACTAAGTTGTCAATTTTGGCATCAGATGATGAGGTTGATGCTATTGTTTCATATTTGTATGCGACTCTTTTCTCTGATTTCAACCTAGCTCTTTTCTCAATCAGATTTTCCTCTACACTTATAGCTGCCCTCTGCATATCTTCTAAAGTTAAGGGGTATCTTTCTCTTAGCTGGTAGGCCATGTCTAGGTCAAAGCCTTCAGGAAATTTAGCTAAGGCTAAGCCTAGTGGAGGCTTCATGTTTGGGGGAAGTGCATTGTAAACACTACTGAATCTAGTGCAATAAACTTGGACACTTTCCCCAGTGTTTCTTTTGAGGTTTCTATATTCTAAAAGGATTTGTAGAGGGTTCTTTTTGATTTCCCATTTGTTTATGAATGTTTGGTATAGAGAAGGGAGATCATTTATGCTATTAGGAGTTAAGATTTTAAACCATTTTTTGGCTTCTCCTCCTAAAATTTGGGAAAATATTCTCATCTTCATGGTCTCTTATTCTATTTCCATGTAATCAAAAGCATCATCCATTTTATCTACATGCTGTTGGGTAGTAGTAGATTCATTTCCAGTGAAATAGGGAATTCTAGATTTATAATCATTTGGTAAAGGAACCAAGGGTTGAGGTAACACAAGTGGGGCATACCATGCTACCATGGTAGGAGCAAATGGGGGATTTACAAGAGGTGGATTTGTGAAAGGGAAAGTGGGGTGAAATGGAGTGTTTTGAACAGTGGAAGTATGGATGGGTGTGTTGGAAATGTTTGGACCAGAAAACTAATTTTGAGCAGATTTGTTATGGAAGGAGATAAAGTGATGAAGAAGCTAAAAATTAGGTGGAGTAGAAGGAGAGGCTTCTCTACTAGATCTTTGTTGCAAATTTGTGGGCTCAAGGTCAGCCTGGTTTATGTCACTATGTGACTTGGTTCTAAATAGGTTCTTTGTATGAAACAAGTCAAAGTGAGGATCTTTTAAGACTGTAAGGTTTTCAAGGACAGATCTTGTTCTTTGGATAGTATTAACAATAGTTAAATTTCAAGCTCTAGAATTTTGCCACAAAATATTTTCTGGATCATCAACTATGGTAGGAGGATTAGGGTTAGGATGAGATCTGGTATTGATCCTATGTGAAGCTAGATTTCAAATTCAAAATTTAGAGAGGTTAAAAGTGTAAGGAATGTTTTCATAAGGTTGACCTCTCTTGGTGTTTTTAGTATCTTTTTAGAATATGGGACTAATCCTCTAAACTCCTAGGGACTGATTTGATACAATCCTAAGGACATCTGAGAGTACTAGTGGAGTAATAGGCCTACTGGGGCTAGTGGACTCACCAGGTGGAAATTTTTAGCTTTTCTGAAGGTAAAGTATGTTATGGTCCACCACCAATAAGTAATAGAAGCCAATCTAGGGATATTTTTGGGTTTTCTGAGTTCTTATGTAGTTATATGGTTTGTAAGAGTGTTCTATACCTGAATCATCATGTAGCTAAGATGGTCAAACAAACAAAGTCTACTCTATGTCTACTAGCTTAAATCCTTTAAGGTTTGATGAGGGTTTCTAGAATCCTATGATGTACTTAGATTGTCACTGATTCAGAAGGTCTCATCATAATTATCATTGTGTTGGTAGTGCTTAAAGGAAATTATGGTTCACTGGATGAATACTGAGCATTTTGTCTAGGGAATTTACTCAAAATTTCCCACCGTGATAGCTAAAATGTTGGGGTCCTATGATTTGGAAGATTGGCAAACCAAATGACAAGGCAACATGAAACCAATATTTAGAGTTCTAGGACCCAGCCTTCCTAGACTTGGAGAGGGATCTCTCAGGTTGTTTGTAAAGGATATGTGCTTGTTTGCTTTTAAGGGTTGATTTTAGGCTAGCTATTAAGTATGAGGTTTATTGTTTGTTTTGATTGGGTGTGATGATCAGAGAGCATAGATAGAACGAGGAAATCTCTAAGTCATTGGGAAATGGAGTCAAATAATGTCATGATAAGTTCATCAATGGATCGAGTATCATAGGGAAAATCTAACTTGGCCAGTGGATCTTCAAAGTTTTAGGGATAATGAGGTGAAAATTAAGGATACGAATGAAAAGTAGGACAAAGGGCAATTAAAAATAATTTATCATGTACTTTAAATAAGAGACATATTTCAAGGTAAATATTTTGAAGCGAGTTAAAGGACAGGGAAAACCGTAGACTTCTTTGGACAAAATTTTAATAAGAAAACCTTTTAGACAACAATTCAGCAATCAAAAGACTACTTTCAGATAAGAAAACATGTAATATAAATTGTGAGAGGAGACTAAGATCAAACAGAAATAATCTAATATGCTTTTGACTAACTCTCTAGGGATCTTTCAAAGCAACGTTTTGAGGCAGTCTAGAGGACAGGGTGCACCATAGACTTCACTAGTTTAGACTCTACTAAGCATACTTTAAGAAGATCTTCAAAAACAATATCTCAAGTTGTACTCAAAGGAGCATGGACTAACCACTAATTTCTCCGGTTTCACTCTATTGAAATCATTACTTAAAACAACCTCTCAAGCCGTACTTAAAGGAACATGGACTTACCAAAAGAGAAACTCCTTGGCTATACTCTTTTGAATTATTTCTAAAATAACAATCTAGATGAAACTGGAGGGAAATTAAGAATCCTCCAATCAATCCTTGCAGAAGAAAACATTAATACAGTGAAGAGTAAATAGAACTAAGGTGCTTTCAAAAGACATTTCTTAGCCTAAAACTTTTACTCTACTGTAACAAAGAAAGATGGAAACATAATGAAAACAGGAAATAACAATAACAGATAGAAGCAGTTCACCAACAACCAAGATTAGGGATCCAATGATCTAGCCTCCTCCATCAACAAACAAATCAGGCCATCCACAAGATCCAAGACATTAAATTTCCTTCAACTTCCAAGAGACTATGTATGAATTAAAAGAGTAATCAAATGCCAACAATACAGTGAGCTCAGATGCAATATTTATGCTGCAAATGAGGAGGTGAGGTTAAGATAGATTTTGAGTATCATTTATTAAAGAGTAAGTGCATTCCTAACCTTAAAAACCATGCAAGGCCTAAAGCAGGAATATCTGCAGCTACTTCTCTGTTTAAATAACTCTATCTTAACTTCTAATGAAAAATAGGTGAAATGTTTGACTTTAAGGCCTATTCTTAACTTTACAATAACTTCTTTGACAGAATAAAAATATCTCTAACTGTGTAATAATTCCCCGATGCTTTTATGAAAATAAATCATGCTATAGGTAGTAGTTTGGTCTTTGGAAGAGTAACTGTTTCCTTGTTGAGTTTTTCAAAGCTGCCTTTGGGTAAAGCATGTCTTTGTTTAATCATAAAACTCTACCTTAGGCCTTTGAACATTGATTTAGCCTTTATAATCTGTCTTACTGTATTTATCCTCTGCTCTGCTTTATGACTGTTTGTTCATTTATCCTTTGTTTTTGAACCTTTGAATTTCATCCTTAATCATTGTCTTTATGGCTAATATTCTGTGTTATATCCTTTGATTTAGGATTAGGCCATTAATCCTTCTGTTCTTTCTTTTTCTTCACTGCTGATTCGGACTGTCTGTATTTTTCCTTTGTGTGCAGGGAGGGTTTCTTCATGGTTTGAGGGTTTATAACCAATCGATGGTCCTGATTCATCGAGGGTTAAGCCTTTATGTAAACCACCTGGCCTTATTTTATGTGTATTTACCTCTTGGATCATCATCCAGAGGTTATTTTGACCATTGGAATGCCCCTTTAGGCAACACTACCATTAAAACCTACACAAATCACAAAACAATGTTAGTTTAAAAACCTGCAGGAAGAGTAAAACTACATTTTTGGGGTTCAGAGCTGTCGAGAGGCATGTTGCAGAGGAGGAGGAGGTGTAGGGGCATGGTTTTGGAGGTGGAAACATGGGAAAATTCAAACAGAGGTGAAGAAATTTGATTTTGGCGCGGGGAGGGAAAAAGTGGTTTTGGAGAACCACAGCGGTTTATCACGTGGGTTGAGGGTGGTAAGTGGTATTGAGTAGGGGTTGCGTGATTCCATTAAGTGATTTCCGTGTGGCAGGGAGAAACCGTCCATTTCACACGAGTTGGGGGTTGTTAAAATTTATCGCAATATTTTGCGCGATATGGAGTTTGAGCCGTCGGATCTCGAGGAGCGATATCGACGATGTGGAAAGAGTCTGGGAGCGGGGTGTATGTTTGGGGAGTGGAGCCCGGGACAGGTGTCGGGATTTTATTTGATGAAGGGTTAAGTGGAAAGTAGAGCACAGGAGTGATGATGTGGCAACTTTGTCATGTAGCGCGGGGTTGCGTTGATGCAGGATAAAGGACAAGGATGTGATGACCATTGGATTGGGCTTAGGGATCCAAATCAATGACGGAAGCAGCCCAGAAGGAAATAAAGAGGTGGGGTGAGGTAAGGGGACCAGCCTTAATATTACAAAGGTTTGGGTGGGTGTATAAACCTAAAGGGCGGAGGTGTATTTTTAAATGGGGACGGGGCTAACATATAGCGGAGGGTAGTGGTTTTATGTGAGTGAGGGGCCAAGACTTTAAGTCTGAAAGGGGCTTAAAGGCCTATTTCATAAAAGGATGGGTTTAATACAAAAAACAGGGTTTTTTGCAAGTTTTTAAAGGATTTGATAGACTAAAAGTTTAAGTTTTAAACAATGTAAAAGGATTTTTACACTGTTTAAGGCTTTTTAGGGTAAAAATAATGAGTGAGGAGGGTTTTTAGAGGGGGAAAAAGGGGATGAATGAGGGTGTAGATGAGGTGATAATGTGAGGCAAACATACCTAGAAAATGGAGTCTTATTTAGAGTAGCAGTGTAAAGCTTGAGAAGGAAAAAGATGAAGTTTTGAGTGAATCAGTTAAATGTAGGATGATGAACGCAATGAGATTTCTAGAACTCACAATATTTCTCAAATATTGTTTCTAGAAATCTAGGAGTATAACTTAGTCATATTTTGATATCAACAAAAATCACTGATGACTAACAATAATCATCCTTCAGTGAATCATCAAAGGTGACATAAGTGGACATTTTCTTGAATAATGTAGACTCATCTATGTTATGTCTCTTCCAATAACCTTCTGTTGTGTAAATCAACAATCCCCGTTATTTTAAGCCATAGTTACCTTAGAGAATAATGGGGACCCTTTTAATTTTTAGAGTTTAATTAAATAAAACCTTAGATTATTTCGTTTGATAGTAATAGGGGTCAAAAGGGGATGAAAACTTTAGAATTTGGCTTTCTAAATATTTAAGCGGAGATAAATCACATTTCGCAAATCGCAAAATCTTTTCAAAACGTATATAATTTGAAAATAATGACTTGAAACATTTTTGTGATCCAATGAATATAACCGAAACATTTATATATGATGAAAAAACAATATTTATAAGTAAATCGTATGAAGGATACCCATGGGACCTACTTCTGCCATGTAAGCCTATTGCATTTCACATATCGCAGTTCCTCCCCATAGTCTTATTCGTTACCACTCATAAATGCCGATGCGATAAAGTATATCTCATCGCACTCTCGCAAAGCTTAATCGTTATATTTCATTACCAGTCATATTTTCTACTGCGATAAAGCATATCACACATCACACATTGTATATCACAATCTTGTTAACTCACGCATATTGTATACTATCAATTTTTTGTCGATATTGCGATTGTGATGTTGTGATCGGCAATAAATATAAGTTCATTAGTATTTAATGAATATATTACACATGAGCCATGATGTAGTGCGATAGATATAGTTTTAATTGAGAAATGATTATGTAGGCATGATAAACCATATTATTTATCAATTTCATAAATTAATAGTTTTCTCGCCCATATCACCATATTCATTTTCCTGCAATGAGCATTCAATTCATATCCCATCAGCATGTGAAGTCTCATCCATTTGAAATGTTTCTATTACTATTGTATCTATGAGTATTGTATATCTAAAGTGTTCCTTCTCCTCGCTTATTATTTCTTACTTATTTATAGGTAAGTTTGATTAAACAAATCTCTTTGGAGATGTCTAAGGCTTTGAAGAAAGAAAAAAAGCATATGGCTCTTGTTAACCCTGCGCCTACTACCTCCGAGAGAACAAATATGTTGCCCCTGTTTACGGATATGACTTGTGGACCTGAAAGTGGATCCTCTCTATGGGAATCTATGTATAAGTTGTTTGAAGACGAGAAACCTCGCAAAATCTGGAGAAAGGAAACAACTGATGTCCCAAATTCTTATGAAGCTACAACTAGAGATGTAACTAATTCTTTTCTTCATTGAATTCAAACACCACCAAGGATATTACCATATACTTATATGGTAAGGTGGATTACCGAAAATATTAAGATTGGGGATAGGAATTTCCTTACTAGCAGAGGAATGATGATTGGTTCCTTTAAAGTGGAAGGCCTAAAGCAAATGTACCATATTCTAGACCTTGATAAGATTTATGATAAGGAATTCCTTGCAAATTTTGCTAAGGAAAATGAACTATAATTGATGCCAATAAAGTAGTCGAGGAGCAATCCTAACAAACACAAGAAAGATGAAAATGGTATGTATTCTACTAAATCTCTTGTAAGTCCCTATTGCTATATCTATGCTATGACGTCTGGACTTTTTGGTCAATCAGGAAAAACTAGATTTTCAGTAGAATGGGTCCCCCTTATGGAAGTAGAAACAAATTCTTATGTCATGGAATGGATCAATATTTTGTCAAATAATATTGCCACCCAAATTTTAGAATATAGAAAGAACGGTTCTATCTGTTCTAAAATCTTTCCTCCATTTTATATTAGCGGTTATATTATGGATGTTGTATGTTTTACATCAGAATTTCCAGCCATGGGCTAAAAATAACTACCCAAGATCCTGTTCCCATTCATGTATTTCATACTATTTAGTGGGAATCCAAATATGAAAGTCATTTTTACAAAATATGTCATGGAGTTATTTTACATCTTTTTCAAGTTGTTTTCAATGAGAAAGACCCCAAAATTTTGAAAGAGGCCCAAGTCGAGTTTTCCTCTATAGGAAATTCATTTGGTGAGGATTAATTCACCTATATATGAGTGTTGGGAGCCTAGCTCATCACCATGTCTTACCCCTACATGTTCCTGACAAACTTCTCACAAGAGAAGTTGCATATCAAACTGTTGGAAATAGTCTGACTGGATTTTTGAAAGAAGCCATGAAGGCATAATTTCCTTCATTTCTAATAATTGTGGTGTGTATGGACTGGACAACTACAAGCACGCTATAGTGGAATTTTTCCAAATTGAGTGTTTGATATTATTTACAATTCCAAGTAGGTAATATGATCCACTGAAAGTAGCCAATAATTTCACCACACAAGTGAAAACCAGACTGTTTCTGCACAAATAAGATGATTTTAATGACTTATATGAGTCTGTTGACAACTATGAGGCAGTTAAAAAGTTGGAAACTTTACGCCTTCACCCACAACTTTTATTAAAGTTTTAGCAATATAGAAATAAGAGACTGGAAACAATTCCACTCAAGATTTTGGATGCTTCTCAAACCATGGAACAAAAAGAATGTGAATCAACTATTAAGGATATAGATGTCCATAATACAACATATTAGGAGAAATTTGTTGAAATTCAAAAAATAGATCTCGATTTCCCCAATAATCTCAAATGTTTTGGAAATGATTTGACCTCAAAATCAAAGAAGAACAAAGAGCTACGATTATTGACAAATAAAAAAAATGCACAAAATCCTCCTTCTACAAGTCATGAGTTGGTTACTGGTGGTACCTCTGACAAAGTAGTACTTACAGAGAGAATGGAATACATACTGGCCTTCCCAACCTCTAAGATGTTCTAAGTATTCAAGAAATTCATCCCTTGGAAATTTTTTATAGTCCTAAACACAATGTATTTTTTATCTGGCAAAATAAAAGGAGAAGAACAGAACATTCCCAGACTCTCACTCAAGAAGATATGTCAATGGAAATTGTTTGGAAAGACACGAAGTCAGATCCTTCATAGGACCTAACTCTCTTATCATAGTTTGCAGGTTCTTATGCTTATGAAACTATTGAAAAGTCATTAGAGATTCATCAATTGATGAAACAAAAAGATGAAAAGATCCTTCAACATGAAACATAATTACAAGAATAAAAGCAAAGTGTTAGTCAATAGCTATAGGTACAAACTGCACAGCTTCAAGAGAGCCCGCACCAACTGAAAATTTAGCATCAAAGTGAAATTAGTTCTAAAGATACTCAAATTCATCAATTACAACTCTCCATTGAGCAAATGAAAGATATCCCAAAGATTGATTAGTTCAGGAAAGAAGCTTTAGAATTAAACACCTTATTGGAACAACAACATGTTATCTTTTGTCAGAAATTAACATGCATCCTTGAATCATGTGAGCAAACAGATTCACTTGTGAATCATATTGCAGATATGAGGATTAGTTTCGATGATATATATGAGAAGGTATCCCAATTTGCTACTGGGTAGTATTTTGCTAATGGGCGAAAAGCCAACCTGTCCAAAATTGAAGAATCAAAGAAAGAGATAATGTTCATAGATTGGGATATACAATTAAAGAATGTATAAAGGGAAATTTGCAAAGCCAATGAAATTGCCACAAACATTGTGGAAACTATCATCCAGAACCTTATCGCAACAAATGTCATAGACAAATCTCCTCCTGGTACATTACCTTTGGTAAAACATTTGCTTAGACAATGGAAGGAAGTTTCAAAAGTAAAAGAGGAGCATATTAAGAATATTGAAAATATGGATTGGGAAAAATACTACAGATATCTAGTAAAGCCTCACAACCAATGTGTCATGCTTCGTTGCATTACAGATACATCCTCATACATGCTACCTCCATTATCTGATGTTGTTTTTACTGGATGCCTATGCATTAGGCCAGGCTGTCCTCCCGAGGTTAAGCCAATGCCTAATATTCTTCAACTCAAGGAACAAATGGAAGAAGGGACATCAAGGCACTCCTCCAAAGAATCACACCTTTAATTTCTATTTTTGTTTTAATTTTACTTACTTTTAGGAGAGTTGTTTGAAACCTCCTCTCTTTTTATTGTAATGACTATTTTAATACTTATTAGTTTTATATTTAAACCCCTTCAATTATTTTAATAAGGGGTCATGAAATTTTGAAAAGAAGACTTTACTGATGTTGCACTTCTGTAATATTAAAGTTTTCCGAATAGTAAAGGTTGGACTGAGAGTCATTTCTCAAATGAACCGAGTAAATATATGTATGGTAATTTTATCTTATATGTTTAATTTTAGTTTAAAATGAGAAATATTTCAATAATATTATGATGTTTTGTCTTATATATTAGTTTGAACACAATTTGACATCAATTCACTTTTGAATGTGATATGTTGTTATCATTTATGTATATATGCAATACATTCATTTTTATAAAGTTGCGATATAAGCTTCATTAAATTGATTTAACTAAATTCTTAATTAAATAAATTATCTTAAATGTTTTTCATACCTCTAAGTGAATGTATGATCTTTATTTGCATCCACTAAAAGATTATTTTGTAGATTGCACAAAGAAAATGTCTCATCCCGAGATAGATAGAGATAGATCTAGTTATATATCTATAGATGGATAGATTTACTATTTATTTCAAGCTTTCCTATTTTTCCATCTATCATGTTCCACTTAGAGATAAATTCATCCATTCACGCCAACTATATTAAATTGGGAAACTAGTCCCACAAATCTAGTCGGAGCCACCATTACAAATGGAAAAGGGATGGTTTTTAAGTCCCCAACCCGGTGGTTTTCCCAGATGTTGTTGCACCCATTTTCGGGGCCTCAACACCTTCCCACCAATATTTCATAAGGGGAGTAACTTTAGGAAGTGTGGATGTGATATTTTCATTGTCTGAAGGAATTTTATAGACTATTATCTCTTTGATAAGTTTAAAAATTTATCCAAAATATTTGAATGTATATTTCCTTCAAATAAATGGATATGAAACTTAACTTGTGTGTTGAAGGGTTTCACCCCTCCCAAATTATGGCTTGAAGAAGGATATACATATTTTCTTGGTAGTTGATGAATAATCTACGTGAAATTGTCCATCATTTCATTCTTGTTTAATGTGAGTTATTCTTCAAGAAATAGATTCATAGAATCACCTTCTTTATCATCTTTCATTTCTTCTATGGTAGAACACCACTTGTTCTAGTGAGTGTAATCATCCCCAATTAAAACTAGCGCAAGACCTCACTCCCTATATATTAGCCTTTTTAAGGACACACACTAGTAAAAAAAAGTAGAATGCTCTAATACTAGTGATATGAAATGTGTAAGAAACAGAATAAAATTTAGGGAAGGAAATGCATCATACACACATAAAAATGTTTTAGATATAATAATAATAGTAAAATCCTAACCTATTATAAACTAGTCTAATATTTTGGAACAAACACTACATTAGAATGGTGGTATCTTATCTTTAAGAAAATAGATATTTCATATATGCTCATTTTTCAAAATCATATTACAAGGGGCCAAGAGAGTGGTGTTTTTAGCACGGTGAAAAAACACTTATGTTTGAAACCTTTACGATAATAAGTGAAGTGTTAAAGGATTGTAGTCTAAAAGTGAACACTCTTATTAATTAAGCTATCAATTCTCTAAGAAAAATATTTCATGCCTACAACATGAAGGAATGAGATATGATCATTTACAAATGATAGGCCCCATAGAGTTATTAATATAGTTTCCTTTTTAGGTAAAAGTTATGTATTTTCACTAACTTGTCATTTCATTATTTTATTACTATTATTAATTATAAGTTTATTTTATCAATTCTCTATTATGCCTTAATATCCAGGAAGAAACATGTTTATTTATTGGAATATGTATATTTACACCAATATCCACCTTCACCTAGATCATTTTAGAACCTAATGATTGATGTTGATCCCTTGAAGCTACTTCTTAGGTCTACTCAAAGGGTTTTATTACTTGACTTTGGTTAAAGTCATCATAGTGGTACCTATTTATCCAAAATCCCTAATTGTGCCCGTGACCCACTAATAAGTGAAGGGTACACCTTAGAGGTCATTTTTTCATTTAAGGTGTTGATATTGGACCTGTATGCATGATCAGTTTCTTAATGGCATAAGGAATTGGTTTCTTCCTACCACAATTTTGAGAAATCATTACCCCATTAATCTACTCCATAATTTTAATGGTGCACCTAATCCAACTTGGAGGCCAAATATCACCATTGGAGGTCATTTATTTTTTTGGTATCTTAATACCTATAGTGTCTATTTGTGGCCTAAGAAATGGGTTTGCCCCTTAACCATATATTTGACATTAAAGGCCCATACCTAGTTCTAAAAAGTTAATAACATCATGAATATCCCCACTCAAACAATAAGGATATTCCTAAGTGATATGGTAGTGGATCAAGGTGTCATTCTTGAACATTCATTATTAGAAGCTTCATTTATGGTACATCACTTAGGTGTCCTTCTTCAAAGATATCGAGGGGCCCATGTATGATGTACCTAGTATCAAAAGTCCCTTAATGGAAACCATATACTTAGTCCAGTAAAGTGGTCATATTGAGAGGTATTGTGTGATGGTTAGAACTATTTTTCATAGCCATGTATTTAAAAAAAATTACTTAGATTCAAGTTAATGTGTTTCCTCCCATGACCCTATCATGGAACTTAAGTCTCATAACGAGTTTTAAGAATATCTTAAGAACATAAGTATCCCTAACTAGAAAACAAGGATGTCATGAGGATGTAAAATACGGTGTTTCAAGGAGTCAATCGAAGGACCTTGATACTTAAAAGTGACCTGCATGACATTAAGCATAGGCTACCTTCCCTTACCATGTTAATATCCTATTACCTGAAATTAATTCTCAAATCTTGTGATGAGATTCATATCACAACAATGAAGGGTATACATTGGGAAAAATAATTTAGTCATGAACATGTGCGTACATAATTCAAAACACATGTGCATTCCTTAAAGCACATATTCATTCCTAAAATCATATGCACACTGATAAAATTGTGTGTGCATTATTTAAATCATGTGAATGTTCCATATAATATGTGTTCACTTTTGAGGATGCACATGTGATTTTGGGAACAAATAAATTCTTTTAACAATTCATGTGTACTCCTAGAAAATCTAAGTTGACATGCATGCATGGTGGCATAAGGAGTAGTAAAGATATATGATTATGAATATGTGAATTTTTTTATGAATTCACATGTGGTTTTGTCTGAGGACATTCCTACACATCGATTTTCCATTTTTCGAACTATCAATTTCATGTGTGCACCCTCAAGATGTTCCAACATCAAAATGCAACATAACTATTAGCAAAACATGTAGTCTGATGAAAGTCAATCATAAGAAATCATAGTCAATCATATCCATGGTGAACCATGGAAACTAGAGGAAACAATGGATTAATAACATGGGTTGGCAACGATAATTATTACTATATGAAATATTTTGGGAACATCATATTGTGACAAAATAATTGATGAAAATATGGATTAAACGTAAGTCAACCAAGATAAATAGGATAATGCTACATAAAAATTATTTAGTATTGTAGTCTAACATATTGTTTGATAAAATTTTTAGTGTGACCTAACCCATAAAAACACTACAATTCAACATAGGTCGAATAAAATGAGTGTCAAAACATAGCATAGCCATTAAGGAACATCACAAATGTGACATAATTGTTCATGGATATAACAGTGCAACAAAACCATGTAGGAACATAATTATTTCATTTAAGTTGACATTGATTAATATCATGATGCATTAATGTAAATTAGGAATATCATATTGAAACATAACCCTTAATCAATGTTGGAAGGTGACATGACCCTTAAACAATGTTATAATGTGGAAGACTAAAGTAACGTTTAACCCCAAATTGTTACATGTCTAAATTTTGCCTAATCATTCACATTGCAATCCATCATATACTTCTATAAGAAACACAATATGCACCAAATTTGATATTGAATGATTCAATATATCTTCACCTAATTCAATGTTTGATTAGAAAATAACATCTAAGGAACATCATAATTAAACAATAAGCTCTCATAAAAAACATAATGTGATCTAATCGTTAACAAATATAATTTTTCCTATTAAGTTAATGAGCATGAATATCATAATGAATAATGACCATTCTAGAATTTTTCGTTGAAACATAGATATTAAGGTTTCTCACAAGGTGACATAAAACTTAATGAACATCCCAATCTACCATACCTATTGATGAACAAAGAAATTCAACAGAATATAATGAAGGATAACATTTAAACAAAACACAAACATTAGAAGACATCATTGATTTAACATGACTATTGAAGAACACTACAATGTGACATATCCTTTGATTTATGTCACATTTTGACACAACCATTTAGTTATGTAGCATTTTAACATAGAAAAACAATGATGAATGTAACAATTCAACATTAATATAGTTACTCGTGGTTAAACATAATCAATGTGGATAGTCATAGTTAAACAATGTAATGATTTGAAGGCATGTCCAACAAAACTGGATCATAGTCATCTTAAATAAATAATGTTCAACCATAGCCAAACATGTTCAAACATCATCAACTATAGAAAACTCGTAATAAATAAAAGAAAACAAAGGTCAATCACAGTAAACTAATAAGCCAAACATAGTCATAACTTTACCGTAGTGATCCAAAAAGAACATGAAGTCAACCATATGTCACCCATAGTCAACCATAACAAACCATAGTCAACCACATATAGCTAAAGTTAACAAAGGTCAATTGTGTTCTACAATGTTTAGATATAGACAACCATGGTTGATCATAAAATACCATAGTAAATCATGTTAATCCATGTCATCCATTTTTAAACATGGTTTACCAAATTTGACCATGTTGAAAAATAACTTAAGTTATATAGCCATGGTCATCCAAGCTCTAGCACTGATAACGAGGATTACTCATGATTACCGACGACTTATTATAATTAAATATGATTGACGAAGTCAATCACACTCAATCATGGTCTTCATGTCCAACCACAATCTAATGTGGTCAGATAAACTCAACCATGGCCAATAATAATTTAACATGGTTAACTACATTGGACTATTGTTGCCCAAATTCAACTACAGTCTGCCATGGTAAATCATATACAGTTGTGGTTAAATAAAGGTAACTTTAGAAAAACATGGTCAACCATGTAATCCATAGTAGACCATACTTAACAAATTTACCAATATTCAACATGGCCATTCATGGTAAACTAATATAAACCAAATTCAACCATGGTTGACAATGGTCAAAGGAAAAAAACTATGGTAAAGTTTGGTTAAAGAAACTCAAGTTTACTTAACCATAGCTAAAATAACATAGTTAGACATAATTAACCATATCTAACTAAAATAAATTATCAATAAACATAATTGGACATAGTAAACACTAAGTAAACCATATAAAAAAATATCATAGATAATTCGTTTTCATTTTTTTTTATGAGGTTGAGCCTAGGTCGGGGCTAGCTCACTTATTGGATGGAAGAAAAAAATCAGCCACAATGGGATGTTTATCACCACCATTATGCAAATACTGGTCAAGCTTGGACACCCCTTGGCATATTTTTATTGTCCCTAAACTCATTTCCATCCATAATCCCTCCCCAGGGGGTTTTAACATATCTACTATGAGGTGAAAATTAAACCCCATGAAAACCAACTAATCTACATCTCATACATATCATAAATACTTCATCATTAATTATACTACTTTTTTAATTGAAAATATATTAATCTTACTTCACACATCAACCTCAACCAATACAACTACATAACTAAAAATAAGTTATATATATATATATATATATATATATATATATATATATATATATATAGTAAGTCAACGATCTATACATTCTTCAGAAAATAAATACATCAAAACCAAATTGTAGGTAGTCTCACCCTGACTAGGTTTGTTGAATATCCCATCTAACAAGTGACAAAAAAATGGAAACTAAGGACATTGTCCAAAACCGAGAAGGCCAAAGGCACTAGTGATTTAGGAGGATCTTAAATCAGTTGAAATTGACAATGAGGTCCAGTTCATCTCTAGTTTGTCTGAAGCAAGTTACTTCTTCATGGTGGAAATGTCATTATGTGGTGTTTTTAATGGCATGGTCCCAATCATAAGCTAAGGTGAAAGTGGTAAAATGTAATGGTATGGTGGTGTAATGTTAAAATACCTAAGTCATTAATCCAAGTCTAATCCTAGCGCAAAAGACATGTAACTATGTAATGGTCCTAAAGTCCTAACCTAAGTTCTTAAGACCTAACGCAATGTAATACACCATATGAAATAACCCTTTTGGATATTGTAACAAAACCCAAAAACTATAATATATAAACAATCAGACCATATAAGTAACCATTGGGCAAAGGCATGGACATGTGAACGCAACAGAACACATATTAGACTTAACTGTACCGAAGTTGTAATAGTTGAAGTTGACCGTGAGGGTAGTTGACTGTCAGGCATAGAACATGTGAACAATTCGGAGGCCGGCAACGGCGGAATCGTCACCCTGAAGCCATTAGAATTAACCACCAACTGGCAGTCTACGTGTAGACCACTTGTCACATGGAATTTTATCACCTGACTGCTCCACCCTTTGAAAACCATGGGGTTTTGAAGTTATTATAAAGTTTATATTTGGGTTTTCTGGTTATATGCACCATGTTTAAATATTATCCACCATGTAACAAAGTGTTAGGTGTATGAATTTTATATGACCGAGAGAAACTATCCACCTAATCACACTTAAATGTAAAACCAATTTTCCATTTCTGGCTCAAGGAGTTCGACCTACCTTACACTATGAATTTTACCTATTTTCTCATGATTAAGGGGGAGTGATTTGGAAGACTTTGTTGAGATTCAACAAGATGATGAGCTTAGTGAAAAGAGTTGCCTTCACTAAGTGGGCCCGCAGGCTATTTTTGGCGCAAAGTCTATTTTTAGACTATGCCTATTTTTAGACATGTCGATCATATTCCATGAGTTGCAGGATGCTATTTGTTGATGGTTGGTCAAGTTGGAAAAATATATGGAGTTATATTTTTAGACATATTGGGCGGAATCTATTTTTAGATTGCCAGTCTAAGAATATATATTTCGAATATTATTAGCTCTTAATAATAATTGGACTCTAAACATTATCTTATTCTCTTGGAGCACTTCATTTAAGTGCACAGATGTGGCACATCAACTGACAGAAGCAATTACGTTATTCCTAAGGGTTTACTAGAGCTAATGCATGAGGAATTTAGTTAGAACTCATGTGACAGAGTTTGATGGAGTTATAGAAGTAGTTGGTGGAGTTGTATTTAGTTTAACTCAGTTAGACTCAGTTAAGATAATTGTATCTAGTCTAACTGATTGATACACTAGTGAAAGTGGTGTGAATTAATTAGTTAATTAATTCGCTAAATAATAACTCATTAATCAACTGAAGAGTACATCAGTTAACTACAATGCATGGACAATTTTAGTGGAGACTAGTGGAGAGGTAGGTGAAAGAGCAAGTGTGACTATCAGTTGTGACTATAGTGATGCATTGATTACATCCAACACTCAGTGGATATGCCAATGAAGATTGCGTGAGCAAGGTTGGCTGAATTCGAGTTCATTCAGAGCCATTCTTCAGCAGGGATTGCGCAGTAGGGGCAGGCTAGTAGGTGGCAGATATCGGTGCATGTTTGCAAGATCAGGCCTGATTAGTGTGTAGCGATTGTATTGTACTGAGAGCTTGATATGATCAGCTTTTTATGAGGATTGTTACATGATCTCTATGACATATATTATATACAGATAGTTGGGGTTTTTAGCTTCAGGATTTCTCGTTAAACAACTGTGTTAATGTGTGTGAATTTTTATGGTTTCATGTGTGCATTGCAATTGATTTAATTTCCGCATGTGATGATCAATAGTGGAACAGATTTTGTATTGTGCATGAAGTTAAAATAGTGTGTGATCAGGAGAATCTTGGATATATAACACATAATTTATATAATTTCTACAGACTTGTATTCAGATTTTGGAAGAGAGATTCAGTTTTATTTTCATTGTTTCTTAGCCGTTCGAAGGTGGAATTGGGAACCGAGATAGGCATTGGAAATCTAGGAGAGAGAACTTTTTGTTGACAGAGACTAGAGGTGCCTGCGAGCATTTTAAGTCTAGTGTGATTTTGTGTAAATACTTCCTTCGATCAATCCTTAATAAAACAAACACCCAAATTGAAAGAAGAAATTCTTTCATTAATCGACAATGGGAGGAACAGATGCAGGTGAAACTCCTTAAGTGAAGGTCATGGGTGAAGAACATATTCATAATTTGTTTTGAACACGTAGCATATGTTGGGAGAAATTGATGAAGATAAGAAGACAAGAGATGCAGCTTCTTCTTCAAAGGCATTGAATAAGGACAAGGGAAAAGGAAAATTTGATAAAACTCCTTCTCCTCCATCATCTTCATGATCATAATCATCTTCTTCTTTTTCTTCTAGTTCAGATTCTGAAACAGAAAAGAAACCTTAGAAATAATCTCTTTTGAAACTTGATGTAAAATTTGAACTACCTATTTATGATGGCGAAATGAATCTTGAAAAGCTAGATAACTAGATTAAACAGTTAGAAGTGTATTGTAGAATTCAGAACATTTCGGATAAAAGAATAAAAATTCATTTAGCTACACTTAGTATGGGTGGAAAATATTTAATCTCGTGGGAAAGTAAAGCTCAAGTAGATTTAAAGTGGAAAGTTAAAGTCATCTCTTCATCGTCTAAGTTTTTAAAAGCTCTCAGAAAAAATTCTATCCTTTGGGATACATGCAGTAAGATGTTATTGACTGGAAGAATTTGAGGCAAGTTAAAGGGTAGAATGTTCTAAAGTTTACTCAAGAGTTCAGGAAGAAATATTTGGCACTTGGTATTCCATTAGATACATGTGAAACTTTATTAAAGTATATTGGAAGTTTACATTCATATTTACAACATACGTTATTGATGTTTAATCCTAATGACTTTGATGATGTGTGTGTTCAAGCCATACATATTGAATTAGGTGGTAGACCATTCAAGTTTTCATAGAAAGCATCCAAATAGTTGTAAATCAAGTTATCCAAAAAGATCAAGAGGAAGAGGAGTCCGAAGGGAAAGAAAAGGACGACAACTTAGAAGGAAGGTGAAAGACCTACTTGTTCTCACTGCCAGAGTATCGGACATGATGAAGCCAGATGTTGGAAACTTCACCCATAATTCAGACCAAAGAAGTTCCAGAAAGGTGAAAAGAAGGCTAGTACAACAATCCAACAAGATTTGGGCTCCTATTCAAGTGATTAAAGGAAAATAACTGCAATGGTTGTGACAGGTAAAAGTTTTGACAATAGTTTAAGTTCTAGTACTTATGCATCTTCTTCAAACATAAATCATCTAGATGAAGATAAAAGAGTTGAATTATTTCACATAATGGTAACTTCTAAGCACACAAAAATATATTCATTGTTTGATAGTGGATCACAAGAAAATTTAATATCTGAAGAATTAGTTAAGAAATTGGGTTTGGAGACACAGAATCATCAAAGACCATACCCATTATGTTGGCTAAAAGAAAAGACTCAGATTAATGTCACGAAGCAGTGTTGTTTAAAATTTTCCATCACAGCTAATTACATTGATGAAGTTTATTTAGATGTGATTCCATCAGACATATGTGGAGTAGTGTTAGGAAGTCCTTATCTCTATGATCACAATGTTGTGTTTCATAGAAAAGATCATAAATATCACCTTAAGAAAGATGGAATTGAACACATTGGTCAAAGCATATCAAATCAAAACACACTTGGATTTAGGTGCTGCTAATCAGATGAAGAGACTAATAAGTTCAAGTAAGAGATGTGTACTCATGGTTGTAAAAGAACAACATAAGGATCAACATGACGATTTTTCATGTTGTGAGTCTCAATTTAAAGATAGTTTGGTTAAAGTGGTAGATTCTTTTCAAAGTCTATTTAAAGAACCAAAACATCTGCCTCCTAAATGGGAGATACAACATGAGATACAATTGATTTCTTATTCCCCTCTTCCTAATGTCAGAATGTATCACATGTAAATTGTAGAGACTGAAGAAATAAAGAAACAAATCCAAGAGTTGGTAGAAACATTCTTCACTTGACCCAGTTCATCTCCATGTGGTTCACCCATAATTTTTGCTCCTAAGAAAGACAGGACATGGAGAATGTGTGTCAACTTTAGGGCCTTAAACATGTATCATCTTCACAGGATAGATGATTTACTTGATCACTCGATAAATGTTGTCTATTTCATTAAGTTTGGTTCAATTAAGTAGAAAATTGTCACAACACCAATCTTAGCTTTATCGGTTCTTCAACAACCATTTTAAATTGAAACTGATGCTAGTGGTTATGAAATGGGTGTCATTTTACTTCAGAAAGGGAAACCTACTTGTTTTCATTTAGAAAATTTTTCTAAGGTAGTTATAAATTATCCAACATATGATAAAGAAATGTTTGCTTTGGTTGAAAGTGTAAAGAAATGGAAACACTACTTAATGGGTAGCGAAATAGTGATTCAAACAGATCATTAGCCGCTTCAGTACCTTCAGTCTGAGACTAAGTTGCAAAACTATCACCACTACATATGGATGGGATTTCTTCAGTAATTTCAATTAGTAATTGAGTACAAGAAATGTGTAACAAAAAAAGTAGCTGATATGTTTTCTAGACCATATTTTAATTCTTCAGTAGTACCGCAAAACAATTCTTTAAAACTTGAAAGCTATTTAGAAAAATATATCAAGTGTTGATTTCAAAGGTATTTATGAATCGGTAACTCATGGTACTCAGGTGGAAGAAGTCAATTTTCATGTTCATGACAGGTTGTTATATCATCTGGGTAAGTTGTGCATACCACAAACAGAAAGGGCGCTTGTTATTCGGGAAGCACATTCTTTTCGCATTTCAACACATTTTGGCGTAAGCAAGACAATCGCAAAAATTCAAAGGTATTGCTATTGGCCTCCTATGTATGAAGAAATTGATAAGTAAATTAAAGGATGTGTTATGTGTTTGACAAGCAAGCCAATCAATCGAAAGATTGGTTTGTATATGCCACTTCCAATTCCTTTGCGACCATGGGACCACATTTACATGGAGTTTATTGGAGGATTTCCTATGTTCAGGAGAGGGCATGATTACATGTATGTCTTGGTTGATTGTTTCAGCAAGATGTGCATTCCTGTTCCATGAAAAAAGCAAGTGATTGTTGAACAGACTACGAAAATGTTCTTTCAACAGGTATGGGTTCATTTTGGGCTACCTATTTCCATTATTTCTGATCGAGACACTCACTTTGTAGGAGAGTTTTGGTCCACTTTGTGGGGAATCATGGACACAAAGATGAAAACGAGCACAACTTCTCATCCATAGACCGACGGACACACAGATGTGGTGAACAGGAAAGTGATACATATTCTTTGAGGTTATTGTAGAAAAAATCCTAAGTTGTGGGATGACTCTCTTTACCTTATGTGAAAAATGCTTACAATCCAACCTTACATTCTTCGATTAATCGATTGCCATTTGAAACATGTTTTGGGTATATGCCAAAGTCACCAATGGATTTCATGTTTGCTGAAGAAGATAAAGTGGATGGACATGTTGATTCAAACAAAGAAGTTAAGTTCATTCAACAGATACATCAAATACATGAAGTAGTTCAGGGTCAATTAGAGAAGAGTTAGGCCAAGTACAAGATGTGCCATGACAAATATCAACTAGATCATCATTTTTAGGGTGGTGATTAGGTATGGTTGTATATCAGTAAAGACAGGTTGAAAGGTGAAGGTAAGAAACTGAAACCCATCACGTATGGTCCTCTCAAGATTGTGGAAAAGATTGGAAATAATGCATTACAGTTATATTTACCCCCTTACATGCATATTTATTTAGTTGTAAATGTAGAAAATCTAAAGTTGTATGAACCTCCGATGAACATTGATCCAGAGGAATATACACATATTCCTACCATTCATGATTTGGCATCTGAGTATATGAATGAGTTCCAAGAAGATACCATCTTCGATAGGAATTTTTTCACTTCAACGCAAGGAGATGTTGAATATCTTCGAGTGGGACTCAAGCGCATGAATCCAAGCAAGGCAAGGTGGATGGAGATTGGAAGAGTGAGGGAGTTATATCCTCACTTGATATCTACTTAAATCAAACTTTTGTTGTTCCAAAAGCTTTCAAGTGGACAGGATTGATCTAGGAGGATCTTACATCACTTCAAACCAACAATGAGGTCTAGTTCATCTCCAGTTTTTCCAATGCAAGTTACTTCTTCATGGGGGAAATGTCATTATGTGGTGTTTGTAATGGCATGGTCCCAATCATAAGCTAAGGTGAAAGTGTTAAAATGTAATGGTATGGTGGTGTAATGTTAAAAGACCTAAGTCATTAATCCAAGTCTAAGCCTAACGCAAAATACATGTAACTATGTAATGGTCCTAATGTCATAAACCTAAGTTCTTAAGACCTAGCACAATGTAATACACCATATGAAATAACCCTCTCGGACTTTGTAACCAAACCCACAAACTATAATATATAAATAGTCAAATTGCAACAGTAACCGTTAGGTAGAGGCAAGGACATGTGAACGCAATGGAACACATCTTAGAGTTAACTGTAGCATAGTTGTAACAGTTGGAGTTGACCACGCGGGTAGTTGACTGTCAGGCAGAGCACATGTGAATAGTTCGAAGGACGATCGCAGTGGAACCGTTAGCCCGAAGCTGCTGGACTTAACCACCAGCTAGCACTCTGCATGTAGACCACCTGTCACATGGCATTTGATCACTGGACCACTCCACCGTTTGCAAACTATCGGGGTTTGAATTTATTATAAAGTTTATATTTGGGTTTCGTGGTTATATGTGCTATGTTAAAAGATTATCCATCATGCAACAAAGTGCTAGGTGTATGAATTTTATATGATTGAGAAAAACTATCCACCTAATCACACTTAAATGTAAAAACAACTTTTGATTTCTGGCTCAAGGAGTTCGATGTGCATTACACTATAAATTTCACCTATTTTCTCATTATGAAGGGGGAGTGATTTTGAAAACTTGTATTCATATTCTGGAAGAGAGAGGTAGTTTTTTTTTCAGTGGATTCATGGTCGTCGAGAGGCGGAATTGGGAACCGAGACAGGCATAGGAAAGCTAGGAGAGAGGGCTTTCTACTGACAGAGACTAGAGGTTCCTCCAAGCACGTTTAGTCTAGTGTATTTATGTGTAAATACTTCCTTGGATCAATCCTTAATAAAAGAGACACCCATCCTGAAAGAGGACCCGGAGACGTAGTCCACTAGGGACGAACTCCGTAATCAATGTTTATTGTCTCCTATCTTTGTTCTTTGCTACAGATTCATGTTTAATATGCTTCTTAAGTTTTGGTTTAATTCCTTAAATCATTTTATTTCATTCACTCTTCCACACAAACCGATCGAGTTAACAATCAATTCACCGTTGGAAATTATTCACTTTCTACTTTCGTATAATTTCAGATCTATTTCAAATCAACTAGAAAACACATAACAGAACTAGAACACCTATAACGATACTAGTCATCTCACGTAATTGTGGTTGGATTGTCGTGTGTTGTTCAAGTAGGAGGCAGAGGGCTAAAGGAGCATTGGACATTCTCTTTAAAGTGAGCCATCCACGACTCCAACTTCTCAACTTTTTGAGTTAACGGGTGTTATCCTGAGAGACCACCACAACTCGTTCTCGAAGATGGCACTGAAAGTAGAGCATTTTGTTCAAAGTAGCTATGAATTCAACATGTTCCTACTTGCGGATCTAGTCCGTTGTTTCCAGCTGGTCTAATAATGATTGACTCAACTCCTTACAATTCTCGAGACAACATTGACGAATTTCCCTCCAACCATGCACCGCACCTCTTGCACTCCCTTGTCTATCTGTGCCGACATGTCACCTCGTCCTACCTCTCTACTGAGGTTGTAGCATGATTCCCCAGCACCCATTCACCAAACCACCATGATCAAGACCACTACGCACACCAAACACCACCCACCTCGAGCTCCCTGTTGTCTTGTCACCTCGACGAGCCATTGAAGTCTCCACTTCCAAGATGATTGTTCATAGGATCAACGTTGTCTTGAACCAAGAAATCGATATGGATAAAAACAACACCGACAACCTCCAAGGCTCGCCCTTCCCTAACCAGCAAGACTCCCCACACCCAAATCCTCAAATGCCAACCACCGAAATGGGGTTGTGCACTCTCGCCACCCCCTTCTTTTTGGTGCTAAATGACTACTAGCCGCACCTCCGTGCAAGTCTTTCAACTACTGTCCAAGACACAGAGTTTGTGTGTAATTCGGATATGCTTGAGCAAGAGGTCTAGTGAAAACACCCAATTTCCCAACACACACTAAGAAGAATCCTCCCAAACACACTGAAACCAAAAAAATTACTTGGAGATGAAATGATATATATTAATTAGCACCATCTCTCATATTTCAAGATTAATGATTCTATTAAAATATATATTAACAACGTTTACTTTTATTTATGTCGATGTAATAACACCGAAAAAAGAAAATGAATGTCCTCGGCAGCATGTGATCTCTGGATTTGACTTACGAATGAATTACCATCAATGGCAGGTGGAGAGTACATGGGAGAGTGTAGATATAAGTCGGTTAGACGAAATCTTAAAGGCTGGAGAGTATGAATGGCATCCAATCAATTACATTGTTGATCAAAACGCCGTCACAGCTGCAATGGCTGTAGACGTTAATGTTGTTTTGCACCTAAATATAATGGATTGGAGTCGTACAGACGAAGGTCTATGGAGCTAGCAAATTGTTTGGACTGGCAAGTTTGAAATTTGTCGACGAATCTTGCAACTATTGGAGGACAATAGTGGAATTCCTAATTCCCTTGTACTCATATAACAAAAGTTTCAACTTCATCCTGAGTTAAGGGAGAAATATATCATGGACCATGGCACCTTACCATTAGTTGTTACTATTGCCGCTGTTGACTCTTCTAAACGTCTTCGTATATCTGAGTGGTCTAGGGATGCAGGTGATGAATTATTATGTGTGATTTGTCAGAATGCCATTTTCATTGGACAACATGGTACGCAATTACGTTGTAATCATGTTTTTCATACACGGTGTATCTTTCAATGGTTTCTGCGTAGAATTTCATGTCCGTTATGCAGAGATTAGTTGAAACAGAAATTTATCCGAAGACTACAGATGAGTTGAAATAGCTATCCATTCCAATGTAGAATTTCTGGGTGGAGTACAGCTGCGTTGAAATAACTATCCATTCCAATGTCAAATCTATTGTGGAACGTTGCTTCATCATCACCATTTTTCCACTACCACGATTTCATAGAAATTTGGTTTGAAAAGTTTGTGAAGTCTATTGTGGAATGCTGCCTCATCATTCTTCCATTATCAGGATTTCACGAAACTTTTGTTTGAAAATTTGGTATTCAAATTATTGCTGCACGAAGTGTAACTTTAACTTACTGTACTTTCCTCGATCCACCTTTTTATCATGATCATTATTGCACATTAAACATAATGGTTTCTCTCTTTCAATAATGGGATCCTGGTATTAAATTGGGTTCCTTTGTTTTTTCAGCTATGGTTGAATAATGGGACCATTATGTTTTTTTTTTTGAAGTATGGTTGAATGAGGAGATTATTATTCTTTAAAGAGGTATAATCTCTCGGAATCTTTGGAGGACTTATAATTTAAATTTAGTGTCATGTTTTATTTAAAAGATTATTGGATATGTAAATGATAAATTTCACTGTAATCACCTTAATCACCTTGCTATAGTAAAAAGACATTATAAATGCATTATGAAGTGTGTGAAGGTTGAGAAAGAGAGTTTAGAAATTTGTTGTCGAATTCTTCTTCCCGAATTCTAGCTTTCTCTCTCTTCATATTTTTGTAATGTATTTAGTTCTTTCATTTCTATTAATGCTTTTTTGTTAGTTCCATGGTAAAACATGTGATTTCTCTCATGTTTTCTATGGTAAACCTCCTCTATCTTAGTCCCTATGATCTAGAGGACTGAAAATCCAAATTCCTAAGGAAACTTGGGCATTCTACCTAGTTTCAACTAAGACAACACATTCGCCCTCGATAGCTTCAAAACAACACAACTCACCTTCTCTAAAGAGGAAACTTCAATCCTGAGCACCACAAAGAGGCTTTCTTATTGGATTATCTCTAGAGACATATATAACATTAACCTCATACAAACATACTAGGTTCACTTCACCATTATGGTATGCATAATTAAGCATGACAACATTAATGGAAGAGTAAGTAAATGGGAACATTACACTGAAAGCTAACTTCTCCATTCATGAACATACGACACATAGTGATATCAAATAACATAAGTGAAAGGATTCCATTTCATAGAACATTCATATTCATATAAATAATTTTACTTTGACCTTGAATTAAAGTGTTATTTATTGCTCATTGATCATACTCATTAGAGAAGGAAATGAAACACCTTTCATCATATATATATATATATATATATATATATAAACTTAGTTTCAAACAAGAAGTACTAATTAGCATTAACATCTCATTTACAAAGGAATACACTTATTTGTTTCACTTGGAATTTGTTGGTAATTGGAGGGATATTCACTTTCCACCCAATGGTAACTTCAAAGACATTGCAATTTTCAATGTTAGCTATGAACACATTGAAATTTTCTTGTAACTACCACCCCCAAGCTAGATCCAATGTTTGAAGGATGTGGAAACTTCATTAAAGGGTTAATTTATGGTATAGAGTAATAAGCCCATTCTCCTTCACTTACACGTAACAAGTTGCAATCATTCAAGCATCTAGTCGTAGTTGCTTGAGATTTCTCCTTTTCCTGAATGCTTCATGTACTTGAAATTGACCAAATATCCAAGTTTCTTTGGTTCTACCCAACTAAGTGTGGGGCCTCCTCACAAGTTTCCTTTTCTTAGATAATTCAAGTATGAAAACTACAATCCATCTTTCGAGCATAGCTTTAAAGGTTATCATTCACACCTCTCTTGTCTCCAATGGCTATAATGGTATCATATCAGTTCCCCACAAGCGTTTCCTTATGCATGGGAGTTATGTGGTCCATTATTTAATTGAAAATTTAATTAGGACTCTTCAATAGGGCATGTATACCATGCTTGGGGAGTTTTGTACCTCTGCAATTTCTCTCATAATTTCTTAGAAATATGGTACGTAGCCCACATTGAATTTTTATACCTCCTCCCCAATTTATCTCATATTTTCTTAACAATGAGTAGATAGGAAACTTTTAAATCCATCTTAGAAGCTTATTCAAGCAAGTTGTATACTTAGATATTGGGATTTTTATAAGCTTTCTCTCTTCTTCATATTTAGAAATTGATAATAAAATTTAATTTCATCATTTACATCAAACTTTTTGAGTATGAAGATTTATATTATCATCCTTTAATTGTATTTATAAAATTTTGGGATTAGAAAATGGATTCTACAATTGACCTCAAGTTATTATAGTTCATGCTCTCAATTGGTTCCTCTTCACCAACATCTATGATTGAAACAATTGTTCTTCTACTTCAAGCTCCATAGACTCTTCTAGTTGGATCTTCATAGTCACACTCGTAACACTATATTTTTCATCCGCTATATACCTGGCCTTATTCTAAATAGAATTATATTCCAAGTTATGGTATGAATATTTTTCATTAATCTTAGCCACCCGTAATCATATTCAAAGCTATAATCCAAATATTTTTCTTTAACCTTAGCCAACATCAATTGTTTCAAGTGGTATTGTTTTTTTTTTTTGGATTTTGTGGAACTTAGGATACTTTTTAGTGTACTTATTTTATTTCCAATCACACTTATTGTTGCGGCTTTGATTCGTTGTCTTGATGTTATATCTCATTTAGGTATTCATTGATTTATTAGTTCAAGTTATTGTTTTCATGCCTCCATTGTGGAAGATTCACAAGCCCTAGCTCCCACTTATTCCTCCAATTGAATATTTTCTCAATTTAGATATCATATCAATAAGTGGCTATTCATGAGGAAAAGTATGAGAAATCCATTAGTTTTTTGATCTACCTATGTAGGATATTGTGATAATTCAAAGCCATGTGTCCTTATAACTTTGGTTGGAAATTATGGAAGATAGTGGTGCATTTTAGCACTACCTAGTCTCTCTCTCACCATAGATTTGTCTACCTCATGTATTGGTTCATGGTAGGACTCTTCCTTGATAAAATAGGCAAAGGGCACAAAAGTTTTTTCTGAAAAAATGTATTTAATCATCTTTTCCATGTCTCTTTAAGTAATATTCCCACTAATATTTGACATGGTAAGGGATCTATGGAATGTGAAGATTAATTTTTCATTATATATATATCTTTTATAAATTTACACATTTATCTAAATTAATTGCATCTATATTTTCTTCAAATAAGAAAGCATATTCGTGACAAATAGAAAAAAATAAAATATATAGAACAATGATATAGTAAAATCCCAATTCATCATAAACTATAATGTGTTGCACAACAAACACATAGAATGATGGTAGCTTATATTTTAAAAATAGAAATTTTAGGTATGTTCATTCACGAAAAAATTATTACAAGAGACTCAAAGAGTGAAAATTTAATATAGAGAAAAAATATTTAAGGTTTGAAAACCTAATCCTAGCACGTGGAAAGTTAATGTATTATAGGAAAAAAGTGAAAACTTTGATGAATTATGATTTCAAATTTTTAAGAGAAATATTTGATATTTGAATCATAAAAGAATTATAATGTGGGTTATTTTAGAAATGAGAGGTTTATATGTGTGTGTATTATAAGTGCCTAGTTTAACTTAAAATATATGGATTTTGACTAACTTGTATTTTCATATTTTATTATATCTTTAATTTATTTTAAATTTTAGTTTTTTTTCTATACTATCTATAGAAAACCATGTTCATTGAGTTGCACAGAGAGATTTTCACTAATATCCACCTTCACCTACATAATATGAGGACTCAATGATGGTTCTTGATCCCTTGAAGCTACATTGTATGTATGCCTCTAGGAAAATTTATACACTTAAGTTTGTTGTGATGGGAGTGACGGGGTGGGAAATCCCAAAGGTGCCCTGAATATGTCCAAATTATAACTACAACATGCTTCTAGGAGTTCAAAGGTTACTTTCATCTTCTTCACTTTCATATCCAAACAATGGACTGTACACAATATTAAAGTAGTTATCATGATCAACATTGAATCTTTTACTAGTTCATATAGGTATGTTTTTCCCCTTTTTAACATCAATATGATTGCATTCATAGTACACCCTTTTCATAGAATATAATCTTAATCAAAAGTGTAAATGAGTTTAATTACATACCTCACTGGCCTTTGAAAAATACGCGCTCACCTTCGCTATAGGACAGAGATGTATCTATCGCAAACACAGTAATAAAACCTCCAAGAAAACTATCTATCCAATAATCAACAACCATTGAGATCATGTTATGATCTCCCTTCATTTTCTTTATTAGCTTGGGATTCCAAAAAGTATGGTTATCATTCTTAAAATAGGTCTTTTGCTCAGCTAGTCTTGATAACCACTCATGTAGCTCTTTAGCGAATGATGAGAAAAAGATCTCGTGTTGAGCCATGAAAATAAATTTCTGCAACAATTTCTCAGTCGACACATGCAAATTCTTGTTTTCCTGTATTAAAAATACATGCTCTCTCATATTACCGAGTCTTGAATATTTTTTATTGTCAGATACCACATCCACATATCTGTCAATCAAATCCTAGTCGCGGCAGCGAAAATATTTTTTTTCTTGATGGGGCTTAGGCCCAGGTTCAGATATGGCTACGTGAACCAACAAAACCCATTGTTACCATCCCTTTTAGAAACGATCTGGTGCACATACTGAAGTCTCACCTAAATTCGTTGTTCAACCACTAGTATAAAATAATAAATTAGTGACTAGGTGTCTAAAAACATTAGTGATTGCAACTTTTCCAATTGAAATACTACAAAAAATGAGCAATATTAAGTGACACAACTAAAAAAGAATAACATATAAAAATATTTTTGTCTTTGGTTAAAATATATGACTATATAATAATTAGTACAACTAAAAATGACTAACTTCAATGACTAATTGAGTGTACTAACAAAAATACGACTACCTAACAAGTACTAAAATGATACAAATCAATGGTTTATACTAGTCAGTTTAATTAACACACTTCAACAATATAAACTTACAAGTGATAGGGGATTCACAAGATCTTATAGATTGGCTGAAATGTTATAATTCCTTGAACATTTCTTTATTGGATCAATGGAAAATTATAAAATACGGAGCTCATTAAAATATTTAGGGTTATATCCTTTAATAAGATTCATAGAGAATCAAATTCAAAGGTTGAAAAATTATTCAAAATGTGAGTGTTCTTACAGTTGCATCAAATACATTATGAAGAACACCTACACGGATAGGTGTTGGTTAATTAGCTGAGGAAACATTTCCTTTAGTTGAAGACTTAACTTCTCTTGCATATGTACATTTTTTATAATCAGGGTCATATCCATTGAAATTATGATACTAGTTTTTAAATTGGATATTAAGTTGTTTATCCAGTTTGAATGCACATTATGAACATAATAGTACTAGACTCTTAGGGTTTTTTCTTCAATCCTATGGGGATTTGATATTTCCCAAACATTAGATGTTGCAGATATTAGAATATCACGTCATACATGTTAACCAAATTTAGTAGATGTTAGATGATATAACGTCATAAATGTGAAGTAAATTTAGTATATTTTAGATGATGTAAATTACACCTTTGCATTAATATTATGTCTATCCCATGAGTGAACCAAGGTTCGATTAGCCTTTTTGTGAGTTCTGAAATTAAACAAGAACTCAAGACCGATAACTTATGGATATGAGCCCTTAACAAAAAATCCATTCTTGGGCATTTGGAAAGGCATCCACATGCACCCACATTACTGACAAAAGTTTAGCCCATAGAGTTGTGTGTGGAGTTGAATGTAGAGTTGTAGCTAGTGATGCACATGTATCACATGGTGATTGAAAATAAGACTCACTACTTATGTATATGGGTGATTGAATTTTAACCCATGGATATATATTGTCTGACATTAAAAAATATGATGCTGATGGATATTTTCAAGTACATATCGGTAGAAAAACTAACACTATACTTCAATAGTTTGGTTGTACTCTCAGATTATACTTGCATTATATATATATATGAAAATCTAGTATCATCATATATTCGACGACACTTTAGTCATATATCTAATGATAATTGAATGTTTGTATGATATCCAACAAACATTATTTTTCATCCAATATCCGACATTTGACCATGTCAATTACCTATAAAAATTACACTATATGTTTTAAACATAATATAATACCATAAAATTAGACTATAATTATGAAAAATATAGATTTCAAAAAAATGTAAATAAAAAGTGGATAGTAAGAATGCAACCCGCCATTATTCAAATTAAAATGTAAAAATAGTTATTCAACAATGCCTTTCTCGCTAAGGAGTATCATGTTAATTGTATTCCAATGAGGCAATTTAAAAGGGTTTTTTCAGAGTGTGCCACATATCAACTGTATGGTAGTCTTCTTAATCTCACTGGTAACAATGAAGGATTGTGATATAACTATTATGAATTCGGGTGTAAGAAGGAATAACAATGCAGGAAGACATAATTTGATGCCAAATACATGAATGGTTCCCATGTTTCCAGAGGGTTTCCAACAAAACCATTATGCTAGATGATGGAGGCTTATTCCTTCGCAAAACCTCCTCTCACAATAGCGAAAATGTGCTGCCAACTAGATCTCGAATAACATGCATAAATATTTAGGTAAAATATTGCCATCACTAGGAAGAAGAAGACAAATACAACGAGGCTCAAGCTAGACCATAATTTCCATAATTGGAGAAGGTGGTGAAGGGATCCATTCCAATCGTAGGAGGGTTCATGTTTCCAAAACTCAATTGGAGTGACCTCAAGGAAACTGCTTAAATTTGCACCATTGGTACACTTAAATGCTCTTCTTTTAGAGAAATCATTCTTCTATTTAGCGCATATAATAGATTAGTTAACAATTTAAATCATGTCTTTGATTCATGCGAAGATAAAACCATTGATAGGCCCCCTATGTTTATACCATTCCTAAAACAAGAGAATCTCATTCAATAACACACGTCCATTTTCTACAGTCAAGTTCAAAAAAATCTTCCACCATCTTTATCAAATTCTTAATTCCCATGGAATAAGTACCAATTTAAGATATGCATCAATCAAATAAGTGTATAGTGTGGTTACCATATTCAAGAAAACAACTTGTAAATCCTTAAATCATTTTTTCCCTCTCGGGCTCTTCTCCCTTTGTATATGAATCCATAAGCATATGTATTTTTTCAAGAGTAGACTCAATGAGTTATTTTATTTCTTTCATCTAAGCTAAAATATTTTCTGCCCTTTTATATTAATTTGCACGCATGTATGCCTTAATCATAATTTGTATGCTAATCCACATAATTTTATGTCTTAGAATGAATTTCAAGTGGGTGTCGCTAAGAATAGAGAGGGTTCCCTCTCTTCCTTTTTCTCACAGTATGTTTCCCACTAGTCTTTGACATGGGAGCCGACTTTGAGGAGTGAAAAAGTAATGTTTTCTCAGTCGAAGAAATCATGGACCGAGAAATACCCTTCCAGCAAATTCAACAATCTATATATAATATATACCTCTATATGGCCATCAAATACAAGAATGTTGAATTTGACTTGTACCTTAAAAGGAGTGGTGCCTCCACAGTGGCTGTTGGATGCATATGTGCCACCGGTGGGTAGTTGTTGAAGGATATGGGAAAATTTATCCTTCATCACATTCCTTTGTTTCTCGAGGGCCTCCTTGAGCAATATTTTGACAGGATATCTTCCCACCTCATATTTCATTTTTTTTCCATGGGAGGTCGTTGGGGTTTGCAAGGTTGATCTTTCAAGGGTTCACCCAGTTCAAGCCCTAACTCCTTGTACCTTGACCTTGTTGGGGACATGAAAAGAAAAATAGAGAAACAGAAGACCACTCTGATACCACTGATTTGGAATTATGGAGGAACACAGTAAAATACATAAATAAAAATAAACACAGAGATGAAATAGGAATAACACTTCATTTCATTAATATCAAATACTCAAAAATTCTTATAGATAGAATGAGAAATAAACTAACTCAGGCGATGGTAGCTTCTCGCTAAGAAGAGATGTGGCAACTACATGCCTCTGAAATATGTTACAATGACACTCAACGACCTTTTTATTATTTAATTATAAGAGAAAACCATAAGCCAAGGAGATGTAACACAAAGAGTTTATGGGCCTCGTTGGGGTTAGTTGGTTAGACAACTTCCCTGGGATGTCACTTGGTGATATTATCTCTGTTTCGCACATATGATATGTTGTTGGGAATATATATTTGAGGAATATAACTACTAATGTGATTTATACCAAACCTCCAGACCTTTCATGGGCAAAAAACGTTGCTTGGGGCCTCAAAATGGCTTTGAAAGTTTAGGGCCTGAAAAACTGCAAAAAATAGTAAATAAGAAAACTAATGAAACTGAGTAGGTCTAATAGGTGGTTGCCACCAATATCCACCTGGATTATTCCTAGGCTTAGAGGGTTGGGAGTGTCGTCCTACCTTATTTACATGCATAAGGTAGGATGACACTCCATAACACGAGTTAAAGGATAACATACATGATAAGTACATAGGTCTTCTATTTAAAAATATGAATCCAATCATGGATTTTATTCAGAAGGTCTAGAAACTCTTAGAAAGGGGGTTGATTAAAAAAATGTTATTAATTATTGGTGTTGCACTTTATAACGTTATATTGTTCCCTAGAATCTTATTATAATGTATTATTTTGACAGTTTCAGGATAAGTTGCAATGTAGTCTTTGGTTTAGAAGCCATTCATGGTCAAATTAAATATGATTTCTAAAAAAAAATATCAAGTACAGGATGTGGTGGATTTATATACAAGTACAATACGTGGTGGCTTTATATACATAGTTCATATTTAAATATCCTATTTTTTTTGGAGGTTTAACAGTTACTCGTATTATTTATATCATCAGTGAGAAAATTAGGTTCAGAAGGTCGATGTGTAGTACTAATCGGCTTTATATACATCGTTAAGATTTAAATATTCTATGTTTGTTGGATGTGTATTAGTTACTTACATTCTTTATATCACCTAAGAGATTATTTGGTTCAGAAGGGTGATGTGTAGTAGTGATCAAAGTAAATTTAAGGAAAATAATTTGAAATAGTCAATAAATCAAAAAGGTGAAGAGTTGGTAGGTTGCGAGAAGAATTGATAGGTAGAGATTATAAATTTGTTTAGAATAACGATTCTAAAATAATCAACAAAACCATTTAATGTGCTATTACTACACATCAGAACTCTTGCAACTCTAGTGCAAGGAAATTTCATATTATGTTGAGCTACCCATAGAAGATAGCAAACATTTTTCGAAATTTGCTTATTGTTTCATACTATAAATTGAAATGAAAGTTCTAGGAATAAACAATTAACAGTCTTCAAAGAATTCATGAATAAAAATATTGCATGTAACTTTGGAGGAACATTGTAGTTCATGCCTAACGTGAGGAAATTTAAATATAAACATGAGGAAAATAATTTTCTCTATGGATAAATAAATGCCTTTAGATGTTTTTTGAAGAATTAAATTGAAATTAACGATAATAATATCGAATAATGGATTAATACTAACATATTCTAAAAAATGTTTTTCGAAGTCATAATATTATATCTTTAACACCGTTACTAAAAAATGTTGAAATTTTTCCATGATAAAAAAATATGTTATTCAAGTATCAACACTTTCGTTTTCCATGTGATTTTTGAACAAAAAATTTGGTTTTCACTACCACTTTTAAAAAATGTTTAAAATTTACCTCGAAAAGAAAACACTTATGCAACATCAACACTTTTCATTTTCAAGCTATTTTTCATGATTTTGGGGTTTTTGGGCTAGATTTCTTACTTGATTGGATCCTATCTCGATAGTAATAGGTGATTTTGTTTGAGAAAAGTTTAAGTGTATTGAGCACCAACCGTAGAAAAACATTGTCAAACTCAGTCAATCATACTAGTAAATATGGTTAACTGATTTGGCAATGTCACATCGGGATGTTGGATGAATTGCAATGTATTGTAGAATTGTGGCAATGTTTGTCATATTATGATGCTTGTTAAATTTTTGTCACATTACAACATTTTTTGTCACATTTCAATGTTTGTCACATGGCTTGACCAAGTTCACCATTGGTGAACATGGTTTGAAAATTTGATGATTGTTTACCATAGTTTTCTATGATAGATTATGGTTGTCTATATTCATAATGGAATGGTATAGTTCACCATGTTTTAGGAAGGTGACGTAGGTTGACGATATTTGACCATAAAAAAATGATTGGCCACATTGAACATGGTTTATAATGGTTTATAAAGGTTTATTATGATAACTATGGTTAACATAATATGACCATGAATGAAAATAGTTGACCTAGGTTGATCCTAGTTGAACATGAGTTTGAGTGGTTGATGAAGGCCAACCATGTTGAATAGAGTCAAATATGGTTGAAAATGGTTGATCGTGGTGACCATAGTTAAGTATGGTAGAACATAGTTAACCATGGTGATCATAGCTTATGATGGATGAGTGTGGTTAAAATATGGTTCACAATTTGTGACTATCGTTAACATGGTTGACTATGGTTACACATGGTTAACTATAGTTATCAATTTCCACCCTAAAAGGGTTGGCTATGATTGATTATGCCATCATGTTGACTATTTTTAAATATGATAAATATAGGGTTGACTAAGGTTGATCAATTTCAACTATTTAAATATTGGCTACTAGGGTTGATTATCAAGGTTTGACTTTGTTATTTAATACTGTTAACCATGTTTGACTATTAATATTAATCAATAATAATAACTATTCTCATTTGAATAATGATGAAGAATTTTTAATTTCAAACATAGTCAAACATGATGCAACTATGATCGAACATGCTTTGACTATGATTCACTATGATTCACTATTATTGAACATGGTTTGACTATTATTCACCATGGCTTGACCATGCTTTGACTATGTTCAACCACAATTGAATATGATTAACTATAGCTAACCATTATTTGAATATGTGTTTATTATGGTTGACCATATTTTTACTATGATTTGTCTACAATAGACGATGATTTTACTAGCATTACTGTTGCAATGGTGGTTGTTAATGGTCAATTATTGTTTGAATATGCTTAACCGTAGCCATTCATTATAAGCCTGAATGGTTAGCCATGGCCATCTATAATTGTTCAATTAAATTCAATATGCTTCATTATAGGTCACCTAGAGATAAACCACCATACGTGTGGTAAGTTTGGTTAAACATGGTAGTCATGTTGACTATTATTCATTGTGATGGTCATGTTTACTGTAATCTACCCATGTTAAGAGTATTCACCCATAGTCAACCTTTTTTGATGTATAGGTTTATTAATAGTTAATACATTATATACATAAACTATTATATTATTAATCTCATTAATTTTATAGAAGTTATCACTCATTGATATTGATATTAATAAATCTAAGGGATTAATATTAATATTAATATTATAAAACCTAAAATTGTAAAACCCAATATTATAAACTCCAATATTGAAAATTGAAAATTTCAAACCCTTATAATAAATGAGATATTATAAATTCAATATTAAAAACCCCAATATTATAAACCCAAATAATTAATATTATAAACCCGAGGGGAAATAAACCCAAGTGAAAATAAACCTATGTGAAATAAACCTAAGGGAAAAATATTAAACCATCACATTTATATTATAAACCGAAGAGAAGGAACATTAGTAAGTTCATTGACAAACACATATTGAAACTATTTATAAAAACAGTAAAATGGTTTCTAGATCTATTCTAGAAAATGAAGACATACTTTAAGAGATTAAATTGTTTGTTTAATTTAAGAGATTAAAACGTTGGTTTAATTTAAGAGATTAAAATGTTAGTTTAATTTAAGAGATTGCAATTCTTGTTTAACATTTTGTGAAATTTAAGGTGAAATTTTATCATGGAAAAAATTCACTTGATTCAAACATATTAAAATGTAATTATATTTAAAATAATTATCATTAATTTATTTAACATGTAGATTATTTCATTGAATAATAGAAAATAAATATTTGTATCCATGAATTGTAGGTTTTATTGATGAAAGCGTAGTATCAAAGTAAGTAGAGGTACAACTTTTTAGATTAAAAATGTTATTAGAATTCAACCCTTACATAGATTATGTAAAGAAATACCTGATGCATTTTAATATATTATAATACTAATAATAAACCTCTTCGATGGTCGTGATGAAATTGAAATGAGTTCCTTTTTGTACTTTTAAATTCTTTGCACAAAAGGTATAAAATTTCCCTAATTAGTTGTTTAAATGGAATATTCTGGATCCAAATGAAATTGTAAATAGTTAAGAAATCTTTATATAGTGTATTATATGTAAATAGCAAGGGAAATAGTTCCAAATCATGTAATCCTTGCCTAGTGAATTAGTATGACTTGAAAATTGTGATAAAGCCAAAAATTGTGAATAGTAATTATTGTAAAAGTACAAACTAGTTAGAACTAGAACCATAGAAATTAAGTTAGATGAATGCTATAAAAGTTGGTGGTTGTCTTTCCATATTCTTACAAACTATTCTTTTTATTTATATTCAAGTAAAACAGATCAGAAATCAATGGAACATAGGGCACTGATTTCTATGATTGCCAGTGTAGCTTCACCAACATCTTCAATCAATGGAACATAAGGAATGAATTTCAATGATTTCTAGTATAGATTCACAAACGTATTGATGGAATCATGCATGTATAAGAAAATCACATTGTTAGTAGAGGAAAATCTTCTAGAGGAAGGAGATAATTCTAAAGGGATCCACATAAATTCTATTCATCCACCTAGTATCGTTTTTTGGGGTGAAAACAATTTTATTATCAAAATGATTACCCTAAATCACAACCAAGTACCTCACATAGAGATATAAAGGTAGATATGGGAAGAGAAGGTATTATCCATCATATTTACATAGTTCTTGATACTAAGAGTCTTTTAAGAATTGACAGAGATTTCATAAATTGGGGGGAGGTACTTTCACATATTAAGGTTTACAAGCTAATGTTATACATCTTGATTATGGAGGGTTAAGGAACTTGTGGATAGTTTGTAGTGATAAGGAGTCAAAGAGGATGTTCCTAATTCACTAGGTGGTACTCCAAGTCAAGTGGTTTCATGGAGAAAATAAAGAATTGGGATAGTTTTATAGGACTATCTCAATAAAGTTTAAAGGTATTCCTTAATTTTTAAGTTTACTGATATAAAGTTATATGTAAAATTATCTTTTATTATACATCAAGCATATATATATATATATTCTAGAAACATAGAAAAAATAAGAAGATATATATAAACAATTTTGAGAGAGTATGTTTTTCCACAATTAATTTTAATCTATTACTTTCATATATATATATATATATATATATGAAAGAGATATATTATAATGTACTGTGGAAAAATATACTCTCTTAAAATTGTTCATAGTGTCATTTTGCTAAAAATATCAGGACTTATGTAGGAACACAAGTGAATATAGCTATAAACATAAACATAGCGATGCAGCAAAAATAAATCTTCATTTCATAAATATCAAAGAATTGAAAGATGCTTACAAAAAAAATGGAAATAAACTAGCTCAGGCGATGGTAGATTATCTCCGTGGAGGGATGTGGCAGATACATGCCTTTGAACTGTGTTACAATTAGGCTCAATGGTATTTTTATGATTGAAGCACAAAGGAAAACCCTAAACAACTAGAACCATAACACTGAGAGATGGAACACCAAAAGTTTCTGAACCCCGTGGTCCTAACTTGGTCATATGATATTCGTTTGGTGCGTATAAGACCACGTTCAAAATATCTATCCAAGTATTAGAGGATTTTATATAGGTCCCTACCTAGGGATATGGACCTACTAAGGACCTTCAGAAAATGTTGTTTATAGGGTCAACACATCTCTAGAAGTCCAAGACCTAAAAATCTGCTAAAAATAGTAAATGATTCTATAATAAAGGAAACATATGAAACTCACTAGAGGTCTATGTGGAATATTCTGGTGTCCACCAATATCCACTTGGGTCAGTCCTCCCCCCTTAGGAAGAAATGGTCCCCATTTCTTGTAGAGCCTCCATGAGGTCGGAAATTTTTGTTGAACCTCATCTCTAGTGAACTACTTTCCATGGTAAAGGAGTTGTCCTTCTTTAGTAACTCGATATTTTTGGATCCTCTATTGGTGAGTGTTCTCGATATATGTGTCCATGATCCTATCATTTTTGTCTTGTTCAATGGATCTTGGTTTGAGCTCTCTTGATGTCAGCTACTCAACATTGTCACATGTGTCCAAAAATATGGGAATATATGGTCGAAGTCAGTCCACATTAAATACTGGGTGTAGGCTAAGGAACAGTGGAATCCTGAGCTCGAAGGAATTGTCCCCTAAAACCTTGGTGATGTTGTATCGACCATAGCATAGCAGGTGAAGCTTATGGTGGGGTCCAGTGAGGTGCTTCTTCTGCAAATGTATCAAAACTTTGTCGCCCACATAGAACTTGCGTGGAAACTTATGTTGATCATGATGGTGCTTGTACTTAACATTGGCTCTGTCCAATATATCATGAATCTGTTGTATGATGTGTTGAATTTCCTCAATGAAGTTTTTATCCCTATCAGCTTTGGACTAGACATGGGCCAAATCTACATGAGTAGTTCAAAATGGTATGGCCATATCAATGGGACATAATTGCTAGAATCCAAACCCCACCTAAAAGGGACCAGGGCTTGTTGAGAAATGGATAGATATTTTGTAGTTTTTCTAGACATAGGGGATTCTTTCATATCATGTGCATGGATGCTTTGACTTGTACACATCTAGAATGTGCACAATCATCCTATTGATGAACTATTTTTGGCAATAAGTTTTTGGGTGGAAGCCCGTTGACTTAGTGGGATTGGTATCCAACATCGGCTAAAGACTTGACCAAAATGTACTCAATGAAATTCTGTATCGTTCTAAGATAATATACTATTGATCCGAAAATGTACCCTCACTCATTCAAATAAGAGCTTAGAAGTGTTCTTTGTTATGATACTCTTGTTGTAGGTCGCGAGAATGGCCATCTTAGAGAATCTATTGATGGCCATGAAAACAAAGTTGTTTCCATGTTTAGTAGAAGGGAGGCTCGATATGTAATCCATGGAGATGGATTCCCAAGGTCGATTAGCAGTAGGAAAAGGATTTTATACATCTTGATTCTTGATATTTTGCTTCGCAATGGTGTAGGAAGTGCAAGATATTATGTACTTCCCAACATCATGTTGAAGGTTTGGACAATATAAATACTTCTGCAAAAATCCCATTATTTTCTCTACTCTGAAATGTCCAGCGACCCGACTATAGTTCACCTCGCAAATAATCTCGACACTCTTTCTTGAAGGGGTTCCAATTATTTAAGGTTCATGTAGAAGAGGGTAAACAACTAGGTGTGGAGCCAAACTTAGGTACCTTGCCCATTATTAAGGAATTCCATGATGATTTTCAACAGGTGATTCCCAACTTTTCTCCTCAGAGGGATATAGACTATTGGGTAAGTGTTATATTCTTTCCACGACTAGTCATGCGCCCATGGTTTTGTGCATGAGTTTGCACATGGTTTTGGGGAATGATGGTTTTTGACCCCTGGTATTTTGTAGATTCGGTCAAGGGAACTACGCTTATGTTCTAATCCAGGGTTAATGGATTGGGGTTTATGTACGCTTTGGCATGTAAATATATGTGTTGTAACACTAAAATGAAAATAATGAAAAATCAAGCTGGTCATCCCGATTTGGGATCCAGGGGAAAACATATTTGTATATATATTTTATGTTTTATGCTCTCACTATTGTTTATTTTATGTTTTTAAGATTCATTTACAGATAATTTCTCTACAGGATTAAGACCTACATTTGGTATCGGAGCTATTTCAGCTTCAAGGGGACATCTTTTCTGCTAAGGAATTTTTCGCTCGGGCCTGTGGTAGACCTTGTTTAGTGGGAGATCTGCGGGATCGATTCTTGCAGTGAAAGAAGATGGTGAGCGGTGGAAAAATAGAGATATAGAAATTTAATGGTCAGAATTTTGAGTTGTGGAAGCTCAAGATGGAGGATTTGCTGGTGGATAAAGATCAGTGGATCATGGTAGATCTGGGTACTAAACCAATGACAATGTTAGATGAAGACTGGAAGAAGATGGATCCAAAGGCAAAGAGCACAATATAGTTTTGTGTCTCAGATTCAGTATTGTTGAATGTATCTGGGGAAGCTACGGAAAAGACCTTGGGGGACAAGCTAGGGAATTTGTACCAATCCAAGTCTCTGGTGAATAAATTGTTCCTGTCGAAAAATCTATATAACCTGAGGATGAAGGATGAAGACTTGGTGACAAAGCATCTGAACACCTTCAATACTGTGGTAAGTCAGCTGTCATCTATTGATATTAAAATCTTAGATGAAGATAAGTGAATTAGTTTGTTGTGTTCTCTACTAGACTCATGGGACAGTATGGTTATTGCAATAGGTAGCAATACAACTACCTTGAATTTTGATGACATTGTCTGAGCCTTGCTGTCGGAGGAAATGAGACGGAGAAATATGGAGGGTCAGAATGGAGATGCCTTATCTGTACGAGGAAGGTCCCAGAACAGAAACAAGAATAAGGTTTCGAGTGGGAGATCTAAATCTTGTGGAAAGTTTGTAAAGGTGTGCTAGAAATGTGAAAAGGAAGGGCACTACAAAAAGGACCACAGATCTAAAGCTCTTGAGAAAGGAAAGGGATCTGATGATGCTCCTTTTGCAGAGGCAAAAACCACCTCGGATGAAGGTGGGGATGTGTATTTGGCTTCTTCTTCAAATACACATGTAGATCATGAGTCATGGTTGATTAACTCAGGTGCATCCTTTCACATCACTCCCCATAGGGAATGGATCTACGAGTATGAGAAGTATGATGGTGGTGATGTCTTCTTAGGGGATGATAGGAAGGCCAGAATCATTGGACGTGGAAAGGTCAAGCTGAAGCTGCAGGATGGAAGGATTAGAACACTTCTTGGTGTTCTTCATATTCCTGCATTGTCAAGAAATCTGATTTCTGTAAGCAAGATGGATGTTGCAGGTGTAAAAACAGTGTTTGAGAAAGATACCTGCAAGATGGTTCGGGGAGCACTGGTATTAATGTGGGGATTTCAGATTGGAACTCTATAAAATATACAAGGTAACACTGTTATTGATGGGTGTAATAGTTCTGTGGTTCCTGAAAGTGGAGCGGAAAGCCTAGTAGTCTCTAGAGAAAACACCATGCTATGGCATCAAAGGCTTGGATATATTGGAGAGAAGGGCGTTCAGATATTGCATGGAAATGGTATGGTAGAAGGCATGTCTAATAGATCTCTGGATTTTGATTTCTGTGAACCTTGTGTATATGGGAAGCAGAATCGGGTGAGTTTTCCTTCTGGTGCTAAGAGGGCGAACAAGATATTAGAACTTGTGCACAGTGATATGTTTGGACCTGTGTCGGTTCCATCACTGAGTAAGTATGTGTATTATGTTTCATTCATAGATTAATTCTCAAGGAATACATGGATATATTTATTGAGGAAGAAATCTGAAGTCTTTGATAAATTTAAAGAATTTAAGGCTCTGGTGGAAAACTAGACAGAGAAGAAGATAAAGGTGTTGAGGACAGATAATGGTGGGGATTTTTGCAAGAAGTGTGGTATATCATGGAAGAAGACTAATCCATACACACCTCAGCAAAATGGAGTTGCAGAAAGAATGAAAAAAAATTTGATGGAAAAGGCAAGAATCATGCTCAGTGGTACCGGGGTAGGACAAGAATTCTAGGCAGAGGAAGTGGAGACTTCATGTTACTCGGTTAATAGACCACCTTCATCAGCGTTGGAGGATAAGAATCCACATGAGGTATGGACTGGTAAGAAACCCCCTCTTTCACATCTGAGGGTATTTGGATGTGATGCATATGTACATGTTCCAAAGGAGAAAAGGACCAAGTTGGATAGTAAATATGACAGGTGCATCTTTATGGGGTAGAAGGATGGTTTAAAGGGTTACAAGCTTTGGAACCTAGAAACAAGGAAGGTTGTGTACAACTGAGATGTGGTGTTTAGAGAGGTGAAATATGTTGTTAAACATGAAGTCCTACCAAATGAACTTGAGAAGATAGAGTTTGAGCTAAAGGAGGATGAATCAAACTCTACAACAGAAGAAGACTCAGAAGAGGAAGAGCCACAAACTCCAGCTGTGAGAAGATCAGTTCGAGTAAGAAGACAACTAGAAAGGTATAGTCCATTTTCTTTCTATTCAAATTTTTCTTTAACTATAATTGATAATGATCCTAGAACTTTCAGGGAGGCAATATATTCAGAGGATGGAAAACTATGGAAGGAGGGCTGCCATGGTTGATGAAATGGCATCCTTGCATAAAAATGAGGCATGGGATCTGGTATAGTTACCGGTTGGAAGGAAGCCCATAAAGAGCGAATGGGTGTTTAAAAGAACAAGGTGGAGAAATACAAAGCTCGGTTGGTAGCAAAAGGTTATTCCCAGGTGTCGGGAATTGATTTTGGTGATATTTTTTCTCCTGTTGCCAAAGTTACTTCTATTAGATTACTTTTATCTGGTGCTACTGCATTTGATTTTGAGGTAGAAAATATCGATGTGAAGACAACATTTCTTCATGGGGATTTGGAAGAGGAGATATACATGAAACAACTTGAAGGCTTTATGGTAAAGGGGAGGAAAGAACTGGTATGGAGGTTAAAGAAGTCTCTGTATGGGTTAAAATAGTCACCAAGGATGTGGTATCAGAAATTTGATACCTATATACGTTGACTTGGCTTCACCAGAAGCAAGGAGGATCACTGTGTTTATTTTAAATTAATTGGTGACCGTGTTATTTATTTTGTCTTGTATGTGGATGATATGTTGCTGATTGGAAATGAGAAAGAAATTATCCAAGATTTTAAGACCCAACTGTTCTCCAAATTTGACATGAAGGATCTTGGTCCTGAAAAATATATTTTGGGCATGGAAATTAAGAGAGATTGAGCAAAGAGGAAGCTCTGGTTAAACTAGAGGAAGTATGTCAAGACTATATTGCATAGGTCCGATATGAAGGATAGTAAAACGATGAGTGTTCCAATTCCTGTAGGTGTAAAGCTGTGTGTTGAACAATGTAAAAAGGCACAAGAAGAAGAGGAGGATATGTCCCATGTTCCTTATGCAAGTGTAGTGGGTAGTCTGATGTATGCAATGGTATGTAGTATACCTATTGCACATGCAGTGGGGGTATTGATCAGGTTTATGTCAAACCCAGGGAAGGAGAATTGGACAACAGTGAAGTGGGTTTTCAGATATTTGTGTGGTACTAGTGATTATGGCTTGTGCTACCAGGGAATATCAGGATTGGAAAGAGTGTTGGAAATTCATGGTTTTGTTGATGCAGACTAGGCTAGAGATCTGGACCAAAGAAGATCTACAAGTGGGTATGTGTTTGGCCTATTTAGAGGTGCAGTCAGTTGGATGAGTAAAAGACAGTCTATAGCGGCTCTTTCAACTACAGAGGTAGAATAAATAGCAACCACTGATGCAAGCAAGGAAGCAGTTTGGTTGTAGAGATTGTGTTCAAGCATGGTTTGGTGCAGTAAGCTATAAGGATAGATTGTGATAGCCAAAGTGCAATTTTCTTGGCTAAGAACCCTGCTTATTGTTTAAAGACAAAGCACATTGATGTTCAATATCACTTTGTGAGAGATATGGTTGAGGCTAAAAGGGTGTTGTTGGTAAATGTGGAAACCTTGAATAATGTTGCAAATGCATTGACAAAGTATTTGAGCACTCAGAAGTTCTCTTGGTGTAGAGAAACAATGGGTGTTGCAAAGCTGGGCTAATGACTAAGCTCTCCTGTGGCCCCCTGAGGAAAGAAAACAACAAGTGGGAGAATGTTGGGTATGTGTTATATTCTTTCCATGACTAGTCACGTGTGGGGAGGAGATAGCTCCCCCTGTACATTGTGTCGGGCACAGCATGGCGGTAACAGGTGGGGCGGCAACCACCCCTCTCGGGGTCCAGGGTAGCGCCCCAAGAAAATTTTTTTGGACCTTATTTTCCAGTGGGCGGACCTGCCCATGGTTTTTTGCATGGGTTTTCACATGGTTTTGGGGCATGATGGTTTTTGGCCCATGGTATTTTGTAGATCTGGTCAAGGGAACTACAGTTATGTTCTAATCTAGGGTTAATGGATTGGAGTTTATGTATGCTTCAGCATGTATATATATGTGTTGTAACACTAAAAGGAAAATAATGAAAAATCAAGCTGGTCGTCCAGATTTGGGATCCAGGGGAAAATATCTGTGCATATTTGTTTTATATTTTATGCTCTCGCTATTTTTTATTTTCTATTTTTAAGATTCTTTTGCAGATAATTTTTGTACAGGGTTAAAACCTACATAAAATTCTCCATTGATTTAGTACCCACTACAGCCCTAGTATATAGAGAACCTTAACGGATGAGTCCACCTGAATTACTGGAGCTAAATATGCCACTACAAGATTTGTTGAATAAAGGCTACATTAGGCTTATTGTGTCACCATGGGGGACAATGGTGTTATTTATAGAAAAGAAAGATGGCACACTAAAAATGTGGAATGATTACCGAAATTTGAATAATTTAACCATAAAAAATAATTACCCTTTACCCCATAGTGATGAACTATTTGATTAGGTAAGGGAGGAAACCATTTTTTCAAAATCGACATAGAGAAAGGATATCATCAATTAACTATCAGAAGTGAAGATATTCATAAAACAACTTTTAGGACCATATATGGACATTACAGTTTGTAGTATTACCCTTTGGCCTTACTAATGCCACAATAAAATTTATCTGTTTGATGAAAATCATTATCAAAAAATATTTAGACAATTTTGTGCTGGTATTTATTGACAACATTCTGGTAAATCTGACAGATGAAGAAGAACATAAGGAACATTTAAAATTGGTGCTGCAATCTCTTAGGGAAAATAAATTCTATGTTAAATTCAACAAATGTGAGTTTTACAAAACAATAATACAATACTTGTGTCATGTCATTTCAAGGAAAGGACAAGAATTTGATCCTAAAGAAGTTAAAGCCATGGTAAATTGGCCCATCCCAAAGGATGTGTCTGCAGCACAATCAATTATGGGATTTACAAGATATTATCCTAGATTCATAGAGGAATTTTCTTGAAAATGAGATCCTATGGTGTTGTTATCGAAAAAAGGAGTAAAATTTGAAGGGAAATCATAATGTCAAAAGAGTTTTGATAAGTTAAAACTTTTACTCACAATAGAACCCATCTTAAAACTTGCAAATCAAAATAAAGAAATCATAGTTTGCACCGATGCTTCTATAGAAGAGTCTACGAGAGTTTTATTGCAAGATAATTCTATGATAGCTTATGTGTCAAGGAAGTTGAAAATACATGAAAAACATTATATTGTATATGATTTATATTTATTCTTTTATGCATGCACAAAAAACGTGGAGGCATTAATTGTTAGTGACGGAAGACACTTTGGTAACCAACCATATTAGCCTAAAATATCTCTTTATTCAACCATATCTTTATGCTAGACAAGTTATATGGATGGCGTTCCTTAGTGAATTTGAGCTCGACATAAAACATATAAAGGGGAAAGAAAACAAGATAGTAGATGCTTTGAGAATGCATGATTAGAATCTAATGGAAGTTGTTGTTAGTAGTAATAATACAATTTTCCTAGAGCATATTAGGAAATACACCAAAAATTGCCACAATTTCATATTCCTAGTTATGAAGAATGTTCTAAAAAATTATTGATTTACGAAAGAAAAAAAATTGTATGCTCTTAATGAACGTACTTTGAAACATACGATATTTGATGAATATCATAAAAGACCTTACGTAGGGCATCCTAGGTACCAATGTATGATCACAACATTAAAGAAAAAAATATTTTGGCCAAGAACAAAGAAGGAGGTGGAAGAATATATGTCAAAGTATTTAGAGTGCCAACATGTAAATGTTGAACATCAACACCTCAGTAGGTTGTTGAACCAACTCCCTATTTCATAATGAAAATTGGAAAGAATCTCTTTACATTTTATTACTAGGTTACCAAGAACCAAAAACCAACACGACTTGATTATGGTAGTGGTAGATAAAATAAGTAAGAAATATAATTTCATACCAATTAAATCCACATATTGTATGACACATATTGCTAATATCTTCATGAAGAATATTTTCCGATTACACGGAATACCTAAGATGATAGTGTTAAACTGGGATACCAAATTCACCTCAAATTTTTGGAAGGAAATGTTTCGGGGTATGGGCAGTAAATTAAACTTCATTACAACATACCATCCTCAAATGGATGTAAAAAATAAGAGAACCAACCTGATTTTGGAAGACATGCTCAAAATGTATATTATGGAGATACCTACAAAATCAGAAGAATTTATGCATTTAGCTAATTTTGCTTGCAACAAAAGTTATCGAACATCTACAAAAATGAATCATTTTGAAGACCTTATATGGAAAAAAGTTCCACACTCCACTCATTTTCAGTCAACCATAGGATAGTTGTGCTCTTGGGCCATATACCTTGCAAGAAATGGAGCAGGATGTGCGAAGAATTCAACAAAATATAAAAACCGTAAAGGATCGACAAAAGGGTTATGCATATAGGAAACACACACAGAAAGAATTAAAAGTTGGGGGTCATGTTTAATTAATGGTGAAACCAAGGAAAATTACATTAAGGATAAGAACCTGTCGAAAACTAGTACCATGGTTCTGTGGACCACTTAAAATTTTGGACTATGTTGGACCCATAACTTATCAATTCGTATTACATAGTCACATTAAAGTTCATAATCTTAATCATGTGCATTTATGTAAGAAATATGTACATGATACTTCTCACATTATTGATCGGAAAATTCTACAGGTGGAACCCGAAGAATAATTCCTCTCAGGATGTATTCTAGACACGAAAGAAATATGGCTGTAGAATTGAGCCATCGTTCAGGTTAAAGTGAAATGGAAGAATTTTCCTCCAGAAGAAGATACATGGGAGTGAGAATACCAGATGCAGAAAAAATATCCAACACTTTTCTAGAAAGAAGAAACTAGAATATTAAACACTGAGGATGGTGTAGATAAACAGGGAGAAGATGTGACATCTTTATGCTTTTGAAATAAGTAGATGGTGATTCCATAACTTGTTGAAATGAAGAAGATGCAAGTGGTTATAAAATAAATAATTTTATTTTAGGAATAATTGAAATGGAAAACTTATTTGGAATGAGACACTTAAATAAAAAGATAATTGCCAATATCAATCTTAGATAATATTGAGATAAATATTTCATAGGAAACACATGTGTCCAAAACATAAGGATTTACAGGATGGGAGAAAAAATCCATTAAATATTCTAGCTGGAGAAAGATGATAGTATATGGAAGGATAGAGCACTGCAGAAGAGAAAAGCAGGATTTAACAACCAAAAGTCTTCCATAAAAGAGGGACGTCACTAATAAGAAAAAATAATGATGGAAGAGAAGGTATGAAATATAGCTATGTAGACTATGAAATTTCTATTGCAACTTTCAGGGATCTAATGAGAAATTAGTGTCAACTTGGGGGAAGTGGTGGGCAGTTCATGGTTGGGTGGATAGAGTGCTCTTCCATTGATTTTTTGGTTTTTTGGTTTTTCTTAGTGATTCTGGATATATAAACTATGCGTACTATGTGGTGTAATTATGAATTGAATCTAGTAGAGGAGATTTGTTTGAATAAAATTTTACTACGGTGTAAATTAAGCGTTAAAATTGATGGCATGATTTAAGAGAATACATATTTATATTTTAAATATTAGGTAGCGAAATATCATAGATGGTATATCTATATTAAATCACATAGGTAAAAATTCTATTTGAAATTATATTCTACGGTTTTAAAAATTAAATTTTCATGTGTTGGGTGGTGGAAATGAATCAGTGTGAATTCTATCACTATTTCTAATCCTTGGAAAAATCAATAATGAAATACTGTAGACAATATTTGTTTATCTGAACGAGCACAGATGCTAGAAGTGAATCGAATTTCATGGGGAATGGAATTGGAATAAATTATCTAGTTAAAGGCTAGATGTCTGAAATATAATAAGGATATAATCCTTAGCATAATAACTTCGTAGACTATCGGGTCAATATTTAATGAATATATGTGTGTGTATATAGGTGGAAAAGAATAGTAAATACTGGGATAACTATTCAACATAAAATTAAGGTAACAAAATTGTGTTATTAGCATTACCCAGAAAAAAAAGGGACACATAGAATGAAGGTGTACCTAAAATTTACACCTAAAATTCGTTCCAAGTAAGGGAAAATATGAAAACCTCAGGAGTAAAATACTTCAGTAGTGGTGTATGTAAAATATTAGTAAGTGACTATAGTGATAGTAAAAAAAAAATAGTTGGTATTGTCCTTAGTTAAATGACTAACAAAATTAATGACTTAATTTAGTATAACATTGGTAGCAGTCTAAGTAGACTAACCGTATAACATTTGCAAAAATACAACACATTAAGGTAAAGATACCATTAAATAGGCATAATAGAATTTATATCTGTCAGGTATGAATTTATATTTCAAGCAGATTGCAAGGAGATTAAATGAAATTTTTAGAGATCCATAACATCAAAGGCTAATCCCAATTATTATCTAAATTAAATATATTATCAATAATAAATTACATAGACATAGAAACCATGAGCTTGAAACTTAGCTGAAGTTCTACTCATAGGTAAAACTATGCTTCCAGGGTGTCATAGTATAATCCTAAGAATAATATAAATTACATAAATTCATTGCTTGTAATAGGCATTACTCTGAGTATTTCCATGAGAAAGAGGGTCGTTTGTAAATATTTGAACTCAGACGAAACTGTAGACAATAGAGACTACACTATGGTCATTTCCTAAGAGTTATTTAGTTATGAAATTAACCACTACAAGAGTTGTGGCTGGATGAGGGAAGATACACCTGAAAATATGCCTGAAAATAAAGAAAATAAAAGTATATCTCATAATGGAAATTTCAATATTTTCTAGAGAACGAATTATTAATGACCCAAATAAGTGTAAGAAAAAATATGAGAGCCATCATATCGACACGAGTACTGAGAAATAGTGCACACCTTCAACTCAGAAATTCACCAAATCACTATAGAATCTAAGGCCAAAATGGAAACCTCGAACCCAACTAGTGTGTGGAGGACTGATGTATAACCGCAAATGATGTTCTTCCATTTGAATATAGAAATAAATCCAAGGATGCTGCAGATCCAATGAGCACATGTAGAACAAGGGAATGAAAATGTAAGGAGTAAACGAGTAATGGAAGATTAAAATAAATTAGTGGAATTTAGTAGACAAACAATATATTTAAATAGTAGTTAATTATACCTAAAACATGGAGGTCGTTGTGAACTGTGATGATCTCGAGTAAGAAGGGTTCCATCACAGTCGCCCTACATTCTGTGCCATGGTAAAAACACTACATATATTGTACAAGATAGAGAACTTATGAAAATGAGTTGGAACCCTAATATTAACTAATTGATAGAAATGTCCTGCATCTATTAAAGATAGGAGGAATTAAAATAGGTTTACTTGGAACGTTGTGTTTACAGTACCATGGAAGGAAACAATGCAAAACAAGTACCTCTCATAGTGCACAAACAAAGATTTTTCAAAAAAATTAGAGTAGGGGAGTAGGGAAAGAAGGGAATGTTCAAACAAACTTATTAACCTATTCTACAGTTGAATGTAGGGATTAGAAAATCGTTTAACCTATTCTACTATTGAACGAAGTGATAAAAAACGGAGGAACACAAATGCTCATTCTCTGTAGACGATAAAGGAAAACTGACCAAAACGGTCAAAACTGGAAATCAAAACAATAGTGAATATAGGAATTGTACATTTACTACAAGTCAATGGTGGTAATAGGTATAAACAAAATGGTTTCATAGTTATTTCCTTGAACCATAAAATTAGTGATGAAAATTCCACCGTTGATCATGTAGCTACACAAAAATGTCATTAGGTTCATTATCATGACTTCAACATAAATACAGGTAACAAAAACAAAATACCGGGTAAGATATGGTTGATTACCTGTTACTGAAATTGCAAAAACTTGACCCGTGGCTAAAATGTGCCCAAATTCGTGGCGTAAGGATGGATGTAGAGGTCTGCTGTTGAATAGGGTCCAGAGCAGCGTGTATCACAACCACATCTATAAAGTGACAAAACAATTTCAATTTTCCCAAACCCATAGGGCTGGAGATGAGCTAGGGTTATGGGGATACAAAGATGGGCATCCACTTTTCAGTGAATCATCCTAGCCGTTCAAAGAAACTGCCCACTTGCATAGTGTCAGTACAACTATCACATAAAATAGGTACATTTTACAATAATATATGAAAAACTTAAGCATATAAGAAAACCCCAAACATTGAATATGATGGAGATTATAAAATAGGGTGACCAATCGCAAATATCACTATATATTAAATATATTCCATTGTAACCCAATATTCATGATGCAGGGGCATTAGACACTAGCCAGCAATGTAGGAGGTTTTGTCTACATGTTGTGGCTAGGAGGGTTCGGAATCATCAAAATTGTAACAACTAGGTGTCAATACCTCAACTGACTGTATCATTTAGATTAGTCAGAGTTGTAGAAGTCAAATAGTTCAGTTAATCCATCTGTCATGTTTGAGTTAGTTGAATTATTGTAATTAGGCTTTTGATTTTCTAAAACGGTCCTCACAGAGGAACCGAGGAGTCATATGTTGATGTATATAAACTGTATTCCCCCAAATGCATGGGAGGGGAGCATGGAGGTTTCTGCAATAAAATTCGTGTATTGAGCAATGGTTTCCTGTTGAATAAAGTTCAGTGCTCATTGATTCTCAATTTGGTTTGAATTGATATTATGAGTAAATTTTTGTTGAATAAGGTCACTGCATAATCTCTGTATTCCTCTACCCATTGCTTCTCTCAATTGTCCCAATAAATGAAGAAATTCCACGCACAGGCGAGGTCTGTGTAGAAAAGTCGTCATTGTCGAACTTTGTTTAATAGTGGTGAAATCCCGCTTAATAAAGAGATGAATTCATTTGTTGTTAATTGAAGTCCAGAACCGGGACTAAACCCTGAGTTAGTAAACTGAGAGGATAAAAGAATAGCGCAAACCCGACTTAAACCCGTGGTCAATCACTGCTCTCAAAACCGCGAGCCGATTTACGAGGCTAGATTGCCCATATCGCACCGCCTTTTGGTGATAAGAAGTATTTCCTAGTTGGGGAGCGATTCCATAGAGTATTAGACACGTGGCGAGGTGGACCCATGGAAAACCACCGTTGCTGCATGCCATCGCACGTTAACATTCGACCAAGGAAGTCGAGTGATATCGTGGTACGCCATTGATCTGGGAATGAGCTATCAGACGGTGATCGTTTGATAAAGATGTGCGGAGGATAACCAGGTACGGTACGAGCATTTGATTGGACCATTGATATATATGTGGGCCCGGGGCCGAAGGTCTATTGCGACGTCATTTGGTTATAAAGTGTTGGACTATTAATACAAAATTCGGGGATATAAATTAAAACTCAAAGGTTGTGGATAATGGTTGTTTATCAAATTCCATGAATTTGATAAATAAAAATCCAAGGAAATAAAATAAGGCCACGTGGAGAAAGGAACGAGGTTTCAGAAGGGTAATGCTGACAGAGCCATGATTACAGTAGTGCAAACTCTCCTCAGGGCGACTTTCGGCTTTGTTGCCATCATTTGTGGTATCAGAGCTGTTGTTTTTGAGTTGTTTTGCTGAGAGCTGACATGGAGATCCCAGTTGGTAGAGGTGCTGGCAGAAGGAGACCTATTGCCAACGCAGAGGTGTTGGGGATGTTGAAGAGGGTCGAGGCCAGAATGGATGCCATGGAGCGAAGACAGCCCAAAAATCTTGCAGACATCAGTGAGCCTGAAATAGAAGAAGCAGAAGAAAATGTTGAAATTCCTCCTGACATGAGGCTCCTCAGAATTGTTCTGGGGTTTGCAGTTAAGCCCAGAATTGAAGTGTCGAGTTATGCAGGGGGACTGAATCTAGAAGAGCTAGTAGACTGGATCAATGAAATGAACAAGTGATGAGACAGAGGTTGCTGATAGTAAAAGAATACACAGAGGAATTCTACATAGTAAGCATAAGGGCTGGGAAATTTCAAGACACACCATAGAAGACTGCTAGATATGTGAATGGTCTCAAGATGGAGATCCAAGATGAGATTGGTCTCCTGTCTCCTAAGACAGTGGAAGAGGCCTATCATATGGCCTTGAAAGCAGAGGAGAAACTCCTGAGGAGACAGTCTGCCAAGAAGAGCGGTACTTTCCGTGGAAAGGGAAGTCAAGGTGGTAGAGGAAAGCCTACTACACCCAGGGATGGAGCTAAAAGTAGCTCACCTCAGAATGCATCTACAGAAGATGATGCAAGGGGCATAAGGGGTTCTTATAGAGGAAAAGGAAGAGGAGGTAGAGACAGAGGCAGAGGTAGAGAGTTGAGGTGCTATAGATGTCAGCAAGTGGGACATAAGCACTATGAGTGTCCAGAGAATGTGGGTACTGGTCCAAGAAATGTTGTTGTTGCCCAGGCTGGAGAAGAGGAAGAAATTGAATAAGAAATTCTACTAGAGAGGGGAGAGTCCTTGGTGGTAAATAAGGTCCTGTTGAAGCAAGCCAAAGAGGTCACTGTGCCTGCACAAAGGAAGAATTTGTTTAGGAGCATATGCAAAGTCCAAGGGAAATGCTACCAGCTAGTCATTGATAGTGGCAGCACAGACAATCTGGTTTCCACTGAGGTGATAGAGAAGTTGAAGTTGAAGAAAAGGGAGCATCCAACTCCCTACGGGGTGTACTGGCTGCACAAAGGGCACCAGCTGGTTGTGAAAGAACAGTGTGAGATAGAGCTGAAAATGGGCAAATATAAAGATAAGGTCCTGTGTGATGTAATGCCCATGGATGTGTGTTGTGTGCATGCCATGCTATCTTATTTTAGGTAGACAGCCAAGCAGTTTAATGGAAGCGACGATTAAGCATTGGCAAGAAAGACATACAGTTCTTTAAGGATGGGGTCACATCTTGTTGATACCCATGGAAGAAGGAGAGCCATCCGTGAGTGATTGATCCAAAGACATTCTTTGAAGGAAGATATTTATAACGGATGAAGAGGAAGAAATTAGGGCCTGCAGTTTGAAAACCTAAAGTAGTTCTTACTTCTACAAATATTTATGATTCACCAGTAGAGATACAAGAGATGTTAGACAATTATTGTGACATTGTTGTGGATGATTTACCTGATGAGCTGCCACTTGTGAGAAAGATCAGTCATCAGATAGATTTTATCCCTGGTTCAAATCTGCCAAATAAGGCAGCCTACATAATGACTCCCAAGGAAAATGAGGAAATCAGGAGACAAGTACAGGAATTGGTGGACAAGGGGTTGATCAGAGAAAGTCTGAGTCCATGTGCTGTACCAACAGTATTGAGCCCAAAGAAAGATGGAGGCTGGAGGATGTGTCGATTCTAGAGCAGTAGCTAAGATCAAAATCGGTCTGGATTCGCTTGCCGAGTTGAGGATTTAGCAATTTGTTGAGTGGTGTAATGTTTTAAGATAGATTTAAAAAGTGGATACCATCAGATTAGAATAAGAGAGGGTGATGAGTGGAAAATTGCCTTTAAAACAAATGAAGGACTATATGAATGGATGGTAATGCTGGTTAAAACTACTCACTTTTTTAATAAGTTTATGAATGAAGTATGAAGGTGTTGGTAAGTGTGTGATAGTATATTTGGATGATATATTGGTTTAGCGGAGATAAAGAAAGACATTTGAGGCATCTTAATCATATATGAAAAATTTTCGAGAAAGCGCTTATCGTTAAAGAAATGCTCATTCATGAAAGAAGAGTTGTATTTGGGTTTGTTGTTTTTACGTGAAGGATTGAAAATTGGATGAGAAAAGGTTAGAGCAATTATTAGTGTACACGAAATGTTTTTTGAGGTAGAAGTTTCCATGGACTTGCCAGTTTTCTAGAAAGTTTATAAACTGTCGTAGATCATCACCAATACTTGAGACAATAAAGAAGAGAAAACATCCATTTAAGTGGACTACGGAAGTAGAAAGAAACTTTAAATTTTTTAAGCAAAGGATAACTGAGAGGCCTGTTTTGATTCTGCCTGATTTTACTAAACCATTTCAAGTAAAATGTGATGCCAGTGGGGAAGCCATTGGAGCTGTGTTGAGTCAGGATGATAGGCCTGTGGCATATTTCAGTGAAAATCTGAATGACACCAGAAGAAAGTATTCCTCTTATGAGAAGGAATTCTATGCAATTGTTCAGGAACTAAAGAAGTGGAGACATTATTTGATGTCCAGGGAATTTGTATTGTATTATGACAACCATGCTTTGCAGTATATTGTACAGTAGCCCAAGTTGAAGCATAAGCATGCCAAATGGGTTGAGTATCTCAAAGGTTTTAATTTTGTTTTGAAACATATAAGTGGCCAAAAAAATAAAGTAGCTGATGCTTTGAGTAGGAGGCACATGCTTGTTCAAGAAACTAATTTTGAAGTTGCAGGGTTTGATTTTCTCAAAGAATTGTACAAAACAGATTCAGATTTTAAGGAAGCATTTGAGGCATGTTGTAACCTTGTTTTAACAGATAGGAGTCAGTGGCTAGATTATTTCTTACAGGAGGACTTACTATTCAGAAGAAACCAACTGTGTGTACCAAATTGTTGCATGAGAGAAAATTTGATCAAGGAGAAGCATAGTGGTGGACTTGCTGGACACTTTGGTACTGATAAAACTTATGATTAGCTAAGTCACTTCTATTACTGGCCCAGGATGAGAGCAAAAGTGGAAAATTTTGTGAAGAATTTCAAAATCTGTCAATATGCTAAAGGAAGGAGCCAGAACGCAGGATTGTACACTCCCTTGCTTATTCCAGACAGGCCTTGGGACATGGTGAGTATGGATTTTGTTCTAGGATTGCCCAAGACTCAGAGAGGGAATGATGAAGTCTTTGTTGTAGTAGACAGATTCTCCAAAATGGCACATTTTATTCCATGCTATAAAACTAGTGATGCCACCCATGTTGCTAACTTGTTTTTCAAAGAAGTTGTTAGATTGCATGGGTTTCCTAAGAGCATTGTTTTAGATAGAGACACCAGATTTGTGGGTCACTTTTGGAGGACACTGTGGAAGAAACTTGGTACCAAACTGACTTTCAGCTCAGCTTATCATCCCCATACTGATGGACAAACTGAGGAAGTGAATAGGAGTCTGGGAAATTTGTTGAGAAGTCTTGCAGGAGAGCATCCCAAGAAGTGGGACCATATTTTTCCCTAGGCAGAATATGCATATAATGACTCACCCAACAGGAGCACAGGGCAGAGTCCATTCCATATTGTTTATGTAATGCACCCCAGAGGAATATCATAGTTAAGAAATCTGGGAAGGGCAGAGCTAAGGAGTGCAGATGGCGAGGAATTTGCTTCAGAGATCCAGGTCATACATGAACAAGTGAAACAACAACTACAAGGTAGCAGCATCAAATACAAAAGAAGAGCAGACTTGAGCAGAAAAAAAGTTCACTTTGAAGTAGGAGATCTGGTTTTGGCACACTTGAGAAAGGAGAGATTCCCAAAGAAGCAGTATAAAAAATTGAAGTTCAAAAATATTGGGCCATGCAAGATACTTAGAAAGTTTTCTGCAAATGCTTATGAGATTGAATTACCTCCTGATGTTGGAATATCTCCCATTTTTAATGTTGCAGATTTGTACAAGTATGAAGATGGTGGTGCAGAAGAAAGACCAGCAACCAAGGGACAGATTGAGTGGAAAGAGCAGCTACCTCCAGCGCAACCATTGCAACCAGAGAAGATATTGGACAAAAGAGTGTTCAAAAGGACTAGAGGATAGGAGTACTTTCAGTACTTAATCAAATGGAAGGATAAGCCAGAGGAAGATGCCACTTGGATGACTGAAGGAATGTTGCAGAAGATAGGCCGATCAGTGGAAGAGCTCATGGACAGGAGCCCATGAAGAAAATTTCCCTCGGGAGTCTGATGTAGGGGAATTAGACACTAGCCAGCAATGTAGGAGGTTTTTTCCACATGTTGTGGCTAGGAGGGTTCGGAATCATCAAAATTGTAACAGCTAGGTGTCAATACCTTAGCTGACTGTATCATTTAGATTAGTCAGAGTTGTAGAAGTCGAATAGTTCAGTTAGTCCATCTGTCATGTTTCAGTTAGTTGAATTATTGTAATTAGGATTTTTATTTTCTAAAACGGTCCTCACAGAGGAACCGAGGAGTCATATGTTGATGTATATAAACTGTATTCCCCTGAATGCATGGGAGGGGAGAACGGAGGTTTCTGCAATAAAATCCTTGTATTGACCAATGGTTTTCTGTTGAATAAAGTTCAGTGCTCGTTGATTCTCAATTTGGTTTGAATTGATATTATGAGTGAATTTTTGTTGAATAAGGTCACTGTTTAATATATGTATTCCTCTACCCATTGCTTCTCTCAATTATCTGAATAAATGAAGAAATTCCACGCACAGGCGAGGTCTGTGTAGAAAAGCCGTTGTTTTCGAACTCTGTTTAATAGTGGTGAAATACTGCTTAATAAAGAGATGAATTTATTTGTTGTTAATTGAAGTCCGAAACCAGGACTAAACCCTGAGTTAGTAAACTGAGGGGATAAAAGAATAGCGCAAACCCGACTTAAACCCATGGTCAATCACTGCTCTCAAAATCGTGAGCGGATTTACGAGGCCGGATTGCCCATATCACACCGCCTTTCGGTGATAAGCGATATTTCTTGGTTGGGGAGCGATTCCATAGAGAATTCGACACATGGCGAGGTGGACCCACGGAAAACCGCTGTTGCTGCGTGCCATCGCACGTTAACATTTGACCAAGGAAACCGAGCGATATCGTGGTACGCCGTTGATTTGGGAAGGAGCCATCGGACAGTGATCGTTTGATACAGATGCACGGAGGATAACCAGGTACGGTACGAGCATTTTATTGGACCATTGATATATATGTGGGCCCGGGGCCGAAGGTCTATTGCGATATCATTTGGTTATAAAGTGTTGGACTATTAATACAAAATTCAGGGATATAAATTAAAACTAAAAGGTTCTGGATAATGGTTGTTTATCAAATTCCACGAATTTGATAAATAAAACTCCAAGGAAATAAAAGAAGGCCACGTGGAGAAAGGAACGGGGTTTCAGAAGGGTAATGCTGACAGAGCCACGATTACAGTAGTGCAAACTCTCCTCAGGGTGACTTTCGGCTTTGTTGCCATTAATTCATCTCTATATGTGCATAAAAACTATTCTTATCACAGTAACAAATCAAATGGGAACACTATGTTTTTTTTTTTTAGTCATAAACTTTGGACGCGGTTTTTAAACATCTAGAAAATAATTTTTGAAAAAAAGAATAGAATTTTATTGGTAATGATTTTGTAAACAAAATCCTCTCTGAGTTTTTACACAGAGTTTTTACACAGGTGTAACAGTTTGGAATATTAAAATGAATCTTCGAAGAAAATGTTTCCACATTTTAGTATTAAATAAATTTTTATACTAGACATCAACGTTGGACATGGTTTTTCATGAACAAGCACATTTACAAAATAATCTTTTAGTTTTTATACATTCATCACAGTTTGGGAGATATGAGGACATATTTGGACCCTATTTTCCAATAAATAATGCAATTCAAAAAATTATTTAGCCATGAAAATCTTTTAAGAATTAAAATCACATGAAATATTTTAATAATTCAATGAAAAGAACACCTATTCCTCTATGCAAGAAAGTCCGTAGATATTTTTCCAAGAAAATCATCTCATCTCTTTATCATAGGCAAATTTTGAAGCAAATAATTTTGATTCTTATTTCTTCATGCACCATATGCAAAGAAAATAATTTTTAAAGAGCATGGTTCGTTATCTTTTAATTCACGATTGGAATATGTCCTTCCCCTTTATTGTGTCCATTCCACATGTATTCTATCATTATTTCTCACATTTTCCCATAGACTTGCAATAAGTAGAATAAAGAAAATGGAATAACTTTTCTAAATCCATAAATCGCTCCCTAAATCACCCATAAATCCTATTTTTACAAATTCTACAATCAATCAATAAATCATCCATAAATATCTCATGTTTTTATTTTGAATGTAGATTTGGCTTTTCCTTGTCAACAAAATATCACTTATCCATGGACTTTCTAAAACTATTACTCATTATTTCTAAAACTCATAAAATATACCAACTTTTAATATTATTATAATTAAGAATTAGAAGAATATTCTTCATGCAATATCGATATAAGTATTAATAATATTTAATTATTTAACAACTCTCATTTTACTAGAGTTTTACGCTGTGGATATTACATAATCACCGCTTAAAGACAACACTTCCATTGGTATTCTTCTCTTGTTCGAACATTAAAATTTTCTTTTCATTATCGATTATTTATGGAATTTCAAATAATAATTTAACCATAATACTTCCACGAGTACTAATAGAGAATAAACCTCCTAATCATCAAAACCATAAAAAAACTTGTATCAAATCCATGTTGTCTTTTGTTTAGGGCATGCACCAATTTTTTTCCCGACTGGTGTTGTTTGCAAATTATTGTCTTCTACTCCCATATCAATTTAAATCAAATTCAAACTAATGGAATTTATCTCCAACCATTTCCGTATGGTCTGTGAGGAATTTAGAGTTCAACAACTCATTGTTTTATCTAATATTATTTATTTCAACCACATATATACTTCAATCCATTTCATCTATACATGCATATAGATAATTATTTTCTAACATGTTCATTTCCTTACATAGACCTCCAGACACACCCTATTTCATCGACATCGTCACTTAGATAAATTAATAGATCATGCATGCAAAATTATAACAGATTCCAAAACTTAGAGACATGAAACTTACATTCCATTCCAAAATCCAACATCTTTACATGATTTTGAAACCAATAGAAAAATATAGACAAAATTTCATCTCACTATAGTTAATTCCTAGGAATTATTCAAGAACCAAGGATATTCTTCCCAACCATGAAATATCTCCAATAGTCACTGAACGAGCCAAGATCAACATGCCACTAGAATAGAAAACCTCATTAATTCATTGGTGGTCTCTTCCCAACAATTTTTTATCAGCGTCATGCTTTAAGGTCTTCCAACCATTTTCCTACGAATTTTTGTTTTATTTTTTTCAAAAAAGCTTATTTTCTTTTTCCTTTAAGAAAAATATTTATCTTCAACTATATGATTAATATAATATTTCTCTCCCATTATGTTAATATTTTCCTCATTATTTTCTCCTAAGGATTTTTAGGATACTTTTAGGGAAGTTCCATCTTCGACTTCACCACAAATAGCTTTTCATAAGATGGCAAGAGTTCTTCTAATACTCTAGATTTATTTCGTGAATACCCCAAACAATGTATTCATTAAATCAATAATAAATCAAAATAGTATATCATCACATTAGTTCGATCATTGCTTCCATAGCAATTCAATTGAATAATAATTCAATGTCTAAAATTCAATTGTAATTTACTTAGCTTTCTATTTTCATATTGTCATTAAAGCAAAGGAACATTTACGTACCTCATGCATCCATACTTTACTCTCAACATAGGTTCCACAATTTCTAAAATTACATTGACAAAAACTCATCACATGTCATACATGTGGTATACATTCTAGATTTCCACATAATAACAATGATGCAATCTAAAATCACTGAGGAATTTTATCAAATATTTTTCATGCATGTAATCTATGATCATTGAGGAATTTTAACAGACAGTTTGTGTAATATTCACAAATTTTCACATGATATTTGGAATATTAGAGTTCTTTCTTTTCTTAACTAATTAAGTAAATAAAAGGGTGGAGGGACCCACAAACCTAAAAGATGAATAAAATACACTTTTAATATGTGTATGTCGATATTCTAGAACCAAATCTAAAATCATGGAGTAGTGGAGCAGCTCCATTAATAGAGATTATGTTTCATTTATGAGATAGATTATTGAGGATGAAACAGTCAAATAGGATCGTGGAACTTAAATGTAAAATCATGAGGATCTTTGATAAGGTCAACTGAGATCATAGTGCATTCAAAGAAGATCATAGAGCACTTATGATAAGTTAGTGGAGGAAGTGATGCATTTAATGCACACATGATGAAGAGGGTGATCACCCAATGTGAACATGATGGAGGACATGGAGAAACAACACAGTCAAACATGGAGACCTATGTCCACATGTACAATGCAGTTTTGGAGTGGGCCTAGGCTATGTAAGGCTCATGTATATAATGAAGGTGAAGGCACAATGGAAGGCATGATTTCGATTATTCATTTCTTGATCTGTTTAGATCTAGATTTGTCTTAGGACATCTCTATGCATTCTTGAGCTGTTTAGCTAAGATTGTAGTGATGTTTAGCACAAGGTGATCCTCAGCGGGAATCCCACCTCTTTCATTGAGTAGTGCTCGAAAGTGGGTTGTACTACATTCCTTATCAGGAATTGGTGCCATCTTTAGGAGGTTGTTTCTAGCATTCAGCTAGGAAACCGGTGGAGGATTCATCCTCCCACTTTGTTCTTCACATTCAGTCTTCCAGGTGAAGTGGATCTATATCATACATTCAAGCCATTGGGTTTTACCTCCATGCAGCAGCAGTCCCTTCAAGGATTGCGCGGTCCAATCATGTAGATATATTGGAGGAAGGAAGTTTCCAGTATTTCAGTTGGAAATCCTGTGAGGGATCATCTCCTCACATAGGATCTATTGTTTCCATCATTCAGGAGCTGTATTGACACATCTAGTAGTGGGCTATTGAGCCTCCCCCTCTTACAATGCAGTTTTGTGAAGTTGTTGTTCATCCAACATATATTTTCAGTGGAGGAGATTGGAGGAGCTAGATCTTGAGCTTTTAGCCCAAGGATCTACTGAAGTGGACAACCCTTCTTGCATAGATCTAATTGTGCATCATTGCAGCTATCATATCATCAGATTATGCAGCAGATCTGCATACCCAGCAGTATATTGGTGATGCCCTAAGAGGGTGGTTTTCTTAGATTGACAGATCTTAGAAACCCTTTATGGGCTATCTTGGGTATCCATCATAGAGCCCGAATCTTTGTTTTTGGCATCATCAGAGCTCCCATTATTCCTAGATATGAATTTCTATCTTTCAGGGAGTTGTACTCCCAACAGTTGCAGCAAGGACAATGCAATTTACCTTCCAGCAGTTTAGCAGTTACAGAGTCCCTCTTGTGGGATCATTGCAGGGTCATTCTAGGCCATCCCTTTGGTTTGAGTGTCTCATATTTTGAGCACTGTTGTACTTGATTTTTCACCTCCTATATAATAAAAGGGCTCAACTATTTCTGTTCATTCTAATGTGTATTTAGATTTATTGTTCATTTTGCTGCAATTATTATATTTTGTTTTAGTATTACTACATTCTCCCTTTTGGGATATTAAAGTGGTATCAGAGCATGATATTTGGCTCAGCTTGTGGACAGTTAATCTTCTACATCAAAATAAGAAGCAGATAGATGAGATCTATCATGAAGGAGGATTGTATTTTTTCCACTCCTCTCTTTAGATCCATGCAAGATCTCTCCAAAGAGGTCAATAAAATGAAGATGGAAAGGAAAAAGGAGGATCCAAGAAGAAGATTTTATGAGGAAGGTCCAAGCACTTCCTATCAGCAACAAAGAAAATCAGAGAATCATAGATCTCCTCATATATATACTATGCCCACTTTCTTTGAAGAAGGTGAATGGTATAGAAATGAAGAAAGGAATGAACCTGAGAGTCATGAGACTCTTAGTTTATATCTTGAAAAGTACAAGGCATAGTCTAGATCATTCAAGAAGAGTCTAACTCTCCAACAATTCTTCCAAATCAAATAAGAAAGAGGATCCTGTAGCAACAATAGAAGAAAGAGGCACAATAGATTCTATTTACCTACATTTGATGAGTCTTCCTCAAGTAATGTTAAGGCTTGGAGGAATGAGTTAGATACCTTCTTCGGGCTACATCCTGTAGCTAAAGAAGAGGTTGTCTAAATTGTAGCACTTCATCTTTTAGGTGAAGCCAATGATTTGTGGTTTGGTCACATGGAGCATGAAAATGTGACCACATATTCATATTTATTTCACAAGTTGAGGAAGAAGTTTGATGTGAGAAAAATAGAGATGTGCCACAAAGACACATTTCCTAAGAAAACAAAGGAAGATGTTAATATCGTCACTTTGGACAAGGAGTCAATACATTCACCACCAGCTGCAGAAGTACTTGCATTTAGAGAAGAGACACTTGCAACTTTGCAAGATATTCTTGAGCTCTGGACACATAGAGTCCCATGCATGATTCAGGATATGCATGAGGAAGAGGAGGAAGATTTCAACACTGGTACATTGATAAAAGAGTATCCATCACTATTACCAGTGGTTGGAGACACAATTGTCCTAGTTGGCAGAACTCTTGTGTTCTTGCAAGAGGTTCCCACACATCAGTTGAGGCAAGGTATGCATGCACTTTCGTCACATATTGTTTCAGTAGATCATATTGAAACTTATGGGAACATGCCATCAGGTCCCATGCATAGCCAAGGGTAAGAACAAAATGCTGATTTGAAGCAGCAACATATCATACCGCAGAGGACCCTTGATCTAATCAAGGAGGAGATGAAAAGCTATCCCAGTTTTTCATTGATGAGCTACATTCAACCCTTTGATTTGAAGTGTATAGTTTCAAAAAATGGGATGAGCATGATCCCATGTACAATGTCTGGTTATTAGATCAACATTGTTCCTTGCTTTGCGATAGCATATATATTACCATGCAGATCTACAACGTTTTCACTTAGTATCAGTGATAATGAAGGGGCCCCATTATTCTTGGATCATTCTGAAGGTAGCTTCACTCATAAAGCAATGGAGGTTAAGATGAAAAATGGTAGACATCTTGAGATGAGGAATATTTTATTCTTTCTAGATGACACTTTCTCAATGAGCATCTCACAGCTCAAAGAGAAACTTCTACCTGCAGCAGATCTAGAACCTCATTGGTTTTGGAGGGCTATTGATGAGAAGAAGGTCTCATTAAGAGATCTCATTGGAGGTGCACTTCAAAATTTCATGGAGTGCAAAGTTCTTCATCAGTTTGAGAAGAATGGTATTCTACAAAGAGAGGATACCATGTTTATGCAGTACATCATTCATCATCCCCATTGGGATTAGTTGGTGACGATGATAAGCAAGGGGTTTCATGACCACTTGCATATATATGACATGGGCCACCAAGAAGCTTGGTTATGCTGGTTGCTCTTGGGTGAGTTTGGTTACTACCCAAAGGCTCCTATTTCCTTGATCCATTCCTTGAAAAACACTCATGAAATGACGAAGGAGGCATGGCTGCGATGGTTGCTCTTGGGTCAGTATGGTTACCACCCAATAGCTCATATTTTTCTGATTCTTACCTTATGTATCAATGATAGAATGCAAAAAAAGAAGGCATTTTCACTTGGGTTATCTATGACAGAGATTGGCCATCACATGACATCTCCAATGTCAATTTGTTTTGTATTGTGTAAAACTTGGCATGGTATTCTCTTGATGTATATTAACGGTGTTTTATTGTATTGGGCTAATGTGACGTTCCACATGTCTATCAGTATGTTTTTACTCCGTGATGCACATGAGGAGGAGAGAAGGCAACATGAGCTCTTGTTGCTTTGGTTGCTTTTTGGGGAGTTTTGCTTATCCATCTTGCATGGGGGAGATGGAGGATGGCAGCAAAGGGCCTTACTCTGATGGTTACTATTGGGAGAATATGGTTTGACATATTTCTCTACCCATATATATCTATTTCTTATTTTGAATAATGGTGGGATGATGCTTGGATCCAACAAGGCCAACGAGGATATGGATGAGGGCATGTCAATGCTCAATATACTTCATGAAACATGGGATGAAGAAATGCTTTGAGAGATGGGAATTTTACTTTGTGGAAAGAACCACTTTATTTTATGCATCTTGGGTACTGATGATGATGTTGGACATCATATGGTTGTCACTTGGTACTTCATGGTGGAAGGAGGGCATCTAACTATACAGTTGGAGGTCATTCTATGCATTCTTGAGAGACAAATTTGGAACCAAACATGCATGACACATTGTAGAAAATGGAGGACACCTTCCTTATGTGGATGTCATTTGGAGGGGTATGGATGCGTTTGCATCTACTTTTGTAGTTTCTTGAGGATAAGCAACATTTTACCGGGGAGGACTATAATATTCCCAAATTTTCACATGATATTTGGAATATTAGAGTTCTTTATTTTCTTAATTAATTAAATAAATAAAAGGGTGGAGGGACCCACAAACCTCAAATATGAATAAAATCCAATTTTAAAATGTGTAAGTGGATATTCTCGAACTAGATCTAAAATCATGGAGTAGTGGAGCAGCTCCATTAATGGAGATCATGTCTCATTTATGAGATAGATTATGGAGGATGAAACAATCAAATAGGATCATGGATCTTAAATGTAAAATAATGAGGATATTTGATAAGGTAAAATGAGATCATAGTGCATTCAAAGAATATCATGGAGCACTTATGATAGGTTAGTGGAGGAAGTGATGCATTTAATCCACACATGATGCAGAGGATGATTACTCCATGTGAACATGATGGAGGACATGGAGAAATAGCACAGTCAAACATGGAGACTTATGTCCACATGTACAACACAATTTTGGAGTGGGTCTAGGCTATGAAAGGCTCATGTATATAATGAAGGTGAAGGCACAATGGAAGGCATGATTGGGATTATTCATTTCTTGATCTTTTTAGATCTAGATATTTCTTAAGACATCTCTATGCATTCTTGATTTGTTTAGCTGAGATTACAGTGTTTTTTAGCACATGGTGTTCCCAAGTGGGAATCCCACCTCTTTCATTGAGTAGCTCTTGTAAGAGGGTTGTACTACATTCCTTATGAGGCATTGGTGCAATCTTCAGGAGGTTGTTCCTAGCATTCAGCTAGGAAACCGGTGGAGGATTCATACTACCACTTTGTTACTCACATTCAGTCTTCCAGGAGTAGCAGATCTATATCCGACGTTCAAGCCATCAGGTTTTACCTCCATGCAACAACAGTCCCTTCAAGGATTGCGCAGTTCAGTCCTATAGATCTATTGGAGGAAGGAAGTTTCCAGTATTTCAGCTGGAAATCTTGTGAGGGATAATCTCCTCACATTTGATATATTCTTTCCATCATTCAGGAGTTGTATTGACACATATAGCAGTAGGCTATTGAACCTCCCTCTCTTACAACACAAGTTTATGAAGTTGTTGTTCATCAAGCAGCTATTTTCACTGGAGGAGATTGAAGGAGCTAGATCTTGAGATTTCAGCCCAAGGATATAGTGAAGCGGAGAACTCTTATTGCATAGATCTGATTGTGCATCATTGTAGCTATCATATCATCAGATTATGTGACAGATCTTCATACCCAACAGTATATTGGTGAAGCCCTAAGAGGGTGGTCTTCTTAGATTAACAGATCTGAGAAACCCTTTCTGGGTTATCTTGGGTATCCATCATAGAGCCTAGATCTCTGTTTTCAGCATCATCGGATCTCCCATTATTCCTAGGTATGAATTTCTATATTTCATGCAGTTGTAGTCCCAACAGTTACAACAGGGACATCGCAGTTTACCTTCTAGTAGTTTAGTAGTTACGTAGTCCCTCCTGTGGGATCATTAGAGGGTAATTCCAAGCCATCCCTTTGGCTTGAGTGTCTCATATTTTGGGCACTGTTGTACTTGCTCTTTAACCTCCTATATAATAAAAAGGCTTAGCTATTTTTCTGCATTCTTATGTGTATTTAGATTTTTTGTTTACTTTTCTGCAGTTCTTATATTGTGTTTTAGTATTACTGCATTCTTCCTTTTGGGATATTACAATTTGTAAGCATGTAATCTAAAACCAATGATGAATTCTAACAAATAGTTTGAAAGCATGAAATCTACCGCCATTGATGCATTTTAATATATAGTTATCATACATGAAATAAATTCCCCAAATACTTGTAAAATATCAGCGAGACAATAAAACTAAAATTTAAAAATAGCATGAATCATATTAATATTGTCAAACGTAAAATTTCTGCAAAACAACACAATAAACAATCCCTACAGGAGCATCAAATCAGTATAATCCACCAGCTTATGGATATGATTCTAAAAATAACTTTTTATGGAATCAAAGTGGGGGTACATGGCCATATGTTAGAGATACCCCCTGATGTTGAGTTGAATCACATCAAAAACTATGAGGGATGAAATTATTTAAAATAACAAAACTTTGTTTCTCATTTACGACTTTTTCCAAACACATGAAATGAAAACTTTCATCTACAATTCTACATGAAGAAACAAAACCGGAAATTATGCTAATATGAGTATTTTATTGAATTTAAGTTCACTATATGAATTCCACTTGACTCATTGCTCATTTTTAACATATAAATATGTTCTTTTAATGTTTTTTTTTTAACATTCTATTGTTCTCTTCAGGGTTAGCCCCAACTTCTAAATTCTTTGGTTATCACACAAACCTTACATGCATTCATTATTTATAAGAAGTGCATTATAAATTCAGTCATGTTTTTTTTTCATATGCACCATAATCATTGTTGTACTAGTATGCATGAACATTATGGTAATTAATCCAAACTATAACGAGTGAGTGTTGAAGGTTTTTCATAGGTCCAATAGAGGATTTATTGTGTTTTATATGCATCCATATTTAAATTTAATGAGCACAACTTTTAAATATCATTATCACTTTCTACTCTTTAATGCAGTGATTAATAATGCATCATTCATCTCATGTTAATTTTAGTCTACTACAAGTTCAATTAGAATCATACCTACACTTATGTTTTTATTAATGATTCTTGAAATTTTATAGTGTTGCAACATTTTTCTTTCATACCACTTATAACATCCCTAGACAACCTTGCAGGAAAATGCATGGCATTAGGAAATTTTCTGAGCATTTACTAACGTGTAAAATTTTAAATTATTCTCTATATTCCCTATACTATCATTAGAATATCCATCATCATTACCTACATAAGTATTTAGTAAAAACATAGTGAGTTACACAACCATGAGTGTCATTGTTGTAGTATATTAACTTAAAGTTCATGTTGTAAGTATGCATACATTCTATGATTCATTTAAATCAATTAGTAAATCACATACTTGATAATATAAACATTACATCATGAAACAAATTAACATGATAAAATTACACAATGAACAATCACATCATTAGACACCGATATAGCCTGGAAACCCCGTATGGTAAAAATCAGCAAACATTTAATTTTATTAATAAACACTCATGAGGTTTTTCAACCCTCACTAGATAGCTATTAGGGAGTCCATACCTTGACCATTGTAATAAAATATTTTGCATAAAAATCATCTTAATTACAACACAAGTAGCTATAATATTTTACAATTATGATGATATAATTTATCCATGAATCCTCAATGTCTATTCTCTTACTATTTCCATCAGGGATCACCTTGCAATTAGAATCCCTCAATCTACACAAATATTTATCTACCACAATGTTAAACATGAACTATAATTTTCATAAGTCACCAATCTTCCTATCATTGTTGTAATTAGTACACTTGATATCATGATTTGATAAAATATTAATAAACCAAAAATAAATATCTATTAGTGATACTTCAACATCTATTTGTGTGCATGCATAAAACATAAAATAATGTAATGAAATGTCTTCCTTAACATAATTGTCCATGCATTAGTAGCAAGAAAATTACTATCAAGCATCATCCTTCCAACAAAACTCTCACATAATATTGCATGCACTTCCATATTATTTCCAAAGGAAATCTAACATACTAGATAGTGTCTAAGGCATGCAAATGCATAACAAGCCTTCAGGAGAACTGACACAACAAGAAATTTTATTTATGCCTAAGACAAAAAGAAATTTTCTTTGTGCCTACTATTATTTTTTCTTTCGAAATGGATTAACGCAATAGATTCTAATGTGAATGCATGTTCTTTTCCAAAAAACATATTTTCCACATGAGAGTTATTCATAATGGCTATCTTGTATAAAAAATGAAAGCTCTATTTCAAACAAAGTTAACATAATACTTATAATTTCGTGCATGCAACTACTTGTCCTCTCCAATAGGGAATACCATGATATCTTATTCCTCTTGCATGTCAAACAAATAGTTATTTCAAAAGGAAACTAACTCAATCTTGCATGGAAAAATAAACACATTCCTTTTCCAATGGATCAAACACACAACATTTATTCTTTCATGCAAAGAAATGGTTTCCTCCTACAAAAACTCTAGCCCAATAACTGTACCTAATATTATCCCAAAAGAAAAATAATACCATAGCTAATCCCTTTAGGTGTGTAAATGGATATTTTTTTCCCCAAAGAAGGCTAACACAATTAGTATTATGCGATTGCATATTCCTTTTATTCAGAAATGTAATACCAAAACTATACTTCTCCATGCATGCAAGTGTATATGATACTCTAAAGAATATTACAAAGGAATCAAACACACTAGTTATTATTTTTTCACAAGTTAACTAACTCACTAGTTATTATGCAGGCAACACAAAATATTTTCCTATAATTTCACACATCAAATAAATTTTTAATATTTCATCAAGGAATAGTATGAATAGAAAATTATTGCCAAATAACACAACCAATAGTATTTTATGAAAATGTTTCATTTCAACTCTTTCTCAAAAAAATTACTCACATATTCATTTATTGTAGATCAAATATACTAGATATTATTCCTATGCACATCAACACATTCTCTTTAAGAGTCCAATTTTTATCTTTAAAAATTTAATGCATATTTATCATGAGAAAATCCTTTGTAATCTTTTAAATAAAATAACTTAATTCCTTTACATGAATTACTAACATATTTTTTCTATTTATTTGCATGGAAATAACTTATTTCTTTTCAAGAGATATCAACATAATTATTATATTTTTTACATACTAATAACTTATTTGTTTTTAATAAATATCAAACTTAATAGCTATTTCGTATGATATTAATTTATTTATTTTCAAGAACAATAAAAAATATATGTGTAAGTACATAACCATTATTATTTTCAAAATATATCTAACATAATTATTTTATTTTTGTGCATACTAATAACTTATTTGTTGTTAATAAAGATCAAACTTAATAGTTCTTTCTTTATGCATGATATTAATTTATTTATTTTTAAGAACAATAAAAAATATATATATTTTTGTACTTACATAACAATTATTCTTATCTCGGTGACAATCAAATGGAAACACTTTATTTTTCCTGTTTTAGCCCTAAACTTTTGGCGATAACATATGGAAACGAATTTAAAAAATAAGAAGAAGTTTTTGTTTCCAAGGAGTTTATTAAAAGAAACCTCTATCATTTTTTATACATGTGGAATGGTTTGGAAGATTCTAATGAATATTTGCAATCCATTTTCTATATTTAAATATAAAATCATTTTATTTTTAGTCATTAACTTTGGACACGTATTTTGAGAATTTTGACATTAATATTTCAAATTTGAAAGAGTATTTTTGCATGAAAAAAACATATTTACAAGAACCTCTTTCGGTTTTTACACATCTATCACATTTTGGTATATACAAAGACATATGTGGACCGTATTTTCCAATAAAACATGCAATTCACAATTATTTGGCCATAATTTTTTTTTAAGAATTCAATGCACATGGGATATTTTAACAAATCAATAAGAAAAAAACTTATTCCTATATGCAATAAAGTTCATGGATAGTTTTCCACAAAAATAATCTGGACTCTTTATGATACACAAGTTTTCAAGCAAATAAATTTGATTCTTATTTCTTCATGCACCATATGAAAACACAATAATTTTCAAAGAGCATAGTTACTTATACTTTAATGCATGCTTGGAATTTCTCCTTACTCTTTCTTGGCTCCATTCTACCTGTATTGTGTCATGATTTCTCATATTTTCCCATAGACTTACAATAAGTAGAATTACTAAAATTGAATAACTTTTCTAAATCCATAAATCACTCCATAAATCATCCATAATTCCCTCCATAAATAATATTTTTATAAATTCTACAATCACTCAATGAATCATCCATAAATATCTCATGTTTTTCTTTTGAAGGTAGATTTCGTTTTCCCTTGTGAACAAAATATCACTTATCCATGGATTTTCTAAGACTGTTACTCATTATTTCTAAAACTCATAAAATATACCAAGTTTGAAATATAATTTATTTAGATAGAAGAATATAAATTCTTCTCAATAAATGAATTAACAATTAATTCTTGTAAAATTCTTATAATTAAGAATTACACGAATATTCTTCATGTAATATCAATATAAGAATTAATAATATTTAATTTTTCATCAACCTTCATTTTATAGAGTTTTTATATTAGCTTACGCTATGGATATTACATTTATATCTACATAAAAAGTCTCAAGAGACATAAACAATATACATCATATAAGCAAAAAATAACCAGCATATAAACACTACAAGGAAAAGGCCCTCTAGCGGATGTTTTTGAGGAACCCCACAGAAAAATACCCCATACATCCGTTTCTAACGGAGGTTACTAGAGGAGGTTGGCGGTCGAAGGGTTTTGTGGATGTTTTCTTCTCGGTGCAATGATCATTAAACATCGCCCTAGTTCTCTGGAACCAAGAAAGCACTGGTGCGGACCAAAAAATTGGCACACCGGACACCGTGCACTCCGTACACACACGCCCGATGCATCATAACTCTTCCACGTCGGTGCATTATAAAACACCGCGCCAAAATCGAAACCACCCAGTGCAGTAGAAAGAAACCGCATTGGTGCATCATAATACATTGCGCCAAAACACAAACCGACCAGTGTGTTTGTAAGAAACAGAACTGGTGTTCCTATAAACCACGTGCACCGGTAAAGGGTTAAATTAAAAAAAAATTACAGCAAAAAACCCGACTTTTTCAATTTTCCAGTGCTCCTGAGCTCTCAATTACCGGTGCGCGCCCTACCATAGAACGCACCAGTGCGCATGAAACATTGGAACATCGGAAAACATGCATGAATTAGACACACCTCTAGGGCATCCTATTACTGTAATGCACCGGTGCTTCAGCACACTTCCGCGCCAGGGCATCATAAAACACCGTGCCAAAAAAGAAACACGCCGGTGCATTCTTATCCAAGAGCACTGGTGCGCCTATAAACCGCACGCACAGGAATAGCGTTACAAAAAAAAAAAAATTAAGGCCAAAAAACTGATGCTTTACGACTACTCCGCACCGATGCTTTATAGATATTCCAGCCCGATGCATAGTCAAAATTTCGTGCCGTAACTGAAATGTCCCAATGCGGTGTTAGGGAACCGCCTCGGTGCATTATAAACAACGCGCCAAATTTGACATAGCTCAGTGCAGTTATAGGTAAGCGTACCAGTGCGCCTATAAAACCCCGTGCACCGGAATAGGGTTAAATAAAAAAAAAATTACGGCCAAAAAAACTCATTTTTCACTTTCCTGAGTGCTCCAGAGCTCTCAAGCACTGGTGCCATTTCCCCTTGTCTGAGCCGCCCTGACATCGGTGCTCTCATTGCACCGATTTCATGCACTACTACTCTGCATTGGCCACCAATCTCCAGCTTTCATTTTGAAAAACGGTGGGAAAATTTTATTTTGCAAATTTTACAGCCAATATGCCTCCTCAATGGCAAAATGTACAGGTATTTTTCTAGTTTTTCCATAACTAAGCCTTTTAGAGGATTAGAAATTGAAATAACCTTAAAAATAACCATTAAAAAAGAAAAAGTAAAAAAATTGTCACGCGGTGCGCCGGAGCTATTCCGCTCGCATCGGATAGCAGTGCTGTCTGTAAAATTTACAGGCCGCATCGCCACCAGTGCTAACAGTATCCGCACCATTTTTGGGGTGGTACCAAAAGGCGCCCCGAATAATTTTAATCTAAAAAATAAAATAAAAGCCAATGCGCTCATTTATCCAGTTGTACCGTTGACCAAGGGAATCACAGTATGGTGCGTTGACGAAATTATCCGCCCCGATGTATGTCAGTGCACTGCATTCTAGATTCCGAGAGGGTCAATGGTGTGGTCCGATAAAAGACCGCACCATCGACTATGTAATTGTCCAGAATTCAGTGCGCTGACATGACTATACATGTCGGGGCGTATGTTTCATTCAACGCACTGCTATTCTAAACTTTGATAAAGGTAATGGTGTGTGAAAATAGACAGTTGCACCGCAACTGGTGCATTGTATTTCATTAGGGGCACTGGCACCGGTGTGCTACATTCTTAAGACGCACCACCACCGGTGTGTGACTGTTTTTATGGCGCACCAAATTTGTTGTTTGTTTTTTTTCAAAAATATATATATATGTATATTCCTAAATACATGTTTGTTTTAATAAAAAAAAATTATTTAATATGGCAATGATTCAGAGAGAAGAGGAGCAACAGCAGCAACAACAAGCTAAACAGTATGACATGATTCGCCAATGGGAGGCCCGAGAGAGGGAGAGAGATGCATACCCTCACCCTATTACTACAGATACGCAGGGGATCCTTAGGCATGTAGGCCTCCTCAAGTTCTATGAGGAGGCTAATTCCCTAAAGGCCCATAGTGTGTTTTTGAGATATCTTATCCGCAGGTGGAAAGCCCACCGATAGGCTTTCCAGGTTGGTCCTCACCAGTGGTACACACCCACTGAGGAGGATATTTATTTTATTACAGGACTATAGAGGAGAGGGGTGGATTTTCCCTCATTCCTAGACATGCCAGCTGGTTGTGTAGCAGGGAGTCAATTAGTTTACTCCCAGAGATACATTGGAGGACATGTACTATCTCCTTTAGAGTTTCAGGTACCTAGAGGTTAGTTACATATAGGTGCTTTTGGTAGACAGGACGTGCAGTGCCTCTCCCTTATCATTTCGACCATTTAGCACAACACCAATGACGGGCAATGCATTAGTTGCTCACTTTTATATTATGTTGATTCTTTAGTACATCAGCCATGACTTGTCAGGTGGTCTGCCATTTTTTTGCGGCAGTTTTGTACGACCTTAGATAGATGTGGTGCTCATGCACAAGGGAGTGTCAACTTCCCTTTTGCTTCAAAGCTGTTTTATTTATTTTTTGAGAGGTTTCCAGAGGTGATACCTATTTTTTTTTCGATAGCCTCGTAGGCCGATGTTTGAGGCCCGGATGCATATGTGGGGGCAGATGATGCCCAAGAGGGGAGACACTTTGTTTTCAGCCAGGATATCACATGATTCACTGGACTTACTAGCCAGTGTTGACGGGCTGCATCCCTTCATTATGGTCCTATGTCCTTATGTTGGCTTAAATTGGCGAGGGTGTCCCAAAATCCTCTTCACAGCTGATGAGCTGCCAGATGATAGAGGTAATATTACTATTTTATTTATATTTATTCTAACATGTTCTTTAACTTGTTTTTATTAAATTTTGTAATGAAATTGTCTAATTATTGTTGTGTACTTTTATATACTTTGCAGACATTGGCTCTTTTGATGGCGATGAGATGACGGGTCCACCACATGATCTAGGTGTGGATCCTGATGATGACGACAAGACATGCCTGATGCCCAGGATGATCATGATGAGGATGAGGCCAGTGTAGCAAAGAGACATGCTCCTGCTCATGGTGCACTGGTGTTTCCTTTTTCTAGGCATGGTCGACCTGAGACTAGATATAGGATGGAGTTGGGCAACCAACTCTGTGCATTGATTGTTGATGCGGGCATCAGGCCTGCTCATTATAGAGACATACATGCCGATGATAGGCTGTTACAGATGTGGAGAGGCATGCCGCGTGACATGTACGGCTTGATGCGACATTTCGTAGGAGCTACGACAGCTATTACGTGACTGAGGAGGATTGTTCATAGTTATAGGCATCGTCAAGCCACGGCACGTGATGGATAGTCTGCGAGCAGTGACTCACATGCATCTCATGATCGTTCACCTCGCGTCGTGCCTAATGAGCATGAGGCTTCACTAGCAGCATCTGACAGTCATCGTGGAGATGAGGCTGGACCATCGGCCACATTTAGTCAGCAGCCTACAGCATCATCAGTACTAGTCATGATCATGAATAGGCTGGACCATCGACCGCCGTGGCTGCACTATTAACTGAGCAGGCCTCCACTACTACTGCTCATATTGATGTTGTACTACCACCAGCGGATGCATCCATCAGTACTAGTGATCATGATCATGAGCAGGCTCGACCATCGACTGTCGAGGCTGCACCCAGCTTTAATGAGAAGGCATCCACTTGTATTGCTATTGATGTTTTTATACTACCACCAGCGCTTGATCCATGACATTTATATTACAACACTTGTATATTTTCAACATTATTCAGTTATATACATATATATGGTCCATGTATTTTATGTTCATGTTGCAGTTGTACTTAATTTTCATGTTGGTGATCATCATAATGTGGCGCATATTGTTATTTCATGTTAGATATGTTCATTTAATGTTTAGCTTGCAGATAGATGTGCATATGTGATAGCATGAGTTATTTGACATATTGAGATGTATATTTGATGTTCATGTTGTAACGATGTTAATATATAATGTTAATTTGATGTTTGAATGTGTTTATTAGTGGAATATGATGTTTGTACAATGGTTATCATGATCGTGATGATGTTTATTAATTAATTTAATATTAAATGACCATGATATTTATTAAATATTTTATGGTGATTGTAATTGTAATTTTAATTTTAATTGTATGTAAAATTGTAAAATTGTATTTCTATTTGTACTAATTGTAATTTTAACTGTAATTGTATGTAAAATATTTATTAATGTAAAATCTTAATTGTAATTGTAATATTTAATTTATTCTGAAATGATTGTAATTGTATATATGAAAAATTGTAAAATTGTAATTGTAATTCTAATTGTATGTAGAATTCTAAAATTGTAATTATATTTGTAATTGTAATTTTAATTGAATTGTATGTAAAATATTTATAAAATTTTAATTGTAATTGTAAATGTAATTATATGTAAAATTGTAAATGTAATTGTATGTAAATTTCTAAAATTGTAATTGTATTTGTAATTGTAATTTTAATTGAATTGTATGTAAAATATTTGTAAAATTGTAATTCTAATTGTAATTGTAATTGTAAATGTAATTCTATGTAAAATTGTAAATGTAATTGTATGTAAAATTAAAATTGTAATTCTAATTCTAATCGTAATTCATGTATGTGAAATTAATGTAAAATTGTAATCATAATTTTAATTCTAATTGTAATTGTACTTTTAATTGTAATCAAGTATGTAAAATATTTGTAAGATTTTGATTCTATTAATGTGAAAATTTTAATTGTATTAATGTGAAATGATTTTATTAAAATATTTAAATTTGTAAATTTGAAAATAATTGTAAAATAACAAATATAGAATAATACGAATTTTTGTAACATAATAAAGTTTACAAAATAATGAAAATAAATTCATGTACTTTATAATTATCATTATTTTATTATGATCTTACATACAAAAAAAAAAAAAAAAACTTTATCCAGTCTGGTGTGCTTATCATCCTAACACGCACCGGTGCGTCGTATTAATATGAAGCACCGGTGCGTCACAACTCTTCCGCACCGATAACGAATAAACAAAAAAAAAAAAAAATGCAACTCTATTTTCTTTAAGTGAAAAAAAAAACGACAATTTGAAAAATGGGTGGAAAAATATTTTCGAAAATCTAATTTCATAAAATAATTCTTTAAATACTAAGCACTTTTCATTATTTCACTATTTTTGCTAAAATTTTCAGCCAGATATTTGCAGGAGACGGACCTGGAGCAAGAGAGCAGGAGGGCATTGTGGATCAGTGAAATACGTTCGAACAGAAGTATTTAGACAATCAGAAACCAAACCTCTGGTGATTCAAACCCTGTATCATGGAATTTGAAACCATATTGTGATTAATTTTTTTTTTTATTTTAAACTTTTATCTATAGTTTTTTACTTTTTTCTGCAGTTTTATCCATTTTTACCCTAAACCTTTCATTTTTTTGTTTTTTCCCTTTCTTCTCCCTATTTTTGTGATTTCAGAATTAGGGTTTTCATTTTAGATTGACATCGAACCCATGGGACGACTTGCATAGTCGGATCCCAATCCATTCGGCCATTGCGTGAATTTTTGAAAAAATGGATTTTTCTTTATCAGTGCGCCTTGCGTACACTACCGCACTGGTGTGCCATATTATGCAGCACACCACGCAAGTACTGTAGTAAAAAAAATCAGAACATTTTTTCTAAATCTGTGTGCCAAATCTGAAATAGGGCACCGGTGCTCCATTTAACTAGGCAAGCACTATACGGTGTATTACACCATTTTTGCGGTGTGTTTATAATACTCCACTCACCGTTAGGTCTATTAAACTATTTTTTTCGGTGCGTTTTTAATACCCAATGCACTGTACAATGTATTATACTGTTTTGTGATGTGTTGTTAATAACCCCATGCATCGGCTGCGGTGCAGACCTTATGAAAGCCGCACCGGTGTCTTTAGATTTATTTTCTACCTGAAGAGTTTAGAATTTATTTATAAATATATTAATGAATGATATGGTACAGGTTTCGGATTGATAAAGAAATGTCTGACAAGAGATTAAGTAACAAAAATACTGTTAACACATCATGAAAAGCAAAAAAGGAAAGTTCTTTGTAAATTCTTTATAAAAATATTATTTTTGAACTATATGTAAGTTTAACTAATATGTATTGTTTACAGTGTATCATGCAGAGCTACAAAATGACGAAGCTCGATATGATTATTTCTGATCTAGGACCAGAAGAGTGTAAAAGTTTAATGGAAAAATTGCAAAAGGATGAATCAGGTGAATGAAAAAATACTATCAATCCAATTGAGTTTCTTTTTTTAATTGTCATTAATAATATACTTAAAATTATTAGATAAAATGTGTCAAACAGTCTACTAATTCACATATGTTTAATGTTCTACAGGGACCAACAACTCAGAAAAGGAATGTTGTTCTAAGAAAATAAAAAAATAGAACATGCAAATGAAAATCAATTGCTCCTTAGCTCATCTGGACTGGTGCTGGAAGTTAACGAAAGGGAGAAAAACTTTTACAAAATTTTGAGGGATTAAGTGGAATGAATGTATAGACATTCTTTCCAACAAAAACATGCTTCAAATGTGATATGTAATCATTGAATTTGTAGATCATTAGGTACAATAAATAAACAATTTAGCATTAAATATTAATTTTCAAGAATTTTCTTGCAGAAAAGAAAAAAAATGGAACCCATTCAGCACATAAAACAAGACGAAAAGGAAGAAAATGGTTGATCTCTAAGTTTGTGAGTAATTGTTACTTCATTATAACCACTTAACTAGATTTCATTTTTGTATTTTTTAAGTTGTTTTACAAAAATCATCATTGAATATATTCAAATAGGTGTTAACATACAAAGAAGAACCATCAAAACAATTGATTGAAATTGGGTTAAATATGGGTTGTGAGTATATGCTGGCATATCAGAATTTCATTGTGGAATTTGTAAGCATCTATCGATCTTGTTTTACTTAGATCCGTCTATAATTAATAGAACAAAATCATCTTTTATATTAAATATATGATTTGTTATGGGGTATAAAAATTGCAGGAAACAAAGTATGGAACTGCACCAACAGATGAAATTTTGAAAGATGGCATGGTACATAGTTTTGAAAGAATGTGTACAGTTTATGAGTCAATTGTTGCTATGGTACGTCATTTTTCTTTTCTATTTACATTGATGTATATCATTTAATATTTCAATTTTCATTATTCTCACCAATGTATATACACTCATTTTAGTTTATTTTTATGTTTGTAGATGGAAGGTGAAGAAGAAGAAAACAATCAATCTCGTGAACACAACATTCTTAAAAAACCCAAGTCATGTAAGTAGCTCTAGGAGTGATAGCAGTTCAAGTGAAGAACGATGATCACTATGTTTGGATATCAAAGCAAGGCATTTTATTTTTTGAAAAATATCTATGAAATTAGACATTTTGTTTAATGTAATGGACACAGTGTCCCAATTGAAATACAAAGGGATACGAATATTAACTGCCCCATCTTGTATGATAAAAACTGTCTTATTCATATATATTATATATATAATCATAAAATATGTTTTCATTTATTCTATTGCGTTCTCCATTGACACTATTGTGTTCTCCATTGTTGTTCTGAAATGCACTAATAGAAATTTAATTCATATGAATATTGTTATAAGATATATCTGTGTTGACTTTTCATGAATAATGAATTTTAAAAAACCACAATAATTCTGATGTGATATAACAAATTAATCTAAACAACACATTCAAATGCATTAATAAAAATGTAATTAATATGAATATTGTTATAAGATGTGTTGACTTTTGATGAATAATGAATTTAAAAAAATCACAATAATTGGATTGTCACACGTCGACGTTTCTAAAAGAAACAAAATGAAAATCGGTGCATGTCAGTAACTGTCAACTGGTGCGTTTATGTGTCTATACTCACCAGTATCTATACGCACCAGTGTCTATACGCACCGGTGCCTTTTTGATCTATGGGCACCGCACAAATACTGATACCAATTATAAATATTGGTGGGTTTGTGTGATACTGCATACCAGGGCATTTATGTATCGATAAGCACTGGTGCATTTGTACGATCCATGTGTACCGCACGAATACTGATACCAATTATAAATCTTGGTGCCTTTCTGTGATATGGCACACCAGTGCATCATAGAGGTATACACACCAGTGCGTTGATACAACCTATGGGCACCGCTCAAGTCCCAAGACCAATTAGAACGGCCCCATGCGTTGTATTGCCAACACTACGATTGGTGTTGTTTTATACCTTAATGGCCCTGTGCATTCTCTTTCGACTGTCCTGGGGTGCCTTCTAAATGTACGCACCGATGTGTTAAACCCAGAGTAGCGCACTGATGAAAAAACATCCGTAATAACCTTTGGCCACCCATTTTTTTTTAGTTGTGTTGAATTTCCATTAAAAGCTCCGCCAAAACCTTCGTTCCCAAAAATGGATGTGGTAGCATATGTTTTTTTGACAATTTTGGCCAATTTTATAACACTAAAAACCTCCTTTATAACCTCCACTAGAGGGTCTTTTCCTTGTAGTGAAACCAATATATAAACCATGGCAAGGAAACCATAAGATAACCATCATAATCAACACATATACTCATAGACCACAATAGAAAATACCTTTTGTTAAAATATGAATATACCAACCAAGTCAGCGACTTACACATACCCCCCAACCATAGATTGGGCTAAACCAATTTTTTTTTTCAGATAATCGACCTCGCGCCATATTCCAACAAATAATGTGGGATCTTAGGGAATAAAACAAACAAAACCAAACCAACGCTTATAGAGGAAAAACCACCTAAACCCTCAACCAATGATTCCACCTCATGGTCGATGTCACTAACAAGCACCATATTGGTCTCTACCTAAGCTCTTGAGGGCTCTACAATGTTTTTTCCAGCCACGGCTTCCTTGACTAGTAACTCCACCTACAACTGTTATTCATCTCCGGAGTGTTTTTCCTACCAGTTCTTTAAGGACTAGTAACTCAATCCACCAAGGGCTCTAGAGTGTTTTTCCAACCAAGCCTTCAAGGACTAGTAACTCTAGCCAAGTTGTTACAGGTACATGGAAAATTTTAGGGGCTAATATACATAGGTCACATGATTTTCCATGAATTTTCCACACACAGGATTCATTAATTTCCATTTTTTTATCAAAATTATTTATCAAATTTTTAAAATATAAAAGTATTTTACCTTAAAATTGCCAACATTATATAGAGACTATATATAAAATAATTATAAATTTTAATAATTTTACAAATATACCAATAAAAATCTTATAGTTTACATAGTAGTGACTAGTGAGATTCGTCAATGCTTTTAAACTTCAAGATAATTCTCCATCCTTAAAATTTTCCCTGCAGGGCTTCTAGAGTGTTTGCGCAACTAGGGCTTCCATAGCGTTTGCGCAACCAAGGATTCCAAGAACTAGTAACTGAATGGAAAACCTTAAGGAGCATGAGAGCCAACAAGAAAAAAAAAGGTAAACACATAACACCATGGATATCCAATAAATGGAAAGGCTAGGAAAAATTGTTGTCAATTTAGACAATCCTCCATCCCAATGACAGATCACAACCAAGAAACCATATGCATGTGTCATTCATGATAAAACTATCAAAGAAACCATACATGAAACTCAATACCTACAAAGGAATATTGTTTTACTTGTTGATCTAGCTATTCCCTTGTGCTTTCCCACTTTTCTTTGCCTTCTTCCTCCCAATCCAAGTGAATACTAGAGTTCTCCAAAAATGCTCCTAGAATAATATAAGTGTGCAAAAATATGAGAGAGAGAGAATTATGCAGAAGCATTAAGGTAGAGCCAACAATGTGACGATGTAGAGGGCTAGCAATCCTAAGCATATGAAGACTTTGTCTTTCTTTATTTTTAAAGTATTTTGTTTTAGTTTAATTTGGGCTAACTCAACCAATGTAATTTTCATAATAAGAGAATGGTTAATTTAGGAGTAGTTGAGAATTTAGTTGAATAAGTTGAATAAATTGTTTTGGAAAATGAATGACAGTTTCCCAACCCTATGGGGATTTTGGAGAAGGATAAAATGAAACCAAATCTACCATTGTGGGGTTCTTCCTTGCATAGATAGAAAGAGAGAACGAGAGAGAAATAGGTGTGAGAGAGGGTTGAACAGAGAGTAGGAAAAAATGTAAAAACGAGCCATCCCAGGGCTCAATTATGTTTATTTTTCTTTATAAATAAATTCCAAGTGTTTTGGATTGTGATTAGGCTCTCTGTTTCAACCTGTTAGTTTTATTTCCCTGTTGAAGTTAAATATTGCATCTATGTGCTATGATATATGTGTATTGTATTTCTGGTAATGCTTAGACGGATTGAGTGTGAGGATGCAGTTCCTGTGAAATTTTCACAGGAAAAGCTACGACAGAAACCGAGGGATGAGAGATGAAGAACAAGCTCATGAGGGAATCCGCGCATTTTCAAACCGCACAAATCTTAGGAGAGACAGTGTTGAATAATTTCGAATAAACTCAGAAAGGTAGTGGAGAGTAGTGTGGAGGGAGTCATGTTGCAGAGAAGCGACATTAGAAAGAGGAGCAAATTGAATAAAGAAGAGAATACATAGCAGAATTCTTAAGGGGAAATAGATGGCGAGGTTTGAAGCACTGAGTTAAATGTTTAAGGATTGACGACAGAGATTAGAGTGGGAAAAAGAGGCGAAGAAGAGCCAAGATTTTTGAGTGGATGACTACGATTAAATCGCAGATCGAAAGACAACAGATGAATGATTAAGGAAGAGAGAAACGAACACATGTCGGCAGGGTGAAATTTTGGATCGGTGATTGAAATACTTAAGAGTTAAGGATTTTTTCAAGTTAAATATTTTAGCGTGTGATGGGAAGTGGCATGGAAGGGAAGTTGCGTGGGTTGTTGGATCACACAAAAAATGAACGATAAATGAGGGATCGTGACTTCACACTTCGGAAGATATAGAGGATACCATTTAACTGTTCGCACGAAATTTCTAATGGGATGCGATGCAATGCGAAGAGGAGGAAGGATGCGATGTGACAAGGAACAACCATGTGTCAACATGTCATAAATGCATACCTCACAATTTTTATGGCTTAGCATATTTGTAAAGAGTTGGAAGTTGCAAGAAATTATTGTGATGTGTTGCGATTGGTCGGGAGAGTGTGGGACCCTTCGGTAAGGAGGTCCACTTCATTTGAATGTGTTTTGGGTTATGATAATGATATGGTTAAGAAACTTGTTGATATTTTTCGTGTAGGTATGTATTTTATTCTGATATTTACCCCAGTTGCGTATAAAGGGAATTATGTGGGTCCTAACCCACAGGTCCATGATTATAAGTTAATTTGAAGCTACGGCTACATCAATTGGTATCAGAGCAGTTTTATTCCTAAGTAAGGATGGAAGTAGGAAGAAGAGGTTAGGAAGAGCTGAAGCAGGGAGGCGAGACTGAGGAAGAGCTGCAAGAGGAGTAGCAGATGAAGGCTTGGATGAAGATACTAGAGTACTGTCAGCATGTTTAGCAGTAGTAGAAGAAGTAAGGCGTAGGGACCTAGAAAATGGAGATGACAGTGAATATGAGGAGCCAGAGGCACAATGATATGAACAAGCGAACGAGCCACCAGAACTCAGATTATTGAGATCTGTTTCGATGGCTAGAAGAAAGCCAAAACAAAAACTCTCCAATTATGATGGAATTTTATCCATGGAAGCGCTGCTGGACTGGATAAGTGAGTTGGATAAATACTTTGAATATGAAGAAATAAGTTAGGACAAGAAGATCAAGTATGTTGTCACTAAGTCGAAAGGGCAGGCCACACTGTGGTGGGACAATGTGCAAGAAGAAAGGAGAAGACTGAACAAACCTTTGATTAAGAGTTGGGATAGCATGATTGCAAAGAGGACAAGGACGGTAAAGGAATACACAAAATAGTTCTATAAATTGAACTTGAGGGTTGGGTATGCTGAAGATAACCATGAGAAGACAACTATATTGGTAAATGGTCTTTGGATGGAAATCTTGGATGAGATCAATATTATTTCCCCAAAAACTATAGAGGAGCCATACCAGTGTGCTTTGAAGGCGGAGGAAACAATTTCCAGGAATTAGAATACAAGAAGAGGACATGGTTCCGGAAGAGGTGTTGAGATTGCAACAAGATGATGAGCTTAGTGGAAAAGAGTCACCTTCACTAAGTGGGCCCGCAGGATATTTTTGGTGCAAAGTCTATTTTTAGACTATGTCTATTTTTAGACATATGGATCATGTTCTATGAGTTGTAGGATGCTATTTTTGTATGGTTGGTCAAGTCGGAAAAAATAGATGGACTTCTATTTTTAGACATACTGGGCGGAATCTATTTTTAGATTGCCAGTCTAAAAATAGATATGTCGAATATTATTAGCTCTTAATAATATTTGAACTCTAAACATTATCTTATCCTCTTGGAGCACTTCAGTTAAGTGCACAGATGTGGCACAACAACTGACAGAAGGAATTATGCTATTCCCGAGGGTTAAGTGGAGCTATTGCATGGAGACTTCAATTAGAACTCATGTGACAGAGTTTGGTGGAGTTGATTGAGGAAGTTAGTGGAGTTGTATTCAGTTTAACTCAGTTAAACATAGTTGAGCTAGTTGTATCTAGTCTAACTGATTGATACAATTAGTGAGAGTGGTGTGAATTAATTATTAATTAAGTCACTAATTATAAACTCATTAATCAACTAGATAATGCATTAGTTAACTTTAGTGCATGGACAGTTTCAGTGGAGACCAGTGCAGAAATAGGTGAAAGAGTAGGTTAACTATTAGTTGTGACTATACAGTTGCTATTTGCAACACACAGATAGGTGGAGAAGCCCATGAGGATTGCGCAGTACAAGCCAGGTGGTTTATCTATTTAATGAAGCCATCCCATAGCATTGATAACGCAATAGAGGCTGGCTATCAAGTGGCAAAAGATTGGAGCATGTGTTTTGCTAGATCTAGCTTGATAGTGTGTAGCAATTGAGGGTGTGCATGAGAGATTGTGAGGAGCTTTTGTATTATGATTGTTGCATGATCTCCATGACATATAATATACAGATAGTTGGGGTTTTCAGCTTTAAGCTTTCTCATTAAATACTGTGTTTATATGTGTGATTATTTGTGGTTTTAATGTGTGCATGCAATTGATTTTATTTCCGCATGTGATCATCAATGGTAGAAGAGATTCTGTATTATGCATGAAGCTAAAATAGTGTGTGATCAGGAGAATCTCGGTGAATAATATATCAGTTATTCAAATTTTCTACATGGTATCGATGATATTGATCATTGGAGCAATTGACAACATTAGTTGGCTGAGTTTTAAGTCGTGGAATTTGACTTAGAAACAAGAGCTGGTGGTTGCAGTAGATGTTCTTTTCAACTGATTGTGATTGGAGTATGCCTTTGAGGGAAGCTCGAATTGTATGTATGGAAGTGACAGAGTGAGGCGTGGTTGCAGTGTCAGGTTGAAGGAGTTCATAGATGCAGAATTCCAAAGCCTACTTAGTGGGTTGCCACACGGACACATGGCAAAAGAAGTCACAAAGTGTCGAAGGATTCTGAAGGAGGGCGTGAAGGATCCATAATATCCAAATTTCTTAATGGTGCAAGGGCTTTCTCCATTCTTGATGTGGAAATTTTGACAGATTTATTTCAAAGTATGAGCGTATCGAGAAGTTGGCGCTCAAGGACAAACTCAGGAACATAAAGATGGAGAAAGGCGACAGTATACCCAAGTACCTCACGAAGTTCATCCAATGTAGGGATGAGTTGGGAAGTGTGGGGGTTACTGTTGATGACGAGGACTTGGTGAGCTTGGCTCTCCTTGGGCTTCCGAAGAGTTGGCATTCCTATCAGGACTCTGTCAATGGTCAAGAGAAATTGCCAAGATGGGAGCGACTTTGGTCAGATCTTGTGCAAGAGGAGATAAGGCGAAGTACCAGGGATGGATCTTCATCAAATAACTCTGATGAAGAGAATTGCGCTTTGTCTACCAAAGCAAAGAAAGGGAAGAGCAAGGAAGCATGCTTCCTCAACTGGTGCGAGAGGCAAGAAGCAAAGACATGTCCTGGGGCAGAAGTGATTTCACCGCCACCAACATGGACATTACGCCACTAATTGTCCACAAACAGTGAAAATAGTGCAGCTTGGGGACTTGCAACAGAGAGGCATTAGCCTCGTAGCTTGGAGCTAGATTTTTCGCCGATCGCATGCTTGGTCTCAAGTATGACGAGATCAATGTGGTTTCTTGACAGTGGTGCGTCTTTTCACATGACAGGAGATCGAGATTTGTTTACTGATCTGGATGAGAAAGATCTTGGAGTGCACATCGATATGGGTGATGATGGTAGATACAGTGCGACCGGTATCGGTACCATTTCCTTTGAGAGGGAGTCTGGTAAACCCTTCAAATTGAAGGAAGTGATGCATGTTCTAGGATTGAAGAAAAATATTATCTCTGTGACGATGTTAGAAGACAAGGGATATGATGTTGTCTTTATTGAGGGAAAGGCTTTCCTGCACAGTAAGGCAACTGGTGAGATCCGGAGGATATGGGTTCGAGTTAAGAACCTTTATCAATTGCAGGTAGATGGTTGTGCAGTAATGGCAGGCAAGGCAGAAGGAGTGGTGAGCCGGGATGATGGCGAGTTGTGGCACCGGAGATTGGGCCACCTTCATCATGGAGCTTTGAAGATACTGTAGCAGATTTCTACTGGGCTTCCTAAGGGTACTCTTGTGCAGTCAGATCAGTGCAAGGGATGTACCTTGGGAAAATTTGTGTGCTTCACCTTTCACAAGAAGGATAGTCGCTCCACGATGATCCTTGAGAGAATTCACACAGACGTGTGTGGACCTTTCAAGAGTTTCCGACGTAGTGCTAATGTATTATGTGATATTTCCGTTGATGATTTTTCTGCAGGCCGGATCTTCTCTTCATGCGTAAGAAGAGCGAGACATACCAAAGTTTTTGTGAGTTCGCACCGGTTGAGAAAGAATCTGTGGAAGTAGGTGAAGGTCAAGAAGCGACAAGGAAGGTGAATTCATCTTGGAAAATTCAAGGACTTTTGCAAAGTGCAAAAGGTAGAAGGAATTGAAGAGAGCTCATATCACCTCATAACCCACACAGTAATCCAACAAGAGCTAAAAAGAAACGTAACGATCGTGGGTGTTGCACTAAAATGTTGCATGATCAGGGCCTACCCATTCACTTGTGGGCGGAGGCATGTAATACTGCAGTATATGTGCAGAACCGTTGTCCTCACAGGATACTTGGCATGAGTACACCCGAGGAGGCATTTTTTGGTAAGAGGCCTGATATTTCCCATCTGAGGATTTTTGGTTCACCTGTTTACATTCATGTGACGAAGGATGCCAGGAAGAATCTGGAGCCAACTGCAGAGGTTGGGATATTTGTGGGGTACACTGATACGCCCCACAACTATCGTGTGTATTTTCCAGACAGTTGTGCGATGGGATACCAAATTTCAAGAGGAGAAAGCCATGAAGTGTTCGCTTGAGAGGGAGCCACACTTGCATGCAGATGAGGAGCTATTAGTTCCTAAGGATGAGTCTCAGGATGTGGATCAGCCACAAGATTAGGTTCATGGAGTGGAAGAGACCACTCAGGCAGCGCCAACCATCAGAGGGTAGAAGCGCACTACAGAAGCTGAGCGACTGGCTCAAGATGCAGAGAAGGTTGTAGGAGAACCTACATCACAGCACAGACAGAGACAGTCACCTAACTGGTATACTAGATACATGGCTCTTATGATCAAGTGTATCGTGATAGAGCCATCCTCTTTTGAGGAAGTTGTGGAGGACCCCGCATGGGTAGATGCCATGGTGGAAGAGTATGATTCGATTGTCAGAAACAGTGCATCGGAGATTGTCCTGAGGCCTGAAGGGAAATCAGTGGTGGGTTCGAGATGGATCTACAAAGTGAAGCAGGAAGCTGACGGGAGTGTGGAGAAGTACAAGGCAAGATTTTTTGCCCAAGGCTTTTCACATATTTAGGGGATCGATTATGAGGAAACATTTTCACCTGTCACAAGGTATTCTTCCATATGGACGATTCTTGCTCTCTCAGCGCAGATGGGGTGGCACATTCATCAGATGGATGTGAAGACTGCGTTCTTCAACGGGGTGATTGAGGAGGAGGTGTACATAGAGCAGCCCGAAGGTTTCGAGATCTTCAACAGCGAGTTGCATGTGTGCAGGCTCAAAAGAGAGTTGTATGGGTTGGAACAAGCACCTCGTGCTTGGTACACACGGATAGATAGTTATTTCACTAGACTTGGATTCTACAAGAGTGAGGCGGATCCGAACCTATACCAGATTGTGGTGAAGGGTAAGTTGCTGATCATTGTACTTTATGTAGATGATTTGATTTTGACGGGTGATGAACTGTTGATACACTCATGCAAGGTTGATCTTGCAAAGGATTTTGAGATGAAGGACTTGGGCCTCCAATGGCTGATTGAAATTGGTAGTGCTGGTGGACTCGTTTGCTTTCAGGGTAAGAAAACAGATACCTGAGAAGTTCAACTAGTTCAACATGCATTGTCATAGCTCCTGATACTCCTCTGTGGTTGGAGGAAGGAGGATGCTACTTCATCGGAGGTAGTGGATGCCATTGTTTATCGACAGTTGGTGGGGTCACTTATGTATCTGGTCAATACATGACTCGACATATTCTATGATGTTAACCAGCTTTCACAAGTTATGGTTAAGCCAACCAAGCTCTACTGGAAGGCAGGAAAACATGTATTGAGATATCTCAAAGGCACATATCTCAGAGGGACATCGGGATATGGATCATGGTACAGACAGGAGGATTATTTGAGGCGGCATGGCTTCATGGATCGGTATCATCATATCAGAGATTGTGTGCAACAAAAGGTCATGTTACTTTCATACATTCCCACGCAGGATCAGGATGCTGATATCTTGACGAAGGCGCTCACCAGGAGCAAATTCAAATACCACAGGGGCAGGATAGGGGTTGGAGGTAATCCTTATCTTGTTGACAGGGAGTGTTGAGATTGCAACAAGATGATGAGCTTAGTGGAAAGGATTTGCCTTCACTAAGTGGGCCCGCAGGATATTTTTGGCGCAAAGTCTATTTTTAGACATGTCGATCATATTCTATGAGTTGCAGGATGCTATTTGTGGATGGTTGGTCAAGTTGGAAAATAGATGGACTTCTATTTTTAGACATATTGGGTGGAATCTATTTTTAGATTGCCAGTCTAAAAATAGATATGTCGAATATTATTAGCTCTTAATAATATTTGGACTATAAACATTATCTTACTCTCTTGGAGCACTTCAGTTAAGTGCACAGATGTGGCACAGGAGCTGAAATAAGGAATTACGCTATTCCTAAGGGTTAAGTGGAGCTATTGCATGGATACTTCAGTTAGAACTCATGTGACAGAGTTTGGTGGAGTTGATTGAGGAAGTTAGTGGAGTTGTATTCAGTTTAACTAATCTAAACATACTTGAGCTATTTGTATTCAGTTTAACTAATTGATACAATTAGTGAGAGTGGTGTGAATTAATTATTAATTAATTCACTAATTATAAACTCATTAATCAACTAAATAATGCATCAATTAATTTCAGTGCATGGACAGTTTTAGTGGAGACCAGTGTAGAAATAGGTGAAAGAGCAGGTTAACTATTAGTTGTGACTATACAGTTGTTATTTGCAACACATAGATAGGTGGAGAAGCCCATGAGGATTGCGCAGTACAAGCCAGGTGGTTTTTCTATTTAATGAAGCCATCCCATAACATTGAAAACTCAATAGAGGCTGGCTATCAAGTGGCAAAAGATTGGAGCATGTGTTTTGCTAGATCTAGCTTGATAGTGTGTAGCAATTGAGGGTCTGCATGAGAGCTTGTGAGGAGCTTTTGTACTATGATTTTTACATGATCTCCATGACATATAATATACATATATTTGGGGTTTTTAGCTTTAATATTTCCCATTAAATATTGTGTTCATATGTGTGATTGTTTGTGGTTTTAATGTATGCATGTAATTGATTTTATTTCCGCATGTGATGATCAATGGCAGAAGAGATTCTGTATTATGCATGAAGCTAAAATAGTGTGTGATCAGGAGAATCTCAGTGGATAACATATCAGTTATTCAAATTTATACATGGTATCAGAGTGATATTGATCATTGGATAAATTGCAAAACATTGAAGCGGTTGAGTTTTGTGCTGGTGGAATTCAAATTTGCAGCAGTGTTTTCTTGGTGTCGAAGTTGAGATGTCTTTCAACGGATTGCGATTGGAGTATGCCCTTGAGGGAAGCTCGAATTATATTGCATGGAAGGACAAGATGGAGGTGGTGCTGGATGACAATGGGTTGAAGGAGTTCATAGATGCAGAAATTCCAAAGCCTACTTCTAGTGATGCTTCCGTACTTGACGCATGGCAAAAGAAGACAACAAAGTGTCAAAGGATTCTGTTGGAGGGCATGAAGGATCACAAAATATCCAGCCTTCATGGTAAGGCTTCTCCATTCTTGATGAGGAAAGCTTTGACAGATTTATTTCAAATCAAGAGCGATCAGAGGAAGTTGGCGCTCAAGGACAAACTTAGGAACATAAAGATGGAGAAAGGCGACAGTATACCCAAGTACCTCACGAAGTTCATCCAATGTAGGGATGAGATGGGAAGTGTGGGGGTTACTATTGATGATGAGGACTTGGTGAGCTTGGCTCTCCTTGGGCTTCCGAAGAGTTGGCATTCCTATAAGGACTCTGTCAATGGTTGGGAGAAATTGCTAGGATGGGAGCGACTTTGGTCAGATCTTGTGCAAGAGGAGATAAGGTGGAGTACCAAGGACGAATCTTCATCAAAGAACTCTGATGAAGAGAATTGCGCTTTGGTTTCCAAAGAAAATAAAGGGAAGATCAAGAAGCATGATTCTCAATCTGGTGCGAAAGGCAAGAAGCAGGACATGTCCAAGGTGAAGTAATTTCACTGTCACCAACATGGACATTATGCCACTAATTGTCCACAGAAGAAGAAAAATAAGTAGGCTGCTGGGACTGCAGCTGGAGAGGCCTTAGCCTCGCAGTTTGAGCTGGATTTTTCACTGATCGCATGCTTGGTCTTAAGTATGATGGGATCAGTGTGGTTTCTTGACAGTGGTGCGTCTTTTCACATGACAGGAGATCGAGATTTGTTTACTAATTTGGATGAGAAAGATCTTGGAGTGCACATCGATATGGGTGATGATGGTAGATACAGTGCGACCGGTATTGGTACCATTTCCTTTGAGAGGGAGTCTGGTAAACCCTTCGTATTGAAGGAAGTGATGCATGTTCCAGGATTGAAGAAGAATCTTATCTCTATGGCGATGTTAGAAGACAAGGGATATGATGTTGTCTTTAGCGAGGGAAAGGATTTCCTGCGTAGTAAGGCAACTGGTGAGACCTGGAGGATAGGGGTTTGAGTTAAGAACCTTTATCAATTGCAGGTAGATGGTTGCGTAGCAATGGTAGGCAAGGCAGGAGGAGTGGTGAGCCGGGATGATGGCAAGTTGTGGCACCGGAGATTGGGCCACCTTCACCATGGAGCTTTGAAGATACTGCAGCAAATTTCTACTGGGCTTCCTAAGGGTACTCTTGCACAGTTAGATCAGTGCAAGGGATGTACCTTGGGAAAATTTGTGAAAGCCACCTTTCACGAGAAGGATAGTCGCTCCACGATGATCCTTGATCGAATTCACACAGACGTGTGTGGACCTTTCTCAGTAGCTTCGACAACAAAGCATAGGTATTATGTGATATTTGTTGATGATTTTTCTTGTAAGTGCTGGATCTTATTCATGTAGAAGAAGAGCGAGAGATACTCAAAGTTCTGTGAGTTCAAGGCACTGGTTGAGAAGAATCGGGGAAGCAGGTGAAGGCTCTAAGGAGCGACAATGGTGGTGAATTCATCTCTGGAAAATTCAAGGACTTTTGCAGTGCAGAAGGAATTAGAAGAGAGCCCATAGCATAACAGGGTTGTTGAGCCGAAGAATAGAACAATCGTGGGTGTTGCATGAGCGATGTTGCATGATCAGGGCCTACCCATACACTTGTGGGCTGAGGCATGCAATACTGCAGTATATGTGCAGAACTGTTGTCCTCACAAGATACTTGGCATGAGTACACCCGAGGAGGTGTTTTCTGGTAAGAGGCCTGATATTTCCCATTTGAGGATTTTTGGTTCACCTGTTTACATTCATGTGACGAAGGATGCCAGGAAGAAGCTGGAGCTGACTGCGGAGGTTGGGATATTTTTGGGGTACACTGATACGCCCCACAACTATCGTGTGTATTTTCCAAACAGTCGTAAGACTATTGTGCGATGGGATATCAAATTTCATGAGGAGAAAGCCATGAAGTGTTCACTTGAGAGGGAGCCACACTTTCATGAAGATGAGGAGCTATTAGTTCCTAAGGATGAGCCTCAGGATGTGGATCAGCCACAAGAGGAGGTTCATGGAGTGGAAGAGACCACTCAAGCAGTGCCAACCATCAGAGGGCAGAAGCGCACTACAGAAGCTGAGCGACTGGCTCAAGATGTAGAGAAGGTTGTAGGAGCACCTACATCACAGCGCAGACATAGATAGTCACCTGACCGGTATACTGGATACATGGCTCTTATGAGCAAGTGTATCGTGACAGAGCCATCCTCTTTCGAGGAAGCTGTGGAGGACCCCGCATGGTTACATGCCATGGTGGAAGAGTATGATTCGATTGTCAGAAATAGTGCATGGGAGATTGTGCCGAGGCTAGAGGGGAAATCAGTGGTGGGTTCGAGATGGATCTACAAAGTGGAGCAGGTAGCTGACGGGAGTGTGGAGAAGTACAAGGCAAGATTTTTTGCCTAAGGCTTTTCACAGATTGAGGGGATCAATTATGAGGAGACCTTTGCACCTATCGCAAGGTATTCTTCCATACGGACGATTATTTCTCTCTCAGCGCAGATGGGGTGGAAAATTCATCAGATGGATGTGAAGACTATGTTCCTCAACGGAGTCATTGACGAGGAGGTGTACATAGAGCATCCCGAAGGTTTTGAGATCTTCAGCAGCGAGTCGCATGTGTGCAGGCTCAAGAGAGCACTGTATGGGTTGAAAGAAGCACCTCGTGCTTGGTACACACGGATAGACAGTTATTTCACCGGACTTGGATTCTCCAACAGTGAGGCGGATCCTAACCCATACCAGATTGTGGTGGAGGGTAAGTTGCTAATCATTGTACTTTATGTAGATGATTTTATTTTGACAGGTGATGAACTGTTGATACACTCATGCAAGGCTGATCTTGCAAAGGATTTTGAGATGAAGGATTTGGGCCTCCTTCATTATTTCCTGGGATTGGAAATTTGGCAGCGCAGTGGTGGAATGTTTGTTTCTCAGGGTAAGTATGCCTGAGAGATACTAGAGAAGTTCAAAATGCATGGCTGCAAGCCTATTGATACTCCTCTTCCTGGTAGTTGGAGGAAGGAGGATGCTACTTCAGCAGAGGTAGTGGATTCCATTGTTTATCGACAGTTGGTGGGGTCGCTTATGTATCTGGTCAATACACGACCCGACATATGCTATGTTGTTAAGCAGCTTTCACAAGCTATGGTTAAGCGAACCAAGCTCTACTAGAAGGTAGGAAAGCATGTATTGAGATATCTCAAAGGCACATCGGGATATGGATCATGGTACAGACAGGAGGATGAGTTGAGGTGGCATGGCTTCATGGATCGGTATCATCATATCAGAGATTGTGTGCAGCGGAAGGTCATGTTACTTTCATACATTCCCAAGGAGGATCAGGATGCTGATATATTGACGAAGGCGCTCACTAGGAGCAAATTCGAATACCACAGGGGCAGGATAGGGGTTGCAGATAATCCTTATCTTGTTGAGAGGGAGTGTTGAGATTGCAACAAGATGATGAGCTTAGTGGAAAGGAGTCGCCTTCACTAAGTGGGCGCATAGGATATTTTTGGCGCAAAGTCTATTTTTAGACTATGTCTATTTTTAGACATATGGATCATGTTCTATGAGTTGCAGGATGCTATTTGTGGATGGTTGGTCAAGTCAGAAAAAATAGATGGACTTTTATTTTTAGATATACTGGGTGGAATCTATTTTTAGATTGCCAGTCTAAAAATAGATATGTCGAATATTATTAGCTCTTAATAATATTTGGACTCTAAACATTATCTTATTCTCTTGGAGCACTTCAGTTAAGTGCACAGATGTGGCACAGGAGCTGACAGAAGGAATTACGCTATTCCCGAGGGTTAAGTGGAGCTATTGCATGGATACTTCAGTTAGAACTCATGTGAGAGAGTTTGGTGGAGTTGATTGAGGAAGTTAATGGAGTTGTGTTCAGTTTAACTAATCTAAACATAGTTGAGCTATTTGTATCTAGTTTAACTAATTGATAAAATTAGTGAGAGTGGTGTGAATTAATTATTAATTAATTCACTAATTATAAACTCATTAATAAACTAAAGAATGCATCAGTTAACTTCAGTGCATGGACAGTTTCAGTGGAGACCAGTGTAGAAATAGGTGAAAGAGCAGGTTAACAATCAGTTGTGACTATACAGTTGCTATTTGCAACACACAGATAGGTGGAGAAGCCCATGAGGATTGCTCAGTACAAGCCAGGTGGTTTATCTATTTAATGAAGCCATCCCATAGCATTGAAAATGCAATAGAGGCTGGCTATCAAGTGGCAAAATATTGGCGCATGTTTTTTGCTAGATCTAGCTTGATAGTGTGTAGCAATTGAGGGTGTGCATGAGAGCTTGTGAGGAGCTTTTGTACTATGATTGTTACATGATCTCCATGACATATAATATACAGATAGTTGGGGTTTTCAGCTTTAAGATTTCCCATTAAATACTCATGTTCATATGTGTGATCGGTTATGGTTGTGGTTTTAATGTATGCATGCAATTGATTTTATTTCCGCATGTGATGATCAATGGTAGAAGAGATTTTGTATTATGCATGAAGCTAAAATAGTGTGTGATCAGGAGAATCTCGGTGGATAACATATCAGTTATTCAAATTTATACAAGAGGAAGAGGAGAGTCCTATGGGAGAGGTAGAATTGTCGACAATAATGTAGAAGGTAGTAGTTCAAAGACTTCGAGATAGGTTGAGAAGGAAGGTAACACTAGAGGTGGAAGGCCATACTAGTGAGGAAGAGGTAATGGCAGAGGTAGGGGAAATAACTACCAGTGTTACAGGTGTCATAAATTGGGAAACAAGTCTTTTGAATGTCCTGAAAATGAACCAATTGGACAAGGGGAGTGTATGTTGCTCAACTTGATGAAGCAGAGGTAGCAGCACAAGAAGTCGAGAATGGGCCTGAGACAGGAGAAGCCTTGGTTTTGAATAAGGTTTTATTAAAACCAACCAAGGTGGTGGCCAACCTGACACAAAGGAAAGCATTGGTCCAGACTATGTGTAAGTCACATGGAAAATGTTGCAAATTGATAATAGATAGTGGAAGAAATGATAACTTAGTAGCCACTGAGATGGTGGAGAAATTGGGTTTTAAGAAGTCAAAGCATCTTGTTAAGACTGGAAAATCGTACAAGGAAAGACGACATTATTTAATGTCAGGAAGAAGGATTTACAGGCCTGAGAAACATTAGATAATGTCGAAAGTATTTAATAATCTCTAATGTCTGAGGAAAAATCAAATTTGAGCAATTCATAAATGCTTGTGCATGCAAAATCTTTTGAGAAGAGCGCCTTTGTGCGCCTTTTGACCTGAAATGCGCGCAATCCCGGGAGTGGTGGAAGTCACCTTATGGAACCACAAAAAGCACACTCCAGGACAGTGATTTCACAGTTGAAGCTACCTAAGAACAACCACCAATGCCTCCTTAGGACATCAAAGGATCACACAATGGAATAAGTGTGGCACACAATGGAATGATCCCCATATCTTGGGTCAGCATCCACAATGTGCCAAGAGAGGGAAGGAGGATTTTAATTCTTGTATAAAATGCCACCAAGAGATGAAAAAATTGAGAGCACATTGTTATGCTAGCTAGAATTGCCCCAAGCAATACCAGTAGTGTGTGACCCAGAGCTGAGATAGAGGGGTCTCAACTGTTGGCCATCCAACAAGTTCAATCCATAATAGTAGAGAGAGGGAGACTTTGCACCGAGGAAAGCTTGGAAGTAAAGACATCCTTGCATCGAGACTTAGGGCCCCTTGGCAAGTGGGTCAAGATTTCATCCTCATTTCCTACCAACACTCAATAAGAGGGGCCGTAAGTACCACCGTTTGGATTATTGCAGTTGTTTAACTCTATTTAGAGATTTTGTCTTATTTGTTTTAGTTCTAGCTTAAATTTTATGTTTGAATATGCATGATATTTCTCTATCTAGTATGTTTATGTTCTAGCATGTTCCACTAACTTGCCATTAGGGGAATTTTGAGGTCTAAAATGGGCCTCCTAAGGAAATAATAAAATAATAGCCGAATCAATAAAATAATATTCTATGAATTTTCAATTCAGTTTTTGCACCACAATCAATGTAACTATGGTTAAATTCAATTCAAAATTTGTACCAAAATAAAATTAATAAAAAAATTGTATTGATTTGACTATATATAAAAACGATTTTTTCAAGAAAAAGTCATTATCATTGAACAACTAATGCATTTGTCCTTTGTACTTAAATAAATTAAAATAAAATATAAATATAAATTCATAAATTATTAATTATATAATATGTTATTAATTAAAATTTATATTATTTAAATTGTATAATAACATGTAATTAATGTGCTATATAAAAATAATACAATAAATGTAATATATTATTTTATGTATGAATTTTATTCAAAAAATGTGAAATGACATTTATTATGAGTACTTTACTTTGACTTTATAAGTACTTAGAGCACTACCATGGTTAACCACGAAAATAATATAATAAATGTAATATATTATTTTATGTATTAATTTTATTCAAAAAATGTGAAATGACATTTATTATGAGTACTTTACTTTGAATTTTAAAGTATTTAGACAACTACCATGGTTAACCATGAGTTTTTATTTACCATTGAGAATGTGACAAGTAAGTACCTTTAACTCAAGCAATGCCACCTCAACCATTAGGTATGATGTCATCCCCTAAAATGTGATTGGTTCTCATAAAGTGAATTTTGATTGTACATTTTCCTTAGGAGGCCCATTTTAGACCTCAAAATTCCCCTAATGTTGACTCCACTTCTTTTTCTACCTGTGACCAATAACTTAAGAGGGTAAACCACACACCTTAAGTTGGTGTGATTTCATACATCCGTGCATCAAACACACTAACATAGGATTGGTGACTCCACTAATGTTTAATTTGCAAAGACCTTCGTTTGTGCTATGGGGTTGGGCTGAAATTGCCCCCTTTTTTTCATTTAGTCCCTAGCTCATCCCAAGTGACAGACTGAAGCAGAAAAACTCCAAAATTTACTCTTTCAGGAATTTTCACGCTTTTCCCTTAGGTAGGCGCACCCAGGGCACGCATTCAGATCTGACCTATGTGCAAACATCATGCCTGTTACAACCTTTCGTGCACAAAAGATAGAATGAGAAATTTCTCCCATGTTTCTATCTTTTCATGCTTGTGAAGTGCCTTGCAGCCTATAATACATCTGCCAGTCCTGGTTGAGGTACCCCATAGCTTGCTAAAGCTCACTCTTCACTGATTTTTGTAGGCTTAGTGTTAGTTTTATTCCAATTTGATTTTTTCAAAGGTCACACATATTTTAAGTAGGGGGGAAATTTACTTTCCTTCCAAAAAGAAATTGTTTTGCAAATTTAAGTACCAACATACCTAGATAATTAGCCAAAGTAAGTGGCTCAAGACCATGCATTCTTAGCTAGTTCCTTTTTCTAGTGTAAAAGTAATTAGTTTAGTTCAATTTTTGCACTAGGATTTCAGGACCGGGATTTAATTGTCAATAGAAGAGAAAGTAATCTCTGCTTCCTTTGCACCCTTTCGTGATCCTAGGAAATCATATGAATTCTCTTTATTCACAACTCACCATCTCCCTATAGTTGATCACATAGATTAACTATGAAAAATAGAAAGCGGCCCATATCCGCACATGGTTTTATTTTGAGCAAGGAATGATCGAACATAGTTTAATAGGGTATTTTGAAAAGGATCATTGCATATCCACATGTTCAAACTATGTGGTTGTTCACGTTTTTCTCACACACTCCACACACTAAGCAAAGCAAAGACACCTAAAACTAACTTAACAAAACTCACTAAATTCTCCCCATAGGGGCCATAAAAGAATTTATAGTCTAAGTTAGGATCAAGGAGGTAGGCATCCAATAAGCTTCATTGATAATTATTCATCTTGAAACATAGAATTTGATTGTTTAGGGAGATTTTAAATCCACCTATCAGCCCACAGATAAGAAAACCCGAGAATGACATAGACCCGTTTTAGAGGGGGCTAGGCTTAGGCGCAGTGTGTGTGGTATCAGTTGGGGCTACCTGACCTAGCTGATACTCGGTATTGTTAGCTAACTTACCAAGAATCCCAAGACTCAAAATCTCACGTGAGACGGTGGTACTTAGTGTCCAAAATTAGGGCATCCTTTCCCTATAGGTGACGGTGCAAGTAAGCACTAGATCCTCTACCCTTACCTTGGTGGATTTTCTTCGACTGACTGGGGTCGTCGCTAGCTCTTACGGGACATTGTGCCAGCATTTGCAAGATATCCTCTCAAGGCCTAGTTAATTTTTAGTGTGTGAGGACAAACAGGTCTTCTAGGATTTGAGTATCATACACAAACAAACAAAAACCACATTTTTTGTTTGAATGATCACATAGGATTAATTTAAAGGGAAAATTAATTTTATTTTCGCTTTGTTTTATGTATGCGATTGGAATTTTTCTTTGATCACAGACTCTATCCTCTCAAATATTCCCAGATACAGACCTAGTCGACACCAGAATGAACCCAATAGGACCTTGTCGACTAGATGTATTTTGGACCTCCCCCTATTACCGGGAGGGTTTCCAGGTATTTTTCCATTTGGGAGTCAAAGACGGAAAGCTGCCACCATTATTTGTTCGTCCTTTATTGGGGCATCCTTAGTTGGGAACCTTGGTCTGTCTCCCAATTCCACACCACACACCACTCCTCCCACAACCCCCAGAGGGCAGAGGAGTGCTACCCATTTGGGAACACAGTTGAATACATAGCAGGGTACATTGAAAATAAAACCTCTCTTGAACCTGAACGATATGTTTTCATAGGTTGCATTGGCTTCAACCTCACAGTCACCATTTTTAGCTCCATTGAATCTACCAGATTTAACCAAGCTGACGAATGATCCCATTGCACACAACCCTACATGGCCTCCCATGCCCATGAAGCTCGCTTTGGATATTCCAAAGTTCAAAGGAAAGGAGGCAGAAGACCCAGGTAATCATGTCATGACTTTCCACTTGTGGTGCTCATCAAACAGTATCATCGATGACACTATTCGATTGAGACTATTTCAATGCACTCTAACAAGAGTAGCAGCGAAATGGTACGTGGAGAAACCCTGTGCTTCACATGGAACCTTTAGCGCCCTCGCCACTACATTTGTAACATATTTTCAGTTACTCATCCACCATGATTCAAGAATGGAATTACTGACACACTTTAGGCAAACCCCGACGTCAATATCTCAGACCATCTCCACAAATGGCGGCAACGTCGTAGTTTATGTAAATCCAAACTCAATGATCAGGTACTATTAGACTTGTTCCTGAAAAATATCACTGCAGAGATTTCAAAGGATGTGGCACAAAAAGGTCCCATATCCCAAGAGGACTCCATCAGCAAGGCCCAAAAAATCGAGCTGATTTATATGCAGTTAGGATATATCTACAATATCCTATCGAATGGCCCATGGCTACAAACTTATAAATAATTGTCAGGCGCGTCGAACTCTGCAGACGGTCTAATTGGGTCAATGACCCAAATTTACCTAGGCAGCAGTAGTCAAAACCCCAGTTATACATATGATTCTACCCAGAATGTACCAGAACCACGTTTTCAAAGCCATCATATGCCTTAGCAAAATTTGACCAATAGGGCATCGTCATATCACCATGGAGGACCCTATCCTCCAGCTTAGGGGACCTAGTATGTAGATAGATATACTGATGGAAGATCTACCCCCAACATCCAGTTGCAAACCAAGCACCGCATTATGCTTAGTCCCCAGCATAAGACCTGCCTATGCAGAAAAATGCATAGGTGAACTTTATGCAACCGTCCCAAAACCAACCTCACCAATAAAAAAACTAGGAGAACTACCCTCCTAATATGGTTAAGAGAAAAGAAAAAAAAGAGCCTGAAGGGAATCCTGGACAAGGGGGAAACAACCAAAATCACCCCCCACGATCTCAGGTTGGAGGTAACTCCAACCGAAATCAGAGCCAGCAGCTAAGCAATGCCCAATGACAGAGCAAAAGGCCACCTCTTCGAACAAACCACTCGTGTTCAATCTATGGTGAGTACGGCCATTAGACTCACCACTATCCCAATCTCCCTGAGGTGAAGAAGCTGCAGAGTAACTGAGGACAAGGAGGATCTTCCCAGCATACAGCTGTGATACAGGAACCTTTCCCCCATCAAGGGATGGTTAGCACTCAGCAAAAAAATCCCGACGACTCCAGAAAAAACAGCCACAAAATCTACATGACTAGCAAAGAGATGTTTTTTCGAACACGAAATTGAAATTACGTCACCCCGCCAGACACCAATGCGTCAGAGGCTAGTATCAGTGCACCAATTGCACCAATTGCACCTTTGGCCATCTCAAAGCTGGCTATTGAAGCATTGGAAAATATGGATAACGGACCCAATATCCGAGCAGGAAACTACTCCAAAGAGGCCCATAATTATTGGATCGTGGATGATCTAGCCCAATCTCCCACTGCTATGTCAACTTTGGAAGTATTGCAGTCATGCCCAAAACAACTGAAAGCCTTATTTTCCGCGTTAGGCGCTATCGACCCTGCCGATACGCACCTAATGGATTTTGATTTAGACAAAGCCACCCCTAGGATTCCTTTGATGATCACCTTTTAGATACCAGTGTCAGTCCAAAATATCAGCATTCACCGATGTGTCATTGACGAGGGCACATCCACGTGCATCATGTCAAAAAATGTTTGGAAAAAGTAAGCATCTCCCAAACTAAAACCATCAATCATCACGCTTAGAGCATATGATGGTCGTCCTTCAACCCCCATCTGTCTCTACCAAAAATTCCTGGTCTGCTTAGCCGGAAAGATAGTCCTTATAGACATTGAAGTCTTGGATGCTCACTTGGACTATAATATACTCCTTGGTCGGAGCTATATGCATGCCATGTCAGCCATAACCTCCTCTGTCTTCCGCATTATGATGTTTCCCCATGAGGAATGCATCATTATTGTTGACCAATTGATGCATAGTGAGAAATGACCCCTAAAAAACATCGATGTAATTCTACCCTATGTAGATACATCCTCGGACACACTTTCACGATACCAAGAATATGGCCCTGGCTAGTTCAAACCATCATCTATCCTAGGCTCATTCCTAGGAGACCCCACCATCATACCTGAGTCATCACCTGATGTCACAGGGGCTCCCGTGTGCATGATGTCCACATCAAGCACCGAAGCTAGCCAGGACATGGATACAAGCAGTAATGACACCGAGTACTTAGCTGTGGTAGCCTCTCTAGCCTACGTTGCTTGCCAAACGCCTTTCCTCTACCCCCCAGCTGGTTTCGTCTCCTAGTAGGTTTTGGCAATAGTGGTGTTACGAAGTATATCGTTTTTAATATAGTTTGGTATCTCATTCCCGGTACGAGGACAGGAGCCACAAACATCACTTCTAGAAGGTTAAATCCCCTCAATCCCTAGGAGGCCCTTCCCATCCAAGAAACGGTCGAAAAAATCCCTGCAAAGGAAATCCCCATTGCAAAACCGATGATTACGGCTACGAAAACCGAGAAGAGAGGAAAGAAGCTGGAAAATCCTGCCATACAACGGGACTCACCAGTTTGCACCATATGTGATGTAATAGGACACCCCATCCATATCTGCCTAGAGCTAGATGAATTAAAACCACTCCTCGGCTCTGAGGTAGACATCGTGATGCCACATTCCCGTAAAAAGGAACCTTCCACCAAAGGTAAAGGCAAAGCATTACGTACCAATCATGCATGCGCTATCTACAACAATTATGGGCACTATACCCATCATCCAGAGATCCCATGAGAAAGGGACACTTTACACACCATCGAGTGATCATATCAAGAGGATCCCTCCACCCATTCTACTGGAGATGAACCTCATATAATCGTGTGCTTACAAGAAGAATGATGATCACCTGAACGGCTCCCTACTAGACCACAAACTGAGCACAACGAGACCCCCATATCTAGGCTATTATGCCCTATATGTTAGGGAAATCACTGTGGAAAGCGTTGTAATTATATCCCACAAGTCTGTCCCCTCATCGGTATGATTCATACAATAGAGAAGAAACAAGATGATGAGCTCAGATGATATAGAGAGTACATCACCCCTAGGCCAGTGACCCCACACCCATGTGGGCGTGATCGGCAAGATAGGACGACACACCAACCAAGCATGACCCAGGTCAAACCTTGGACAACATGCGAACTATGTGACCTGAATGACCATGGAATCAATTAGTGCAAAGAAATAAAGCCCCTCACAAGAATTTTTCAAATAGTCTCTTCTCTGCCACAAAGACTTCTCTCTAGCCAAGAGAAGATCATGTGTACCTATTGCCATATTTTTTTACACTTTCACCATACGATCAAATGTGTGCATCTCCTCAAGCTAAGAGCTGCAAGAGCAGCGTTAAGTCTACGCTCCCCCAAAGAGTTAGACACACCCAAGGCAACAACATGGAAGTGGAAGTAGAAGACCAACTCTTCTACAACATATCCTTTCCAAGCATCCACATTAGGGACGACGAGTAGTGTTGATTCCCATACAATATACTCAGTTGTAACAGTGATACCATGCACCATTTGAAACATTCAGGCACCTCTCTATCAAGCACAACTTCCATCAACAAGAAATTGACCATCCTAGTGGGGAACCCAACCTTGCACATACGCCAATTCCCATCACGAAGATTATTCCCCCATCGAACGCCGATGACACGATACACCACATAATATTTGTATCATCGGACATCAGAAATAGGATTGCACCCACCCCCACTTCCCAATATGTCCACCTTATTCCTATCGCAAAAGGTCAAGGTACCTTGCACTTCTGCATTGATTTCCGCAAAATCCCAAATTTTCATACCGTTATCGAACTCCTTGATTATACCCAACCTCTAGAACAATGCCTAGTACAACTAGAACTCATTGACGAAAGCCAATGATAGTTCCTGTAACATAACGAGGCCCATAAGAAAAGGGTAAAAGCATCATTCGACCACAACATCAATCATCGCTCATTCACCGAGGGAGAACTAGTCCTCCGCTATGATGTCACAAAATAAGCCCTATGGCCAGGAAAGTTTGAAACCTTCTGGAAAGGACCCTACATCATAAAACATTGCCTCCATTAGGGGGCATACATCTTGATGAAACCGGACGGGGCATGCCTCAGCAACCCCGTCAATGGTCTTTACCTCAGGAAATTCTACCCATGAGGGCCAAGCTAGCCCTGCCCTAGAGTGAACGTACAACAACCCAAACACTTTAAATTTTTTACCAAAAGACTTATTACGAAATGTGCTCAAAAGTGACACCATGGATTACCAACCCACACCTTACTTCGGATTTGTTGATGGAGCATCAAGATGGTCTCCAAGTTTAGTAGCAGTTGCCTAGGTCATCTATCACCCAGACCGATCACCACTCTACACAAATGTTGTGTGTATCGGTCCATCAACAAAAAATTAGGCAGAATATGACATCGTCATCGGACCTATGTGCGACACCCTCCATTAAGGCATATGCCATAAGCATGTCTACTTTGATTCCCAGTTAGTAGTGTCATAGTTAAACCAAACATTTGAGACAAGAGATTCACATTTATTTAGAAAATATTTGCGTGTAAAAAGATTAAGCAGAAAATTTTATTACATTACATTTACACAGGTACCATGGAGTCAAAACAAAACAACTGATTGCATAGCTAACAAAATTCTAAATTGAAATGAATGTCAAATAGACCATGATAAATAAAAACCAAAAACATAGATATCCATCAGTATAACATCATCCATAAACAGAAACAGGGGACACAACATGAAGAGCTGCAAAAAATATCTCTCGTATATATATATCATGGTGTACATGTCTAAGTACAAAAAATAGTGTCGCTGACCCAAAGGCCAGCCCAAAGATACACAAAAATTCATCAAAAATAGGGGAAGCATCCTCATAATAGGTGTGTTCCCCATTTATAGGTAAAATTTATGGCGATGCTCCCCTAGGGGGGGCTCCTGGACCCACAACCACTCCAGGTACCACTATTGGAGCCGCCGTCAAAACTGAGACTGCCACCCGACATAAAATAGGCCAATAGTCCCTCTTTGAGGCCATCACCGTCTCCAGCCAGACCTCCTCAAGGTTATACAAAAAACCTCGAGAAGTCATCCCCTTGTTCAATTGGTCCACTCAACCGTGCCATCCTCAGACTGAAAAAACTAAAGTGCAGGATGTCATAGAGGTTACCTGGGCATGATATCGCTAGTCCCTAATGCTCAGGCTGACCGCAACGGCAAGAACTACTTTGTAGAAGCCTCTGACCTCTCAAAAACTCAACAAGTACAAATGAATTTAATTAGGGCCATTTTCACCTATATATCACCATTTTGAAAAAAATTGGAGCAACATAACGAGATATCACAAGGTCCATTCTCTGAACCGAAGGCAGAGTTGTGATTAGCAGTCCATAATGAACAAAGGTGATGCCACACATTCACACTCGCAAAAAAAAAGAATTAATTTCAGTGCCAGCAGGTATGTCCTCTCTCATCTTCTTTTTTAAAGCTCAAGGCTTTCAATAATATTTGATAAATAAGATGCTTTGACTTCAGGTAGTTGTTTTTGCAGGAAAGCTCCCAAACCATTCACAACTCCATCCACTGAAAGTTCCATAGTAGGTATCATTCTACCCCCAGCATGATTGAGTCCCAGAAAACTCTGCATATCTTGACATCATTTCTCCATTAGAAATCAATCATAGGTTCCACATATCTGACCATGTTTATCATCACCTCACCCTACACATGATAAAAATTCTCGTTGGTCGGTAGAGCCTCCCCTCCATGACGCTTGTCACCCACACTAGACCATATATCATAGCAAATGTGATGCCATGTCCATACCACTTTAGTCCAAGAAGCACCTCATGCCCATACATCCACCATGCATAAGGTCAATTTTTACCATCCAGAATAAAACCGCTTTCCCGGACGGTCAAGTTGTACAAGTAGATCAAAAGCGCACTACTGGACCTCACATTTGGCCAACCATACCTCCGTCAGCATAATCCTATCTGCGATACTTTTTCATCCGCATCATCAATCGCACACATGATACCAACTGATGGGGCCCCCACCCTCAGCAAAACACCTTCCTCACACCATCAGTGAGAGTACAGTTTCATGTTTTGGGGAACTCGTCTCTATGTTTTGTGCAAACAAAACCCCATTATTTCATTCTTTTGGTAAGTGTACAAAGACCGCAAATGGTGCACTATGTCCCCCACCCACTCAATCATCTTTCTCCCATGGCAACAGTCCCTGAACACCATTGGTCAGAGTATCATACCCTCACACAAAATCCACCATGACATTCATAACCATTTTATACCCACCTTGGAAGTCTTACCGACTCTATGGATTTCCCCATCATAAATATTTATAACTGCCTCCAAGCTGCTTATTATACTCCGACCCTGGGCCACCCCATCTTCAGTTTTGAGTCACCCCTTGCCACCATCCCTATGTTAAACCCATCACATCCAGGATCCTGATCCATCATATCAACGACCCCTCGTTTGGTTGAGGCTTCCTTTTTGTCGAATTCAACACCTATTTTCCAAAAAGGAAGCGATACCTTGGATCACCCCTCTCCATAAAATGGGCATCCTTGAGTGGAACTTTGGGAGACATCATTGCCCACATATGTCATCGATCCTCCTGAAATTTGACTACAACATAAGCTTTCATGTCAATATGGTATCGTGACTTACAACCATTGCACTTTGATCAAATTCGAAGGCCCATGCTTTCATAAGTGTCTCTTTCAATAATGCTTACTTGAGAAGGTCCTAGCTATCACCTATGCATACAATGTGTAGTTCTATTCCATACAAATTTTACGCATATGGGTACCACATTCCACCTATTGTCAAATAAAAAATGCCCCTAAGGATGCCAGCAGTCGTCATCATCAACCAATAGGTCACTACCATATTAGTGACAAAGGTAGAGCATGTATCTGTCAAATAGATTTGTTTAACTAGCATTATGAGCATGGGACATTCTTGCCCCGTAGAAAATTTGTATATATTGTATTATATTTTCTTACAGGGATCCCACAGGACATGGTATTTCTTCGAACTGGTGCAGAGTGTCTCCAATTCCGAGCTACGTGCAAGTCTCTCTCTCTCTACGCACAGTATATAGAAAAGAAACTATAATGTATTTCGGCTATACATTTTTTCCTAAACCTCACACGTTAGGGGGAAATTTTTAACACTGGAAAATTGTACAAGGAAATATGACATTATTTAATGTTAGGCAGAAGGATTTACAGGGCTGAGAAACATTAGAGAATCTGGAAAATATTTAAAAATCTCTAAGGTCTAATGAAAAATCAAATTTGAGCAATTCATAAATGCTTGTGCACGCAAAATCCTTCGAGAAGAGCGCCTTTGCGTGCCTTTTCACTTGAAATGCGCGCAATACTGGGAGTGGCAGAAGTCACTTTCTGGGGCCACAAAAAGACAGTGATTTCACACTTGAAGCCGCCTAAGGACAGCCACCAAAGCCTCCTTAGGACATCAAGGGAGAACACAATGGAGTAAGTGTGGCACACATTGGAATCATCCCCCTCTCTTCGGTCACCATCCACAATGTACCAAGAGAGGGAAGGAGGATTTGAATTCTCCTATAAAAGGCCACCAAGAGATGACCAACTTGAGAGCACATTGTTATGCTGGCCAAAATTTCCCCAAGCAATACCAGTAGTGTGTGATTCGAAGTTGAGATAGAGGGGACTAAACTGTTGGCCATCCAACAAGCTCATTCCACCATGGTAGAGAGAGGGAGACTTTGCACCAAGGCAAGCTTGGAAGTAAAGACATCCTTGCATCTGGACATAGAACCCAAGTTCTAAGGGCCCCTTGGCAAGTGGGTTAAAGTTTCATCCTCATTTCCTACCAGCACTCAATAAGAGGGGTCGTAAATGCCACTGTTTGTATTATTGCAGTTGTTTGACTCTATTCAAAACTTTTTCTTTATTTTTTTTAGTTTTAGTTTAATTTTTATGTTTGAATATGCATGCTATTTCTCTATCTAGTATGTTTATGTTCTAGCATGTTCCACTAACTTGCTTGACTCCATTTCTTTTTCTACCTGTGACCAATAAGTTAAGAGGGTAAACCACACCCCTTAAGTTGGTATTATTTCGTATATGCGTGCACCAAACACACTAACACACATCTGACTCCATATAAGGTGTCTTGGTTGCCGAAAGGACACCAACTCTTGGTTGATGAGCAGTGTGAGGTGGAGTTTCACATTGGTAAGTACAAAGACAAGGTAACTTGCGATATTATGCCTATGAATGTGTGCCATATTTTGCTGGGAAGACCATGGAAATATGATAGAAAGGTCATCCATGATGGATAAAAGAATTTTTATATATTTTTGAAGGATGGGATAAAGCATATGCTAGTTCCCTTGCAATAAGAAGAGACTGCAGAAACTAGTTGTACAAAGACATTGTTGATAGGAGGGAAGGAGTTTCTACAACAGATTGAGGAGAATGAAGTGAATTATGTGGTTGTGCGGAGGCCTAGAGTAGTATTAATTCATACATAAATTACTGATTTTGCAGTGGAAATATAGAACATGCTGCAAGAGTTTAGTGATATTGTGGTAGATGATGTAGTAGATAAATTACCACCGAAGCAGAGCATTAGTCACTACATTGATTTCATTCCAGGAGCCAGTTTTCCAAATAAGGCTACTTACTGTATGAGTTTGAAAGACAATGAGGAGATTAGGAAGAAAATGAACTATTTATTGGATAAAGGACTGGTTCGAGAGAGTTTGAGCCCTTGTGATGTTTCGACCATTTTAACTCCCAAGAAATGAGGTGAATGGCGGATGTGCACTGATTCTCGGGTAATAAATAAGACCACTATCAGGTATAGGTTTCCTTTACCTCAGATGGATGATATGATGGATTTTCTGAGTGGAGTAGCATAATTTTAAAATATAGATTTGAAGAGCAGCTATCACCAGATCAGGATTAGAGAAGGTGACGAATGGAAGACAAGTTTCAAGACCAATGAAGGTTTGTACGAGTGGTTGGTCATGCCTTTTGGATTGAGAAATGCACCCAGCACATTCATGTGTTTGATGAATGAGATGTTGAAGGAATTAATTGGTAAGTTTTTGATTGTATATCTATATGATGTACTTATTTTCAGCAAGACGAAGGAAGAGCATTTACAGCATGTTAGGTATGTTCTAGAAAAATTGTAGCGGAATAAGTTGTTAATGAATTTGAAAAAATGTTCTTTTTGCAAGAAATAGTTCATTTATCTAGGTTTTATAATTTCTGAGAATGAATTGAACATGGATCTAGAGAAGGTTGCAACCATAGTTAACTGGCCTTCTCCCAAGAGTTTGTTTGAAGTTAGAAGTTTTCATGGATTGGTGAGTTTCTACTGGAAGTTTATTAAGAACTTCAATGGTATTTGTGCACCTATGTTGGATACCATTAAAAAGGAAAATCAGCCTTTTTATTGGGCGGAGTCTGTTGAGAGAAGTTTTTAGTTTTTGAAGAATAAGATTACGGAAAATCCAATCTTAAAGTTGCCAGACTTCAACAAACTTTTGCAAGTTCATTGTGATGCCAGTGGGACAACCATTGGTGCAGTACTCAGCCAAGAAGATAAGACAATAGCACATTTCAATGAGAAGTTAAATGAAATTAGGCAAAATTATATGTCTTATGAAAAATAATTTTATGCAGTCGTCCAAGTATTGAAGCATTGGAGACATTATTTTTTGGTTAATGAGTTTGTTCTATTTTTAGATAATTCTACGTTACAATATATTATGCAGTAGCATAAGCTAAGTCATAAACACACAAACTGGGTGAGTACTTGTAGAGTTTCATATTTGTTTTGAAACACATTAGTGGTCAAACCAACAAAGTGGCGGATGCGTTGAGTAGGAGGAGTCTGATCTTTCAAGAAAGTGTAGTACAAGTATTGGGATTTGAACATCTCAAAGACCTATATGAAGTGGATGCATATTTTAATGAAGCTTATGAAGCTTTCCAAAACCCACTGTCGAGGGATCATAGTCCATGGTTGGACTATAACATGCAGGAGGGGTTTATGTTCAAAGGAGGATAGTTGTGTATTCCAGAATGTTCTATGCAAGAGAACTTAATCCAAGAAAAGCACAGTGGAGGTTTAACCGGACATTTTGGTATAGATAAGACCTTGGATCAGCTAAGCCACTTTTACTATTGGCCAATAATGCGAAGGGTTTTACAGAGGTTCGTAATCATATGTAAAGTGTGTCAATATGCAAAAGGATGCAGTCAGAATATAGGGCTGTATACACCCTTACCAATTCCGAATAGACCATGGGACTCAGTCAGCTTGGACTTTGTCTTGGGTCTACCAAAGAAACAGAGGGGTTTCGATTCCATCATGGTGGTGGTGGATCATTTCACCAAAATGGAACATTTCATTCCATGCACAAAGACGAGTGATGCCACACATTTAGCACATTTTTTCTTTATAGAGATAGTCAGATTACATGGCTTGCCGAAGTCCATCATCTTGGACAAGGATGTAAAGTTCGCATGTCATTTATGGCTAACAATGTGGAAGAAGTTAGACACCAATCTAAATTTAAGTTCTACATATCAACCATATTTAGATGGGAAAACTCAAGTTATGAACAAGAGTCTAGGAAATCTACTCAGGAGTCTGGTTGGTAAAAATTCCAGACAGTGGGATCATGTGCTTGCACAAGCAGAGTTTGCTTACAATGACTTGCCCAACAGAAGCACGGGAACAAGTCCTTTCCAAATTCTATATGGAACGCACCCACATGGAGTATTTCAGTTGTGCGATTTTAGTGAGTTGGAATGTAGGAGTGATGATGGCGAAGATTTCGCAAAAGCAGTTAGCGATCTACATGAACAGGTCAAATTGAAGCTACAAGACAGTAGCCAAAAGTATAAAAAATGCGCATATTTGAAAAGGCGAGAGGTACAATTCGAAGTAGGAGACTTGGTACTGGAACATTTGCGCAAGGAGAGGTTTCATAAAGGTGAATACAACAAATTAAAGATGAAAAATATCAGGCCTAGTGGAATTGTTCGGATGTTTTCTACAAATGCTTATGAGTTGCAATTACCTCCGGGTGTAGGAATCTCACCAATATTTAATGTGGCATATTTTTACCCATATACTGTTGTTGATGAAGATGAAATTTCGGAGAGACAAACACATGACACCGAGGATGAAGAAAAAGCATGGATTAAACAAATGCCTCTAGCACAACCTTTAGAGATTGAACAGATTTTGGACACATAAGTGGCCAAGAAGAAATGAAACAAAGACTATATGAAGCATCTGGTCAAATGGAAGGACCATCCTCTTAAGGAATTTTCTTGGTTGGATGCTGCCCAGATTCAAAGCGCAGGGTATTCTATTAAAGAGCTCATGGACAAGAGCCATGAATTTAGCTTACCCCGGGAGCCTGATGCAGGAGCATTAAGGTAGAGACAACAATGTGAGAAAGTTGGACACATGCTGTGGCTTGGAAAGAGGGCTAGCAATCCTAAGAATTTGAAGACTTTGCCTTTTGTTTGTTTTTGAAGTATTTTGTTTAAGCTTAATTTGGGCTAACTCAGGAAATATAATTTTCATAATAAAAGAATGGTTAATTTAGGATTAGTTGAGAATTTAGTTGAATAAGTTGAATAAACTGTTTTGGAAACCGAATGATAGTTTCCCAACCATATGGGGATTTTGTATAAGGATAAAATGAAACCAAATCCACCATTGCAGGCTTCTTCCTTCCATAGAGAGAAAGAGAGAATGAGAGGGAAATAGGTGTGAGAGAGGGTTGAACAGAGAGTATGAACAAATTTAAAAACCAACCATCTCAAGGCTTGGTTCTGTGTATTTTTCTTTCTGAATAAATTCCATGTTTTTTGGTTTGTGATCGGGCTCTCTGTTTCAACCCGTTGGTTTTATTTCCCCGTCGAAGTTTATGTGCTATGATATATGTGTATTGTATTTATGTTAATGCTTAAACAAATTGAGTGCGAGGATGGAGTTCCTGTGAAGTTCGCATATGCAAAGCTTGGGAAAAAACTGAGGGATGAGAGATGAAGAACAAGCTCAGGAGGGAATCCGCACATTTGCAAAGCACGCAAAGCTCAGGAGAGATAGTGTTGAATAATTCTAAATAAACTTGGAAATATAGCGTAGAGTAACGTGGAGGGAGCTGTATTGCATAGCAGCGACATCAGAATGAAGAGCAGATTAAATAAAGAACAAAATATGTAGCAGTTCCTAAAGAAAAATTGATGGTGATGTTTGAAGTGTTGATTCAAAGGTTTAAGGATTGACAATAGAGATTAGAGTGGAAAAAAGAGGCAAAGAAGAGCCAAAGCGGTTGAGCGGACGACTGCGATTAAATCATAGATCCAAAGACAAGAGATGCATGGTTAAAAAAGAGCGAAACGAACACGTGTCGGTCGGGCGAAATTTTGCATCGGTAATTGAAACACTTAAGAGTTAAGGATTTTCTCATGTTAAATATTTTAACTTGCAATGCAAAGTGGCATAGAAGGGAAGTTGTGCGGGCCATTGGATCACGCAGCAGATGAACGACGGACGAGGGATCGTGACTTCGCACTTCGCAAGATATAAAGGATATTGTTTAAAAGTGTTCGCACGAAATGTTAAATGGGAGGTGATGTGATGCGAAGAGGAGGAAGGATGTGATGCGAAAAGGAAAAACCATGTGTCGGCTTGGCACAAATGCACACGTCGCAATTTTTATGGCTTAACATATTTGTAAAGATTTGGAAGTTTTGGGAAATGATTGTGATGTGTTGTGATTGGTCAGGAGAGTGTGGCACCCTCCGGTAAGGAGGTATCATGCCTTTGAATGTGTTTTGGGTTATGAACATTATATGGTTAAGAACGTTGTTGATCGTTTTCGCGTATATATGTATTTTATTCTGATATTTTCTCCCACTGCGTATAAAGGAAATTATGTGGGTCCTAACCCACAAGTCCATGATTATAAGTTAGCTTGTAGCTACGACTGCATGAGAGAATAGAATGAGAGTGAAAATGATTGAACTCACAAAAGCCATGAACTGGTCCTTAAAAGCCTTTTCATTATTGAGGCCTCTAATTTCTTCATTTTCCTTCATTTTTGCTTCAATTTACTTCTCATACAAATATGTGATGTTTCACCATCCTTTCCTCCTCTTCTCCTTTATTTTCATAAATAAATGAAAATTAATGCCTCTTTCTCTTTGCCAATATCTTTTCAAGTTCCCTTAGCCATAAATAAATGTAAAATGAAACCCACTAGAATGTTTTGTCCAACATTCAACTTGGAATATGTATCCTATGACCTTTGTATTATATTTTTTTTACATGGAAATCAACAAGAGATGTTATATTTGAAATGATGTTAGATTATGCATTAATATGTAACAATATATATATATATATATATATATATATATATATATATATATATATATATATATATATATTCCACACCTATTTTCCATTGTTTGGCTAATGCTTTGAAAACACATTAATTCTATTTAAAAATATAAATTAAAAATTAAAAAAATGCCTTGGTCTCTTCTCTCCAAAATCTCTGTAGTTTTTAATCCTAAAACTTTAATCTAAAATTCCTCCCTAATTTTGACATTTTTCAATTTTTTTTTAATAATTATATATATTTAAAATTATATATTGAAAAGTTATGTAAAATTTCTCCAGGATATAAACATATTTAAAATATCAATTAATCCTTACTGAATTTGCTGCCCTTTACGGTTCAGCCTGGAATTCTTTATATTTTGAGCTCACTGCTCTTAGCATTCAGGCAGCCATTTATTTTCTGTGTTTGGGGTACTGCACTTAGCATTCCAGGCAAGGAGTAGATTCCAGTTATCATCCAAACTTTGTCGAATTATTCGAAATACTAATCAGATTGGCGAGTTTTACTATTATTTGTTCCAATTCCAACTAGTTAACTTTGTAGAATTATTCTAATTACCAATCACATTCTCACATTGGCCAGTTTTACTATCGTTTGTTCCAATTCTAGCCAATTAACTTGTCGAATTATTCGAAATACTAATGACCGGCTACTTTTATTATATGTTTTGAGTCATTATTTAGAAAAATAAAATATATTTTGATTGTCTTTTATCAAAAAAAGATTTGTGATTTTATCTTTATTAGGAATAAAATATTAATAAATGTTTTGAATGATTCTTGAGAAAATATAATATATTTTGAGAAAAAATAATATATTTCGATTGACTTTTCTAAAGAAAAAAATGGGCATGTTAGTAAGAAAGTGTGAATTTATTTTTATTAATAATAAAATAGTAACAAATATAAGAATTTGTCAGTTATAAGTGGTTCTCATTAAAAAAAATATATCAGCAAATGTTTTGAGTGAGTTATTAAAAAAAATATTCCTTGTATTTTGATAAAATTTAAAAGAATAACACATTAAAAACAATTTTTTTGGAAAAAATTTAATAATACATTTATAATTAATATTATTTAAAATTTTAAAAATAATTAATTTTATGTTTGAAAGGATTGCCTTGAACAGTTAGAAACATATTCAACCTTGCTTCCGCAAGGATCCAACAACCCTCATCTACTGAGATAACTTATGGGCATAACAAATTGACTTTGATTATTGTGCTAGTTAGTTAACACGTAACTACAGGTTTCGTTGTGGTGGGGATTGAATCAATTGAATGGATATCATGATAATATTTATTTAGTTCGATAATATCTTTACAAGATTTAAACTTTTTTTTACTTATATTAAATTTCTTATGGAATATCTCATCACAATTCAAACTTGGGACTTTTTCATCAAGGAAGAGTATATCAAACCCTTCCTTAGTACAAGGTTTTAGGTAACCCTAGTAAGGTAGACAAAATTTCTCCTCTTTTAATTATGGAATCACAATTCAAACTTGGACTTTTTCATCAAGGAAGAGTAGATATCTTTCTCAATATATGGTTTTCTTCACAATTTTTAACTCTTGTTCATTCATAGTTTGTTAATCTCATACTTTTATTTCTTTCATCTCTCTCCAATATGTGAAAGACACAAATTTATCTGTTCAACAATGTAAATATCTACCTCTGCAAGGGTATATTGTAGAATACAATACTTAGTTGACTCAAAAGCACACAATTTTTCAATGATTAGTTGCAAGAAATCACCTAGAAGTGCTTGAAAATCATTTTTTTTTCTTTTCAGTTTGATGATAGTTTGTGACTTTCCAAAGTTTCACTAAGCTTAAGCATGATGAGAGGAACAAGTTGCATAACAATAGAAATTGTGTCTTTATTTGAACATTGACTAGCCTCATTCAAAGTAGTGTATGCTAAAGTCCACAACCTATATATACTTGTTCCCTCCCTATGTTTTGCATCAAGAAGAACCTCAACAATGTCCTTAAAAAAAGAGACTGTGGAGAGGAATTTTCTGCTACATCTTCATAGCTTTGGGCCAGGAAATATAATGCACCAAAAAACTTTTTCAGCAACATTTTGTGCATCCTTCAAGCTTTTAAGTAGAATTGATATGATGTGTTAAATTTGGCTATGTGATTATGAGTGTCTCCATTGTTGAAGAGTGTAAAAATTCAAATATTCCCCCAAGGGTCCATTGAGTTGTGTCCTTAACATTATTATTCTCACCCTTCATGACATTGAGAATAAAATTTGAGAGAAACATTGACAAGAGGATCAATATTATCACATGATGGACCCTCCATTATTGTTGTGCTTACTAGTTTTATTTTGTGTTCTTTTGAATCCATGCTTCTAATTTTTTTTCATATCACAATGTACATATAACCATCTTACTTAACTACTGTACAACTTGAAATGATATCTCTTAAAATGATGCAAGACTTTGTGGATTGGATAATAATGGTATGTGCCTAGAAATAAGGGTTTTTATTTATGGCTAGGAACTAGACTCAATTTTGTTTTCATATACATCAATATTATGATTTAATGCTAGAGTCGTTGTATCTTTTTATTAATATCCATGGTATGGATTAATTTTATTAGGTTATGGAACCCTATACACACTTAATGTTATGGTATTCTATTGAATTTGAATAAACCTTGAGATTCTTGTTCTTATTTCTTACGAGATAGCACTTTTCTTATGAAAAACCTTGAGAAAATAACTAAATTAAAATCTCTTGGTTGATTAGATAAGAAATATGGCATACTTATTAAACTAATTATCCCTCACTCACTACTAGATTCTCAAGTATCCACCATCTAACTACTGTCAATGTTCCATCTATATGTGTGCACAATGGAACAAATATCTTCAATTTTATAGCTTACAATGAAGAAAAACTCAAGTAAGTAATTTCATATGGTGATGAATTTATTTGGAAATAGGGATTTTGCAACCTGTTTTTATTACTTACCTATGCATTTTTTCAAATTTTAGGGAATGTGCCTATTTCATGACCAATTTCCACAAAATTTTAGTTACGAGGTGTTTATTTTAATTTTTCAAGTAGAATATATATTCAGTTGTGTAGAAATTAAGCCACCATACTTAGTGATTATATATTAGATTAGATTTTTTTGGGTTGTGCTTGTAGTTTCATTGATTATGATTTTTGATGCTTTGTTGCATATGTGAGTTTTTATGCTATCTCGTTTCATTACAATTCAAATTTAAACAATGGAGGTAGCTAAAATTTGTAGGATTAGTCCTAGCATCATGTTTCCTTGAGGAAAATTGTGTAACTGAAGTCCAATTATATTTCAATTATTGCTTTTGAAATTTTGTAATTGGACTTTTGTAATTGAAGTCCAATTATATTTTAATTATTGGGTTCTAAATTTTGTAATTGAAGGCCAATTATATCTCAATTATTTTGTGCGGAAATACTTTCTTAAATTATTGTTAGCCCCGAATAATAACGTAAATAGGTTATTTAGTGTGATATATTTTTAAGGATTTTAATTATGATGATTAAAAATGAAAAACAAGTACACTAATATTTAAAAGTCATGGAATAAATATTGCAACTACATGTAGAGATAATGACACTTGAAAATTGTAATCCAATCAAATGTTTTTTTTTTCTAAGTAAGCGTAATTTATTTATCAACAAAAAATATGTACATCAGGTCTCATCTAGAACCATGCCCGAGTTAGAGGCATATTTGAACAAAAGATCAGAGTTGAGCACTGCCCTCCCCGAGGGAAACCAGTGCTGAGAGTTTTCCAACAAAATCCCACGCAGGGGAGGCTAATAGTTCGGATTATATAAAGCATAATTAACAGAACCGAGAACCTTAACAGAATAACAAACATGAACATTTTCATAATGACAGATAGAGCCAGAGCAAAAAAACCAGGAAAGGAGGGAGGCGCTACTCGTCAGGTGCTTCTTCAACGACCCTGCACCAGAGTTCATCCGGTTCGCCTTCAGTCGTGTACAGGTCCTCAGTTGAATGAATCACCTTCCCAGTAGCAGAGGGCCCCTTCACCTCGCTCGCTTGATTTCCCTTTTTCTGTTGCTCGTTCTCATTCCCATGATCTGGTTTTTCATTGAGCTGCCCGTTCTGAACATAACCAATGTCGATATTCACCTCGTACGGCTCCGAGCTAGGCAGAACAACGTCACCTTAGCTGGTGCCATCCTGGTCGACATTAATCTCCACGTCCTGCAAGTTCAAACCGCTCGCGCTATGCCTCAGAGCTTGAGCATCCGCATTACTCCCTGCCCCCCAACCAGAATTAGGAATCACATCCTGAGGAGTTTCCCGAAAGACAATCGTGACAGAGGCGGTGACTCTTGGACAATTTAGAGAGCTGTTGAAAGAGAAATGCATAGATTGGGAGTGAGCAGAAGACTGCGGGGGAGTAGGGGAGCGAAAGCTTCACGCAAAACGAAGAATACGACCCCTGTTTGCTCTGGCAGTGCTGTCGGAAGTAGGAGAAGTCTCTGCAGAGGTGCTGGAGGAAGTGGGGGAGCGCCTCGTCTGTCACCGAGAGGAGCCTCTTCTGCACCTCATTCGGTGTCTGAGACGCGGCATGTTCTCTGTCAATTCTGAAGAGTGGGGGAGCGGGAGCAGGACAGAAGCTTGGGTCAACTGCGAGGTCCAATTCACCGAGGCAAGCATGCAATTCCCGGCAATAGAGTAGTGGAGACTGTCACTTAGCTCTAAACAGCAATGGAGCTTAGTTCGTTTGCTTGTGACAGTGAGCTCTGAAGAGAGCCTAATATCCGGGGAGTAGCAAATCGTTACAGGCCGGGGAAGACTACTGGAATTATGATCGCTCTCCATCCCGTAAACGAATAAACATGTGCTACTGAAAACCTTCAGCATTAAACCATCATAAATTTGAGTAATCGCCATGTCCAGGTCGCAGTGTGTGGAATGGTCTCGAGTTTCGGAGGTTGGGTTGTTATGCGCGCTGGGCTGTAAATGCATTAAATTCTGCTCTCACCTGTGGATGCTCCAAAGGACAATTGCAAGGCCGGTTGGCATATGACTTCCCATAATGCCGCCAGACCATCCAATCACCTTAATGCCCCTCATAACCACCCGCATCCGGGAGTAATCCAATCAAATGTTTGAAAGTTAAACATTATAAATTGGATTGGTCAATGCTATACTAATAATGGTCAATAGGAAAATCAATTGATATAGTCTTGTCATGGTAGGCACTAATAAGACATATACAACATACTAGTTTAGTTTTTACTATCTAACTTAGTGATGTTAGAATCCCTTATCAAAAGTAGATTTAATGTCAATATTTAAATATATATATATATGTGTATGTATGTGTGTGTGTGTGAGAGAGAGAGAAGTAAACTTATAAAACTCTCTCACCTTCTTCAATCCAGAAAAATTTATGATAAAGGTATAACTTAAAAGGAAACAAAATGTTTGATAGAAAAAATTATACATTTAAAGCATACATTGTGGAAATAAGAAAGATATATTGGAAAATACCCTAATGAAATGAATGTTCGCATAATTTAATTCAACTGCAATGAATATACAAGTTATTTATATAAGATATGGGATGAAATTTTTTATGTATATATCATAGTAACAACATACTACATATCATTGTCTCTAATGATTTAGAATAACATAGAATATTTTGGAATACTTAAAAATATGCATAGGCAATAGAGTACTAAGGATGAAATGCATCAATGCAAAGATTTAATTACTTTAATAATGGTCGTCTTTGTATACTATGCTTGGTATATAGTGTAGAACCCAAATTTGAATTCTTAATTGGGACTAGCTCATAAATCCTTTCTATTCTACCTTTGTGTAAGACTTATAGAACATTCAAGTATGCTAACTTCCATGGTTTTATAAACCTCTTTCTCTTTTGTGAGGAAATTACTCCTACTCATTTTCTAGGATGGCCTTTTTTCCAACAAATCATTACTATGGAGAATCAGAGTACCCTTATAATACGCTATACAAAGAGAGGGGATACTCTTTAAAATCAAATGTTTGATGACTGCGGTGGTTTGAGTATGGAATGTATTTTGTAACCAACATTGATGGGAGACAGTTCTTAACCTATGTTTTTGCAAACACTTAGATGTATTCCCAGCTCTTAAGCTCTGATATTAGGCTCTGATACCTGTTGCTTTTGTTTTCATGCTTCAGGTTGCCGCTCGAAAAAGGCTTATGGATTATTAGAGAAATAATAACAGAAAAGGATTATGGATATCCAGATTTTCTATATTCAATATTAATATTCGCTGTAATTTTATTACTACAATTTGCATACTACAATTAGTAATCATTTCCGTTCACTTTCGCACATTGTTTTTGTTTTGCAATTAACTTACAATTTTAACTACAATCAAGGAGATAGAGACTTATCTCAGAATCTTCATAGAAAATATGTCAAAGGATTATTTGACCTCCCAAAGGTTTATTTTGCCTCCCAACGGTAAGCTATTTTTTAATCTCTAGCTTCCCCCGAGATACTATTCCTTTCATCCAGTTCAACAATGTTTTTCTTGCACGCCTTATCAGTTCTTTCTTGCTAGCCTCTTAGCAAGACTCGCCAGTATTTATCTCCCACTGGAGAAGAACTTTTACTTCCTTTCTCTCCCACAATAAACCCCCTGATGAGAGTACCATGAACAAAAAAGTTCTTTCCTGGTTGCATTTCTCTCGTGCTATTATTTTCTTCTGGTCTCTTCTTTTAATTTCTCCTCGGAATTTTTCTCCCGTCAAAGGCCATGGTGTTTTTTATTTTTTTATTTTCTACCCTTGGGAAAAAATAGTCCAATCTACAATGAGGAAAACCTTTTTCTTTTATTACCCCTCTGAAATATAACTAATCATTGTTTATTTAGGCTGAAGGAATCATTTACTCTTCAAATAATCTTTAACATATTTTTTTTACACTCATTCATCAAGAATTTATTTATTTCCGTAAAGAAACATATAATACCATTATTAATATCAAAAGTTCTAATTTAATCAACAATATCAAATACCTAGAGTTAAAATTGTTAAAACTTATCATCTAATAAAACATAGTTAAAGAGTTTCCAAGTCACAATATTACAGGTATTGCATATCTTCCCCCTTAAAAGGAACATCATCCTTAGTGTATTTTAGTTTGTTTCTTCCTGGGAATGGTAATGGAAAAACCTTTCTAATATTTTCCTCTAATTCCTAAGTAGATTTTTCTAGTTCAAAATTTTTCCATTATATCTGTATTTGACAGATAGTGTTTTTTGTGAGAACAACTTCCCTTCTTCCCAATACTAGTATAAGTTCAACTAGTATCACATTCTAATTAATAACATGCTCAAGATCACCTACATACTCTATGCAATGATAATTGATATACTAGTAGATCGACTTTGGCAGCAAATGACCCACAATATCGCTGAGATAACTTTGAGCAACTCCCCAATTTTAGAGAACTCTTTAGTTGAACCTTTAGATACACATACTTTGCCACTCGGAATTCCATGGGGGTTCTTATCTTATCACCATCCCTTTTTTTGTCAATCTTGAGTTTGTTTTTTATTTTTTACGATATGTTTCACCATCTGGTGCATTTCATCAAGAATACCAGACCCTAGCACAAGTCTATCCTCAAGTTTGCTCCATCTCAAAGTTATGTGACACCTTCTTCCATATATTGCCTCGAAAGGGCTCATTTTTAGTGATGGACGAAAGATTTTATTATACGTGAATTCCACTAGGTGGATGTAATCTTCTAAGGTCAAGGGTTGATTCATATAGTACATGTGTAACATATCTTCTAAAACTTGATTCACTCTTCCAGTTTACGTGTTGATATAAGGGTGATAGGTAGCACTGAATTTTAATTGAGTGCCTAATCTACTGAACAACGAACTTAAAAGTTAGAGGTAAAATTTGGGTCTCTATATGAGATAACCCCTTTAGGTACCCCTTGTAGCCTAAAACTTTCCCTCACAAATACATTTGATACTTGTAAAACCTTAAATTTGGATTTCCCTTGTATAAAATGTGTAGCCTTCATCAAATTTTCCACTACCACCATTATGGAATCATTCATTTTTTAGGTTTGTAGAAATCTAGTGATAAAATCCAAAGTAATAACTTCTCATTTCCATTTATTTATCGGAAGGGGATTTAGCAACCCCATAAGGTGCTAGTGTTGAAATTTAACTAGTTGGAATTCTTGGAACTTGGTTAGATATTCTTCCACCTCCTTCCTCATTCTTGTCCACAAGAATTCATTCCTCAAGGAGGTGATCAGTTTCGATGATCATTTCTTTAATTTTCTCCTCATTGGGTATGTACAATTTTCTCCTCATTGGGTATGTACAATTCATTAATAGCATATTCTGCACACTTTTATGGGTCTTCCCCTTTTTCTATAGTTTCATATATCAACCTATATTGTACATCTAGTTTAATAGATTCTTTGATTAATTTCCAAAGATGGGTTTCATTTCGACTCGCAATGATTTCATTTACCTGCTTCAAACTCTATATTTTCATATATCAACCTATATTTTACATCTAGGTTAGTAGATTCCTTGATCAATTTCCACAGATGTGTTTCATTTCGACTTGCGGTGATTTCATTTACCTGCTTCAAACTTCAACTTAGGGAATACACTATTTTATTGTCCTTACCTTTAATATGAGTAATCATGAAATCGTACTCACTTAGAAAAGCCAACCACCTAGCTTGTATAGCGTTTAAATATGAATGGATGACAAAATATTTGAGACTCTCATGGTTTGTAACTAAGTTAAATTTTCTTCCAATTATGTAGTGCCTCCACATCGTGAGGGCATCAATCATTGTTGCCATATCCAAATCATAAGCTAAATAATTCTTTGTTGCCATATCCAAATTGTAAACTAAATAATTCTTCTCCCACTCTTTTAACTTCCGTCATTTTCATTCTACTACATCGCCTTCATGTGTTAATACTCCTCCTAAACCATCCAAGCATTCATCCATACAAACCTCAAAATATTTATCTAAGTCTATTATTTTCAATATCGATGCTAGGGAAATAAGATATTTGAGCCTCTGAAATATTTCTATAAATTTTTGTGTCCATTTGAATTTTATTCAATTTTTCTCGAGTGATGTCATATGATAGGCTAGTTTATAAAATCCTTTTATAAATGAGTGGTAATAGGTAGCTCTTCCCATGACATATCTCATATCAGCCACATCTTTTGGGATTGGAAACTCCTGTATGGCCTTTAACTTTTCTTGGTATACTAATATCCCCACCTTAGAAATTATATGGCCCAAATATTGTATTTTATGCTGGTCAAATTCACATTTAGAAAATTTCGCATAACCGATGATTTCCTCTTAAATTTTGGAGTTTTATGTCCAAATGTTGTTTACGCTTCTCAATTGTCTTAGAATATATAATTATTTCATCAATGAAAATTAATACAAATTTATCTACGCATTTATTGAATATCACATTCATTAGCCATAAAAACGCAATCAGTGCATTGGTCAAACCAAAGAGCAATATTGTGAACTCAAAATGGCCATAATAGGTTCTTTATATTGTCTTTGGTATACATTCTTCTCGTATTCTTAACTGGTGGTATCTGGATCTAATATCTATCTTGGAAAATATAGATGCTCCCCTTCTGATCAAAGAGGTCATCAATTATGGGAAAAGGGTATTTTATTTTTGCACTCAATTTATTTAACTATCTATAGTTGATGCAGATTTGGAAAGTTTCATTTTTATTTTTTACAAAAAGAACTAGGGAACCCCATTGAGACACACTAGGTCTAATATACCATTTATCCAACAACTCTTTTCATAAGATTTTTAGTCCCATTAATTCTAGTAAAATCATTCCATAGGAAACTTTAGAAACTAGAGAAGCTACAAGCACCAATTTATAGAAAAATATATGTCTGTTTTAGGTGGTAATCAAGGAATTTCCTCCAGAAATACATAAGAAAAATTCTTAACTACTTCTATTTCTTATAGCCTTGATGTTTTACTCTTTTTGTGATCTTATACCTTGACATCAAAGTGTTAGAAACCCCTCCTAGCCACCTTCTTGAGTTTGAAAGATGATATCTATCTTAAAGAGACTAGGCTAGGAATTCGCCTCATAATCTAAATCTCATCATCATTAGTTGCACAGATAACAATTTTCTCCAAACAGTTCACAAAAAAATTATATTTCTCTAGCCATTCTATTCCAATCATCAAATCATACGAGCTCATAGGAAATATACTTAAATTCATTAAATTTAGCTTACCATTCAACTCAAAAAAACAATCCTTAATTAAACTCATGACCCTTATTTTTTCTCTCGTGGCTAATTGAACTAACAATGGTATCTTAAATTTTGTAGTAACTAATTTGCAATTTTCTACAATTTTTTGGCTAATGTAACTTAAACTATTGCCTCGATCATTTAAGATTGAAACAATTTGGTGACAAATTTTACCTTCAATCTTTATCATGGTGGAAATGTGTTCCTCTTTGCACTCTTCCAACAATCCAATGACACGCGGGATATTTCAGGCTACATCATTCATGATAGACTATTCCTAAATGTTATGGAGATTTTTCACATACATTGGGTTATAGGGACAAATATCAAATAGGTGGGGATACCCACATCCCCAACACTTCAATGGTTCCTTATATTTTACATTAAATTCCTTGTTAGTTTTTGGCTTGAGGGGTCGTAACCCAGGTTCAAATTTTATGGAGAAATTAACAAACCCTCCAACTACTGGCTGTTTTGGAAATGACATACTTGCACAAATAAAAGTCTCACCCGAAGCAGTATGGGGGGGTGCTCGAACCAGGTTTCTGCACCCTGAGGGAGAAAATAATGAAGTGGCCCTATGAAAATCGAATGCAGACTTATATCAAACATAAAAAATGCACGCAATAGACTAAGGTAGAATCATATAATGTGTGCAATCCTTAACATAATAAGACATATTCGCAGGTCACTTTAGCGTAGATAAATTATAAAAGAACCAAATCCAAATCTAAACAATATGCAATTACTTATGCAAATTCGTCAACCATCAATATGCATAACAACCATAATGGATATCCTTGCACAATGATCAGTAAGCAATACAACAAAGTGAAATTTTTCCAAAATATTTCCTTTATGTTAATTCAGATCCTTTCCATACATATCAAACTTTCTCTTACATATAACTCTTATGCACACAAAGTTAGCAGAGTCTGCACACATCAAGGACTAGGTCTCCACCCACACAGGCAGGAGCTTTCAACCCAACCCAGAAAAAACCTTCACAAAGTATTACACACACATAAACTTAGATAAAAAATATTACATTTCATGACCAACTAATTTCCTTAGACTCAATCTATCTATTTATATTCTTTCCGCGCACAAAAACTGTGGTCTTAAACAATGGTTTGAGGCCCATAGTTTACCCTTAAACCCATTTACATCAAATTTAGGGACTTTCACCCACCCCAAAGTCCCTAGACTCATTCGCACAATGTGCATATTCAAGACTTATAGAAAATTTCATCAAAAGGTGTGCCTCACGGGACCCCACTCCAACATTAGTTTATGTTTTCTTTGATCCTATTTACATTTGGGCATGATATTTTTGAGGTTTTCCATTATTCTTGTGGAAATTTCAACTTAGTCCTCCTTTATTATTATGTTTTGTTGGGCCATTCTTGACCCCCTATTATTCAACTCGGCATGATATTCCTTTTTTCTACTCTAATATTTTGAGTTATAAATTCTTTGTCTTGCTTGTTGGTAGAAGGTTATTTCTCTTCATATTGTTTCATCCATGGTCTTAGGATTATCATCTTCTATTCATTCTTTGAAGGATGGTGGAAGTTAGCTTACAAATACTTGAAAATTTTCCTTTTTTCATTAATATATCAAACATATTACAGAAAATGTGTAAATATTGTTATTAATTGATCCATAGTCATTTTCCCCGATTTTAGATTGTGAAATTCTTTAGCACAGAGATCAAAATAACATTTTTTCAAGTAATCTTCCTTAAATAGTCATTAGAAATCCTTCCAACTAACTAGTTTTCCTTCTAAGCTATGTACTATGTAGACTTCTTCCCCCCATAACAATGCCTTCCGTTGCAGTTGGTATGTGGCTAATTTAGAATTAAGCTCCGATGTATAATAAAAATACTAGAAATATATATCTATATTTAACAACTATGACTTTTTTTCTGGCTCTGATTCCCCATCATAATTTGGGGAGCATACACTAGAAATATTCCCAAGTGACTACATTTTCTTATAAGTTATGTACCATGTAGACTTCTTCCCTCCATAAAAACTCCTTCCCTTTCAGCTGGTATGGGGTAAATTTAGCTTTATGTTCTAATGTATAATAAGAAACCTAGAAATATAGTTCTATATTTAACAACTACGACTTTGTTGCTTCCTCTAATTCCCCATCTCAAGTTGGGGACCATAATTTCTTAAATTCTCTATGTAGCTCCACCTTTGGTTTCTTTTCTACTTGATTCATAACTTCGGATGGTATATTCTCTCCATCTTCAACTAATACTTTTCTACTTCCCTCCTCCTCTTCTATGTTCCTTCTTTCCATAGTTTCTTCTCGGTTTCATCCTTCTCTTTATCCTTCTATAATTTTGGAGTGTTGTAAGGTTGATAGATTTATTTTAAATTGTTCTTTATATATGCTAGTCTTCTATAATATCTCTTGATCTGTCTAAGGGTTAACTACTTCATTACGTAGTTCCCTTGTCATATTTATCAATTCCCTGGTCGGAATCAGGGCTTGCTGTCCTAGGTGCACATATATTTCCTCATCTCTAATGTGATTGCCCTATGTAATTTTGACTAGCATTCCTTCATTATTCCTTTAATATTAAATCTTCTCACTTTCTCTTTTTTTGTGCAACAAAGAAAAGAGTAATAGTTAGTCATAATGGAAATCATGGTTGGACAAGGCCTCAAGTTTTTGAACTTTCCTATGATACCATTTGTAATTTATCCTCTTCAATACCTAATTTTTTTATATATAAATCATAATGACAATGGACTACATATGATAAGAGATAATTTCTTAGAATAGCATGGACTATTTTTGAATACTTGAATAAATACATAGGAAATAGAGTACTAGGGATGAAATGCGGAAACGCAAAGCTTTAGCTCACCTTAATAATTTTCCTCTTTGTACACTATGCCTTGTACATTTTTATTTTTATTTTAAGCGCACACAAGTGAAAAAACCAAATGTAAATCCTTAATTGGGACAAGGTTATAACTCCTTTTTATTCTACCTTTGTGTAAGGATCATAACAATTTTTATTATATTAGCTTCCATGGTACTATTAATGTCTTTATCATTTGCTAGGAAATTACTCCTATGCATTTTCTATGATGGCCTTCTTCCAACATACCATCATTATGGAAAATCAGAGTACCCATGTAATTCCCTTTGTGAACAGAGGGGATACTCTTTATAATAAAATACTTTATGATAGTGGTGGTTTAAGTATGGAATGCATTTTCTAGCCAATATTGGTGGAAATCACTTTGATAATTTTTCTATATGTATTTGCGGCTCCTCAAATTCTATAGAAGTATTTATTTAATGCATAAAAGGCTCTAGTAAATCTCATACTTACACTTGTGACTGTTCACATCCAAAAACTGTAATTTCCCCAAGCTAGGGTTTGGTAACCGTATGTGGGAATATGCCATGAGTTGTAGTCATTATTGTTCCACCACTTGAGATGAGGGTTTTCCTTACCTTCTCCGAAAGAATCCCTTTGCAACCATGTTTGAAACCAAAGATAGAGGTGTTTCCTCGCTATTAGATATTATTTTTTGTTAGAGCTCGATGTTACAAGAGGGTTTCCAATGCAAATGAATACCAGTGTATGCAAGGAGGAGGAGAGGAAGACAACTACCGACATACAATTGCTTAACTCTAGAACCCTTTTTAACAATTTCAATTCCTTCCCAAGTAATTTCCTTTATATATACATGTTGTGAGTTATTAGTATTTTAGGAACACTGAATAGTGCACTAATTTTTTTTTTATTTCTCTATTTTGTTCCTTTATATGTAGATTCTATATTCCAGATACTTGGAATTCAAATCCCTCGAACTAGTTTTTGAGCTTATTTATTATTTTGAGCCTACCTCCAAGTTCTAAGCTTTGATACCCATTATTTTTGTTTCCATGCTCCATATTGTCACTAGAAAGGGCCCGTAGAGCGGAGCTCCTAGATAGGAGTTATTTTTTTGTGTATTATTTTATTTTAAAGAGGCTACTACTTACGAGACTCCTAAGTTTTTGCTAGGAATAAGACCCTGTTTTCGAAACACATGCCCCAACCTATTCGACCATTATTCAAATATTATTTCGGGTTTTTGTATTATGAATCAAGGAAAGACTCTACTTGAACTTGAAGGACTATATGTAAATATCTCTTTTTTTGGAACTAATATTTGGATTACAGATATGAAAGGGACATATTTAGGCATACCGTGTACATATATTTATAGTTCCCTTATTTAAATTTTTTCTACGTCAAAAAAGAGTATTTTATTTATGTTTTTTTAGTTGTTTATGATGCACAATTTTCTACATCGCCTTGTTCATAACATTACTTAAACTTTTGTATTCAAGATTACATATAAATTGATTGTGTTTTTTTCATATATGGTAATTTTTTTTCCTTATGTTTATAAAGTTAGCACATAACCACTCAAAATGTTACTCATGTGATTCCATTTCCCATATTATTTCCATCTAATATTAGTAAATAATGGTACATGATGAGGTTGAGTAATAAGTAGGTTATAAAGGGTCATAATTCCATCCTCCATCTTTAGAACTATCTGTTTCTCACAATTATTTACATTTTTCTCATATTATGATTAGTGATAAGGGTGAAAGATGTTTGGAAGATTATGTAGCCTAATATGGTTTAATTACAGGAAATGGAGAAATGTTTGACACAATTTATGTCTAGGGGCTTGGAGTAGACAACAAGGATAGATTATAGGGAGTTGCCCACCTCCTTATCTCCCTTGATCAACCGAATATCACATGAAGATCATTCACATCATCTTCAGGTCATTGCAAAGCAAACAAGTGAAATTCATGAGGAGTCAAGCTCCACTTCTCGTGTTTTAAGAGAAAATATTCCTACTTTCTAGGGATTTTTTTGTAGCTACCCTCTTGTGTACGTAAACATGTAAAAGAGCTCATTACGATTCAAGTTTTTATTTCATCTAGGTAGTTATTGAGCTCCGACATTGTTATCTTTTTTTACTGTTATGTGATGTATTATACCGTGATTCAATGATAATGATAATTTGTGATTGTGTAAAAATGAAAAGTTGGGTTACACTTTCGTGAGAAACATACCCGATAATTTCACTCTCCCAAAAGTTCAGTCAAACTTTTAGGAAGTTCGGCCAAACTTTTGAAATTGATTCAGTCAAACTGTTTCTGCAGTTTTTCGAACTTATTCTTCCATTAAAATTGACGTCGTCGGTAACCATATTTTTGTCCGGGTATAAAAAAACTGGCAATAAAAGGTCGGTCGAACTATTAGTTCAGCCAAAATTTTTCTTATAAATATAGCACCCATTAGAACTTCATAAAATTTTCAGAGTTTTTCTAACCGTTATGTGACCGTTGGAGAGGTAACTATTTTTTTTGGTTTTTTATGTTTCTCTTTATTTACATTTGGTTTTCTAACCTCGTTATGTTTGCAGTTATTTTGTAGGCTTCTCTCCTCGTCTGCTTTTCCTTGGCCCCGTGTTTTCATATGCAACTTGGCTCGACATCCTCGTCCTTAGCTTGACTCTACGTCCTCATATGCTCATCCTCAAATCTGCGTTTGTCTGCAACTCGGCTCAACGTCTTCAACCTCGGTGTAGCGTGCGTCCTTCTTTTTCCAAGTCGGTCACCAAGTCAATCTCAAAATTCTGTATCCCATGTAGTTCCATCTCCATTAGTGATCTGGGTCATGAAATTTATAATTCTTTCCTTAGAGAAGAAATAAAAAACTTTGTTTTTAAAGAAGTCACACCAAAATGCATATACTTGTTCTAGTTTCAGTGTTTTGTTTGTTTGATGGATTATTCACGAAATAACGTCTATGACCATTTTCACATTAGTTTAAAAACGTGGTCATAATATATGTGACTTTTATTGATTCATTCATGTATGCCTGTTTCTTGGTAAAGAGAGAAAATAACGTAGCATGTGCCTGCCAGCAAAACCACTTACTTAGCTAATATCACTTGGTTCGTTGGCGGCCTTTCGAGACTGCCCACTGCTTGATGGTATCCTTCTATATAGTCTTGACTTGTCGAATTAATTCAATGTTTATTTTTTGTGTTCATATATTTACTAAATCCATATGGAGATTGAAATAGGTCTTTTTCCCTCTCTTTAATTGACCAAAAGATGGTGAGTCACTTTCACCAATTTATCTCCTTCCTACGATTTCTTTTACCTATCTATCTATAATAAGCTAGTTTTTTTGTCAACCCTATCTATGTTCCTATGATGTCCCAAGAAAACGCTTATTCTTAAGAAGTATAGAAACTGATGAATCGTGAGGTACCATTACCAGCTCAATGTATACGAGTGTTATTTTTTTCAATCACTCCCATTTTTCACTTCACTTTCTTTCACTACTCATGCTATGGATGTGGGAGCATCAACTCCGTTGGAATTGATTTCTACTAAATGGTTTCTGAGAGGGAGGGTGCACCAAATGAATGGAGTCTGAAAGGAAAGGTGGCTAACAGAATGGATTATGCAAGGAGGTGGCAGGCTCACTGATTAGTCTTGTTACAGCAGATTTATTACTATACCTTATTTACAGTATTATGCGAGGAGAGCTCGCTAACTTATTACTATTCCCAATTTATATTGGAATATTCGCTCTGAGGTACATTACTTATGAGAATTAACCATTTAGGTGGTGCACATTTATGCCTGTTGTATAAAGATTCATTGACTTGATATGATAGAAACCCAACCGGTTACCAAAATAGAGTTTGTATTTTGTAAAATCGATGATTTCCTGCATATAAGGTGATTCCATCCTTCCTTTCCTTCCATCATATCAGGCAGGTCGCAGTAGAAGCTTAGGCGATGGGTGAGGAGTGGAGCCCTCTCTCTTTGTTTCAAAGGCAATTGGAGCGTGTGTTTTCCATTGTTCTAGTGTCAGTGTTTACTGTCTGTGGATGGTCATTTTTAAAGCTGATTAAACTTTTTGAATTGTATGAATCCTTAATTTAAAAGAAGTTATGATATGGCTATTGCATTATCGTTACTACTTGAAAAAATAACAAGAGTAGATATGGCTATATGTCACTTTTGCAATCTTAAAGAGTTTTTTCAGATTTTAATTGTCTTATGGATGGTTGTTTTCAAAATTGATATTCCCTAGATTATTTCTTGAATTTTTTTTGTTTTATCATAATTTTTATGAGAATTTATCTTGGAAAACCAATTAAGGCATGTTTTTGAATTCATAAATCCTATGAAAATTGTGCCTGAATACAAACCGTATGAACACTATTCGTAAATTCAATCTGAAACTTCAGTATCCCATGTAATTTCATGTCCATTAGTGATGTGGGTCATGAAATTTACTATTTTTTCACAAAAATCCCTTAACCTCGGAATCTTTAGACAATTCCAACAAAATAGAGAGAAGAAGTTATTCAATGGCCGAGAGGATAACTTATCTATCATCGCTAGAGAAGACATAATGGAAAATAAACTGATAAATGCGACTATAATATTGCTAAAAGTTGGTCTAAAAAATCTTAAAGAGTGGATGAGAAGAAATGGAGTCTAAACTCTATTTGACCCGAGTCATTAACTTTACAATTTTGTCCTTAGAGAAGAAATGAAAACTTTTTTTTTAAAGAAGTTACACCGAGATGCATATACTTTGTATAGTGTCATAGGAGGTAGTATTCCAATATAGTAGAAGTTTGCTTTGTTTTATGCATGGAGCGCAACCAACTTGACATATTGATTCATTTTGTTCGAGTATTTGGTCTTTCAGATTCCTACTTCGTATAATTAATTACCCAATTTTGAATCATAAAAAAATGTTAGATCAGGTCAGATACATAATCCCCCTATCATCGGGGATATTAATTGCATTTTAAGATATAGTAATACTAACATTTCCGTAAGTTGATATTTGTGATAAAAAATTTTATGATTACATAAATAGCACAATTAGGTTGGTTCATATAAATATCTATATCTCTCATAACTAAAAGATAAATTTTATATTGTTTCTCTACTTGCTAAGATTATAGGGGCTCCTGGTGTTTATGCCAGTTGAACTACTCTCCTAGTTGTTCCAATTGAATCACAATATCAATATAACCAAAAGTAAGAACGATGTTTACTGTCTATGGATGGTAGCTCTTAAAGATCATTTCCCTTTTTGAATTGTATGAAGCCTTAATTTAAAATCATTGATGATATGTCTATTGCATTATCTTTGTTACTTGAAAAAATAACAAGAGCATATACAACTATATCTCACTTTTGCAATCTATAGGCAATATATGTCACTTTTCAAGCTTAAAGAGTTATTTTAGATCGTAATTTTCTTATGGATGGTTTTTTTTCAAAATTTATATTCCCTAGATTATTTCTTGCATTTATTTTCATTTTATTATAAGTTTGATGAAAATTTATCTTGGTAAACCAAGGGAGGCATGTTTTTGAATTCATAAATCCTATGAAAAATATACCTGAATACAAACCATATGAAAACTATTCCTAAATTCAATATGGAGCTTCAGTCTCCCATGTAGCTTCATGTCCATTAGTGATATAGGTTTTGAAGTTTACAATTATGTTCGTAGAGAAGAAATCAAAAACATTGTTTTTAAAGAAGTCACATCGAGATGCCTATAATTGTTCTAGTGTCGGTGTTTACTGTCTGTGGATTGTTGTTTTTAAATCTCATTCCCTTTTTGAATTATATGAAACCTTAATTTAAGTTCACTCGGGATATTTCTATTGGATTATCATTTTTACTTGAATAAATAACAAGAGCAGATACGACTATATGTCACTTTTGCAATCTAGAGGCAGTAATATGTCACTTTCACAATCTTGAAGAGCTTTTTAAGATTGTAATTGTATTATCGATGGTTATTTCCAAAAATTATATTCCCTAGATTCTTTCTTTCATTTTTTATTTATTATAAGTTTGATGACAATTTATCTCGGTAAACCAAGGGAGGCATGTTTTTGAATTCATAAATCCTATGAAAATTGTACCTGAATACAAAATGTATGAGCACTATTCCTAAACTCAATATGAAAATTCATTATTGCATGTATTTTCATGTCCATTGGTGATCTGGGTCATGAACTTTACAATTTTTTCCTTAGAGAAGAAATCAAAAACACTTTTTTTTTTAAAGAAGTCACATCCAGATGCATATACTTGGTCTAGTGTCAATGCTTACTTTCTGTGGATGGTTGTTTTTAAAGCTCATTTCCTTTTTTTAATTGCATGAAGACTTAATTTAAAATAAATGATGATATGGCTATTGAATTATAGTTGTTACTTGAAAAAATAACAAGAACGTATATGGCTATATGTCACTTTTGCAATGTTGAAGACGTTTTTTTTTAGATTGTAATTGACTTATCGATGGTTGTTTTCAAAACTGAGATTCCATAGATTATTTCTTACATTTTAATTTTATTAATATAATTTTGATGATAATTTATCTTGGAAAACCAAGGAAGGCCTGTTTTTTCATACGTAAATCCTATGAAAATTGTATTTGAAAATAAACCATATGAACATTATTCCTAAAGTCAATCTAGAACTTCAGTATCCCATGTAGTTTCAAGTTGATTAGTGATTTTCTTCATGAAATTTATAATTTTTTCCTTAGAGAATAAATCAAAAACTCTATTTTTAAAGAAGTCACATCTAGATGCATATACTTGTTCTAGTGTTAGTGTTTATTGTCTGATGTATAACCATTCAATGAATATTTGAATGACGGTATTGAAATTATCTTGATGATAGAGACTGGCCTTGATGAATAACAAGACAATGAACTTGATATGATAGTGACAACTCTAATCTGGATGATAGTGATAAAAATATGTCTATAGTATTGGTGTGACAATGATTTCGAGATTTGTGTATAGTTTTCTGTTGTTGTATTGGTCCTAGCTAGCCTAATGTGATTAATGTCTCATGATATAAGGCACTTTTGCAATCTTAAGGAGTTTTCTCATATTGTAATGGTCTTATGGATGGTTGTTTTCAAAACTGATATTCCCTTTTGAATAGTTAGAATCTTTAATTTAAGAAAAAACTAGTGGAGGTCTAGCTATTCTCAACTAGGGTAGACCAGCACTATAATATGTGACTTCTAGAATTTTAAGGACCCTTAAAGCAATATCTTGAAGAGTACGTAGTACTTTTCCAACTTCTTTGTTTAGTAATATAATTCCTTGAGTTTCCAAGTGCTCAATGATTGTTTCAGCCATAATCTTCTTAAAGAAATACCTTGAAGTGTACAAGGTACTTTTCCAACTTACTTGTTTAGTAATATATGTGGTTGAATTTCCAATTTTCAACAACTGCTTGAACCATTTTTGCAATTCAGATTATCTTATTAGCATATTTACATGATATAAAAGTTCATGAGGAATATGACACAATTTTTTTAGGAAATAGTACTCACAACAATTTTTTTCATATAATGAATTTTTTTTGTATTAATAATTACATCATCGTGATTGAGTATAAATTTTCCTTCAACATTGAAGTCACACAACTTGTCTAGAAGAAAAATTTTGTCTTTTAGATATTCTACATAGGATAGAGATGTAAAATCTTGAAATAATATTCTTAAAGCAATATCTGGAAGAGTACATGGTAGTTTTCCAACTTCTTTGTTTAGTAGTATCTGTCCTTGAGTTTCCAAGCCTTGAATGATTGTTTGAACCATTCCTGCAATTTATATTATCTTGTTAACATATTTACATGATATAAAAATTCATGAGGAATGTTGTAGCCTAATTCGACTCAGCTAAAAGTCAAGAGAGGTTCTGAGAAATTCAAGGTTATTGAGGAACAGTTGTTAAAATCTCAAGAAGACCTGTAATATGCTCGAAAGGATAACCACAAGCTCAATGAGGATTCATCATCACATGTGCACTAGAACCAAAATCAAGGAAACAACAGTATTGGAAGTGTAATCTAAGCCAGAGGAATAACAAAGAGAAAAGCGTGCAGGAGGGGTCAATTGGGCTTATTCGTGTGAAGAAAAGTTCAAGAGCCGGACCGATGGGCACGTTCAAAATATTATGCACCAGCCAGGGTCGAGTCAGGCTCATTCGAAAGCTCAGGAGAGACTCGCGCTACAGAATTTTTTTTAATGCTAAGATGTCTTGAAGTTAAAATTAAATAAGATTATCATTCATTCAAGTTCGAGTACAATGAAGGCTCGTATTCATTGCGCCCAGATCCAACTGCAACCCGAGAGAAAAAATTGCACGAGATTTATACCAAGGAGTGCCGCCGCATGCAGTCTCATTAAATATGCTCACCTGTAAATTGATGATTGACATTAACTACGAGAACAATCTCTTCAAATTAAAAAAAAATCACTTAAATTCCCCCGCAAGTGGTTTTAGGTTTTAATAAAGGAAATTACATGGTGATAGCTGGAGCCCACACCCTTTACCTTCAAATCAGAGAAAGCAGAGAAATAGTGTATTTACCTTAAATGAACTTAATTTTTTTGGAGGAGGTGCAAAGGGGAAAATAAACGGTGAGGATAAAAGAGAAGAATTGAAGCGGAGAGATGGACGGAGGATATCATAGCACAAGAATGCAAGTCAGATGGGTGAACAAGATTAGATCGCGAGATCTAAGTTAGAGATAAGCGGTCAAGAATGGATATTGCAAATAAAGATGCAAGAGAGTTGATGGATCAGAGATTATGAAGAAGAGCTACATGTTAGCCATAGGTTCCATTGCATATTGCACTTCACAAATCTTACCATTTACCCTCTTCTTTCTCCCATATAAAACTTGCAACATGTGATCCGTGGGCAGTCCCACCTCCATCCTTCCAGGTCATACCTCTCGTACATTGCACTTCGCACATCGCACTTTTTAACATTTACCATCCTCCGCTTACATATAAAACTTACGATATGTGATATGAGGACGTATTCCCACCTCCATTCGTGCCACGCCACCTTCCCCACCCCCGCATTTCACACTTGGAAATTTTTAACACTTGCCTCCTATCTTTCATAACGAAATCCCTGATTTGCGATTTGTGGGGGGATGCAATGTGGTTTAGAAAGTGAACTCCAAAGGTTTTCAAAAATTGAAGTAAGGAATTTATTGTGTTAAATCACATTAGAGGAAGAAAGGAGGATTATAATGTAAAGCCTTGATAATGGAAGAAAGTATGAACATGGGCAGAGAGACTTGGGTAAGTGACCCGACACAGATCAAAGGAGAAGAGAAGACTAAACACAACAGGCACACAGAAGAGGCAGAGTTGGGTAGCAAGTGACATGATGAGAGTGCAAGAAATGAAAAAGCATGGGAAAATTCATGTGGAGATGTGTTTATGCATACTGTTAGGACATCACAGCCGAAACAGAAGGAGACACATCAGCAACAAATCAAACTCAGCAAAAGGATTATATTGCAAGTGTATTTTATTTTCTTTGTTAAGATCAAAGTTACAATGGTGTCCTTGATTGCAATGTAATAAGTAGTTTAAAAGTTTAGGCAGTTTAGGAGTTTCAAGAAGCTCGAGAAGTTACGAACTGCTTTTGTTTGTATTTAAGGAAGAGAGAAAGAGGGAAGCAGGGGATCTGAGTTCTGGACCTCATGGGATTTACATTTTGTACTTATTTTTCTGATGGGTAAATGAAAGAGGCAGTAAGTTTCCTGCAACTATTGATGGTGATTCATATTTCTTGTGCCATGTTACATCCCTTATTATTTGAATTAAGTGAAGTAATGTAGTAGTCGTTCTCTTAATTAAATCTGTGAGTAAGAGTTAAATAACCTTAATTTGTGCTCCTTCACTCCATATCCTCTCCCTTCACAAATTCTCTCTCAAACTTAAAATTAATAGATTCTATGCTTACAACATATTATTTTGAGTTTCCCCTCTCTTCAAACACTCCCGATGAAACTCCAGAGGAATATATTATGTGTTTACAACATATTATTTTGAGTATCCTCTCTCTCCATGAACTTCCTCTGAAACTTGAAACTGGTAGATTCTTTTTTTACAGCATATGACTTTAGTTTCCCATACAATTATTCTTTTCATTGAGATATCAGCGGTGAATCACACTATGAAATCTTTTATTATTCCAGATCATTAAGGGTTTTAGAAAACTAGTCTACAGAGGGATAGAACAAAGACCTCATGATAAAATCATTTATGTGACACACTTTTAAAATGTCTTAAGTATTGATTCCTTTAACAACCGAGGGATTGTATCTTAAGATACAACATTTTTTGGCGTCATTTTTGGGGACGAAGCCACGAAGTTATTTTTCCTCGGGTATTGAAATCCATTTCTTGATGGTGAACAAGATTTAGATACAAATTTGGTTGTGTATTCTTCCTTAATTGAACTCCAAGAAGCTCACAGAATTCTTCATCTAATGAAAGTAGAGAAATATCATATTTACCTTAAAAGAACTTAAGGGTTTTGGAGGAGGCACAAAGGGAAAAATAGACGGTGAGGATCAAAGCGCAGAATTGCAGTGAAGAGATGGACAATAGAGATCATAGCACAGAAACACAAGTAATATGGATGGAAAATATTAGATCTCGAGATCTAATTTAGAGATAAGCGGTCAAGAATGGATATTGCAAATAAATATGCAAGACAGTTAATGGATCAGAGATTGTGAAGAAGAGCCATGTGTCGGCCATAGGTTCCATCGCATATTGCACTTCGCAAATCTTACAATTTACCCTCTGCCTGCTCTCATATAAAACCTGCAACATGCAATCTAAGTGTGGTCCCACCTCCACCCTTCGACATCATCCCTCTTTTACATCACACTTTGCACATCCTGCTTCTTAACTTTTACCACCCTCCGCTTACAAATAAACCTTGCGATATGTGATTTGCGGGCACGGTCCCACCTTCGTCCATGCCATGTCACCTTCCCCACCTCCGCACTTCGCACTTCACAAAGTTTAACACTTTCATCCCATTTTTCATAACAAAATCCCCGATTTGTGATTTGCGGGTGGATGCGATGTGGTTTCAAAAGTGAACTCAAAAGGTTTTCAAATATGGAGGTAAGGAATTTCTTGTGTTAAATCGCATTGGAGGAAGAAAGGATGATTATAACGTAAATCTGGTGAAACACATTGATAATGGAAGAAAGTATAAACATGGGCAAAGAGACTCAAGTAAGTGACCCGACCCAGAGCAAAGGAGAAGAGAAGACTAAACACAACAGGCATGTGGAGAAGAGCCAGAGTCGGGTAGCATGTGACATGATGACAACGTTCGAAATGAAAAAGCATGGGCAAAGTCGTGTGGAGATTCGTTTATGCAGACTGTTAGGACATCATAACCGAAACGGAAGGGGACACATCAGTAACAAATTAGACTCAGTAAAAGGATTATATTCCAAGTTTATTTCGTTTTCTTTTTTAAGATTGAACCTACAATGGTGTCCTCGATTGCAATGTAATAAGTACTTTAATAGTTTAGGTAGTTTAGGAGTTTCAAGAAGCTCGAGAAATTACAAACTGATTTTGTTTGTATTTAAGGAAGAGAGAAAGAGGGAAGTAGGGGGACTGAGTTCTGGACCTCTTGGGGATTACATTTTGTACTTCTTTTTCTGATGGGTAAATGAAAGAAGAAGTAAGTTTCCTGCAATTTTTTATGGTGATTCGTGTTTCTTGTGCCATTTTGTGTCCCTTCTTCTTTGAATGAAGCGAATTAATGTAGCAACCGGTCTCTTAATTACATATGTGAGCAATAGTTAAATAACCTTAATTTGTGCTCCTTCACCCCATCTCTTATCCCTTCACAAATTCTTTCTGAAACTTAAAAGTAATAGAGTTTGTTTTTACATCATATTATTTAGAGTTTCCACTCTCTTCACAAACTTCTGATGAAGCTTTATAGTAATAGATTCTATGTTTACAACATATTATTTCAAGTTTCCTCTCTCTCCATGAATTTCCTATGAAACTTAAAAGTGGTAGATTCTGTGTTTACACTATATTACTTTGACTTTCCCCTGCAGTTCTTCTTTTCATTTAGATATCAGTAGTGAATGGCATTATGAAATCTTTTATTATTCTAGATCATTAAGGGTTTTAGAAAACTAGTCTCTATAGGGATAGAACAAATACCTCATGATAAAGTCATTTCTATGACACACTTTTAAAATGTCTTAAGCATTGATTCCTTCCACAATCGAGGGATTGTCTCTTAAGATACAACAAGGAATATGATACAACGATGTTTAGGAAAACAATATTTACAACAATGCTTTTCATATAGTGAAATTTTTATTTATTAATAATTACATCATGCTTGAGTATAAATTTTCCTTCAAAAATGAAGTCGCACAACTTTTATATAAAAACACTTTTGTCTTTTAGATATTCTACACAGGATAGAGATGTTAAATCTATAAATAATCTGCTTAAAGCAATATCTTGAAGAGTACATTGTACTCTTCCAACTTCTTTGTTTAGTAGTATTTTACTTGAGTTTCCAAGTCTTAAATGACTCTATGACCAATTTCTGTAATTCATATTATATTTTTAGGATATTTACATCATATAAAAATTCACGAGGAATATGAGACAACAATGTTTAAGAAAATAGTAAGTTTACAACAATATTTTTCATATAGTGAATTTTTTCTTTCTTAATAATTACATCATCATGATTGAGTACAAATTTTCCATCAACGTTGAAGTCACGCAACTTGTATACAACAACACTTTTCTCTTTTACATATTCTACATAGGATAGAGATGTCAAATCTGGAAATAATCTGCTTACAACAATATATTTCTACATAGGATAGAGATGTCAAATCTAGAAATAATCTGCTTAAAGAAATATCTTAAAGAGTACATGGTACATTTCCAATTTCTTTGTTTAATAATATATGTCCTTGAGTTTCCAAGTATTGAATGACTCTTTGAACAACTTTCGCAATTCATATTATCTTGTTAGTATATTTATGAAAAATAGTACTTAGAAAAATGTTTTTCATATGGCTAATTTTTTCTCTATTAATAATTATATCATCATGATTGAGTATACATTTTCCTTCAACACTAAAGTCACACAACTTGTATATAAAAAAAATTTTCCTTTTAGAAATTACACATAGTATAGATATGTCAAATCTAGAAATAATTTTCTTAAATCAATATCTTGGAGAGTACATGGTACTTTTCCAACTTCTTTGTTTAGTAATGTACATCCTTGAGTTTCCAAGTCTTGAATGATTATTTCAACCATTTCTGCAATTCAAATTCTCTTGTTAGAATATTTACATGATATAAAAATTCACAAGGAATCAATTTCAACCTATCAATCTCTCCTCCTTGATAGAATTTTCATATCTAATCAATTTCTACCGACAATTTGTCCTCCTTGACATAATTTTCATTCAGCAAAACAACTGTGAGTATTCACTCACAGGGTTCTAGCGTCATCATAGTAGCATTCTCCCCTTGCTTTCTAGTTTATAGGAGACATCATCTGTCGATACTATATAAATCCATCATCTCACTTGTACCATAAACATAAAGTCAACGAATTATTACCCAATTCCTTTTAGCTGGCATGATATATTGGCATGAACAATTCATACATGTATGGTTACCATAAATATATCTAATGTTACTGATCAATATATCTAATGTTACTTGATTAGTAGCATTTGTGTAGCAACAACATTATTATCATGATATGGGACATCATCCTCCACGTTGTCTCTTTGATCTGGTGAGCTCCAATGTTTTTAAGGAGGTTGATTGGATTTTCGTTAAGGATTTCCAATAGTCCCTGTACTTTTTAATAGCAAGGATGCTTCCAAAATCACATCTGTCATGCTCGTCTCTTTTTCCTTGCTCCGAGGTAGCAAGCTCTTCATCACACTTGGGAGACTTAGTTGGAAAATATTGGCGGCTCCCCCACTTCTTTTGTTCCACTTTTTATGACCGCTTCAGTAATGTAAAAAATGTCTAACAGGTTATAATCAATAAAATAGTAGGTTTGTGTCTATCACCTCATAGGGGTACACTATCACCAAACCAAACATAATGTCTAGGATACAGGTTGTCAATCATTTTCATTGGTAGTAAACTATTATAAATTTTTTAGCTAAATGCAGGGAAAGTCCTACTGCTTTGGAAACCATGTACATGTCCTTTCTCCCATAAAATTTGAGGCATTTGCAATAAATGTTATTTTAATATTTTATTGTGGTGCTATTGTTTTTGGAAAACATGTGAACGTCATTTGTCCCATAAAATTCAAGGCATTTTCAATAAATGTTCATTTAGTATTTTATTGAATTTAGTTCTTTTCCGAGATCAGAAAGCCCACTAAACATGGTTGAAAAATGGACAATATGCATAAATTTTTTTTTTATCCCAATCAAGGAAAAGTATTGATTACATATGTTCTATGCAATATTGTGACTAAAAAATTCCTCGAAAGGAAAATGAATATACCTGGAAAAACAACAAACAATGAAGCATATTATATTGCATTAATAGAAGGCTTTGGAACAAATAGGGAGTATGGATCAAATGGAATTGTAGTTTTCAACAATTCTTAAATTGTGTACAACCAGATGAAAGGCGTGTACCAAGTTAAGAAGGAGAGGCTAAAACCGTTGCATGGAAAAGAAAACAATATTTTTAGACAATTTCAATGATTTAGTATAAGACATTGTGTAAATGTTAATAAGATGTTTGTTGATATATTGCATGGGGCAATGCCAATTCAAGATTCATCTGCCAAATATGAATTAGTATTATATGGGGAAATTCCAATTAAAAAATCATCTGTCAAAGATGAATTAGTGTTGAGACTCTCTCCATCAAAATTTATGTATGGATATTGCAAGATAACTTTGATATGTGTGTTTTTTTTAGTTATAAATCTTTCATTTTTAATGGCCATGTGTTTTATTCAATTATATACCAAGTGCGCTCCCACCATGTAAGCACAACTTGGTGAACTTCATGTTTTATAAAAAATTGTATTTAATTTTCAAAATGTGCACCCACTATGTAAGCACAACTTGGTGAACTTCATATTTTAGAAAATTTTGTCTTCAATTTTCAAAATTTCGAGGACTTCAACAAATATTTGTTAAATATTAAAGTGAGTTTTACACATCAATTTTTGCTTTGAAATTTTGTGTTTTACATAATTTGTGTTCAATTTGTGCTCCAACATTTGTGCAAATTACATCAATTTTTTGAATTCTTTTGAATTTGTTTTAAATAGTAATTTTACAAATAATTGTGAATACATGAGGTAACTTTTTAAACATCATGTATCTATGTATTTATAGATAGATCCATATATATCATGGATGATCATTTTCCACATGATTCTTCGAGGCTTTAAACATCATGTGTATCTATGTATATGTATATATCCATATATATATCATGGAGGATGATCATTTTCTGCGTGATTCTTCGAGGAAAACCTCAATAGAGTCTGATGCCTCTACGAGAGAGGGTGATCATGGGCCATGGGATGTCCATCGTGTTCATGGTATTTATATTAAATTTTCAATTTTTTAAATGCTATTTGAATATATAATCTTATCCCCATACATACATGTATACATATGGAATTAATTTTTTATTTAATATATAATCTTATCCCCATACATATATGTATACATACGGAATTTATTTTTTATAAATTTTGTGAGTTAAAATATTTTTTAATAAATTTCATTTTTTAGGGAGTTAGGAGGAAAAGAGTATCTACTTAATCAATGGATTTTGGCCATGGTTCACGCAATCATGGTATGTTTCACGCAATATACTCAATCATACGTATGTATACACATGTATGTATATTTGAATTGATTACAAATTCATTTTTTTCTTATGAATCTTCCCTCTCATTGTGTGTGGGTGGTGGTGGTGGTACACATTCCCCTGGTGGTGAATCAATAGGTGGTGGAAAATTATGTGAGGGTCGTGGTACACAATCCCTGGGTGGGCAATCAAGGGGTGGTCATGTTGGTTCTAAACCATCTCTGGGTAGGAATGATGCTTCTCAGATATCTCGGGGTGGCCATTGATCTGAATATTATTTTCATTCAATTATTAATTTGATAAATTATTTATTTAATTTTTTTATGGTTAAAAATAAAATTTGTACAAATTTGTTCAAATGTTTTTAGATTTATACATAATTTTATATATTAATGCAAAGAGTGAAAATGTTGCTCAAAAAATATGTAGGCCAGATCATGTAATTCAAGAATAAGCTTGTACACCAACCACTATTGAACCCTTAGTTAAATTGAGAGGGGGGGTGAATTATTTTAACACATTCATGGTCTTTTAAAACTTTCCTTTAAAAATTATTTACACCTTCATTTCATGAACAACTTAAGATGAGAAAAAACTTAATATGTGAGCAGCAAGTATTAATATAATGTAACAACAATCTAAATATGTGAGAAGCAAGTATTAAGTAGATTAGATACACCATATCAACACATAAACATCATGCACATAGACAACAGATATAAGTGGAAACCCATAAGGGAGAAAACCACATCTTATTATTGTTGTGATGCAAAGGCAAGCTCCAACTCCCTCTCGCCACTGATTTTCTGTAGGCTCCAACCTCAATTCTGTAAGCTACAACTTGCAAGGAAGCTCCAACTCCCAACTATTTTCTGTAGGCTCCAACCTATCGGAGGCTCCTACCTCAGCCATCTACAACTGACTTCTATCAAGCTACAACATGATATGGAAGCACCAACTTCCTTTCTCTATTTTCTCAGGGAAGGCAACCTGCTGTATGCTCCTACCCCGCCCGCCCATAACTGACATCTATCAAGCTACAACTTGATAGGGAAGCTCCAACTTCCTCACTCTTTCATAAAAACACTTGTTGATTTACCTGGATATCAGCTCTATTCTGTACCATCTTCACTATTGTGCACCAGCCTTCATATCTTCCCTGTATCATCTCTGCATTTTCTCAGATTCTCTATTAGCTCCTCCTTCTTCTCTGGCTCACTGCTTCATTTCTGCATTCTCTAACCTCTCTAACCTCTCCATGTATATCAATGTGATATCATTTATAGAGTTCTCCTTATGATTTTTTTCATTCCACAGGGAATTCAGAATGAATAGACATGACTCTTTGACTTCTGCCTTCTTATTTCTTTGTCTAACTCATTTAGAGGAATAGAGAAATTTATACAAATTTCAATTTTGCAGTGGAGTTTTGTTTTCCTACCGGAGACTTGCCAATGCATCACAAACAATATAAAATAAATTAAAACATTTACATTCACATTTTCAGTTACATAAAAAAATTTCACTCAGCCCTTTTTCCGGGCTTTGGCTAGCTGGTTTTGTCTTTTTTGCTGCTGTCAAGTAACTGTTCTGCATACCTCTATTGTTCACTACAATTGTGTATCTGCTACATATATAACTGCTTTACAAGTTTAGCCCCAAATAAATCTCAAATTCTCATGCATATAAACATGCCTCTCCATTCATTCTTCTTGGACTGGTAATTAAAACAAATGTGTGCGGAAGCTTTTCTTTTCACATCTGCTAGTTATCAAAACCATTTAACCTTGTTGCACTCTTTGATCTGGGCAAGTATTAATAATGATATGCGGAAGCTACCTTTCTGTTCTTAACACTATGGTCAGAACCCAAAATTCAAATAACATTGGTCTTCATATACGGAAGTTGATTTTAATACTCTATGTAATCCGAATACTATTCGGACCCACATTTCCTTAAGTTGTATATAAACTGTATTCAAATTCCAAAGTAAATCTTCACCAAGACATACATTAATGTATATGCCAATACTCCCCACTCATCATATGTGCTCACCAATCCGCATGTATATTGGGCGCACAATTATATAAAATCAACCATGCGAGCATTTCATTAACTCAAAAGTTTGCTCTTTCATTAAAAATTAACATCCCTTACTGTTGGTTTCATGCATATATAACTTACCATTCCCTTTCTCCACGCATTTCTAATGAAATAGAAATATCAGGCTTACCTTTATAGACCGTTTCCAACCTTTATAGAATTAACGCTTCACACATCTATGGAATTTCATAATCCATGTATCATAACAAGATTTACTTATATTATGAAGTTAATGTGAGCTTACCAAGTTTTACCGGCGCATAACTCCCTTATCATACCAAATCCTTTGTGGGCCATGTTTATTTCAACACGCATATTCATCACCCATCTTATCGCAGAGCAAACGATGGACGCCTCATCACATTTTACTTTGACTATCCAACGGACATCGTGCTACCAATTTACACGATATTTAACTCTTAATCACGCGATGAAATTGGTCCCCACACTTAACTCACCCTTCTCATCCTATGGTTGTAGGATTATCACGTTCCAACCACTGATCGAATGGATATAAATGAATATCGCATTTTTTTATCTGCCGAGATTTAACGCTAAAAAACAATGCAAAATGGGTTGTAAATGAAAACTGCCAACACCACATGTCGAAGCCTGGATGCTATCACATTATTTTTTCACAAAAACCTTACCATTTAATAACTTTTCAAAAACCACCGTCGGGTTCTAAAACCCGCTTTCACTGTTCACTCAAGGTTCTGACTGCTCCAGGTTCTGTTCGCTTCAAGGTTTTGCTTCTTTAAAAAAAATGTTCCTCAAGCGTGTTTTAACTGTGCGCTTTTATTGTTTTCCTTCCGCTCCATTTCTTCAGATTTCCTCTTCTCTCCTTAATTACGGCATCTTTCTTATTGTTCAACCTTCTGCTTCCTTCAAATGCTTCTAAAGAGCTTAAAACCCATCAGCTTTCACACTGCATTCGAACATATTAAATGTCAGAGATTAACATGTTGCGTTCCTCATAAAAAGATTGAAACCTCATTGATTTCTTTGTGTGGTGACCCTAACGCCAGAATTTGTATTGGTTCCTGTAATTGAACCCAACTCATTCAATTCAAACGACCATGTTTGGATACAAGATCAACATGCCGATAATCTGATACAGACATAGTTTATATTGTCCATTCATAAGGATAAAATAAATTGATTTTAAGGAATTATTCACGCAGGAAATTCATCACCAAGAACATATATCCAATGTTTCTATGTGGCTATAACTCAATCTCATACAACCCTTTCAAGGATAATTACAGATCTTCAACTCCAAGTTACAATGTTGTCATTAACCCCAATTTCTTTCATGATATACTGAACATCATTCAAAACCCCAGCTACAAAGATTATTTACGCATTCTTAGATGGTCAGATCTTCGTTTCGATGGCCATCTATCTCTTACTCTGCCTCTCTAGATCTTCTGGTATGATTCTTGTCATAGAATTTCTGTATTTGTCAATTCCCTGTATAAATCTCTGTGTACTCCTTTACACGAAACTCATTCCTCATATATGTTGATGACATTACTTACAAAGGTCCTTTTTATCCTCCTACTCTATCTCTAATTCCTCTGTTGCTTCTACTTCTTCTTGGTGATTGAGCTTCCTCTATTACTTTACTTCTCTCCTTTTTGCTCCTTTCTTACTGCTGCCTTTCTTAATTTGCTTCTCTCTTTGCCATCTCTGCTACCTCTGCTCCTTACTGCTGCCTTTCTTACTTTGCTTCTCTCTTTGCCATCTCTACTGCCTCTACTTCTTTCTCTGCTTCATATGTTTCTTTTGATGTCTCTGCTGCCTCTTTACCTTGGTTTTTGTTGTTTCTTTGTGCTCCTTTTGCCTTAGTGATAGTTTAGGTGCTACTCCTGTCTTCTCCTTTGCCATCAATGACAATATTTCCAACAACCACGACTTATCCGTTTGAAATTCCTGATTATTTACCTTGGGAAACAAAAATCCAACAATGCACATTACAAAGGTGTGAACATATTTATTCAAAATTGAAGAAATATCTTGTGTCTTTGAAACTCCCTGCAGAGAGTCAAGAAAGCTTACAAATAGTTACACACTCTTTAAGCACAATTCTAGATGTTTACAAAAAAATTAGGCCAACCACTGATACTTTTGTAGAAATGATGAGAAAAATAAGGGAAACATTAATGGGTCTTGATACATGAGATGATGTTAAAAAATGATTTACAAAATAAGTGGAAAAATATATGTTTAATTTCAAAGAAGAGCCAAAAAGAAAAATGCTAAAAGTGCAATTTTTAAAGCACCCTAATATAGTCTGTCATTTGTATGATAGGGACCTTGCATCCTATGGAAGAGTTCCATGGAATGACAAGGTTCCTTTTTATTTTGAACAATTATTTTATGTAGAATATTTTTTGGGATTGAAATGCAATTATAATGACCTTCCTTCTAAATTTTTTGGTATTTGGAAAGGCCGATTATTTGACTGTAGGGGCACTAATCGTTATGCTGATTTGCCTCATCGTGAGCTGCAGTTGGCAAGTTGACCTCCTGTGTGGAAACCTTGCAGTCATATATGGATGCCACTTCTCAAATTAGTCAAGAAGCAAGGGATGCCATAATAGATAATGTTCAGACTAGACATGGTGGAATTATTATTGGTCTGAATCGACAAAGAGCACAAGATAATGCACGTGCTAATTTTTTGTATAGTACAGATGATGAGATAGAAAACATGAGTATTGAAGATCTTATAACATATTCAAAGAATTGTCTCAATGGTTGTGAGGACATAATTCTTCATGAGGAAGAGGGCATGGGATTGGTATGTTTTAATGGTTAGGGTGAATATTCTAATGTAATTTGTAATTTACATATAAATTTTTATTTGTATGTGTTAATATAACACAAATTTATCATATGTTCACCATTTGCAGTTAACATGCTTGTTGAATGAAAATTTTGATAATATCACGGTCCAAGGTTCAGGATCTAGAAATGAAGATGATATTTTGGGAAAGTTTAGTTTTTCTTAAGAGTTCAAGATGTTGATGTACAATTATTATTCTATTATTATATCGGTATCATGATGACATATTTTTAAAATAAATAACTGTGTACACATGTATATAATTAAATGTTAACATATTTGGATTCCATCCAATGATTTCGCAATGAATCCACCTTCTTCTTCACAATGGATCTACCATCACAAGTATTAAATTTTTCACGTATGTTTCAAGTTATAAATTTAAGTGAAAGTTTCATTAAAAAATTAGATCTAGATCTTGGGTTATTTTCCAGTTTTAAAATTTTTGAATTTTAGGTTTGTGGAGATGATTTCCCTTCTACAAGGACTTTAGCAAAACATCCAGACAATTTGAAGAAAAATTTTTCTAACATTTTTTTAATATTATTGCATTAGTTTATGAATTTTAATTTGAAAAAAATTAATATATATACTTGTACATGTATATTTTACCATTTATCCTAGAGGATGTATTGATGCAGGGCCAAGGCCAACACGAGACAATGGAAGGGGAACTACCTGAGGTATTATATGAAATTTTCAAAAAAAAAATTCATTTAGCTTTTTTTATTGAAGTTCTACATTCTCATTCAATTGTAAAACATTAAATTTTATTTTTAATACATGTAATATAAATTTCTTATACATGTGGATATATATGTATATGCAATTAGGGCCAACACGGGAAAATGGCAGGGGAACTAAATAAGGTATTGTATGAATTTTTTTTTTTTCATTTTTTTTTTGTTATGAAGTTATACATTCTCATTCAATTTTAAAACATGAAATTTAAATTTTAATACATGTACATAAATTTCTTATACATGTGTATATATATGAAATTACATGTTATGTAGGTTCTCCATTCTTAAGATGATAGCATAAGGAGTCTGCTGGAAATACATTGCAACTAAATTCTCTATTTAATTGATGCACACAACATTTTATTTTCTCTTGTATTTTTGTAACTTAAACATGTGTCATATTTACTTTTCTATATAACTTGATAATGTAACACTTTATACATTTTTATATTCACTTTTATTAAATGATATAAATTTTGGACATATTTTACATTTTCGATAGTTGAACTACATTTAATTTTATTGAATGAATTTAAATTTTTGAAAGTGGTTACATTTGACATGTGATCACATGTTGTTATATAATGTTAACTTAGGTGATCTTATATTATGTCTTTTTTTTTAAAGCTTGTTGTTTTTCTACTTGTAATTTAAAATGAATCTAGATTGAAATTGCAAATTACAAAATAGATTTGGTACATGTTATGCATTTGACCATGTATGAATGTTATATAATTAGGTTTAAATGTCTATTAAAGGTGATATTTAGTTACATTTTGCATCATCATGTGTCATTTAAAACAATGATATATTGTTTTATATATTCAATTTCATGAATAAATGTAACAATGATTGAAGTACATTTGCATTTAGTTGTTACATTTTGCATACATGATGACATGTTTTTATAATGTTAACTTATATGTAGGAATTTATAGGGTAAGTTACTTCGATAAAACATCAAAGGTCACCAATCACAAAAAGATCGCAGATCAGTACACTAGTATTTGACATGCTTAAGACCCTCAAAGAGGGAAACAGTCCATGACCTGAGCCAATGTGACCACTTTAGGAAATTTATTAATAGAAAGAAATAAAATTTACATAAGATTCTCTCATAAACGGTCATCAGACAAATGACCCTCCATGCTCTTTAAATAGAGACCATGGACCAATTGGGTGTTAAGCCATGAATGAATTGTCAGTAATACCGAGGATAGAATGCACCGTTGAATTACTACATTACGTGATCGTCGGATTATAAGTTACAAAAGTAAATAGTAAAGAAACACACTTTACCTAACTCTACGCTAGAAAAATTTATACTTAGCTATTTCCTATGTGTCGAAATATACTATCATCCCCCCTTAAGAACAACTTGGGATAGGATTGAAGGATTTTCAAAGGTGACACAATAGGAGAATGAAAGAGGCATTAGAGCCTATTCCCCCTTAATGCTAACTTTCCTGAACTCTAAGCATAGATCAAATTTTGGTAAACGTCACTTCTGTGAGAGCCTTTCTAAAGATATAAACAACTTGATCGTTGGTTTAAAATTACCGCACTTGAATAACACGATCATGAATGATATTTCTGATGAAGTGCATGTGTAGCTCAATATGTTTCATGCGCTAACGCTAAAATGGATCTTTGCATAGATGAATGGCACTATGATTATCACATAAAAGTGTATTTGGATGCTACTGATGAAGACATAATTCAGACAGGATCTGATGAAGCCATAGGGCTTCCTTGCTCTCTTCAACAGCACCAAAATACTCTGCTTCTAGCAAAGAATGAGTGATGGAACTTATTTTCTTAAAATACCATGTAATGGGTCCTAAACCAAGAGTGAATACATAACCTATAGTAGACCTTAAATCATCAGGGTCACCAACCCAATCAGAATCAGTGAAACCAATCAACAATGGATATGCTCCTACACTGTAATGAATCTCAAACTGAACTGTACCTCGAATATATCAAATTATTCTTTTAGCTGATTTCCATTAACTTTCATGAGGTGTGTGCATAAACCTAGCAACAAGACCAACGACAAGTTAAAGGTTAGGATGGGTATGGGTTAGATACAGAAGTTTACCAACAATTTGATGGTATAAGGTAGCACTAAATTTTGAGGAAGTACAAGTGACTGAAAGCTTGACTCAAAACTGAAAGGCAGAAGGGGATGGCTTACATTCTTTCATGTGAAAGTGTCGTAGAAGATCACAGGCATACTTGGACTAAGAAAGGTAATACCTTCTTTGGATCGCAAGACTTGAAGACCAAGAAAATAATGCAAGTGTCCCAAGTCTGTCATTTCAAACTTATTTTTGAGGCTAGAATTCACATGGTTTATATGGTTGGGATCACTACTAGTAAGGATAAGATGATCAACATAAATAACAAGGATGAGTAAGGACGTACCCACTTTCTTGGTGTAGAAAGTGATGTCAGAATGACATCTAGAAAAGAAATTATCTAGAATAAATCTATCCATTTTGGAACACGAAGCTCTAGGGGCTTGTTTGATACAATACAAAGACTTCGTAAGGAAAAAACAAGGCTACAATCATTTTGGATAAAGCCAAGGGGTTGTTCCAAGTAGATTTCTTCATGCAAGTCCCCATGTAGGAAGATAGATTTAACATCAATTTGATGGACATCCCATTTAAAGGAGGCATCAAGGGAAAGAACCAGGTAGATAGACTTCATTTTGGGAACAGGCAAGAAATTTTCACTATAGTCAATGGCTTCAACTTGTGAAAATCGTTTAGCAACAAGACGAGCTTTATGTTTATCCACTTTTCCATCTCATCCAAACTTTGTTCTGTAAACCCATTTTCATCTGAAAATTTTTCTTCCCTTTGGAAGAGGAGAAATATCCCAAGTATCATTTTCCAATAAGGAATGATATTCTACATCCATAGTTGCATCCTAATATGGATGACCTGAAGCTTCTTCAAAGGTGTCTGGATCAAGATTCTATGGAACTTGATCCAATAAGGAAGAGGCTCTGTCGATCTGAGAACATGTATGACATTGATATGTAGGGTCACCTGCAAGAGAATTTGTTGCATCCCGAGTAGAGCGGACCCATTTTGGAAGTTGTGGAGCTGAAGGAAGATCCCGAGGAAGTGGAGGAGAATTTTCATCCTTGCTATCATCATCTGAACTAGAAGGAATGCTAGATCTAAGAATTTTGTGATCCATAATGTAGATATATATCCTTCAGATTAATCACATTGTTAGGATTTCATCAATAGTAGAATAGATAGAGAGAGCTGCACATATGCCAAATCAGGTTTGCGGGCCAAAGGTGGCACACCCATCGAACTAGGCTCATAGGATGATATATTTTCATCAAATTTTACATATTTTCTAAGGATTACATTTTTGGATTTGGGTTGAAGAAGAATATACTCTTTGACATATTTATAATAGCCAACAAAACTGCATTTTTCACTCTTAGCTTCGAATGCTTTATGTTTCTCATCTAGAATATGGGCCCAAGCTTCAATTCCAAGAACACAAAAGTGAATTACATCTGGTTTGATTGAGCTCCAGGATTCTTCAAGATCAATATTCCTTAAAACCTTAGTAGGAGTGTGATTTACTATGTAATTTGCATAGTTAATTGCTTCTACCCAGAAATTAAGACTAAGTCCTTTAGATTGAAGCATACCATTATCCATTTCTTTTATAGTGTGATTCTTCCTTTCAACTACACCATTTTTTTATGGAGTATACAGAATAGCCTCTTGAAATTGAATTCCATGCTTAGTGAAAAAGTTGATAAATTTTTTGTTAACATATTTTCCTCCGTTGTCTGATATTAACTTAAGAATTTGATGTCCAAGTTTTTTGTCAACAAAGGCCCTAAAGGGAAAGAACATTTTAAAAACTTTACTCTTGAGTTTTAAGAAGTATACCCAAGTGCATCTGGAAAAATCATCAATGAATGTTAAGAAGTACTTGTAGCGAGAGAAAGAAACAACTTGACACCGACCACATAAATCATTATGCATAATATGCAAAGGGGCTGAAGCATGCCAAGAGGCATGTTTTTCAAAACTGTCCCAATGATTTTTTCCAAGTATAGAACTGAAATAAAGACCATCTAGACAGGATACCATAGGAAGACCTGCGACCATATTTGTTTGCATACAGTTTGAAGAGAATGATATTTTAAGTGACCAAACCGATCATGCCAAAGTTTTCTCACATCATTATTATGAGAAAAAAAAATGGAGGGAATACATAAAGAACCAAAGTTGTCAGACCTATACAACCTTGTGGAATCATCAACAATTCTAGTGGCTAAAATATGTCTAGGATCTCTTAGGTCATTAATTACAACATCATGAGGTTAGAATTATATTATTTTCCCTTCACCTGAATGAGTTATCTGATAAACCATAGAAGGTTGCAGGACAAGGTAGGAACAAATAATACACCATTAAACTAACCTTTATCTAGATGAATAGTTCCAAAACCTATAACACTAAGAGATCTATCATTACCAACATAATTTTTTTTTTGTTACAATCATTTAAACAAGAAAACATGGCTTTATTTTTGGCCATGTGGTAGAAGGCTCCATAATAAATGAGCCACTCATGAGAATGAGAAGAAGAAGAGACATTCAATGCATAACCAGATCTTGATTCTTGAAAACCACATGTAGAAAGCTCCATTCCCGAAGATGAAGTTGAAGAGTTCTCCAAATTGATGGTGTGCTTCTTGATTGCTGCTTCCAAGGTTTCCATCTTCTTAAAACATTTTGAATCTATGTGGCCATCACGATTACAAGATTTGAAATTCTTATCTATCTTGTTCCCTTTGTGTTTATTTGAATTATTAGTTGGTTGAGTTCTGAAGACCCTTGTTTGGTTTAGGACCATTAATTATAGGATGTTGCTTCTTAAGATTCTTTGGATATGGTTTCTATTGGGATACTAAGGATTTCTTAGAAGAGTTTCCACTATTAATAATACCAATGTGTAAGAGATTTTCTTGTTCTCTTATCAAAGAATCACAAAAGGCATCAAAAGAGGGGGACTTTTAGGCTCTTCCTTGAGAAATGAGGGCTTTTATAGTGGAATGGAAGGTGGAAACAAATACAGAGTATGAAGGGCCTAGCTTATCAAGAATGGAATAGATAAGACTACCATATTCTTTTTTGACCTTACAAACTTCCAAAATAAGCCTAAGGTTTTTGAATTTGGACAAAAAATATTCAATAGAGGAGAAATTTTTGGGGTCGAAAGTAAGAAATTGACTCCCCTAATGAAGCTATGAAAAATGTAAATATTTTTTTTGGCATTAAAAATGAAATGAGAACCCACCAAATTGAAAATGAGTTGATATTGAGCAAAGGACATTCCTATTAACCCTTGTGATTGATCTTCTTTATTTTCTCATTTATCATGTTTATATGCATTAGTAGGTTTAGATTCTTGTCCTAAGGCTATTCTATAAATCTCTTTACTTCTAAGTAAGTCTACCATGTAGGATAGCCATTGGAAATAATTGGTGTTGTTAAGAATAACCGAGCATGGACTTTCCATTTTTAAAAATTGAAGCTAGAAAATGTGAAACTAACTGCTCCAATGGAAATATCTCGAAAAATTAAGTCGGTTGAAAAACAATGGCTCTGAAAAAAACATCTGGATGAATAAGTTATTCCTTTTTGAAGAAAAGTTGTAGTATGTGCCGAGCAGTTACGTGATAGGTTGAAAGTTGATGATGAAGTTGTACTAAAAATATAAATCCCCCCTTTTCTAAACTTAATATAATAAGATCACTTTTAAAAAAATACTACTTTATTTGACCCACTTTTATACATAAGTGAGAGTCACTTCTACAATGTTAGTTTTACATGTGCTTTTTAAATAAAGCCATTTAAAAAAAAAAAAAAAAAAAAACTTTCCAAAAAGCTTTTTAAGGAAAAGCAACTTAACAAAAAGATTTTTAGGAAAAGAAGCTTGACAAAGAGACTTGAACCCAAGACCTCTATTCTCATAAAGTAACTATACACCAAGTGAGATAGTAAAAGGATTCTATAACTGTTTGAAAGGAGGAAGAGTTTTTTTTTTTTCTTCGGTGTGTGTGCTTTCTTCTTGCAAAAAAAAAAAAAACTATCCAAAAAAGAAAAATACAAGCCTTACAAGAGAACTTTAGATTTATGGTTACTCCATCTCGAAACTATATATTTCTGGAGATCGCACAAAGTCACGGGGAAAAAGCATACGTAGAAGAAAAATCTCATCTTCCTATTTCAGGTTTGCAAGATCCCACACAAAGCAGAGCGAAGAGAGTACGCAGAAAAAAGGGTATAGATATGGAAATAAAAAAAGACTATAAATTGAAATAAACAAAGGTGTTACACAGTATTTTTTCGTCATCCCTACATTCCCCATCTTGAATATTGGAGGACTACCAACGTGACCCCTCTGTACTATTATACATCACAATGATTGTCATTACACCCCTTAACATGTCTGGGACACATTCTATATTGACTATTCCAAAAGCTGACCCTTTAAAACATCTACTTTTTGGTATGCGCGGTTGTGTAGTTATGGCCCCGCACCGATCATCAGATTAACACTAGGCGTCATGCCGTGGTCACTCTGTCTCTTAAGAGCACCCGCACCGAGCTACTTTGGGAAATTTTTTGAAATGGAAACGAAGCTTCCATCGTGTAATAGCTTCATGGGCATAGTCATGGATGTTTGTTTGACAGGATGAGGTCAAGTTTCTCCCTTTGGTATTCAATTTCCTATGAAAATGCAACTTCTCAAAGGGATAGACCTTCCCTCCAGCATATTTTGATTCCAAAACTCATCCTCCACTCCTATAAATCCCTCTTCATTCCACTGAATCAGCTAGCCAGACATAGCTAGAATAGACCAGGAGCTGATAGTAGAGAGAAATCCATAGTTGTGAGAGAGAGTTTGAACCTTTTACCTCTTCGAGATGAACTGGTGAACACATGCTTTGAGACATGCTTGAGTAACCCAGTCCAAGGATGTCTACAGCGTCAAGGTGTAGGTTGTAAACTTATTTCTTTATTTATCAATATGACATGACTGATTTCTAGTTCTCTGTTTTTTGTGCTAATGAATAGAGTTTCTAACTCCCCTTGACTAGTTGAATAGGTATAAATGAAAATTTATGCTTGTATATTGTTACTTCTTGTTTGATCTTTGTGCAGGTGTAAACGTCACTACCAAAGGAGCGTGAGGCTTGAAGGACGAAGACTAAAGGATCGCTACAACACATCACATCAAAAGCTTTGGATTGAGGTAAGACATCTATCCTGATACACATTTCATTTATTAACTAGGAATCTAAGAACCAGCATGTTACCTTGTTGCTAGACCCACCCAAGGGCTAGTGGGATCGCCTTTGTCTAAAAAGGAGATTTTCCTTGATAAGAAGAGGGATTAATATAACTAAAAAAAAAATACCTTATACCTCCAGATCTAAAATAACATAACTTGGGCAACCAGAAACCTTTTTGCATGAAACAAAAGGGGTTCCTCACTCTAACACAGGTTCTAGACACAACATGATAGTTGTCCTGGCCCAAAATTGGTAAAAAAAAAGTAGATATTGAAAATGGTAGTCGCATGGAGTGAAATCGACTTCTGATTTGGATCAACAATGGATGCGGCCCTCAAACTAGCTCTTATACCATGTAGAAATTTACAAGCTAAGTTCCCTAGATAAAACACCAAAGGTCACTGCTCACAAACAGACCACAGATTAGTACATCGGTATTATATGTGGCTAAAATCCTCAAAGAGGGAAACAGCCCATGGCTTGAGCCGACGTGACCACTTCAAGAAATTTATTAATATAAAGAAATAAAAATTACATAAGCTTCTCTCATAAATGGTCACCAAAAAAAATGACCCTCCATGCTCTTTAAATAGAGATCATGGACCAATCAGGTGTTAAGCCATGGATCAAGTGTTGGTAATACCATGGAGAGAATGAACCATCAGATTACTACATATCGTGATCGTTGGATTATAAGTTACAAATGCACATAGTCAATAAACACACTTTACCTAACTCTAAGATAGACAAAGTTATACATAACTATTTGCTATGTGTCAGAATATCCTAACATTACATTCAATCTTAGATTAAATGTTTTGCTTTTAACTCTTGAGTTGTTTTGTCATTTGTTATTTAAAATGAATCTAGATTGAAATTGGAAATTACAAAACACATGTGGTACATGTTGAATGCATTTGAACATGTATGAATGTTATATAATTAGGACATGTCTATTAAAAGTGATATTTAGGTACATTTTTCACATGATCATGTATGATTTAAAACAATCATAGATGGTTTTACATATTTAAGTTCAGGAATATGTAACAATGATTGAAGAACATTTGAATTTAGTTGCATTACATTTTTCATACATGATGACATATTGTTATAATGTTAACTTAGATTCAATCTTAGATTAAATGTTTTATTTTTAAAGCTCAAGTTATTTTGTCATTTTTTATTTAAAATGAATCTATATTGAAATTTCAAATTACAAAACATGTGGTACACGTTAAATGCATTTGAACATGTATGAATGTTATATAATTAGGGCATGTCTATTAAAAGTGATATTTAGGTGTAAATTTGCACATGATCATGTGTCATTTAAAACAATCATAGATGGTTTTACATATTTAATTTCATGAATATGTAACAATAATTGAATTACAATTGCAATTCATCGTTACATTTTGTGTACATGATCACATGTTGTTATAATGTTAACTTAGATTCAATCTTAGATTAAAAATGTTTTGTTTTTAAAGATCAAATTGTTTTGTAATTTGTTATTTAAAATGAATCTAGATTGAAAGTGCAAATTACAAAACACATGTGGTACATGTTAAATGCATTTGAACATGTATGAATGTAATATAATTATGAGATGCCTATTAAAACTGATATTTATGTGTACATTTTTCACATGATCATGTATATTTTAAAACAATCATATATTATTTTATATATTTAAGTTTATGAATATGTAGCAATTATTGAAGTACATTTTCATTTAGTTATTACATTTTTCATACATTATCACATGTTGTTATAAGGTTAACTTAGATTAATCTTAGATTAAAAATGTTTTTTTTTAAAGCTTAAGTTGTTTTGTCATTTGTTATTTAAAACAAATCTAGATTGAAATTGCAAATTAGAAAACACATGTGGTACATGTTAAATGCATTTGAACATGTATGAATTATATATAATTAGGACATAAATCTATTAAAAGTGATATTTAGGTACATTTTTCACATGATCATGTGTCATTTAAACAATCGTAGAAGGTTTTAAATATTTAAGTTCATTAATATGTAACAATGATTGATGTACATTTTCATTTAGTTGTTACATTCTGCATACATGATGACATGTTGTTATAATATTAACATAGATTCAATGTTACATTTTAAATGTTTTTTTTTAAGCTCAAATTGTTTTTTTACTTGTTATTTATAATGAATCTAGATTGAAATTGCAAATTAAAAAATACATGTGCTTCATGTTATGGATATGAACAATGTGTGAATTTTATAAAATTATGTGTACGTATGAATATTAAAGGTGATATTTAAGTTTTAATATAAAGTTGTAAATGAAAATGTGCATAAACATATAAGTTATAAAACATGACCATGTACAATTTGCATGGTGTGAGTGTGGTTTGATGCTTATAAAGGTTAAAAACATATATATTTAAGTTCATAAACATGTAGAAACAAAAGAAAAATTGCATTTAATTCATACATTTTTCACTTGAAATCATTCTTATAATGTTAATATACAATATATATATCAGCACTAAATCAGGGCCACCATTGCTCAAAATTAGTGTTCATTTGGTGTCTTCTGTGGGTGCTGGTCGGGCAACGAAGAAATTTTTGAATTCTAAAACTGCTCATCTTCCTTGACGTATTGGTTTCGGAAAAAAACTTCGAACTGTCTTGCTTGAATTCACATCTATATCATAAATGCGAGTGAAAAGAATGTAAAATTTTGTATTTGTGACCTCAGAATCATTAAATTTGAGGTTTTGAATATGCGGTGGCATTTCTTGATCCGTTTGAACAAGTTGAATTCGATCACATTTTCCTACTGATTCTGCGGTGTTACTGCGACATCTTCCATTGTAAAATAGGTCATCAGCTGGTCTTAGTCCACTCCACACCTAAAGGCATAATTCGGCTCATTCGGCTCTATGGATGATTCTTCTCTGTGGTGCCACTATGGCATCTTAGTCTACGACATCCACCAAAATCAGCACTAAATCAGGGCTAGCATTTAGCAAAATCAGAGTTCATTTGGTCTTCACAATGATTCATTAAACCTATGCTTCGGATCATTTGGATCTGTGGATCATTCAGCTCTACGGATCATTCTTCTCTGTGATGCGATTGTGGCATCTTAGTTTGCGGTGTCACTGCAACATCTCCGGACTACGACATCTTCCATTGTAAAATAGGTCATGAGATGCTCTAGTATGGCTTTGAGCTTCATGAAGATAATTGGCGGCCTAGTTCTGTCTGCATCTCGGAGTCAAGTTCCTACCCATATTGTCAGTGAAGTCCTAGCTCCCACTGTCCAGGTGGTCAAGGCCTCACTGGATGAGGCCTTAAACTTTTCTGAAAGTGCATTAATCTGTCGGTTTAATGGCTTTTGGCCACAGCTGAAAACTATCCACAGTTGGATCTTGGAGGTATGGAAGCCTGCCATTTCTAATGAAATTAATATCTACCCCTATGTTAATATTTTATTTATAGTATATTTTGAAAACACTGAAAGGAGACAATGCATTTTAGATTTCAGCCCTTGGTTTTGGGAAAACTCTGGCCTATTCATGAAGCCATGGAACCCATCATTCAATCCCTCAAAAACAGCCATAACCTCAACACCAGTTTGGGTCAGATTTCCAAACTTACCTTTGCATCTCTGGAATCTCTCCTTGCTCAAATCCATTGGAAATGCAACTGGGAAATTTTATTGCAAGTGCCTAGAAATAGAGGAATATGTCAGAACCACCTATGCACACATCTATGTAGAAATGGACTTCAGTGCCGGATTTCTAGCTGAAATAATCTTAATAGGCAAAGACTATGTATGGAACCAGAAACTCAACTATGAAAGTGTCCTCTTCATATGTTGATCCTGCTTCTAGACAAGCCATCTAGCCAAAAAATGCCCAAAAGTCTCCGTGAAAAATTCTGCTAGAAAGAAACACCATAGATCTACATGGTGGGAAGGAGCACAAAAGGAACATTACACTGTCACCAAGGAAGAATAATCTCTAGAAAAATCTGAATTGCAAGAAATCGGGCAAGAAATAAACAACCCTCAAGACAATGAAGGGGAAAGCCCCGCCCAACAACAAAAAAATGAACTCGACAGCCCCTCAAGCATCGACATTTATGAGGATTCGAATACTGCGCAAAATAAATCTTCATTTAGCAGTAAACAAGACCTCCTAGATCCCGAAGATAAGACACCAGTGTCCCAAGAATCATAAGAGATGAAGGAGGTGCAAGAAAGATGAGAAGCCAGACAATTAAGAACTAAGAATATTATAGCTCTTATAGACCAATGTTTGGTCTCAGTGGACGTTAACCATCATCATCATCATCATCATCATCATCATATATATATATATATATATATATATATAAGAACCATCATAAGATTATAGGTGTACAGAGATCTGTCAAACAATAATAAAATTCTAAAATTGCATTAAAAAATATGGTGTACAACATTTCTCATTAATGTTCATAGAAAGGCGACTATGTATGTGATTTCATAGTAAACTTTAATATAATAAAACTGGAAATTACAAAACACGGTAAATAATTTTCATTCAAGAATTAATATTATAATTTTCTTTAGATGTCTAAAAAAATATCATAGCTTAAAATTTGCATTATATCAAATATGTTGGATACATACATTTCACAATAATGACATAAAATTAACTAGCTCATATGAGAGAATGTATGAAATCGTTTAAGACCAGAGAATGTACATGTATGTGTACAAGTATAAATGAATTTTTGTGTGCATGTGAAAAAACATTTTACATGCGCAAACACTTCTACATATCATAAAATATACATATAATAATGTACAACTTAATAATGCACAACAAAAAGGCTAACAATTTGTAAATGAGTTATGTAATTTCTCAAAGATGAATCCAAGGAGAAGAAATTTTTGGGTAGTTAAATCAAAAAAATTCTAATGGGATGCCATCCTCAATGACCTGTTCATTATCATCTTTTGACATTTTCCATTTCTTAACTTTCAATGGTTTTCATTGATTGAACTTATATCAACTTTATACACGATGCACACACCAAGTGACCATATTTACAACTTATGAGATCATGTTCATAGTCTTGAAAGTAAAAAATATTCTGACTTTGATGAGTTTGTTGGAAAAAATAACCTTTCAGTATAATGGACCCTTTTTCATATATAAACTCATTATCATCATATTTTTCCAATAATTTCATCTTTCGTTCAATGAAACACATCAAATAATGCTTGAAATTTTCTATGTTGTTAACAGGTGAAACTACAACAAAAACATCTCCTACACAATAAAACAAGTAAATAAATTTAGATCATAATTAACATCAAAAAATAACTTTAAATTAACATATGTACTTTATTTTATTATATATTTCTAGATATCTATCATTTGAAAGAAATTGAAATGTTACCTTCTTTAAAAGGATCAAAAACTCGATCACCTTTAGATGATACTATAGTCTCCTCTAATTGCATCTCTTCAAAGATTGCAAAAAAAAAATTTCCCATTTGTGTTTAGTTCTGTATGTTGCCAATATTTTACATACATTTTTTTTTCACAAACATCATTGGATTCTGTGTTGTCTATGAAAAACTGCAAAAACAAGAATATTTTCTTTTATCAAATGCAAACAGATTTTGGTACTCATTTGTTTTAATTGAATGTAATTTTCGAGTCCATTTTATTATTTCAATGTCATTTCGAATCGATCTATCTACATATTGGACCCCAATATGCCAAAAAAACCTATATGGAAAATTCAAACAAGAATATAAATATGTTATTTAAAATACAACCAAAGATAATCATTGCAATAAATAATGTTTAAAATTAGAAAATCAATAAAAATTAGATCACACACACACACACACACACACACACACACACACACACATATATATATATGCAATTTAATTTATATATATGTACATGTGCCTTCGTACTTCCCTTGACCAGTTAATCCCATGGCTTAGTGCAGTGATGCACCATTTAATAACTTGTTCAGTTGAGACAAGTCGGTGTGCACATTGGTCCATTTGGTATCATCTAAATGCTCATTTTATACATGCCCCTACGCCATCATGTTATCCTTTTCCATGGTCAATCTCAAGTAAATTCCAATAATGTTTAATGTAGGTTTTCATATGAATACAACAAAACCAAAAGAATGACCGTGAAGATTTGAATTGATTTGCGCATCCATTTGGCCATATCCAATTTTCATTGAATTTTATTCCACGACCTTTCAATGAGTCATAAATCTTATCAATTTTTTTTTTTACAAAATATGTATCATATGTACAATCGTCACAGATATAAAAGTGATATTCTTTGATAACATGTCAATGAGATGATCAATATTTTGTTCAACGTGTCTATATAGAATATGGAAAAGCATAGAGACTTGGTCAGAATGATAGTATTCACTATGTATTTCATTCTGTGGAACAAATGTGTAATTCTTTGGAAAATTAACTATTGACAAAATGGTCCCTAATGGAAAAAAATCATGGGATGTTTTGAATTTCAAGTCCCGCCATCGAGCTCTATGGAAATTCTTGGTGTATTTATAAACTCATGCCTCAAACTTGCTCAAAAACTCTATCACAAAAATTTCTTCTTCCTATAAATCAATCCTTTTAGCACTTGTAGTACTACTTGAACCAGTCGATGTATCAAGATATTAAAATCTCTTCCATTTCACTTTTGTGTTGGACAATGATCGATCATTTATATCAATATGAAATTTACTATGAAATAAAGTCAAATTCCCATAATGAGCGCATTTTTTACCACCAACACATTTCTTTTGGTAAAATAATTCATGGCTTTCTCTTGCACATAGAATTTGCGATATGAAATCATGGATAGTGGAAGCAGTAGGTGATTTTTTCCAAAATGTTTTACCAAAATTAATGAATTTTTCATTATATAATTGAAATTCCACATGATAACGGCAGCAAAAAGTATCACGTATAGTGATACTTTTAACATACCATGGTTTTTGTTGAACAAAAGCACTGATTGAGACATTAATTTCACAATTATATTCTATGACTTGTTTAAAAACACGATCTCAGTGGTGTCCAAGATATGTTTTGCATGTTCTTCGTACTGATTTCGTGTTATTCTTCATCACATCACATCCCCTGCTTTTGTTGAAACACAAGAATTTTTCATCAATTATTCATATATTATTTTTTTAACATCTTCTCTAAGTCTATCTTTTTATGGTTGCCTACAAATAACTGTCCAACAAGCGAGTTGATCATTTACATATATTTGCAATCAAAATTTTTGATGTTTGTGCAATGTTTTTCATGAGGTCCCTAATGCTTGTGGCACATATTTTACCAAACAATTCTTTTTAGTACTTGATGAAGCCACTTCTATTTTTATTTCTCTAAGCGCATCTAAATAAATTTTCTTTATAGATCTTCCAATTGAATTTCGAGCACTATTTATATTTTGTATCACATTTTCCTTCACTTTTTTTTATCTTTTTTTGATTTTCAAATACACAATAGAGTCATAAATTCCTTCAATTTATTTGATGTTAAGAGACTTCTCAAAATTTGGGCTTGAACTACCACATTTTCATATTTGAATAACATATCAGTAATGTGGTTAACACGATATCATATAACATGGTCAGCTTTTTTATCTCCCTATGTGTCAATGTCAACATTTTCTAACATCTCATCATCGATATTTATTTTATCTGTACATATGATAATTACATGTACAAAATTAGTTTAAATATTCAATAAATAATTAAATTAATAAATATGTATAGTTTCAATAATACACATTCAACATATATATACATACCTGGTGATTTTATTTCTTCACTTGAATTTCTTTCAACATTTTCAACATCTTCAATCATTGGTTCAATATCTCTTTCAAAGTTTTATATCTCATCATCAATTTTATGAGGAATATCTCTCTCTATTTACATTGAAAAATATTTTTCAAATTAGTTCATCAAATAAAAATTATGTTTAACAATACATTAGTTAAATTTTAAATATCATTTATAATATTTACATTTACATACCTGCTTCCACTTATAGTTCAGGTTGATTTTCCCTTTCAATATTTGAGCGTTCTTCTCTCATTTTTTTGTGACATTCTCTCTCGTATTCTGTACGAGCCTCAGGTTTTCTTGTTCAATAATATTCTCTCTTACAATTTCTTTGATTTCCCATGATAATTTAGTATGAAACTCAAAATATTTCTTGAAAATATTACAAAAAAAATGCACTATCAAAATTTAGAGAAAAACTCACTTCAAAAATTCATCACGATAAATTTAATTTAAAAAAACAAACACTTTAAATTTTTTTCACAAAAGACATATTTCAACCCAAAACACTTACTTCAAAAAAATTCTCTTTAGAAATTCCACCAAAAAAATGTGTTTTAAAAATGAACCTCCAAATATTTCCTTCAAAGTTCTCCAAAAAAATATCACTTTAAAAATCTAGACAAAAAACCACTTTAAAAAATAATTATAAAATATTTACTTCAACCCAAAAGACTTACCCTTAAAAAATGCCACTTCAAAATACCCCCAAAAAATTTCCTTTGAAAATTAAGACCAAAAAACCTTTCAAAATTCAGCCAAAAAAAATTCCTTTGCAAATTCAGCCCAAAAAATTTCGTTTCAAAATTCAGCTCAAAAAATATCCTTTGCAAATTCATCCCAAAAAATTTCCTTTCAAAATTCAGCCCAAAAAAACATTTTTCAAATCTAGCCCAAAAAGTTTCCTTTGCAAATTCAACCCAAAAATTTTCCTTTGCTAATTCAGCCCTAAAATTTTCCTTTGCAAATTCAGCCCAAATGAAAAAATGTGCGAAAATAATGTTTCCGTTTTTGGCTATTTATAGAGTTGTGAAATCTATTTTTTTAGGGGCTTTATCAAATTTTATCTGGCCGATGAAATTTTCAATAAAAATTTCAGCCGAACATTGCTTGTCGTGAAAATTAACGAGACGAAGCGGCTAAAAAGTTCGGTCGAACTTCGACGAAATTTCGACCGAAATAATGCTTTTGTAAATATTCTAGAGCTCGGATTTGAACACATTTATTCATTTTTGGAATGGTTAAACTCCATCAATTTTTAGGATTTGACTTTCAGAAGTAAGACTAACATTTGCATAATTCAATCTACTTTCATGAGATATAATGTTTATGGAATTCCATATATATTTACTAATTTTAATTAATTTTGCAATAAAATGGGTGCAAAACCTTTCTGAAGGTCACTATGATTCAATTAATTCAAAATTATGTATCTCCCAAAATAAACTATAAAAAATATTGAAACATTTATGGTGCATTACATTGGTCTGTCGTCTGTAATTGGTAGTTTTTAGATTTTTAGTTTATAACTAATATGTTAAGAAACTTGACGCGGACCAAAACATATTCAAAATAGTTAGTTTTTTCATATTGGTTTAGTTCAAAAAATTATAGAAATTATGATATGGATCAGTTGGTTTCGTAAATATAATGATACAGAAGTAGAATCTGTCTAGATTTTTGTAACACAATTTTTTTCTCAAAAACACCAAGTTTTCAATGAATACACAAACGCTTTTCAACATGACTTTTTATCAATCCTCTATTGTTAAATAACACACACTAAAAGAATTGTTAAGTTGACATATCAAATGTGAATAAAAAAAATCCATAAACTAAGTAATAGAAATATAATAAAATTTCTGACAATTTTTGTTTTATCGTAAAATGAAATTCTAAACAGAAATATTGATTTGGCTTTCAGAAAGTTGAAGAACTGATAAAAATTATATTTTTTTCTCAAAAAAGGGAAAAAAGTGTAACCCAACTTCACATTTTTTGATTCATTACCGAGTTAGTTTCAAAGGGTTGAGGCTCTTGGGTTTGGGCCCAACCCAGTGACTTAGGTTCCTCTTATGTATTCTACCTTTCTTTTAGTTTTAGAGTTTTGTTTATTTCCTTAGATCTTAGTAGAAGAATACTCCATTAAACTCTGTCATTGTATCCCTTTCCTCATCTCTCTCATGGGATCATGAGTAGAAGGACCTCCGACGATATCGTAAAATAATTTTGTTTATGATTTCTTGGAAACATATTTATGTCATTTTCTTGTTCTGCATTTTCTTATTGTACCTTAGATTTGGTTTTTTAATTAGATCAGAGTCTTAGCATAAATTGGATAACATTTATACTCCACCCATATTTTCCACTTCTAGTTGTTTAATTTTGTTAATGATCAATGAATATATGCATGTGATAATTGTAGGGTTGTTTGAATATATAGGAAAAGACACCTTCAAAATCTATGCCTTTGGTTTCATCACTTCCTCTTCGAAACTCCAAATCCTTAAATCAAAATTTTGTTTTATGAGGTCATTTTGCCATGATCACTGAGAGCACTTCTACTAGTGCAAAGTAGGGGCTAAAGGGGATCGGAGCTTGGCTAGAGGTGTTGGTCACCTTTAACCCATTTTCATTCACTTCCATTCACCTTCCTACACCCTCCAACCATATTCTCCACCACTTTAACCTTCTTGGAATCCTTCCTGTAGCATTACAAGGCTTCTTATAGAAATACATGGCTCCTGTAGCAACCTCCTATAACATAGTTTTTAGTCGTCGTTTCTTGTCGAGTTTTGATCCTTGCTACAAATTGAGCTTAGGTTAGGATTTTATTGACCCCTATATGTGGTTTCATGACCATTAGAGACTCCTATGCCACTCCAAACCCATTGTTTCCTTGCTACAAAAATAAAACAACATTAGTATTTAATCACAGAATTCATAGAGTAATGATTTATATGCATGTTTGAGCTAGTTAAAAAGTAGATAGAATCTTGACTTATGGTTTGATAGGTTATGCAAGAGAAATTAGTACCTTTAATGAAAATACCTGTATGAATACAATTTCACAAGTATGAATACTAGATAGATGATCGCAAGATAGTGTAATTTATTTTCTACGAGTAGTTTAGGTTTTTCCTATTCATGATTTGTTTGAATACAATTTACAAGTTGAAGTTGATAGAATTTCCATTTTCTAAGTTAGAAGTACTTTATATATTGCATCTACATCAACTAGTTTTCATTATAATTCAGTAGAAGGAATGACCTTGAAGCACTATTGATCAGAAGACCTAGTTAAGGGTGGCATGAGTGGAATGCATGTGTTGTACGGACCCTGGGTTGATAAATAGAGTTGAGTAGCCCTTAGGAGTTGCAACACTCTTGGTGCAATACCAAGGATCACCACCTTTTGGCATCATTGCTAGGGAAGTCTCTAAGTAGATGAATTTTTTTTCTTAAGCATTTTTTTTTGTGTTTTTGGTTTGCATTTAGTTCTTAAAAAGTGAAAAAAAAAACAACAAAAATTACATTTCATGCCTTGTAGCAGTAGGGATAGCCAAGGAAAATTTATACCAAAAACCCCCGCATAATCACACAGTTAACCTTAACTCTTATTCAGTGACTGTGAGCTTCCCTCTCTAATTGCAAGTGAGCACTAAAATACCCTTTAGGTGAGCACCCTAAAATTTTTGAAGAACCTATTGGGGAAGAAGAAGAACCTACTTCAGTTATCCAAGCTATGGATGAGAACAAAAACAATGATATCTTTCCCATCATAGAAACCAATAGGGAGGTAAAGATGAATAACATATGCCCTGCACCCCTTCCACACTTCAATGGCCTAACATTTAATATTCCTAATTATCTTTCAACTACTTGGAATACTAATCTTTTCTTTTGATAAGAAGATAGGTGAATAATTCGGTAGAGAGACCCATAAATCTCTTTAGTAGGAATAAATCCACTTCTCATGTGAATGCGGAACATTGTATCAACTAAATAAAACTCCCTGAGGTGTGAACAAGGGGTAAAGCATGTGGACAGGGTCAAAGTTGAACAAATGAATAGCGTTGTTATGGAGATAGTGGAGGATTAATGGAGGACAATGCAGTCATAGAGGAGGAGTGTATGTATGAAAGTAGCTTCTTTAATGAGTGGGACTCAGGGTGACGAAGCTCACCAAGCATGTAAGAAAGAGGATGGAAGCCATAAAAGGCATTCAGAATATTGATATTGTATTAGTATTTTAAGACTTTTTGGATTATTTAGATGTTTAGCTAAGTCTATTGTGTTGTTTAGCACAAGGGTGTTTCCGCGCAGAAATCCCACCCTCATCCCTGGGGGAATTTGAGTGCTTGTTTAGGAGAGGTTCATTGAGCATCGTTTCCACTATCAGGAATAGGGCCAAGCTTCAACCATTATTCATAGCACAGTCTTCTTTAGGATTGTGTTGTTTTGCAGATAAACAACAGTGGAGGGTTGATAGACAAAATTTCTCGGCCTATTTTCCAATGGAGGGAGAAGCCCTTTAGTCGTGAGGCTAGTAGGGAAGTTTTCAGAGCTTTATTCCACCATCCGACATCAAGCCAAGTAGCATAATTCACCCATAGTGTTTTCTCCTCCAGAAACTATGTTATTTTTCAGTGTAGTTGCAGTGGGAGGTCAAGTACCCAAGTTCTTGACCATGTTTTCCAGTGAGGGGATCAACCCTTCATCTGAAAAGTCTGTGAGGAGGCATATCAGACATTGTCATATTATATCAAACACCTCCCACCAGTGCTCCAGTTGCAAATAATTATTCATCCTCAGGGCCACATTTTGTATACTCTTCATTTTGAGTATTTCCGGAAACCCTTCTTGGGTTGTCTTGGAATAGTGCTAGAAAGAATAGATCTTTGATCCCGACATTTTCTAAGCACCATATCAGTAGATCCATATGTTTACATTTATAGCAGCAGTAAACCCTATGAAAATTTTTGTTTGCATAGCCTCTGACATTCTTTTATATCAGTTGTTCTTCATGTTTTATGTACTGAGTTTCTAGAGCCTTGTTTTTCCTAACTTGAGTATCTTTTTCCTCAAGATCTTGTATACATTTTTTGCTATAATGTTTAATGGAATGTATATATGATCCGCTCTCATATTTATGTGTTGATGTATCACTGAATTTTCTATTTTATTCTCTATATTCTTGTCTTTTCCATTTTGGAATATTACAGTGGTATCATAGTATGATGTCTAGCTCAGCTTGTGGGAAATACATCTTATGACACCATAAGAAGAAGAAAGAAGAAAATATCCCTAATGATGGAGGGAGTGAGTTTTTCCTTATTTATTTTTAGATCTATGAAGGAACTCTCCAATTAGTTCAAACAAATGAGAAGGGAGAGGAAAAAGGATACCTCAAGAAGGTTTCAAGATGAGGAAGGTCCCAACACCTCCTATCAACAACAGAAGAAATCGATATTGCATAGAGCTCCAAAACAATCTACTATGTCTAATTTCTTGGAAGAGGAAGGTGAATGGCATGGAGATGGAGGAAAATTAGATCATGAGACTCTAAGTGATTATCTTGAAGAGTACAAGTCTCAATCAAGGGCTTTTAAGGAGAATATAACTCTTCTGCAGTTTATCCAAATCAAACAAGAGAGAAGACCCTACAACAACATTAGAATAAAGAGACATAGTAGATTCCTATTATCTACATTTGACGGGTCATCCACAAGCACAACAAAGGCTTAGAGGAAGAAGTTAGATACATTCTTCCTGCCACATCTATTAGTAGAAAGAGAATTTGTTGAGATTGCAGCGCTGCACCTTGAGGGTGAAGTAGAGGATTGGTGGTTCAACCATTTATAACATGCAAGAGTGACTCCTTATGCATATTTTACTCAGAGGTTGATCAAGAAGTTTGATAGAAGAAAACTTGAGGTAATTCCTATTGATACATTTCCTGACATTGATGAGAAATCACATGAGGAGCCAAGGGAATATGTCAGCATTATCACTCCGGGAGAGGAGTAACTTCCACCACCACCAACTCCAATAGTACTTGCATCATGAGAAGGAACACTTGCATCTTTGCGAGATTGTCTTGATCTCTTGACATTAGGAGTCCCATGCATGAGTCAGGAGATTCATGAGGAAGAGGAGACAGATACCAGCACTGGTTCAATATTAGAGGAGCATCCATCACCATCACCAATAGTTGGAGGAGTCATTACACTGGTAGGAGGAACCCTTGTAAATGTACAAGATGTTCCCAAGTATCAGCTTATCCAAGGTATGAAAAATTTTTCACCCCATATTATTTCAGCACATCAGATAGATATTTGTGGGGAAATTCCATCAGGGAAAGTTCATTACCAAGGGTTAAAGAACATTACTGGTTTGGAGCAACAAACCATCATAGGCCAGAGGACCCTTGACTTGTTCAAATTGAAGATGTATGTCTATCCTGGTTTTTCATTGGTGGGTTACACATGACATTTTGGGTTGGAGTGTAATGTTTCAGAGGATAGGATGAGCATAGTCCTAACCAGTACAATGTCAGGCTATGAATGCTGCATTTTTTATGTCCATGAGATAGAAGAGTTGTGATGAGTTAGGGGCCCAACTATTATTGAATAATTCTAATGACCATTCCACTTATGTAGCATTGGATAGGAAGATGGTTGATGAGAGACATCTTATGACAAATAACATCTCCCATAAAATTATGATATATATTTCTTGATGAGAACCTCACAGCTCAATGAGAAGCTTTTTCCTACAACATATTTCGAACCTTATAGGTTCTACCAGGTCATTGATGAGTGATCTTCATGTAGAGATCTCCAGGAGGTTTCACTTCAACATATAATGGAGTGCAAATATAGTTATCAGATTTGGGAGGATGGTATTCTCCATTAGATGGATACCAAATTGGAGCATGATAGGAGACAACCATAGTTGGATGGATGGGTGAGGATGATGAGCAAGGGGTTGGTGAGCCACTTGCAGATCTATGACATGGGGCATCAGGAGGCATGGCTACTCTCACTACTCTTGAGAGAGTTTGGCCATCACATGCCATATCCTATGTCGAAGGGTGTGTTATGGTTTGAGACATTGCATGGCACTCATATGATATGGCAGCAAAGAATTTTGTTGTATGGGGCATTCTACAAGTCAATAATCATGCTGTTACTCCATGACTTGTATGATGATGAGATCAGGAGGTAGCAAGAGTAATTTTTTCTTTGGTTACTCTTAGGAGAGTATGGCTTGACTTTCCCCCATACCTTGCATGATGTTTCAGGAGTATATGGCGGCACAATCATAGTGCAAAGGAGCTACTCCATATCCATTGAGGATCATAATATACTTCCACATAAGAAGGAGTCTTTCATATATAGCAGAGGGTTGTTAGAATTCATGCATGCTTGGGCCAAATTTGGGAAGTTTTTGATGGGAAAAAGCTTTGACTTCCAAAAACTTCAATCTCTTTCTAAGCATAAGAAGCTACAAGGGAGGCACCCATAGTGGGATAGCAACATTCCAGCTTGTGACTTTGCCAATGGGAATGTCAAATAGGAGATCTATGATATGACAGGTGCCTTATCACAAAGGCCAACGGTACTGTCACTTGGGATTATAGATCCATATTGGGAGTCCCAACCATCAATGGAGTGTTCCAAAGACCACTTCAGATGTGAGCTACTTGATGGGCAAGGTATAGAGTGGTGGATGGATTCATCTACTACTAGGATGAGATCTTCTTGACTAGGAACTCCAAGCTCAAGAAGAAGGTTTTACATGCAACACATGATTCATTCCTTTCCAGTCACCAAGGTCTCATGGAGACATTTCATACCATTATGGAGAGGTTCTCATGGGAGGGACCATCCATGGACCTCGTCACCAGCTTACTCACAGTACATGGTAAGAGTTGTGTTTTTGTACTTATTGATCATCTAACTAAGTATTTGCATTCTCTTTCTATTTATATATAGTGAATTGCTCCATATGAGGGAAAGCCTCTCTTTGGACTTCATGGTATTTTTAAGGCCAACATTAGTGATGGAGATAGACATTTCTTGTATGGCATTGGGAAAGTATTGTTCTACTTTTGGTTGACACACAATGCCATTTACTAATTCCAAGTAGATGATCAAACATGCACAACTAGCAAGTGGGTGGGAGACAACTTTCCAGATTATGTTCAGGAGCAGCAGGTAGGAAAATTGGGTTGTTTCCACTTGGGGAACTATTATCACCATCCCACATTTCATATGACACTCAATATCTTCCTCATTTGGATTCCATATTTTGATGATGTTATATTCACTATATGTGGGATGGCTTGGGAAAACAAAGTTCATAGAACCAAGGAGTGGATCCTTGAGAGTCCAATTTCCTTTTTCCCTCTTAAGGGCACCATTATTGTAGCCCAATATCAGCAACAACTCTATACAGATCATAGATGGAGTGAGAGACAACATGGGATGGATAAACTGGTCTATCATGATCATCCATAGAGCCCATCTACATTGCAGGAGAAAGAGATGGAGGAGTTTTCCTATGAGCTACCAATTTGAAGGATGATCCATTTTTCTTGGATGATAGCCTGGGGATTAGAGCTTATCATGGGGGTTAAGGTCCCAAAAATTTTTCATATCCCATGCCTCAAGAATGCCTCTAGACAGGATTTAGTTACCTCCCTAGATATCCCACTTCTTAGGGATGAGATTCATTTGGTTTTATCACCAAAGGCTAACTTACACACTTGGGAGGAGAAACTAGGGGACTGATTGATCAGAGAGCATCTTGTTCAGTGGAGGAGCTTATTATATGAGGATACTACATGAGGAGGAGGCAAGGCTTTGCAGTATCCATCCTTGAAAATTATTGAGGACAAGAAAAATTTGCGAGGGGAGGATTGTAATATTCCTAATTAGCTTTTAGCTAGTTGGAATATTAATATTTTCCTTTGATAAAAAGAGAGGTGAATAAGTGTGTAGAGAGACCCATAAATTTATTTAGTAGGAATAAAACCACTTCTCATGTGAATGTGGAACATTGTATCAGCTAAATAAAGCACCTTGAGGTGTGAACAGGGGCTAAAGCAAGTGGACAGGGTCAAAGCTGACCAAATCAACAGCACTGTTATGGAGATAGTTGAGGATTAATGGAGGACAACGCAGTCATAGAGGAGGAGTGTATGTGTTACACAGTAATTTTTCACCGTCCCTGCAATCCCCATCTCGCCCATTGGAGGGTTGTTTTTGTGACCAATAAGCAGTGTCATTCCTTGCAAATACCATTATTGCATCCCTTGCCATGAGGACAACATTCCTTCTATTGATCATTTCCTGAGCGGACCCCTAGAAACACTTGTTTTTGCCTTGGCGCTGGTACCCCATTATGTACTTGCGCCAATGAGGAAAATTAACACTAAGCCCACACCAATTGGCACTTTGTCCCAGTTAAGCACTCGCACCAATCTACTTATGGAATTTAAAAAAAAAAAAGAGGCGAAGTTTCGATTACAACAACTTCGTGGATGAGTCATGAGGAGTGGTTTCGACTGAATAACCACGGTCTTCCTCCTTTGGCTTCTGGTTTCCACCTTATGGGGAACCTCCCAAGGGATAAGGCTTCCCTTCCACTATTGTAGGGATCCCAACCTCCTCCTATCCTCTATAAATATAGCCTTCATCCATTGATGAAGGGGTTGAATAGCTGAATGGCTGAAGGGCTGAAGGGCTGAATGGCTGAATCGCTGAATAGCTGAAGGACTGAATGGTTGAGTCTCTAAGAGCCTTCATAGACTAAATAATGCTACAATAGTCCTCATAGAGCCAAATCAATAGCAAGGAGATTGATGATCAAAGAGAGAGGATTGTCCCCATTCCCGACGAGCGTTACCGAGACGTATTCAGCTGACGACCTGCCGAAGGAAGATTCAGTGTTAGAGCCAGGTTGTATTTTCCTTTGTATTAATTAATGATAAGTGACTATTGGTTATGGTTCCATTCGTATTGTTCATTATGATCATGAGTTTTTTCCTCTCTGATTGATACATAATTAAATATATCGGGTTTTACGCTTGTGTTTGTCATGTTTCTTGTGTGTGCAGGTGTTCAATCGCGGCAAGTGAGAGGATTTTGATCTGCTGGAGTAAGGAAACGAGAGCGCCATCTTCCCTACGAACAACAGTGTTGGAATTGAGGTAGGTCTTCTTCACAATTTGGTCTATTGCAATTAGGAACTTGCACCTTAGCGTGATACAATTTTTGCTAGACCCAATCTGGGCTAGTAGGGATCGCCTCTGTCTACAGAGGGGATTTACCTCTACAAAAAATTGGCGACTCCACTAGGGAGACATTGATTTGGAGTATTGTCTTGTATTTTCGGTCAATTCTTTACTTTTTCTGCTTGATCATCTCTTTTGGCTGGCTCTTTTCGTGTGTTAAACCTCTGTTCAGCCCCCAGAGGATCAGATCTGACCTCTGCTTTTCTAAATTTTCATCTTTTCATGGTTGGCTTGATTGGCGTAGTTTCTAGCCTAATAGTCGCGCCAATGGGTGCAGGTTTCCAATTCATCACTCACGCCATCTCCTATCTGGCGCGGATTAAATCCAGACAGTCGCGTCATCTCCTGTAGGTGATAAGGTTTTCCCTTGTTCAGAATTTTCTTTTGGTCAGTACTTTGCTTCTGGGTTTGTTTTAGATTTTAGTTGAAGTGGTGAGTCTGGTCCTGGTTGGGAGAAATTCTTTGTTTTTTTCATTTTCAGGCGTTGGCGCTTGTTGTCAGTTAGCAACCCATGCCAATTTTCCATTGGCGCTAGTTGTCGGTGAGCAAGTCGCACTAGTTGGTGCTAGTTGTCAATGATAAAGTCATGCCAATTTTAGGGTGGGTGAAAATTGAGACTTTTTCCCTAAATCCTTCACCAGTGTGTCTTTCCCTTCTATTCTTTCAACTGTATGAGCATAGATTACATTGCTCATTCTTTGAAATGTCTTCTCTCCATGATTGCTTGATGTAAAAGGGAATGAATGCCTTGTTTTGATCTCATGCTTTGGAAGTCCTCTTTGTGTTTTGTCACCTTTTGATAATTTCGTTACAAAGTTTTTAAAACAATGATTTCATTCTTAGTGTTTGTTTACATCTCTTTTGCATTCATCTAGAAGATTTTCGTTCATTTAGTTTTCATCTCAAAGTTTGCTTTTGTTAAAATGCATTAGATCACATTGCATTGAAAAGTGTTTTTTTGAGATCCATCATTGAACTTAGATTACATTGTTTAATTATTGAAAGCTAAAATTTGCTTTGATTGCATTCTCTTTTATTAAAAGCATGCATTAAGTAGATTCTCATTTCATCGAAAAATGCATTGAGTGCATTCTTATCATTTGAAAATAAAAATGAAGTTATGCATAGATTACAATTGCATAGTTTTCAGAACAAAGGGTTTTTCATAGATTACATTGCATTATTTGCATCGTTGAATGTTTGAAATTACTTTTGGATAGCGAAAGTCATCTAGTTTGGAAAAAGTTTCATTTTCAATGTTGTTGTTTGTTGCATCATTGTTTGAAGCTCTCCCCTTAACTAGATAGCATTCATTGAATTGAAAAGTTTTCTTTTCTCATATAGCTGCATATAGGAGATTTTCATATGACATATGGTAGGGCCTTGAAACCGAGATATAATTGAATATCAACATTAAAATTTATTGAATTAACCTAAGGAAGCATATAACATTAACGAAATATTTAGAGGTCTAGGCTAGAGACGTGTTCCAGCATCTTTAAACCTAGTAGCTGTCGTTCGTCTCTTGGCTTTAGACAACACTAGTATGGACTTGTGCTCCCCGTACCGTCGCGTATATAAAGGGAGACCCCACTAGGTTTCTATCCTTAATCCGTAGGAAGCCGAGTCTGCCACCCTATACCCGTGATACACCGAACACAACATTTGGGGAGATTGCCTACACGTACGTTAAGTCCTTGGTTGATTTCTCCTTCATTTTGAAACCAAGGTGTATATTGCAGTTCACAGTTATTTGGTACACCCTTTGCCTAGAATTCTTGAGTAGTCATTTCGATCTTTTCTGACTCATTAAATTTGAAAAGACCATCAATCGCTTGTCCTTTCACACTTGTTTCCAATATGAAAGTGATAGAGTCACCTTTTGCTTGTTTGTCGACTCTTAAAAGATGAAATAGTAGAGTTTTGTTTCAATGTTTTAAAAATTAACTACCCACGAAATATTCCTGGTTAGAGTTAGTTTCCTTAGGGTGTTTTTTTGAAGATAGTTTCTGATGGAAACTTTTCTAGAATATACCAACCAAGGAATCCCCTCTGAAGGGAATCCTGGTCCTTTTCCTCCTTTTGGAAATGTTGGCGCTCCTTATATGGCAACGTTGTCCCTTCCTAGGTTAACTGTTGGGTTTCCTTTTTGGTTATTTTCAACCTCTGTGGTCCCAAATGTCCCGGCTAATGTTAAATCAGTTCCTCCGCCTGAACAACGTCACGTTGATTCCAAGGTGGACCTCTCCCCTTCTTCGCCTGTTTCTGCGTCCTCCTCTTCTACTTCACCTAGTGAAATTCTGGATTCGAGTAATCAGGTGGCTAAGAAGAAGAAGAAGAAGACAAAGAAGAAGAAGTTCGATAAGAGAGAGGTTAAAGCTGCAGCTATTGCTTCCGAAGCACCTCCTCTTGATAAACCTTCCAACCCTCCACATAAATTCAAATTCCCTTGCATGTTGTGCATGGGAGACCATCTTCTTCGAGATTGCCTTGAAATTCCCAAGGTGCTCGAAGTATGGTCCATCGGTCGCCCACCGTTTCCTTTGGCTTCCGAGAGTCAAGTTGGGGGCACGTCTTCAACTGGTGTTGGTAAGGCTCCTAAGAAGCAGGGTAAGATTACCAATCCCTATAATTTGTGTGAAGGGCACCATGCCATTCACCTTTTTCCTTATATGGAAGAAGCCAAGCGAGTGCTGGACAACTTGAATGTTTCTACACCATGCCTTCCTACTGGTTACAAATAGCTTTCTTTGAGTCTTCCACCTGCTGATGCGACGATTGGTCAAGAGTCATCCTTGGTCAATTCCACTCCCCCGAAAATTCAAATTCAGGAATCCGTTCCCAACCAACCATTGGTCGTGGGATCGGTTGAACTGGCCCCATATGCAGTGCACTAGGTCTTTTCCGTAGAGAGTGGATCTCACAACCCCCCATGTCCTTCTGGTTTCTTCAGATTCTTCGGACTTGGAGAAAGATTCTCCTGTCCCTATACCATAAGAAGCTGCTCCTCCACCTCCCGTGATGGAGGTCCTGGAGGACACTCTTCCCGACTCCATGATGGAAGTCATGGAAGATGCTCCTTCTTTTGTAACACCAGGGGAAGACCTTCTTGATTCAATGGTAGCCCCTTCGAGTAGTTTAGTCACTTCCTTTGATTGGAGTCGATTTGCAGGATACCGCCTTCCGTCTTATGTGACTTTCGAGATAACGATGCAGGCCTTTGGTATAGTTGTACCCAACACCATTATAGACCAAGGTGCATCTGTTAGTATTTTATCCTCGACTACTTGGCAAGCTTTTGGTTCACCGCCGCTTGCACCTGTTACACAGAATCTGTTGACGTTCAACAGAAGAACTAGTCAACCATTAGGGATCCTTCCAAGGTTACCTATTACTTTGGGAGGTAAAACTGTCCATATGGATGTGATGGTTGTTCCAGGCCCCTTGGATTTCAATATTCTCTTGGGGTGCGATTACACCTATGCCATGGGAGCACTTGTCTCCTCCCTTTTTCATGTGGTATGTTTTCCGCATGAAGGACAGATCGTGACCATTGATCAACTTTCATTCTTTGGTCCTGATATGGCAGCTGACCTGCCATCATCCCTTCCTGGTTTTTATCCACCCGTTGTATCTGCCCCACCACAGGTCAACTATGTGGCTACCTACCCCATGCCTATGCTCAGTGATAGTGTCGTCGTGCATCGTGTGTTGGGGGAATTAGGTCCAGAATTCCAAGATGTTTTCCTTCCATCGGACGGGAAAATCTTGGAAGCCATGACTTCTTGCTCATTATGATGAGGTCGGTCGGAGCACAGTTCATTTTCTTGTGTCAAGCTCCTTAAAAAATGAAACAAGGTTGCAGAGCATAGTTCGTTTCCTTGTGTCAAGCTCCTTAAAAAATGAAACAAGACCGTTGGAGCATAGTTCGTTTTCTTGTGTCAAGCTCCTTAAAAAATGAGACAAGCTAGCTGGAGCAGAGTTCCTTGTCTTGTGTCAAGCTCCTTAAAAAATGAAACAAGGTTGGGGAGCAAAGTTCCTTGTTTTGTGTCAAGCTCCTTAAAAAATGAAACAAGGTCATTGGAGCAGATTTCCTTGTGTTATGTCAAGCTCCTTAAAAAATGAAACAAGGTTTTCAAAGTAGAGTTCCTTGTCTTGTGCCAAGCTCCTTAAACCATGAAACAAAGTGTCCCGAGGATAGTTCTTTTAATGTGTCAACCTCATTAAAACAATGAAACACTTTCCTGTCCAATTCGAGTCTTTGATAAGATCTCGAAAAATCCCAGTCGAGTCGGTCTCTTGATCTCGTAACTTGAACCTTCACTCCATCTGCCTTTCATATGGACTGAAGCTTGGGGGGAATGTACCTCAAATTGAGTCACCATGCTAGGGGCATGCTTAATTTTTTCAAGCATAGTTTGTTTCCATTTCAAGCTAGTGTAAAAATGAAACTGGTTTCAAGCATAATATATCTTTGTTTCAAGCTTGTGTAAAAATGAAACCAACTTCAAGAAAAGTTTATTGATTTCAAGCTTGTGTAAAAATGAAACCATTCCCATTTTACCTCTTGTGATTGCCATTTTTATTAGCCTGTTTTTTCCAGATGAGCCTTGGTTTTCTCATTCCATCATCACTATATGCTTGGTCGATCATATGCCTTCACTTGGTTGTTTTACCCATTCCTGAGGAACCGCTGCGATGAGTGGTCTTGTTAGCCAGCCTCTTGACCTTATTTGTTTTGAGCAGTTCCACCATTACCAGAACCAGTTGCTACCCTTTATACCACTCGTTCCTCCAGGAGGAGTCAACTTTCAGCTCTTTTCTAACTCTCTAAACATGAAAAGATTGCCGAGTCCCTTGTCGTTTCGATCTTGTTAAAGTGGCCACGAAACAACATCTACCTAGTATACGTTTACCCCTTTTTCGGGTTGGGATAGATTACTTACAAAAAAGGAATACCCTAGCCTATCGCGACTAGGAGGCTTTCTCAGACATAGTTTTCTACCTTTTCAGATCCGAGGAACTATTTACGAAAAGGGACTATTGGAGTTTACTTTTCCGTTGTCTTTTCAAACTCTCTAAACATGAAAAGACACCAAGTTCTTCCTTTTTCGGACTCGTTAAACCCTGATGACATTCGATTCAATCGTAATGACGATATTCGAGCTCCTCCTTCCTAGGGCTTGTTAAATGTACAAGGTTGGATTCGTCCGAAGGACAAACTTATATGAAAAGCATATGGTATCCTCTTCAAGATTGTGTAAAAATAAAGAGGTACTCACCAGAAATGGTGGGGAAAAATGGAACCAAAATCGTCGTCGTGTCGGCAGTATGTCGCTCTTGAACATGGCACTTGTCTACATTCGTGTCGGGTTGGGGACATCTCACCTCATTGTCCGTTAGCCTCCGTGGGTTTGGGTAATCCCTTTTGACCTCTCATCTGCTCTTTGCCTTGTCATCATGACCTCTGATCTTTTGATGTCAAATACTGCCAAACTCACTGTCGTGCCGCCATATGTTCAAGAGAATTTGACCTTTGTAAAAGTCTCAACCTTCCTCTGATTCTCATCTGATCCTGATTCACAAAGAAATTATGTTCCTCTGTCTCGCGTCGATGATGTGGGAAAAATTATGGCGCACCTTTGATCAAGGTCACTTCCTGTCGACTTCAGCTCATTATCAAGGAAGTTGATCTATAGACTCCCTTTTGGTACCTTGGAGCCTGCATGCCTCAATGGCAGATTATTCGTGTTCGACGTGAGGTTTTCATTATTTGCCTTCGATCGAGTGATTTTATGGGTGTTCGACGCCAGCTCACTGATTCACATGCCATAGATTGTACCTATAGTATCTTGAGGGCCATTGTCATTATTGGTGGTACCTCTCGCATCTGTTAACAACTTTCATCATTGGCTGGTAATCAGGCGATGTTCTTGCATGTTTGACTTCAGCTCACTTATTCACATGCTTGAACTTGCACTTTGTTTGGGTCGAGATGAAGTGCAAGACCCTGGATTTTGTCTGTTAGAATCCAGGCTGCGATTTTTTGGATTATTATGATTGGTTACATGACTCATTCATTGGATGGTTGAGACTATACCTGAGTCTATTTATCGATCCTCGCTGGATGGCTGCATCCATACCTTGGATCTGGATTATTGTATACTCTGTTATGGATGGCTGCGCCCATACCACATATATCATGTATTTGAGATATTAGTTTTACTTCTCTATGCAGGTTTTTTGACAACAATGTTTTCAGTTGGACATGTTCTCGTAAATAATTTCACCCCTCTCTCTCTCTCGGGACTCATGCTTTAGGGGGCATCTATTACAAAGTAATTTGTCACCGTTCCTACAATCCCCATCTCGCCCATTGGAGGGTCATTTCTGTGACCAATAAGTAGTTCCATGCCTTGAAAATACCATCATTTCATCCCTTGCAATGAGGACAACATTCCTTTTGTTGATCATTTCCTGAGCAGACCCCTAAAAACACCTGTTTTTTCCTTGGCGCTGGTAGCCCTTTATGTACTCACGCCAATGAGGAAAATTAACACTAATCCCATGCCAATTGGCACTCTATCCTAGTTAAGCACATGCACTAATCTTCTTATGGAAATTTTTTTTTAAAAAGAGGTGGAGTTTCGATTACAACAACTTCGTGGATGAGTCATGAGGAGTGGTTTTGACTAAATAACCATGGTATTCCTCCTTTCGCTTCTCGTTTCCACCTTATGGGGAACCTACCAAGGGATAAGGCTTCCCTTGCACTATTGTATGGATCCCAACCTCCTCCTCTCCTCTATAAATATAGCCTTCATCCATTGATGAAGGGGTTGAATAGCTAAATAGCTGAAGGGATGAATGGCTGAATGGCTAAATAGCTGAAGGGATGAATGGTTGAGTCTCCAAGAGCCTTCATAGCCTAAAGAATGCTGCAATAGTCCTCATAGAGCCAAATCAGTAGCAAGGAGATTGACGATCGAAGAGAGAGGCTTGTCCCCATTCCCAAAGAGCTTTACCGAGACGTATTCCGCTGACGACCCGCTAAAGGAAGATTCAGTGTCAGAGTCGGGTTGTATTTTCCTTTGTATTAATTAATGATAAGCGACTATTGGTTATGGTTCAACTCGTATTGTTCATTATGATCATGAGTTGTGTCCTCTCTGACTGATACATAATTGCATATATCGGGTTTTACGCTTGTGTTTGTCGTGTTTCTTGTGTGTGCAGGTGTTCAATCGCGGCAAGCGAGAGGATTGTGATCTACTGGAGCAAGGAAATGGGAGTGCCATCTTCTCTATGAACAATAGAATTGGACTTGAGGTAGGTCTTCTTCGCAATTTGGTCTATTGCAATTAGGAACTTTCACCTTAGCATGATGCGATTGTTGTTAGACCCAATCTGGGCTAGTAGGGATCGCCTCTATCCACAAAGGGGATTTACCTCTACAACAGTATGCATGAGAGTAGCTTCTTTAATGAGTGGGACCAAGGGTGAGGAAGCTCACCAAGCATATAAGGAAGAGGATGGAAGCCATAGAAGGCATTCAAAATATTGATATTGTATTGGTATTTTATGAATTTTTGCATGCTTCAGCTGTTTAGCTAAGTCTGTTGTGTTGTTTACCACAAGGGTGTTTCGAAGAGGAATTCCCACCCTCATCCTTGGGGTACTTCGAGTGCCTACTCAAGAGAGGTTCATTGAGCATCATTTACACTATCAGGCATAAGGCCAATCTTCAACCATTATTCACAGTGCAGTCTTCTTTAGGATTGTGTTGATTTGTAGGGCAACATCAGTGGAGGGTTGATAGACACAATTTTTGATCTTGTTTTCCAGTGGCGGGAGGCTAGTAATGAATTTATTAGAGCCTTATTCCACCATCCAGCATCATGACAAGCAACGACATTCACTCACAGTGTAGTCTCCTCCAGAAATTGAGTTATTTTTCAGTGCAGTTGCGGTAGGAGGAAAGTACCCAAGTTCTTGACCCTGTTTTATAGTGAGGGGATCAACCATTCATCCAAAAAAAATTTGAGGAGGGATATCAGCCATTTTCATATTAGATCAGCCACCTCCCACCAATGTTTCAGTTGTAGAGCGTTATTCATCCCTAGGGCCACATTTTGAGTATTTCCGGAAACCCTTCCTGGGTTGTCCTGGAATAGTGGTAGAAAGCATAGATCTTTGATCCAACATTTTCTAAGCACCATATCAGCAGATCCATGTGTTTGCATTTATAGTAGCAGTAAAACCCAACAAAAATTGTGTTGCCTTAGCCTCTGGAATTGTTATATAGAAGTTTTTCTTCATGTTTTATGTATTGGGTCTCTAGAGGCTTCTTTTTCCTAACTTGAGTATCATTTTCCTCAAGATATTGTATAAATTTCACTATATTATTGTTTAATAGAATGGCTATAAGAACTTTCTCTCATATTTATGCGTTGATTTATAACCGCATTTTCTATTATGTTCTATATTCGTGTCTTTCCATTTTGAATATTGCCATAACCTTCCGGAGGGACATTGATACCTTCATGTTTGAATTTTTTGCTGTTTTTAGGACTCATTACTCCATGACAAAATGAAAAAAAATATGAATTTGTTCCCATCTACCGTTAAGGATGTTTCCTTGTGCATTTCATGGGTCTTCTCTTGGGGGTAGCTGAATGGCCTGGTCCTGGGCCTAGTGAGTCCTTCATAGTAAGTATATTATCATGGCCCTAAAGAAACCAAGGAAGAAATATTTAGGATGACAACAGGGCCTGATGAATCTTTAGAAGACTATGAGGAAAGGTTTCAACTTAACTACAATAGAGCCAACTACACCCTTGATGTTGGATCACTCAAGTTAGCTCTTTTCCGAGGGATCACATAGGAAGTGTTGGAATCCCTCAGCATGCTATCGAGAGGGGGTATCTATCAGTTGTCTTATGATGACATCAAAAATTTGTTCAGAAAAAATTCTAGGGTAGCTAGAGAGATGGTTATAAGTAACCAAGGCTTGGCCAATAACTTTTCCTCCACCTCATCCATCAAAAGTGAGATAGGGAGCATGTTGGAGGATTTCAAGAGTGAAATGTTGCATACCTTTGCATTCCAAATGGAGAGCATGTAGATCAAGATGAAACAAGAGGAGGAAAAGAGGGTCATTGCTATATTTTTCCCTATATGCACTTGGATACACACGTGAATTCACAATAATGAATTTCATAGAGTATACTAATCATAGAGTGAAACCATTCAACAAAATTCCATTCCTTACCAAACCAAATATGTGAAGTACCAAGGGGTGGAATGTTGGCCGATAAAATCTCTTTCACACAAAGAGGCATCAATGACCTCAGCCATACTAAAAAGGAATGAAATTTGCACCTTATCTATTAAAATTCAAATCAAAATGCACTTTAGGAGTCTTGGTATTATTACACTCACACCATGGCCCATGCCTCTTTCTTAGCCTTATGCTCCCGCATATCCTCCTCAACTTACCAACCATCCTTTTCCTTCATATCCTTCCCCACCTCCCCGAATGAGCAACCCATAACAAGGTTGGAGGCCTCTACTTAACCAACCTCCCGATTTACGACCTCAACCTAAACCTAAATCTATAACTCACTCATCTTCATCCACCTAAGAAACATTAGATGCCTGCTCAACATAGTCTCAACCTGAATAAAAAAACATGCCTAGTAGGTCTACAATGGAGATACATCTTAGCATGCCTATGTTGTGGAGATCAAAGAGAATAATATTAGGTATGCGAGAGTGCTCCAAAATAACCATCAACTATATCCACCTAAATAGCTTGAAGATGAAAAGGAAGAGAATACGCCTCAAGTAAATCCACCTCCTTTTCCTAAGAGATTGATCCACCCTATCGAGCACATCCCAAAGGAGATGGAACTTCTCAGAGAATTGAAGAATTTTTGTGCTAATATACCTCTTCTCCAAGATATTAAGGATGTTCCCATCTATAATAATATTATCAAGGACAAATATTTCAAAATTACTGGGATAAATAATAAAGTCACCCCCACCATCAATGTTGTTGGTCAATTATCTGATTTGATACTAAGGAGAGTGATTTTCTATAAATGCATAGGCCCTGTAAGTCCATTAGTGTATGTGCACATTGATGGTATCATTATCACTCATACACTAATTGATATTGGCATTTCCATCAATGTAATAACTAAATAAACCATGTTGAATATCAACCTCCAAGGAGCCTTGAGTAATACCACTATCGTTCTGCAACTTGTAGATAGATCTACAATAGCTTCTGAGGGAGTTATTTAGGATGTGATGGTACCAATTGAATATTGGGAGTATCCTACTAAATTCTTGGTGCTTCAACCCAAAACAAAGTTTAATGGTTATCCTCTTATCTTAGGAAGAACTTGGTTTGCCATTTTTGATGCATATATCAGTTGTAGGGCTCGGAAAATGACTATCATGAATGGGTCCTTATGAAAAAAAATGATATTATATCCTCCTTCTCAGTGTTCTATTGAACATGATCTACCTTTGTGGCTAGAGTATGAGGAGGAAGATGAAGTCTATCATGTCACAAAATACCCAATCCATACCTTAGATGTTACTATAGGAGGGGGGAAACATGATGAATATTACCTCATTAATCATATCATTTAGAACCATCCCCCCACTACCATTCCACTAGATGAACTTGTGAGAGAATCTGGAAGCAGTCCTTGGACTAAGCTATTCTCAATTGACTCAAGCCCTAAACATGTCAAGATTGTAGAGTTTGGCCCATCCAGAAACTTAAATATAAATTCTTGTCCCTTGGCCAAACGAGAAGAAAAATTGTTCAAGATGTTGAGAGAGCACTTAGATGATTTTTCTTGGGACCATAAAGAAATGAAAGGGGTATATCCCTCCCCGTTTATACTCACCATATTTACATGAAATAATGATGCAATATTTTGTGCCAAATCCCCAAAGGTGAATGAACCCAAACCTTAAGGACATAGAAGGAAGACCAAAGTTGTTTGATGCATGGTTCGTATACCCCATCTGAGATAGTGAATGGGTGTAACCTCTAGTATTACCTAAATAAGAATGTGAAGTGGAGTATCCGTGTTTATTACATAGAATGGAAATTCGACAAAGAAAGACCATTGCCATCTATTGACCAAGTTTCGTATGGTTTCCTATAAAGAAATAAATTATTCTTACTTTTGATGATTGTTACACCAAGACAGGGAGATCAGCCCCCGAAGACAAAGACAAGGCTACATTTACATTTCCTCGGGCTACCTTTTCTTATAGAGTTCTCCCACTTTGCCTATGCAATGGCCTTGCCACTTTTCAAGAGAAGTTCTAAAGTTTGTTCCATGACTCTGTGGAAAGCTACATGGATGATTTCACTCCCTATGGATGTGATTTCTAGGAGGCCCTCTCTATCTGGGTAAAGTCCTAAGGAAAATGTATAAAATGTATTGAAATTCACCTCTCATTGATCCCTAATAAATTCTAATTCTTAATGAAAGAAAAAACTTGGCCACTACATATCTCAGGAAGGAATAAAAGTGGACCTAAACAAGATTGCTATCATAAAAAGGGTCCCTACCCCTCAGAATTAGAGGGATGTTAGGATTTTATTTTCCTTAGCTGGTTACTATAGAAGGTTTATCAAAGATTTTAGTAAAGTGGCTTCACCTTTGTTCCGATTTTTGGCAAACCACTTAGAATTCTATTTCTTAATTAGTTGTCAAGAGGCCCTTGAAATACTAAAATAGACATTGACCACTACACCCATACATATGTGTCCCAATCGGGCTCTTCCTTTCCATATCCATACTGATGCATTAGAAAACGTTGCGGGGGAAAAGTAGATGATAAGTTACCCTATACCATTTACTTCATTAGTAAAAATTTTGTCTAAGGTTGAATTGAACTACATTGTCACTAAGAAAGAAATTTTTGTGGTTGTACACTCCTTGAACAAATTCAAGAATTATATCACCAGGTATCATAATTTTGCACATATTTATCATGCAACTATTAATATTTTACGGAAAAACCTTATGTGAATGTAAGAATTATTAGGTGGTTGTTATTATTACAACAACTTGATTTTACTAAAATCAATAAGCTAGGAAAAGAAAATGTAGTTGTGATTTTTTTGTCTAGACTCACCTTTCCTGCAGATGATGAAGGGATGGTTGATGATCAACTTCCAGATGAGAACCTATTTTATATCTCATTTCTCTCTCCCTAGTTTTATAACATATCCAATTACCTTTTTGTTGAGATATTTTCTCCAAACTTTCATCCCTGGAGAAGAGTGTAATTGTGAGAAAGAGCACCCCTTTCACTTGGATTGGTGAAAATATTTTCAAGCTAGGACGAGATCATATTTTAAGGATAAAGGGAAGAGGAATACTTTGACATCCTCTAAACATTCAATGATGGGCCTTGTGGGGGAAATTTTTCTGCTAAGAGGATAGACTTCAAATTTATACAAGATGGATATTACTGGCCCACTCTCCATCAATATTTCAGGACGTATACTAGCAGATGTGATTAGTTTCAAAGGATGGGGAAACCCACACCGAGGGATGAGATTCCCTTACATCCTAAAGTGGCCTTAGAGACATTTGAAAAATGGGGCATGACTTTCATTGGGCCAATTGATCGACCATGAAGGTAGAGAAAATACATTATTATATGCACTATCTATTCGGAAAAGTGGGCTAAGATAAAGGTTTTCAAAGTAGCAACAAAGGAAAAAGTTCCTCAGTTATTAAGGGAAATTTTTTTCCACAAATTAGGGTATCCAAGGGATATATTCACTAATCAAGGATCTCAATTCACATCACATTTTATTGAGAATTGCACGAGGAAGCATAATTTCAATCACAAAACACCCACTTCCTATCACCCTAAAGAAAATGGGTAAGTAGAGTTTACCAATAGAGCATTGGAGAGCATCCTCACCAAGGTTGTCAACAGCAATAGGAAATATTTGGCAGACAGATTAGTGGAGTCCACCTAGCCCTCTAAAACCACATCGAAGTCAACTACTAGGTTCACTCCATATGATTAGTTTTTTCAAAAGAAATCACTTCTATCTATTGAGTTTTAGTGTAATAATTTGAGAATGGTAGCCAAATTGGACATAGATATCACAAGTGCAAGACAAGAAAGGCTTCTCCAACTAAATTTCTTGGAAAGTTTAGAATGCAAACCCTCCTTACAAAGTAATTTGTCACCGTTCCTACAATCCCCATCTCGCCCATTGGAGGGTCATTTCTGTGACCAATAAGTAGTTCCATGCCTTGAAAATACCATCATTTCATCCCTTGCAATGAGGACAACATTCCTTTTGTTGATCATTTCCTGAGCAGACCCCTAAAAACACCTGTTTTTTCCTTGGCGCTGGTAGCCCTTTATGTACTCACGCCAATGAGGAAAATTAACACTAATCCCATGCCAATTGGCACTCTATCCTAGTTAAGCACATGCACTAATCTTCTTATGGAAATTTTTTTTTAAAAAGAGGTGGAGTTTCGATTACAACAACTTCGTGGATGAGTCATGAGGAGTGGTTTTGACTAAATAACCATGGTATTCCTCCTTTCGCTTCTCGTTTCCACCTTATGGGGAACCTACCAAGGGATAAGGCTTCCCTTGCACTATTGTATGGATCCCAACCTCCTCCTCTCCTCTATAAATATAGCCTTCATCCATTGATGAAGGGGTTGAATAGCTAAATAGCTGAAGGGATGAATGGCTGAATGGCTAAATAGCTGAAGGGATGAATGGTTGAGTCTCCAAGAGCCTTCATAGCCTAAAGAATGCTGAAATAGTCCTCATAGAGCCAAATCAGTAGCAAGGAGATTGACGATCGAAGAGAGAGGCTTGTCCCCATTCCCAAAGAGCTTTACCGAGACGTATTCCGCTGACGACCCGCTAAAGGAAGATTCAGTGTCAGAGTCGGGTTGTATTTTCCTTTGTATTAATTAATGATAAGCGACTATTGGTTATGGTTCAACTCGTATTGTTCATTATGATCATGAGTTGTGTCCTCTCTGACTGATACATAATTGCATATATCGGGTTTTACGCTTGTGTTTGTCGTGTTTCTTGTGTGTGCAGGTGTTCAATCGCGGCAAGCGAGAGGATTGTGATCTACTGGAGCAAGGAAATGGGAGTGCCATCTTCTCTATGAACAATAGAATTGGACTTGAGGTAGGTCTTCTTCGCAATTTGGTCTATTGCAATTAGGAACTTTCACCTTAGCATGATGCGATTGTTGTTAGACCCAATCTGGGCTAGTAGGGATCGCCTCTATCCACAAAGGGGATTTACCTCTACAACAGTATGCATGAGAGTGCTTCTTTAATGAGTGGGACCAAGGGTGAGGAAGCTCACCAAGCATATAAGGAAGAGGATGGAAGCCATAGAAGGCATCAAAATATTGATATTGTTAAATGTTTTGATTTTGTGTACTTCATTTATTTAGCTAAATCATTGTATTGTTTACCACACGGAGTATTTTGAAAATTCCCTCATCCTTGGGGTACTTCGAGTGCCTACTCAAGAGAGGTTCATTGAGCATCATTTACACTATCAGGCATAAGGCCAATCTTCAACCATTATTCACAGTGCAGTCTTCTTTAGGATTGTGTTGATTTGTAGGGCAACATCAGTGGAGGGTTGATAGACACAATTTTTGATCTTGTTTTCCAGTGGCGGGAGGCTAGTAATGAATTTATTAGAGCCTTATTCCACCATCCAGCATCATGACAAGCAACGACATTCACTCACAGTGTAGTCTCCTCCAGAAATTGAGTTATTTTTCAGTGCAGTTGCGGTAGGAGGAAAGTACCCAAGTTCTTGACCCTGTTTTATAGTGAGGGGATCAACCATTCATCCAAAAAAAATTTGAGGAGGGATATCAGCCATTTTCATATTAGATCAGCCACCTCCCACCAATGTTTCAGTTGTAGAGCGTTATTCATCCCTAGGGCCACATTTTGAGTATTTCCGGAAACCCTTCCTGGGTTGTCCTAGAATAGTGGTAGAAAGCATAGATCTTTGATCCAACATTTTCTAAGCACCATATCAGCAGATCCATGTGTTTGCATTTATAGTAGCAGTAAAACCCAACAAAAATTGTGTTGCCTTAGCCTCTGGAATTGTTATATAGAAGTTTTTCTTCATGTTTTATGTATTGGGTCTCTAGAGGCTTCTTTTTCCTAACTTGAGTATCATTTTCCTCAAGATATTGTATACAATTTCTACTATATTGTTTAATAGAATGGCTATATGACTTTCTCTCATATTTATGCGTTGATTTATAACTGCATTTTCTAGTTTATGTTCTATATTCGTGTCTTTTCCATTTTGGAATATTACATAACCTCTGAGGACATTGATACCTTCATGTTTGAATTTTTTGTTGTTTTTAGGACCTAATACTATGCCACAAATGAAAAAAATATGAATTTGTTCCCATCTACCGTTAAGGATGTTTCCTTGTGCTATTTCATGGGTCTTCTTGGGGGTAGCGTAACTACCTGGTCCCAAATGAAGGAGTCCTTCAATAGTAAGTATAGATATTATTGTTGGTCTAAATAAACCAAGGAAGAAATATTTAAGATGAACCTGGGGCCTAATGAATCTTTAGAAGAATATGAGGAAAGGTTTCAGCTTAACTACATGATCACTAACTACAAACTTGATTTTGGATCACTCAAGTTATTTATTCTTTGAGGGATCAGGGAGGAAGTGTTGGAGACCCTCAATACACTATCTAGAGGGGATATATATTATTTTTCCTATGATAATATCAAAAATGTGATAAAAAACCACTCTAAGGAAGCTAGGTATAAGTAACCACTCTAAGGAAACCAGATATAAGTAACCAAGGCTTGGCCAGTGCCCCTTACCCCACCTCATCCATCAAAAGTGAGAGAGGGAACATGTTCGAGGATTTCAAGAGTGAAATGTTGCATACCTTTGCATTGAAAATGGATACCATGCAAATCAAGAGGAAACAAGAGGAGGCAGAGAGAGCCATATCTATCTTTTTCCATATATGCACTTGGATACACACTGTGAATTCATTACCAATGAATTTCATAGGAGTATACTTAATCTGTGAGTGAAACCATTCAACAAAAAAATTCCATTCCTTACCAGGCCTAAAATATGTATACCAAGGGGTGGAATGTTGGCCAGATAAAATCTCCTTCGTCAATAAAAGGAGGCATCAATGACCTCAGCCATACCAAAAAGGAATGAAATTTGCACCTTATCCTTATTAAAATTCAAATCAAAATGCACCTTTGTAGCCTTGGTATTATTACACTCATACTTCATGGCCCATGCCTCTTTCTTAGCCTTATGCTCCTGCATATCCTCCTCAACTTACCAACCATCCTTTTCCTTCATATCCTTCCCCACCTCCTGAATGGAGCAACCCATAACAAGGTTGGAGGCCTCGGCTTAACCAACCTCCTGATTTACGATCTCAACCTAAACCTCAACTATAACTCACTCATCTTCATCCACCTAAGAAACATTAGATGCCTGCTCAACATAGTCTCAACCTGAATAAAAAAACATGCCTAGTAGGTCTACAATGGAGATACATCTTAGCATGCCTATGTTGTGGAGATCAAAGAGAATAATATTAGGTATGCGAGAGTGCTCCAAAATAACCATCAACTATATCCACCTAAATAGCTTGAAGATGAAAAGGAAGAGAATACGCCTCAAGTAAATCCACCTCCTTTTCCTAAGAGATTGATCCACCCTATCGAGCACATCCCAAAGGAGATGGAACTTCTCAGAGAATTGAAGAATTTTTGTGCTAATATACCTCTTCTCCAAGATATTAAGGATGTTCCCATCTATAATAATATTATCAAGGACAAATATTTCAAAATTACTGGGATAAATAATAAAGTCACCCCCACCATCAATGTTGTTGGTCAATTATCTGATTTGATACTAAGGAGAGTGATTTTCTATAAATGCATAGGCCCTGTAAGTCCATTAGTGTATGTGCACATTGATGGTATCATTATCACTCATACACTAATTGATATTGGCATTTCCATCAATGTAATAACTAAATAAACCATGTTGAATATCAACCTCCAAGGAGCCTTGAGTAATACCACTATCGTTCTGCAACTTGTAGATAGATCTACAATAGCTTCTGAGGGAGTTATTTAGGATGTGATGGTACCAATTGAATATTGGGAGTATCCTACTAAATTCTTGGTGCTTCAACCCAAAACAAAGTTTAATGGTTATCCTCTTATCTTAGGAAGAACTTGGTTTGCCATTTTTGATGCATATATCAGTTGTAGGGCTCGGAAAATGACTATCATGAATGGGTCCTTATGAAAAAAAATGATATTATATCCTCCTTCTCAGTGTTCTATTGAACATGATCTACCTTTGTGGCTAGAGTATGAGGAGGAAGATGAAGTCTATCATGTCACAAAATACCCAATCCATACCTTAGCTGTTACTATAGGAGGGGGGAAACATGATGAATATTACCTCATTAATCATATCATTTAGAACCATCCCCCCACTACCATTCCACTAGATGAACTTGTGAGAGAATCTGGAAGAAGTCATTGGATTGAGCTATGCTCAGTTGACTCAAGCCCTAAAAATTTCAAAAATATATATTTTTTCCCATCTAGAACCTTACATATCAATCTCTCTCTCTCACCTAAACAAGAAGAACAATTGTGAAAGTTGTTAAGAAAACACTTTGATGCTTTTTCTTGAGACTATAAAGAAATGAAAGGGGTATATCCCTCTGTTTATACTCACCATATTTACATGAAATAATGATGCAATATTTTGTGCCAACCTCAAAGGTGAATGAACCCAAACCTTAAGGACATAGAGAAGGAAGAATTACAAAAGTTGTTTGATGCATGGTTCGTATACCCCATCTGAGATAGTGAATGGGTGTAACCTCTAGTATTACCCCAAATAAGAATGTGAAGTGGAGTATCTGTGTTTATTACATAGAATTGAAATGCGACAAAGAAAGACCATTTCCCTTTACCCTCCATTGACCAAGTTTCAGATGGTTTTGCAGTAAATAAATTATTCTATTTCTTGGATGGATTTCTTGGTTACACTCACATATAGATCAGCCCTGAAGACAAAGACAAGGCTACATTTACATTTCCTTGGGCTACCTTTTCTTATAGAGTTCTCCCACTTTGCCTATGCAATGGCCTTGCCACTTTTCAAGGAGAAGTTCTAAAGTTTGTTCATGACTCTATGGTGATATACATGGATGATTTCACTCTCTGTGGATTTGATTTCTAGGAGGCCCTCTCTAATATTGGTAAAGTCCCAAGGAAATGTATTGAAATTCACCTCTCATTGATCCCTAATAAATTCTAATTCTTAATGAAAGAAGGGGCAGTCCTTGGCCACTACATATCTCAGGAAGGAATAAAAGTGGACCTAAACAAGATTGCTATCATAAAAAGGGTCCCTACCCCTCAGAATTAGAGGGATGTTAGGATTTTATTTTCCTTAGCTGGTTACTATAGAAGGTTTATCAAAGATTTTAGTAAAGTGGCTTCACCTTTGTTCCGATTTTTGGCAAACCACTTAGAATTCTATTTCTTAATTAGTTGTCAAGAGGCCCTTGAAATACTAAAATAGACATTGACCACTACACCCATACATATGTGTCCCAATCGGGCTCTTCCTTTCCATATCCATACTGATGCATTAGAAAACGTTGCGGGGGAAAAGTAGATGATAAGTTACCCTATACCATTTACTTCATTAGTAAAAATTTTGTCTAAGGTTGAATTGAACTACATTGTCACTAAGAAAGAAATTTTTGTGGTTGTACACTCCTTGAACAAATTCAAGAATTATATCACCAGGTATCATAATTTTGCACATATTTATCATGCAACTATTAATATTTTACGGAAAAACCTTATGTGAATGTAAGAATTATTAGGTGGTTGTTATTATTACAACAACTTGATTTTACTAAAATCAATAAGCTAGGAAAAGAAAATGTAGTTGTGATTTTTTTGTCTAGACTCACCTTTCCTGCAGATGATGAAGGGATGGTTGATGATCAACTTCCAGATGAGAACCTATTTTATATCTCATTTCTCTCTCCCTAGTTTTATAACATATCCAATTACCTTTTTGTTGAGATATTTTCTCCAAACTTTCATCCCTGGAGAAGAGTGTAATTGTGAGAAAGAGCACCCCTTTCACTTGGATTGGTGAAAATATTTTCAAGCTAGGACGAGATCATATTTTAAGGATAAAGGGAAGAGGAATACTTTGACATCCTCTAAACATTCAATGATGGGCCTTGTGGGGGAAATTTTTCTGCTAAGAGGATAGACTTCAAATTTATACAAGATGGATATTACTGGCCCACTCTCCATCAATATTTCAGGACGTATACTAGCAGATGTGATTAGTTTCAAAGGATGGGGAAACCCACACCGAGGGATGAGATTCCCTTACATCCTAAAGTGGCCTTAGAGACATTTGAAAAATGGGGCATGACTTTCATTGGGCCAATTGATCGACCATGAAGGTAGAGAAAATACATTATTATATGCACTATCTATTCGGAAAAGTGGGCTAAGATAAAGGTTTTCAAAGTAGCAACAAAGGAAAAAGTTCCTCAGTTATTAAGGGAAATTTTTTTCCACAAATTAGGGTATCCAAGGGATATATTCACTAATCAAGGATCTCAATTCACATCACATTTTATTGAGAATTGCACGAGGAAGCATAATTTCAATCACAAAACACCCACTTCCTATCACCCTAAAGAAAATGGGTAAGTAGAGTTTACCAATAGAGCATTGGAGAGCATCCTCACCAAGGTTGTCAACAGCAATAGGAAATATTTGGCAGACAGATTAGTGGAGTCCACCTAGCCCTCTAAAACCACATCGAAGTCAACTACTAGGTTCACTCCATATGATTAGTTTTGTCAAAAGAAATCACTTCTATCTATTGAGTTTTAGTGTAATAATTTGAGAATGGTAGCCAAATTGGACATAGATATCACAAGTGCAAGACAAGAAAGGCTTCTCCAACTAAATTTCTTGGAAAGTTTAGAATGCAAACCCTCCTATACTTTGAAGTTGTACAATTATAGAGGAAATTCTAGCATTATAAGTATATCATGGAAAATATTTTTCAAGGAGGGGATTAGGCCTTGATCTATGACTCTAGGTTCAATGATTTTAAAGGAAAATTAATGATAAGGTGATGATGCCCACACCTGATAGAGAAATTTCATGAAAATGGACTGGTCGATATCAAAAGCATTGATGAGGAAGGGATCCCTATGCTTGTCAATCGTTATACATTGAATTTATAAAGGAGACCTGTGTCTAAGGAATAATTCATCAATACAATCAGCATAGAAGTCAATGTGCCTGGTAGTTCCATGTCTTTGAGTTCATAACCATCCTAGGAAAATAAAAAATGATAAATAATAAATAGGCCTATAAGAAAACGTTTATGAGGCATCTAAGGCAAACTCCAGGGTTGAAAACCTCTCTGAGGTAGTCATGGAGAAAAAAAAGAAGAAGCAAAATAATGAAGATCCCTAGGTGAAAACCTCCTTTGAGGTGCCTAGGGAAGGAAGGTGGGTTGAAAAAATTCTTGGTGGTAGTCTACTTGAATCTCCAAAAAAAAAGAGAAACAACACAAGATGTTACCATGATTGTCGACCTGTTTTTTTTTTTTTGTAGGATTATGCACAATGGAATATTATGTCTACAGGTCAAATAAATTTTCAAATTTTCCTTCACTCCCCATATATTCACTCCCTCTCCATAATATTCAATCATATATTCTTCTCTCCCCACCACCCCATTAGATCAAAACTTAAGTTTCACCTCCTATCTGTGTTGTTATAGGAGGATCATGTAATGCTACGGGAAGGTCCTCCAGTGCTACATGAGGGTTCAGAAAATCCATATGACAGGGATATAAGGGAAACGATAGCCCAATAGGAGACTTATGACGTATATAATGATGAACAAGGATCCCTAATCCTTTTCATCCATCCATTCATCACTCATCCACCTCATTTCACAAACAAATTCACTCAAACCCTCCACTCAGTTGTTATAGGTAATTTTGTGACATTCAATCAAAGTGAGCCTCCTAATGGTATAAATCAACATCCTATTCCCCTTAACATCATCTAGACCAAGGCCCTAATGATGTACCTTTCATTCATCATAATTTCAACCCTAAAATTCCCAGTATGAGCCATATTTAGGACTAATGCTTCCTGCAATCCTATTGGGGTGCGACCAACTACAGGTTGCTCCACTTTGGCCAACTTTGGTCACCAACAAGTTTCTCTTATTTGCACTGGCATTGGTTCTAGAATTCTGGGATAATGATCAGGATTCCAGAAGCTTCACCTTCTAGGAGTTTGCGGAAGTTTTTTCAAATAATTACCTTGGATTGACATTCATATCCTATCCTACCCTTCTTTGGAATTTTCACCAATTATTTTTTGATCCTATCCCTCCATCAATGATGGATCTAAAACATTATATTGGTAATTGGATATGAACTCCAAACTTACCCATCTCTCCTATAAATTTACACTCTCATATGTTAGAGGTAATGGTTGGATTTGGAAAGTGATTATCCCCTTATGCTATTGTAGTAAGTAGTTACTATCCATGCATAGGGTGACTAGAGGTGCATGTTGTGACAAGGAAAGGACATGTCGACAATTTAAGGGATCTCTTCTAAAATATCGGCTATTACCTATGGTTGTAATCTCCTTTTATTTATATAATGAAATTAATTTATGTTTTCTCTATATGTGATTTCGTTATTTCACTTATTTCAATACGAAGTTCATGTATTGAATATAATATTTAGATGATACTACACACATGTCGTTGTTTCCTAGCTTGTTTTATGTGACTATACATGATGTAATTTTGTTGGTTGGAGCTAGAACTGGACCTTCTAGGCTAAATAAGAAAAAAAGTGTGTGACAGATATCAGGTAGTCCTCTCTCCATAATCTATCTATTCTAAGGAAAAGAATTGATTTATTTGTCTCTCTATTATTATAGGTCGGCCACTAGACCTAGGAGAGATACCTTTGTCCACAATCATAAATCTTGTATAAAAATTTGGCTACTCCACTGGGGAATGAAGTATTTCCTTGGTGGTTTTCCTTGTCCTTCATACTTTTCATCTCCTTCAAAGACCTTTGTTGCATCATCCAACCAAGAAAATACATAGGAATCGGCTTCATCAACACTTTTTTGAAAATATTTTCCCAAAAATCTCTTCCCTAATCCCAATACTCCATGAGTGCCTCAAAGAGAGTATTTCACCTCACCCTGGCCAACTCTATCCCAGCGTCACCAAGAAGTAGTGTTGAATCTGCACCAACATTGGTCCCTAATTTTTCATAAGTTTTACCTTGCGCTTTTAGCCTCTCTCTCATGATCCTACTGCTAGTTGATATTCCTTGAGTCTTAAAAATTTTGTGGTCCCTCTGAAACCTCCATCTAGTTTTCATCTCTGTTTTTCTTCCTTTGATAATAATTGGTTTCAAGTTTTCTTTGTTCTTATCGTTTGGTCACTTGCAAACTTGTTTTTGTTTCATTGTTGATCGCTTGGAATAATTTTTGTTTTAGTCCTTGTTCTGAAAAGTGTAATTCAATTAGTAATTGAACATTTCAACTTAGTTTTATTAATTTCAAAAATTAAGTGTGGTAAAAATAAAAAAATTTCATTTGGCATTTACGGTTTTTCCTATACATTAGTTTAGAAAGAGTTGCATCAAAAGGGAAATTATATCTTGCATCCTTTTTGTTGCAACTTGATTGTTTATTCCATTCTTTAGCTCTATTTTCATTGACTAAAAAAATATTTCTATTCTCTCATGCTAGATTTTCATTTTAAGGTATTCAGGTGACATTCTTGGTGAGGCAATTTTTTTTAACTTAATAAAAGATAAACAGGAAAATTTGTTGAATCAATCTAAGGATAATTTTTAACATTAATGCAAACATTTAGAGGTCTAGGTTAGAGACGTGTTCTGGAATCGTTAAACGTAGTAGTTTTTGTTGTTTTCCAACATTGGATTACAGGGATGAAATGTCATTCCATGTACATAAGTGTATAGGATTGTTCTCCACATACCTTCGGGTATATTCGATGGTTCTCCACACATGAAATGTATATGGGAATACTCTCATCGAACGATTACGCATTAGAAAATACTAGTATGTACTACACTCCCATGTACCGTCGAGTATATTTTGGGAGTCCCCGCTAGGTTTTTATACATCCATAGATAACCAAGTTGGATGCCTTGTATACCGTGATACACTGAACACAACATTTTGGGATATTGGTTGTCATACGTTAAGTCCTTGGTTTTCCAAGGTGTATATTTCAATTCACTGTTGCTTGGTAATCCTTTATTCTTAGATTACCCTTTGATTTATTTTTATTTTTTTTATCACTGGAAAATAGGAAAAGAAAATATGGCATTATTATATTTTAGGCAGAAGGATTTACAAGGCTGAGGAATGCATTAGAGGACCTAGAAATTTTAAAAAATCTCTAAGGTAAAGAGGAAAATATCAAATTGTGCACCTAAAAAACTTGCAAAAAGCGCCTTGTGCACATTTTACTTCGATAGGCATGTTGGTATGCACGGATTTCCCTCAAAAATCCCCGTGGTCATGGGAGTGGCGGAAGTCACTTTCTAGGACCACTTGACACACTTCAGGAAATGATCCTACACTTGAGGCTGCCCAAGGACAGTTGCCTAATCCACCCTGGGACCTCAAGTGAGCACACAAAGGAATCAAGTGGCACACAAAGGAATCAACCCTCTCTCTTCGGTCACCATCCATCAATGTACCAAGAGAGGGAAGGATAATTTCAATTTGCCTATAAATGGCCACCAAGAGATGAGCAAAACGAGAGCACATTTTTATGCTAGCCAAATTACTAAGAAGCAATCCAACAATGTGCAATCCAGAGTAGCAAGAAAGTGAGGATTTGGTTGTTGGCCACCCAACAACTTCAATCCTTTGGAGTAGAGAGAGATACCTTATGACATCGGCTAAAGGTTAAAAACTTCCTTGCACTGGGTCTTAGAACTCCATAGTTCTAAGGGTCCTTTTGTAAGAGTGTAACATAGTATCTTTCTTCCTAAAAATGGGCAATAAGAGGGGACTTTGATTCCACAGTTTGCATTATTGTTATGTTTGACTCTTTGTGAGCTTTTGTTTTTGTTTTAGTTTAGTAGAGTTTTCTCTCCTTATATGAATACTACATTCCATAATTTATTGTGTTTTATATCTATTAGCATGTGTTCACTAACCTGCTAACCATATTTTCTGCCTTTGACCATAGCATGGAGCCAGCGACCACTCATCCTAAAAGCCGGTGGATTGGTACACTTGTACACCAAAACCACCACTACAGTGTTAATAAAATTTATCATCCAACATGGAAGAACAAAATCCCTCTCCCTATCATTTTCATAGAATGCAAAACAAGCATCCTCTGCCTCTAGAGGCTACTCCTAACCAATGTTAAAATCATACGAAAATAAAAACTACCAAATTAGGAACTTCATGCACTATATTTGGCCTTCCTCTTGATATCGATCAACCATAATCATCTATCCCCTTGAGTTCTGAACCCGAGATCACATATTTCCCTTTTGGTGAAACTGACATAATTGAAACAAAATTCCATGAGACTTTATTACCTGAGGACATTGAAGCTAACCTTCTTGAGTCAGACACCTTGTTTCATAAGGTCATTGAAATTGAGGAGCCTATGCTATCTTCAGATGATTATTCGAGACCTTCCTATTCTCATCCATTGTCTCAGACAAAGCCAATATGCCTTGTCCCCAACGGTGAGCCTCTTCCATATGGGCATGTGAGTATTGAAGAGAATCCTCAAGAAGAGCCTCATCCTTCTACTCCTACGCATTGGGAAGGAATTCATTTTTATCAAACCAGACCTTCTTTGTCACTTAAAACTCCAATTAAACCTCCTTTACCTAATTCTTTTAACTTAACCACTAATATTTTGCAACAAAACCTTTTGGGATTGTCAACCATGACTGGAATTGATTCAAGTTCCCATTTCGTGTCCATCACTATGGTTGTGACATAGAATTTCATTTCCTCAAATATGTTTGGGACATCGCTAGAAACTCATTTCTCGGATGGATCATCCCTCCCACCTTGTTATCAGTCATTATCTTGTACCTTTTATAGTGTGGCTTCCAGTCCTTCGACCACTCAATTTTCATCTAATCCAAGAATAATATTTGGTACTTCTCTTATGAATGCCACATATTATCATCCTTTTCCTCCAAATACACCTACCACATAGCAGCAGGTTTTCCCTTACATTAGTGGAAAAACCTACCCTCAATATCCTAACTCTCCCTATGTTGGGTACTTTCCATCTAGATTGTAGTTGCCTCCATCATCCTCTCCTACTTATGCAGGGGGGGAAGTTGTTTTAGGTATACCTCAATATTGTAACATGCATAATTATGGTCCTTATCCTGGAATGGATGCAAGTGTTTGGAAAACTACTTTACTAGTTCAACCTTTTTCGTTTTGGGATTGATTGTTGAATCCTCAAATTGCACAATTTTCATTGTAAATTCCTATCTATCCATCAAGTCTACAACAAGCTCAAATACAAGTGAGCCGGTCTTTACAACCTATTCCAGGATTATCTCTTTCTCTAGAGGCATTTCTTACATAAATTTTACAAGGTGCCTCATCTTCTCAACTTCTTACACAACATGCTCCTTATGTTTCGGTAGGTCAAATTCTTCAAAATTTGGTGCAGACTCATTCGAACCTGTCATACAAGGGGTAAATACAAAATCCACTTGAGAAACAATATGGATCATATAAAGTGCATTATCAACGCCAAAAATTCCAAACCCAACCATTTCATCAGCTTTATTTCTACCTTGGGGCTAGGCAACAAAATCACTTGTATGCTAGTTATCAGCATCCTCCAATCCTAGTAATGACGTTCCATATCATCAGAACCCTCCTTATCCTCTCTTGTAAGTACCCATTTCTCAAGCTATTCCATCTTACCCTGGACATCCTTCTCCATACTTTAACAAGAAATATCATTTTGTGTCTATTTTACAATTACCTTATTTGGCATGGATTACTAATGACCCCATCACCCATTAGCCATGGTGGCTGATTATTCCCACCAATTTTCCATATGATATCACAAAATTAAATGGCAATCATGGAGAATGCTCGTCGGTGGACTTTATGACATATGTTCTATGGTGTTCATCCAACTCCCTTAATGATTATTTCATTTGACTTCATCTTTTCCAGTGAACGCTTACATGTACCACAAATAAATGGTATATTGAGTTACCTATAGCATCATTTCATGATTTCAGCTCTTTTCCCACCACCTTCCTCACCCATTTCCAGTTTTCCATCACATACGAAACTAGTGCGGAACTATTGACTAACTTCAAATAATCAAATTCCACTCATATCTCAAATCACATTCATAAGCAAAGGAATCGTCGTTGGTTGTTCAAGAACTATGCTCCAGGTCAATTTTTGGTGGAATGGTTTGTCAAATATCTGTCAGCTCCTATAACAAAAAATGTAGCAAGAGGTGGAGTCCTAACCGAAGATCAAGTCATTACTCATGATTATTATTTATATCAGGTGGATTCCCAATCGGGCATGCTCTACGATAAGATACTAAATGCTCTGAGACCTTCTAATATTTATCCTCTTCTAGCTGGTAAATAATATCATGGTGCTGATGGCATTATTGGTTCTACAAGTTTGTTGTCTGTGAGTAAACCATCTGGTATTTCTCTCATTTCTCCTCCTCAAAATCCCCAATCCCAGCCTTTTGTGGCTTCTACTTCCGAGATAGATTCCATTTCATCTAAAAAGGGAAAATCTCAAGAACAATCTGGAAGTAAGAAGAAAGGTAAGGGGAAGAAAAATTCTTCTTATGAGAAAAAAAATCCTCGATATTCATGCTTGATCTACAGCAAGGATCACATTACATGTGATTTTCCATGCCGCAATGAAGTGATTAAATTTCTTAAATCATCCACTTCTCCCACTGTGTTGACTGCCCCATTTCCAAATCAAGAGACTCATATGGCTGTCTAGGACCCTTCTTCCTCTAACACAATTTTGATTCTCTCTTCATCGAATCTTCAATCGGATGCTATGGTAGCCACTCTAAATAAGGAGTATGATAATGTTAATCCAAAAAACGTTCACACCACTAATCAACCTAGCAGTTCGGCACCATCCTCATCTGATTCTGATCCATCCCTGATTCCAACAAAATTGACTATGAAACCTCTAAAGGGTGTTATTAATAAGTCTGCTTTAAACCCTCATTCAATAGCCTCCCACACTTATATTGTAGTTGAAATATTAGCTCAATATCCATCTAATATGTCAACTCTTGAGGTGTTGCAAAATGTCCCTACCTAGAAAAAGGCTTTACTATCAGCAATCAAATGTGTGGATCCATCGACTTCGAACCTAGTAGTTTTCTCCCGTGAGAATCATGCCCCTTAACTTCCAACTCAATTATATTTTATGATTTAGGTCATCATCGATGGAAATAGCATTCATCATTCTATCATGGACAAGGGAGCCTTGATTTGCTTCATGTTGATGTCCTGCTCGAAAGTGATCAAGTCACCCCAACTGATTCAATCGACCATCACATTGAAATCCTTCGATGGAAGGATATATAAACCTTGTGAGATCCTAAATTATGTCCAAGTAGAATTTATTGATAGGCCTCTTAATTATAACCCTCTACCGGGATGTGCATGGGTTTATGCTATGGTTTCCATTTTTTTGACCTATTTTCGAAAGATTGCATTTCCTCATAAAGGCGACATCGTAACCATATAAAAAATAAACGTTTTCTCCTTTGATTCCAGTGTTGCTGGAAGTTTCCCTCTTATATGGGAATCCCTACAATTTTATAAACATGTTGGATTTGTATTATTGAAGGATTCATCATTGATGGGGAATTCTTCATGCCCCCTTCTTCTCCTTTACACCTCCTCACATTCGACTACTTATATCAATATGATACCATCCTTCATGATCCTTATGGATCCATGGAATATAACAGATCAAACTGACATCCAAAGTTTTGGCGACTGAATGTTGTTCAACCTCGTTTCATAAGATTACGAAGCTATATACTTAGCTTCTTCAACCTATACTTTTTCTTTAATCAATTGGGTAGATCGATCATTGGGCTATGGCAAGCCCTCTGATCCTTTCTTGCATATATTCTCAACCAATGAAAGCATCATGGAGATCATGATGTCAAAATACATGCCATGGGACGAGCATCACCATCATTCCTTCTTCATTAATCCTATGAAGGATAATATTAATGATGTGTAACTATATAATTCGATCCAACACTTTAAGAATTTTATTTTCATTCACGAGATCGACTCTAGAAATACCCTCTAAAATCTTGCAGACATCATTCCTCTTGATATTTAGTTCAAACTAGGAATAGTAAAAAATATTGACATGAGAGCATCTTGTTCTTCATCTAAATTCAAGATTTACCTAGAATTTTATGTGAGTTCATAGATGTATTTTACTAGACATATGAAGAAATTTTAGGCATAAACACAAACATTGTGTTGCACGAGTTTAAAATGTATCTAAATGCCAAACTTGTTCAACAACACCTTCGTCCAGTTGAACCAAATAAGGCTATCGACATAAAATCTGAAATAGAAAAACTTCTACCTGGTGGTTTTACTTACCCCATTCCTTTAATCAATTGGGTGTCTAATTTCATCCCTACCATGAAGAAACAAGGCAAGTTTTGACTATGTGTTGCTTATCGGGATGTGAATTGAGCTTGTTTGAAAAAAAACTATCTGACCCCGTTCATTAACCAGATTTTTTATAATTGTGTTGGATATGAGATATATTCGTTTATGGATGGATTCTCGAGTTACAATAAAATAATCATTTTCCCAATAGACCAGTCAAAGACAAAATCAATTTGTCCCTGGGTTACTTTTTCTTATTATAAAATTCCACTTGGGCTTAAAAATGTGAGGTTGATGTTTCAATGTGCAATCAATTATGCTTTTCATGGTATTAAGCATATCGTGCAACCATATTTGGACAATATCCCCACTCATTCAAAACATTGGTATAATCACCAGTTGCATTCAAGGGCCATATTTCTCCATTGTAGGCACTATAAAATTTTAGTTAACCCACACAAATGTGTGTTCTGTTTTAGTTATGGTCGACTCCTTGGTTTCATTATTTCCAGGCAAGGAATTTGTATCGATCCTCTTAAAGTCCATGCAATTTCCGATTTCCCTGCACCAAATTCCTTAATTTAGTTACAAAGACTCCAAGGGAAAGCTAATTTCTTGAGGAGGTTCATTCCTAATTACACCGAGATGACCAAATTATTTACTTGCTTACTGAAAAAGGGGATTCCCTTCCATTCAGATTACATTGCGCATAAATTTTTTAATGCCTTGAAAGACATATTGGTTGGGGAATCTCTCTTATATCCCCCTGACTATCAGCATGATTACTTCTTGTACCTCACCGCCGCCATTTATACTATATCTTTGTTGTTGGTCCAAGAAGACCACATTGGGATTGGACATCCCATCTATTATCTGAGTCAAAATCACAATGACACTAAGATTTGGTATACTCATGTTGAAAAATTATCTTTAACAGTCATTGAATCCATCCAAATATTTCGCCACTATATTTTGCTTCAAAAGAATATGGTTTTTTTAACTTGCAACATGATGACATACATATTTTCACACCAACTACTAGGGGTAAAGTGTTCGAACTGATATTTATTATCCAAGATTTTTACCTAGAATTCATGAAATATAAGTCAAAGAAATCCCTACTCTTATTCGAACTAGTGTGTGATCTCCCCTGTCTTAATATGGAATATGCATTTCAGATTCCATCTCTAGAAATTCATTATTTCTAATATCATCATTTGATCCGTGGTATGGATATTTTCTGATTTATCTCCAGACCCAAAATTTTTGACCTAATACCTATCGCTTTAAGCAACTATGTATTTGGTACCAAGTCCAAAATTGTCTGATTATCAGTGACACCTTTTACTGACGTGGTATAGATACAATTTTATGTAGGTGCCTCACCCTTGAGGAGGCCAAGAATGTTCTGAATGATAGAAAGTCAGAAGCACGAGAATGTTCTAATTTTATCTAGTTACACTACCGCGCAAAAGATCTTACGCATCAATTTCTTATGGTCCACCATTTTCGGTCATTTTATCCCTCCAGTATAGAAGTGTCATTCTTTCCATATATATTATCGCAAACTCCATGCTTCATCTACTATGCTGCATCCCATTGTCGTCGTTGGTCCCTTTGTGAAATGGCATATCAAATTTATGACATTTAACCCTCATTCGGCTCGGGGGAATGGTTATATCATTATTGATATTGACTACTTTAATAAGTGGGCCAAAGAGATGCCCACATTAAAAAAAATTGGTGAAATAACAGCATATCGTTTCTTCAACCATGTGATCTCTAGGTTTGTTTTTCTACAAACGATAGTAACAAATTGAGGGAAGAACTTTCAAAATCATGTGATGACCGAATTAACTGCCAAATTTGGACTTTCACACAAAAATTCCACTCGCTATTATCCTCAGGCTAATGGAAAATTTGAATCTATCAACAAAGTCCTGAAGACTATCCTTCAATGAATGGTATGGGTCCACAAATTGCATTGGCATTTACTTCTCTATGTTTCCTTGTGGGCTTACCGAACCTTAGTAAGTACTGCTATGAGATTCACACCTTTTCAATTTGTCTATGGTCTAGAAGCAATCCTTCCCATTGAGTTGGAAATTCCATTGCTCAAACTAGCCATCAAATGTCTCCTTGCTACCACAGCAGAAGAGGAATGTATTTTACACTTGACTCGACTAGATGACACTTTCTATGATGTCACTCTAGAAAATGAAGCTCATGAAATACGCATTAAAGCGCAATATAACAAAATTTTCAAGCCTATAATCTTCTCAGAATGCGATTTGGTACTTATGTATGATGAGGAGATCGATATTTAGGCCCAAGAATGTTCTAGCTTATGTGGTTGTGCACATACATTTTCAAGCGAGTCCTTGCAAAAAGGGTTTATGAATTAGTCAAAATTGAAGGAATTCCACTATTGCAGCCTAGAAATTGGCTTTATCTCAAAACAATATATGTGCTACCCCATGCATGATAGATTGTGTACATATTGTATATAGGTGTGTTAAGTGTGTTTGCAATGTGTTTTTAATAGTTTCCCATAGTTTCTCTTGATCCTTATTTACTTTGGTTTGCAAATGTCAACCTCTCTCGAAATTTAAATTGGTTATGTCGATGGCACTAGCCGTAGTAATCAGAACCTATCCTCCACAACATGGGATATATTTGCTCCAAATGGAGAGCTAGTGAATATGCAAGGGATTTGGATTGGCCACTCTAATAACAACATCGTTGATTATAGCATCATGCTTGAGCTTCAATGTGATTTTATTTCATATGATATCTAGCGTATAGTTATCATGCTTGACTCACAACTCGTAGTACTACAACCCATGAACATCTATTCGATAAGAAATCATGCCATCCTTCGTATGGTTTTGAGAGTGCATCTTGTGGAAAAACATTTTTATTTCATACGATATAAACACATTTCTAGAAATATAAACTTTAGAAAATGCCCTACCTAATCTTATTTCAGATATAAATTTTCAACAAATGTAATTACCTTTCAATTCACATCACATTATATTTAAAGTAGATAGAAACTAGGAAAACACTAAAAGTATATATATATATATATATATATATATGATAATTTTGGCTTTACAAAAATGTGTTCCCTAAGACACATGGCTATGTCAACCATATCAAAACTACATGAAAATAACTAAGTATACTAATTAGTGGTGCTCATGATAAAATGAAACTGCACGAGTTAATCGCCAATGGACCTGCACGTATTACCATGTGGTCTATATACCTCCTCATCCATGGGACACTTAGATCGAACGGATCGATTACAATCTGCTACGGCTATAGTAGTGGTACCTGCTCAAAGGAAAAAAGAGGACAAGATGGAACCATAGCCAAATTTTTTCAACTTCCCATCCTTTGCTTTAGTATGTTGTTCCTTCAAGTTGACCAAGACACCCTCGCTCTAGTTGAATATTTTCGGTTGTAGGCACTCTTCCCCATACTGCATGTATGATCTTCTTGCCACATGTATAGTCGATTTTCTTGCCAATCTAGCTATGATAAACAAGATTGTTATCAAGGGAACTTGGGTCACATCCTTGATGTTTATATTTCTGTATTTAGTATGGATGGCTCAAGGTATGCAATAGGTAGAAATGTAATCTTTCACCATCTCACCACCACTTATTCCACCTAGAAGATAGATGGGGGCACCTCGCTTTGAAAATCCTCTGAGAAAGTAAATATCTCCTACTTGTATCTCGAGAATATTCTCCCTAAACTTCAATGTTTGTGCCTGAACATCCGATGAACATAGAAGGTATTTCCAAAACTCCATTTGTTCCCTCATACCAAGAATCCAAAATATTTTCAATAACCCACAATTTCTAAGTTCCAGGATGGTATCATGGTCATTTAGAGCATCCATATCATGTTCTTCATGTTCTCTTTCTCTCCAAATAAATGTTGTTTCATGCTAATGGGTACCTGAAACATAGAAAAAGGACTCATTACGCTATTTTCCATGGAAAAAACTTGGAAAAATTTGAGGCAAAATTGAGTACAAATTTGTAAAAATGCACCAAAGGCACCCCAAAAGGTGAAGACAGAGCATTGCACCTCTGCCTATAGTGTTAATCTTCCTAGGTGCAATGACCTTTTCAAAACAAATTTGGTGTGTTGGTCCTAGGGCATCTTTTATGAACCCGAGGGGCCTCAAAACCTCAAAAAACTTGCATTAAAATAGAAAATTGAACCATGGTAATATAGATAAAGGTTTCAATTCCTACCTGAATTCAACACCATTGAAATGGGTCCCTGGATTGATCTAAATCAACTGCATAAGATCGAGGGAAAAAAGGCTCCAACTACTCACTATTGAAGGTAAAGTGTCAAATGGTAAAAATTAAAATTAATTTTAGATATGTATGGTTATCTTATAACTATTTTATTAATTTTTAGTATTTTGACCTAGATATGCTTCATTTTTACTATGAAGCAGGTATGTTTAATCCTTTTTGTGTTGTTTTGAGTAGGTCGACAGCTGTTAGGAGGTTTTTAATGCTTTGAACTGGTTAATTTTACTAAGGAGTATACTTTTATCTCTTTTTCAGTCTATATAAACCAATGAAAAAGGAATCCCCTAGAGGCCTCTTTCAACTCTTTTCAGACTATCAAAATATGAAAATGTTTCCAAGGAGTTATCCTTTCGAGCTTGTAAACATAAAAGAAAATATGTCTACTTAGTATAAGTTTAACCCTCTTTTGGACTGAGATAGACTAACTAAAAAAAAGGAATACCTTGGTAGAACATGGCTAAGATTTTCTCTTGATTATTTTTTTCTACCTTTTCAGAATCAAGATACTATCTACAAAATGGGATATATGGAGTTTTCTTTTCCACCTCTTCTTCAAACACTCTAAACATGAAAACGATGTCGAGTTCTACTTTCACTAGAATCGTTAAAACATAAAAAAATGATGGGCTTGTTGAACATGACAAGGCTTAGCCACTCCTTCTTATGGCTCATTAAATATACTTAGAGGGATTCATTTGAAGGATGAAGTTACACATCAACCATAAATTAAGCTCCTCAATATTTTTAAAAAATAAAGAGGTATTGACCAGTATGGTTGGTGATCCCGATTTCTTTAGCTACTAGAAGTACCAAATATTGTTTACTTATGTGATGTTAATATAGTTTCATTTAAAATAGCATAAAAGAACCACATGTACATCCTTAAGCAAGAGGAAACATAATGATGATCATCAAATCAAGAACATGACACATTTTATAGTGGAGTTCACCCATTGTGTGTTACATCTTTGGGCCTAGTGTCAAGATAGTGGTGGTCACTTCATTTATTTCTCCTAATGATGATGATGTACATAGAATATTCTTCATCATAACAAGAAATATACCCTGAAAATGAGAGGCTAGTCTATCTACGAGATGTTCTCCCTATAGGAATTCTCACTGAAATGATTTTTCTTTGAGCAAGGCAAGCTAACAAGATCTCACATAATGTGGCAGAAATTATCCCTCAACATAGTGTTACAGAGGGATCTCAAATAACAATACATAGCATGACAAGCTAATGATGTCTCACATAATGTGGAAACAATTCTCCCTCAACATAGTGTTACACAAGGATCTCAACAATAATACATCATCTCAGCAATAACAAAAGGAAGCACAACATAATTTCATCATATACCTCCACTTCGGAAGATGGCTGAAAAATGGTGAGCCTGGATGCTGAAATTGACATCACCACTAAATTCCTCACATGGAAACATGAAAAAACGATTATCCATTTGTCAAATTCTAAAAAAATTTCCTTCGGCACCACTGAGGAATAATTTGATACCACCAAGATTGCCTTTGGTAAGGTTCTTACCTCTTCCTAGATCATGGTTCTGCCTAGGTGCACTCTATTGGTCTGGTGTTCAACATTTCGCTTCGCTTCCTGCTCTTGAAAATTATTGAAATGGGTTTTATATTGGTGGGTTGGAAAACTTAGCAACATATGTCCATTGGTTTAGTTTTTACGGCAGTGCTATTGAGGTGGGAGGTGGGAGATTCCAACCTTCCCCCCCCACCCCCCCCCACATTCCTAGTATATTGTGTTATTAAATTGGCAAGTTTTTTGGCGTGTTTAACCAATGTTGGAACAAATGTTTGGCATGTTTGCATAAAGGTTAATGTAACAACTTTCCAATGGTTATGTTGTATTTGGTTGGAATTTTTGGTTTCTTCGGCGAATAAGCTGGCTACCAAGCTAGGTGGGTTCGACACCCATCGAAACCTATGTGCTTCACCGTTATAGTTTTAGTGGGTCAGCATATATATATTTGACATATATTTTCTAGTATATGTTATATATAACACCATCGGTTTTGATGGTTGGGAAATTGACCTTTCTGATATATATATATATATATATATATATATAATTAGTGACATAGGGTGTGGTGGGGGTCATGTCCCTCCACCCGATTTTTTTATTTTATTAACATATAATAATGCAATGTGGGGGTGGTGGGGGTGGTAGCCCGCCACCGTATTATTATATTTATTTCATTTTTTTCAAACAATATGAATTTCTTTCAAATTTTACAAAAATAAGTGTTATTGGGAAAGTTAAGTACGCAACAATTTCTCCCACTTTCAAGAGACATATTCCATGCCCTAGACTCAGTCAATTTGTAGGACCATTAATCCTCACCCACATGCCCACTTTGACCTAACTTTTTACCAACCCTATCTTCTTCATACGAGCTCAGATTGGAGTGCCATTCATACTGTTGGAATTAGGGCGACGAGTACTTTGATCTAGAACTAGTTCGAGAGAAATATGACCACTTTGAATTTTGAGCTATTATAAGCCCTGTTTGAGATTTGAGTGTGACTGGAGCCACCTGGAGCAGTTGGGGAAATTGTGAAAAAAGGGGATTCCTTTTTTTCTAAATCGAAATTATTCTATGTTTAACGTGACACTTTCCAATTCATCTCTGTGACCATAGGGTTGGGTAATCTTATTTTCTTTTGGTTATCATAACATTTTCAAAGCCTCCATTGCAGTTTTGGTTCAATGTTGGAAACTCCATTCACGTCATTATGTGTTTAAGAGAAGTGGTTTTAATTGATCTCTACTACAATACTCTTGACCCTTCATTTCATGTTTTCCTTTCCTCATCTACCTCCATATCAACATCATTCTGATCATTTTGACTGACTCATAATACTTGTTTTGTGTCATTAATGGGGGATACATCAAGGCCCTCATGTGATGGGTTGCTTCATGTCAAAATTACAATATCATCCAAGAAGTTGACTTAGAAACACTGCTTTGCAACCCTTTTTCTTGAATACATCAATGGAAAGTTTCCTCACTCTCGGTGATAGGTTTAAATCAATGTCCTTCAATCAAAACATCGTGTGTAGTGTTCAACATCAACTCATTTAATCACACCATACAATTTCTACAGTAGTACCTTGAGAGTCATTAACATCAATAGTGGTTTATCTCATGTCCGTTAACAACTTACATCATTGGTTGGTAATCATATGGTATCTACCATGTTCGACTCTAGTTCATTGATTCACATGGATAAACCCATATGTTGGTTGGTCATGTGGACAAGATAGAAGACCCAAAATCTAGTTTCATCCATATCGGTTGTGATTTTAGGAGTTATACAAATATCACAATATACAATTGTTGTGATATTTTAGACTTTCATTCATCCATGAGTCCAATAGTTTTATCTATGGATGCGTATTTTTTATCATTACAAAAATTATTCTAGCTTATGAGTTGAGTATGGGTAAGCCTCACTTAGTAACCAGATGCCATGATAAATTTAATGTAACACATGAAGCTTGCTAGTTGTCCTTGATCCCTACTTGTCACAAGGTAAAGCATTGCTTTCATCAGTCACCATATCTGAATTTTCTGTTTATGGGGTGTTAGGCTCCACAATTTCCCAAGGCCATATCAGGGTCAAAGGCATCTGGATAGTGCAGTAAGGGAAATTCAGGTGGAGGTTTGATATTGGCACCTTATTGAAATGATTAGTATAGTCTTGAAATACTTCACTAGGTTGTCTTTTCAATGATTTTTATTCAACCAATATCTGAAAAGGATTTTTCTTTTCTTCCCACTTAGCAAGTAAAAGGTCATTTAACTTCTATGAATATGGTACTGAACGAGGTCCCAAATCTCATAACTATTTTCTCACTTCTCCTGAGAAAATCTGAGCAATTATTATAATTTTACCATCATCATTATCTACCTCTTCTAAATATATGAAATCTGTGATTTTTTCCATATGTTCCCTAGCTATAATCTTGGTGGTTCCATTAAAAAGAGGTAGCCTTTGTCCATAAATTTTAGGTAAATCAGAAAGTTTTCCCGGCAGAGCTAAAGGAGAAAATCTGGCCATAGTGTTTCTAGGAAGCACACTTGTACTCACATTAGGAAGTGTTGGTATGAATGAGGGTTGTGTGGTAGGAAGTGTGGATGATGAAGAAACAACAATATGATGGGATATAGCAATAGTGTGAGTAGACAAAGTTGAAAAAGGGTCAGTAGACAAGAGCACCTGTCGACATGGTATATAAGCCTTCTCAGAGGTATATTGAAGATGGTTTGCTAGTTTTTGAAGTTTTTCAAATTGACACCGAACATTTCTATCAAAATATACTTCTGAACATACTTCTAAATTGGGTTCTATGGATGAGAAACATGTTTCAAACTTTGAGGAATCGAATTCAATTTCAAACGGAGATGTTTCAAATTTGGATTTAAACAAAGAAAAAATGAACTTAAGATCAAATGGAATATTTTCAAGGGAAACCAGTTTCGAAGGCAGAGGTGTAGACCTTACCAAGGTAGATGAACTGGCTAAAACTCATAATGTTGAAGTATTTTCTTTCTTATGAGTATTTTCAGATATTAAATGGGAGATGGTGGATGTGGATCAGGATTTGATCATGTATACCTTTTAGGATTTAGTGTTCTCTTGTTTCCTACACTTTGGCTCTTTGCAGCTTGAATCAACCTTCTTGAAAACTAGGTCCTGTCACCCACGGGCCTAGAATTCGATGAAAATGTAATAATGCACCTAAAGAATATCTGTCACTTCGCTCCCTCGCAACGGTGCCAGAAATGTTATGCTCCAAAGTGTCCCAAGGCTGAAAGGATATTGACGAAGGTAACCTCAAACCAAGCTTTTAGTTTGGTAGCTAGCCCTACAAAACAAAAGAGGGCTCTCTCTATGAAAATAATAGCCAAGGATTTCACTGTTACGAGAATGGATTTTAGGCTAGATAGTTCATCTCATGTAGGGTTTGAATATTTAGGGTTTTTGCTGGATCAAGAGTGAAAATCACGGAACTAGGTCAAAACATCAAAGGTTTCAGTTGCAAGAGATGTAGAGGAGTAGGGTAGGCATGCTTTTGTGATAGCTTAGAAGTTGGTCGATGTAGTTTAGGGTTGAATGAGCAAGGAGATCATAATGAGAATTTATACCATGAATTCATTAATGAATAAGATAAAACATACAAACATGAGATTACTAATAAAACAGAGCTTAATCAAAAGAATTGTGTTTAAAACCTCTTAGGAAAATCACTCAAGAGTAGAGATATGGTAAGGAGACCAATTTATCATTCATCTAAATCTATAATAGAGAGAAAACATTATGACAAACTCATAGCATAAGAATTCCCGAATAATATTTGTTGGGCCTCTATTTTTCCTTGCTTTATATCACCTTTTACGCGAAATCCCTCATGCTTTTGTTTAGCTTGAATAATTATTGTCGCAATTTTGTACATTCTCGGAGATAATAAGTATTTGATATTGCCTTGCTTTAACAAGATTGGAACATTAAAGGCATCATTAATAACAACTTGTGTGTTTGCAGGTTTATAGATTTGATTACAAGCCTATTCTAATAGAGGCCAAGTTCTTGCACCACACATTCTTGCACTAGCACCGGTAGGATTCCTGCACCAACATTGCAAATTAATAAGTCTACTAAAAATATGCATAAGTTCTAAAAAACCAAGTTTGACCTCATTTTTCATGTAAATGGAGGTGAATTACGGAAATCCAAGAAAATGGGTTTTTCACAAATATAACCAATTTACTAGAACCAAAACCGTTTCCTGAGATTCAAATTATTCCAAAATTTATGAACAGGTCTTTGAAGGACTTTTATAAAAAAAAAGACTATTTTTTCCAGAATTCTAGACAACTGTTTCTAGACAGCTGATTTCCTCCTCGATTTCCATGCCGATCATTGTGAATCTCAAAATTACGAAACATGGGTTTTTTTCCTAGCATAGAAAATTGAGTAAGGCATGGGCTAGTTTCCAAAATTCGTAATGGTTGAGGAGATACAAAGGCAGCTTTGGAAGCAGTTTGTTAAAACCACGAATTTTTCCATAAATCTAGAAAACGCCTAGATTTCAAAACATTCACATTAAATCTTTGTTCTTTTAATAGGAGAACGGTTTTATTGATATTCCATTTAATTAGAATCAGTTGGGACTCAATCCCCATGATCTTGGCAAACTCAATCCCAATGATCTTGGCAAAGGAACGAATTTTTTGATTATCATGTAAGCATTATAAAAGGGAGCAATTATGCACATAAGGAAGGGTGGTGGAGGAGAAAGCCATTCTTTCTACAGTGATGTTGTTGAGCTGAGTGTTGGGGGTTCTACCCCCCTACCCTTTGATAAATTTGATGATGGATTCGACTTCACCATGTACATTTGTTCATTTCGAAATATAATACAAAGGGACTGTGCCATGTCGTTTTAATTCTACGTTTTAATTCTATGTTGCTACATTGTTGAAGCTGAGTTTCCAAGTTTCTTAAACAGGGAAACGAGCTGGTTGGCTAGGGCCCAGCCAACCCAGCTCGTTCTCCCTCTCGTTTTCCCTTTCGTTAAAGGTGTGTTAATTTTGTTTTAAGTATGAGCGTGAATATGGGATTTATTTTAATTCTTTCAAAAGATGCAGATCTGATTCCATTTCGCAGTTTTGGTGTGACGGATCCATGGTGTGCAGGCTTGGATGCATTTAATTTTCATTTACATAATATTCCTGTTGTAACGTTTGATTGTGTTCTGGCAAGTTCGGTACAAGCATGCTTCCTGTACTTGTGCATTTTAGTTTTGCAAGTTTATCAATCCAGTTCATTTTCAAAAGCCTTTTTATTCCTTTCTTTCCACAAAGCTTTTAATTTACTACTGCAAGTTTATATTTAGTCTAAAACTAAAGCACCATTGATATCTAAGGTTTTACTTAAGAATTCATCGTGCTCCGAAGGATTTGGAATATAACGTTGTTGCAACTTACAAATTTTTGCTTGCACTGAATACTTTTGAATGAAGGAATGAATGTCATGATTAATTAATGAATGTAATTTCTAAGCCAGAAGATCTAAAAAGGTAGATCTAAATTATATGCATAGTTATCTCATTAAAGAGCTTGTTCACACAATCAGTTGATTTTCTTAATTACATGAAAGATTTTTGTTTTAAGAAATATTTACTTTGAATTTCGAAATCATTTCCTGTTTAGAATATAAGTTTGGTTGAAGAAATCTTTTGGAATATATTTCAAAGTTCTATTCTCCTTTGAAAATTACTCCTTAATTAAGACACTCTTTATTTTTCTGAAGGTAATTGGAAAACCTGGTTCTTGTGCTCTTGTCATAAGGCTTAGAGCCCCTGCATAAAGACATAAATATTTAATATAAGTATAAAGGATACTTCCCGCACATAAGTTCTATTCCTGTACTAGTGCAAGCAGGTTGTAGGAGTATATGAGTAACAACTTAGTGCATGAAGGAATATCCTTAAGAAGGAAGATCTCTTCAAAGGATCAATTGTTAATTTGTCAACCACTATACTGAAGATGAACATAGAATTTCATTTCAGTAATCAAGATTTTTTACAGAAAGTGTGAAAGTTCCTTTATTTGATTTCTTTACAAAGTACCTTTTTTTTATTCCAGATTCCATAATGGTGTGGTGTCATTGTATTAACTAGTCTAGGTTACTGAAGTCCTTCTCTGGTATTTCCAGTGCTGTGCCTCTAAGTTTACGAACTTGTGGATTAAAAATTAAATGTTAGGTTGTTTATTATGCCCAAAATTTTGGCGTTGTTCCCGGGGAGGCACTGAGGGGATTGACCTTAGTAACCTTTTGTAGTTTTGTTTCCTCTTTACTTAGTTTTTCTTGCAAATTTTATTTCCTTAGAATTATTTCTTTGAATTTGTTTCTTTCCTGCATTATTTTTAAGTTTTTTTCATTTCTTGGGTTTTTTAGGAACCCCCCCAATCTATTCAACCATGTGCTACCAAGATATACCAATTATCTTGTTGAAAACAGAGAAATGGTATTTCAAGGCATTTTTCAATGAGGAGTTTTGAGGCTAATATCAATCATCCAATGTACCCATTTCAATGATCAATTGGCAAGAAAATTCAATGAAGGAGTCTTGAATTAGTACATGGAGAAACTCTTTGAATTTGGTAAGAAATGGAAAACACTATTACTTTTGAATTCCCTATCAAAGATCCAAGAGTGGCACAAATGCATAGTATTCCCCCATCCACACTACCAAACTTTCATGGTTTGGAAAATGAAGACCCAGATGCATCCTTATTTGAATTATAAGTACTTTGTAAAGGATATGGTTATTTTTCTAATGTTCAAAGGTTGCAAGTGTTTCCTCTTAATCTAAAACAAATATCTCTTCGATGGTTCATGAGCCTTGGAGGCAACTGCATTCAAACATGGGAAGACATGAAGAATGTATTCTCAGAGAAATAACAAGACTAATTCCAAGCCGGTGAAGATAGTTTTTGGATAACAGAGGGGAAAATGAAATTTTTGAGGATTATGTGGAGCGATTTAGATACAACCTCCAAAAATCAAAACATAATAATTTGGTAAAAGAGACCTTGAAAACACTCCTACTCAAAGGAATCAAAGATGAATTTTTAGAATATTTAAATCTTATAGGAGAAGGTGATGTTTATCACTTACCATATGATGATTCTTGTAAATTGTGCTTTAGTTATTCAAGATCAATATCCAAGCTTGGTAAGAATTCTTAAGAACCTTCTTCTTAATTTTTGAAATCCACTACAAAAATAGGAGCTGCAAAATCTTGTCTAAATTTATAATTGGATGATTTACAGGAAGAACAGAAGCAGTGCAAGGAGGATCATCCAGCAGATTATTTTCCATCACTATCGGGGTTTCAACATGTGTTCAGGGAATCAAGTAATGAGATAAATCGACCACCAGGTATAACTCAAAACTCATCATCATTTAATACTTGGAATAGTATTTATTATCCCCAACAAGTTCCTCAACACATCCACAACCATACAGTTCCATGGAAAACTTATAATCCTCCTCTACTTCAATACCCCACCTTATGGCCACATTGGACCTCTCCCTCGAGCCATATATTCTCATAACCTCAAGGATTATCTGGAGCCTCTTCTCTACGGAAATTCCCCATGAAAATTCCATTACCTGAGCCACAAAAAACAGAATTCCTATATAATGCACCATAATGTCATCCTTCTCTATGGTTCCAATCGTTTGTGCAACCAAATCCTAATTCTAATTATCAAGTTGCACATCAATTTGAAACACCAATTTTTCCTACTCACTCCCCTACTGAATGTAATGCCATATCTTTTGGAGAGGGGAGAGGAGTGAATTTAGAAAATTCCCCTATTACCACACAACATTTACCTCGGGAAGAAACTTTAATCCTTAAACCATTAAAGGATAAACATTTAATTGGAACTTGTTCAAAAAACTTTGTTGAAGCTCACCAAGAAGAAAATCCTAGAATTTCCCCTAACCATCTTTCTCAGTTTGAAGAGAGCAAACATCAAGCTGTGGAAGATTTGTATGAGTTAGAGAATCATCAATATGTGGGTCTGATGGAAGTCTAGTTCCAAATAATTGTTAGCACACCCTATTCTATCATTCAGAAACTCTTGGTACCATATCAATCAAAGCAACTGATTTCTCACACTTTGGTATGTATCGAGGTTTATTCTTTGAAACTAAGTGAGAGTATATTTAGCATTATGTTGCGTACAAGGCTACATTAAATTTATTCCTACACTCAAAATGAATCTTCCTCTTTTTAAAATATGGTAGGGTAATGAATAAAGTTGCCATCTAAAATAAAATTGTATAACAATACTCTTGGAATTGTGATTTCCTAAAGTACAACTTGTAAAATTTCTATTATTATGCACTATCGTGGTAAGACTTATCAGAAGAAAATCACTATTAATGCCTCATATTTTATAAATTGACTTTGATTATTGACCAATAACTATCATCTAAAAAAAAAATTAACACCCTCTTTGAAGGTATTGATGAGAATCGTCCTATGGTGGACCACGCCTACAAAACTATAACAAGTTTTCACAAGAACCCTAACATGATCAATTTGATGAATTTTTTAGTCATTATCTAAGATGTTTTATTTAAAATGAGACTTTAGGGTAGAAGGACCAACCGGTAAATATTAGTAATTAAAAACTTTTCACACCATCCTGTACTCTTAAGGAGAAGAATCACCTCCCCAACGATTAATTAACCTCTTTAAGGTTGATTATAATCAGAGTTTTTTTATAAGATAAGATTAATTGATGGATAGGAGGTCTAATTACAAGCTTACCTACCATTTTCATGGGTCCTAACAAGATAAACAATATCGCTACTGGTTAGCAAGCTAGGGTAATGGATTTCTTTTGAAAATTTGGAAGACAAGAGGTCTCATCATGAGCCGACTTGTTCCTTCTTGTTGGTTATTGTGAATGGAACTGTCGTTAGTTGGTTACCAAGCCAACACAGTGGCCTTCAATTAATTTCAAAACAAATGTAAATAATTTTCAAACAACTCTGAATCTATATCTAATGGTTGGGACATGGGCATTTTCTGGGTTACAAGGCATCCCTGTCGAGGCTATTGACACATGCTGGCAGCAAGGCCATGCCTGTGGTATTAAAGTTAAATTTACACTATGATTTACTTGGTTTTTTTTGACTTCTTGAATTCATTATCATATCTCTTTGAGAATGGATTTAAAAATCCTTCTGGTTTTATGCCCCGGGGTTCTATATTTTTGGAACAATTTTTTTTTATGGATGTGGGAGCCTTAGTGCATGTACCTCACCTTTCCCACAAAAGAGGAGCTTCAACTATATGTGGATAATGGTGATATATTCATTATGGGAAAGTATTATTATGACTACTTTTAACACCATGGATTTCAAATCATGTCACCCATATTTTTAATGAGGATATTAGATTAAAAAATTTGATCGAGGATGCCCCATAAATGTTTACAGAAATTTTAATAAGTTGGCTATTTTATTCACGTAATTAACACCATCCTTGCAATTTAGTATTCCCATGGCAGCCTTTGTACTATAATTTTTGTGAAGTCGGTTTAATAAAATAAAGAGTCCAAGAGACACTTTGTTTTTGGAACAAGCTCCATCTAGTGAAGGAAATATGGGTCACACAGAATTGCAGGAACATTATTACGAGCGTCCATAAATATTTTAATCTTGTTTTTGTAAGGGAACGAAAATACGACAATTTATTTCCTTACATGAGGATATGCAAGAAGGTCAGTATGGTGGGATTTTGGGCCTTTTTTTTACCTTGCTTTATATTACCTTTTATGTGAAATCCCTCATGCTCTTTTTTAGCTTGAATAGTTATTGTCATAGTTTTGTACATTCTCAGAGGTAATAAGAAAGTATTTTTTATTCCCTTGTTTAAACAAGATTTGGACATTAAAGACATCATTAATAACAACTTGTGTGTTTGCAGGTTATAGAGTTTATTATATGCCTATTCTAATAGAATCCAAGTTCTTGCACCACACATTCTTGCACTAGTACCTGTAGGATTCTTGCACCAACATTCATGCACCAGCATTGCAAATTAATAAGTCTTCTCAAAATATGCATAAGTTGTAAACGACCAAGCTTGACCTAGGTTTTCATGCAAATGGAGGTGAATTACGGAAATCAAAGAAAATGATTTTTTCACAAATATAACCAATTACCTAGAACTGAAACCGTTTCCTGAGATTCAAAGTATTCCAAAATTTATGAACAGGTCTTTAAAGCACTTTTATAAAAAAAGATTGTTTTTTCCAGAATTCTAGCGAGCAATTTCCAAACAACTAATTTCCTCCTCGATTTCCACGTTGATCGTTGCAAATCTCAAAATTATGAAACATGGGTTTTTTTCCCAAGATAGCAATTTGAGCATTTCATGGGTTTTTTTCCAAAATTTGTAATGGTTGAGGAGACACGAAGTGGGATTTGGAGGAAGTTTGTTAAAAACACCAATTTTTCCAGAAATCTAGAAAACACCCAGATTTGGAAAATTCACATTAAATGTTTATTCTTTTAATACAAGAACAATCGTATTTATATTCTATTTAATTAGAATCACTTGGGATTCAAACCCTGTGATCTTGGCAAAGGAATGACTTGTTTGATTATCGTGTAGACATTAGAAAAGGGAGTGATTATGCACATAAGGAACGGTGGTGGAAGACAAAGTCATTCTTTCTACAGTGATGTTACTGAGCTGAGTGTTGGGGGTTCTACCCTCCTGCCCTTTGATCAATTAGAGGCTATATTCGACTTCACCATGTACATTTATTTATTTTGAAATATAATACAAAGGGACTGTGCCATGTCATTTTAATTCTATTTTTTAATTCTATTTTGCTGCATTGTTGAAGCTGATTTTCCAAGTTTCTTAAATAGGGAAACGAGTTGGTTGGCTAGAGCCTAGCCAACCCATCTCATTCTCCCTCTCATTCTCCCTCTTATTCTCCCTTTAATTAAAGGTGTGTTAATTTTATTTGAAGTACGGGCATGAATATGTGATTTAGTTTAATTATTTTAAGAGATGAAAATCTGATTTCATTTCGCAGTTGTGGTGTGACGAGTCTGTGGTGTGCAGTCTTGGATTCATTTAATTTTCATTTACATAATATTCATTTTTTAACGTTTGATTGTATTCCTGCAATTTCGGTACAAGAATGCTTCATGTACTCATGCATTTTAGTTCTGCAAGTTTATCAAACTAGTTCATTTTCACCAGCCCTTTTATTCATTTATTTTCGCAAAGCTTTTCATTTACTACTGCAAGTTGATGTTTAATATAAAACTAAAGCACCATTGACATCTAATTTTTTACTTTAGAATTCATCGTGATCCGAAGGATTTGGAATAGAACGTTGTTACAACTTATAAATCTGTGCTTGCACTGAATACTTTCGATTAAAGGAATGAACGTCATAATTAATTAATTAATGAAATTTCTGAGTTAAAACATCTAAAAAGCCAAATCTAAATTATATGCACAGTTATCTTAGTAAAGAGCATGTTCACACAATTAGTTAATTTTCTTAATTACATGAGACAATTTTTTTTTAAGAATGATTTACTTTGAATTTTGAAATAATTTCTTGTTTAGAATATAAGTTTGGTTGAAGAAATCTTTTGGGAGCTATTTCAAAGTTTTGTTCACCTTTGCAAATTCCTCCTTAACACACTCTTTTTTTTTCTGAAGTTAATTGGACAACTTGGTGCAAGTGCTCTAGTCCTAAGGCTTAGAGCCCATGCATAAAGAAATAAATCTTCAATATAAGTATAAAGGATACTTCCTGCACATAAGTTCTATGCTTGTACTAGTGCAAGCAGATTGTAGGAGTACATGAGTAACAACTTAGTGTAGGAAGCAAAGTCCTTAAGAAGAAATATCTCTTCAAGGGCTCAATTGTTAATTTGTCAACCATTATACTGAAGATAAACATAGAATTTCATTTCAGTAATCAAGATTTTTTACAACAAGTGTGAAATTTCCTTTATTTGATTTCTTTGAAAAGTACTTTCTTTTTATTCTAGTTTATATAATCTTGTGGTGTCATTGTATTAACTAGTGCAAGTTACTAAAGTCCTTCTCTAGCATTTTCAGTGTTGCGCCTATAAGTTTACGAACTCCCAGATTTTTTTTTTAAATTATGCTAATTCTATTATGAAAACATAGTGTTACAAAAATGCCATAGTTCAGCTATGGAAGCCTGAAAACTGGGCTTGATGTCCATGCATTAAGAAAAAATCGAACTGCCCAGAGTGGGAAACCAGCTCTTTGAAGAGTCGCTCCACCGCCCTTGAGAGGGAAACCAGTGCATTGTTCATTACATACATCATTATAAAACAAAAATACAAGAGCAACTGGCAGCTGCTGCTACTGTAGAAAGCCAGCGAAAATAGAGGATTTCCAAAACAGTAAAGTGAGAGTACCATGAGGAACTAGGACAGGCTGGAATTACTGGTCGCGAGCTGGAGAAGGTGGCTCCTCCACTATACGACACCAATACTCGCTTTTCGAATCTTCAGCATCACCTTTCTATTTGCCATATTTGCGCATGGTATCCGTGTCCACCTGCATGGGCTGTTTGCCCAAGTCTGGAAGTGTTGAGCCTGGGGTCTCGTCCGATTTCTCAGGAGAATTCGCAGCCAGCTCAGGGCTGAGGCTCAGGTGAGGAGGGTTAGATCCAGAAAATGGAGTAGGACCACGGGTCACTTCCTCTCTTAGGGTGACTGTTACAAATACAGTGACAAAAGGTTGGTTTAAAGCACAGTCAAAGTGTAGCTCTGCCCTCTAAGAGGTTTGGCGAAGGGTGGGACAATTTGAAGCAAGCAGGACAGGAGAATCTGGATGGGGCGGAGAAAATGGAGGAGGTGGATATGGCTGGGCTGCGTGCAAAAATCCAGAATGGCTGTCGCGACCACAGTGGCTACGGGTGACAGGAGGGTGCCTCCACTTAGCAGTCTCAAAGGAGGTTTCTGCCTCAGAGCTCATGGAAGGACATGAACGCGCATGCCATCCACGAATTTCCCCCCTATGACAGTGCATCCGGTGGCGCAGCCTAGGCATGGCTAGAGCAAGATTATGAGCCTGCGTGAGACACGGAAATCTGGAAGAGGACGGAGGGAGCCTGCAAAGGTTGTCATAGTGGAAAGGCAAACAAGAATAGGAGCAGTAAGATGAACTTTGGGTGAAATGTGAACCAAAAGTGGTCTCCAAGAAACAGAACAGAGAACAGTGTCGCCCTGTTTGTGTGCAAGCACTTGGCTCGGCGCAGGCCGCAGGCTAAGAACTCCATAGAGGATGCTGATGGTGGATGCACTCAGAGCAGGAGCAATTCGAATCGCCCAGACCAAAATCCATAATGAACCAGCTAAGTAGGAAAGGAATGAGAAATCATTGGTGGTGAGGAGTAAATGCACGGGGGACTGGCATAGTAATGTCATTGTTAATGGAGTCGCAGGGGTCCATATGGACACCCCATGTGAGACTCCTCGAGATGAGGCTGGGGGTCGATGTCCCGTCAGACATCCATAACATCCGCATCCGGAACCTAGCGATTAGTGTGCAGTAGCTTGATGCAGGTCTGAAGAGTATCTCTGTCATGGATGGTTTGAAGGGAGCCATGCTGGAGATTATTGATTCTGTCAACTCCTAAGTTAGCTAGGAGATCTGCCACTTTGTTACCTTCCCTTTTGGTGTGGAGGAAGGAGATAACCTGGTTGTTTTTTAACCAGTTGCTTATTTTCTCAATTCTAGAAGCTAAACGCCAACTAGTGGCTGTTTTCACTGAACTAGTACCATGAAGTAGCTGGTTGGCCATATTGATGAGAATCTGGGAGTCCCCTTCAATGATGGTAGGGGAGAAGGTTTAGTGATGAATGAGATTCAACCCTTGCCAAAGTCCTTCCAATTCTGTTGAGTTGTTGGAGTCCCAACTGATGGAGCCGAAGTAGATTGCAAGGGCCTCTCCTTTGCAGTTTCTGAAAATGCCACCAAATCCAGCTTGACCTGGATTGCCTTTTGAGGCTCCATCAAATTTCAGCTTGATGATCCCTGGAGGAGGAGGAACCTAATGAAGCGGGGCGTCTGGATTCTTTCGACTATTGGTGCTGGGGATAGCCGATATTTTGAGCTATCAGTTTTGCCATATGGAAATTTCCTTAGGTTGTTTGGGTAGGTCCTCTTCCTGACAAGATTGGAGAGCAAGAGTTTCTTGGAGGTTATTACTGAAGTTGTTCCACAAGGTGTCCAAAGGAGTGGATTGATCTTTGAAAATTCTTTTGTTTCACTCTTTCCAAAGAGACCAAAAGAGGAGACCCGGGATGATTTTCTAGAGAGTATTAAGAAGAGGGCTACTGTAAGGATGTCTGGGCCAGTTGCATATGATGTTCATTAAATCCCCATTTGGCTTGCTTTTTTGACACCTGAAGCATATTTTTTCCCAAAGTGTGCTGGTTAGCTTGCAGGAGATCATGAGATGTCGAGCAGTTTCGTTTCTTTGTTTGCAATTAGAACATTATGAAGGACCAATGAATCCCCGCTTGAGAAAATTGTCCCAAGTGAGGATTCTTTTGTGGCTGAGTAACCAGAGAAACATAGAGACCTTGGGCCATGTACCGGGAGTCCAAACAAATTTCCATAGCGGATCATGGGGAAGAGGAACATGGTGCATGAGGGAGAAGGCTTCTTTTGCGGAGAACATTCCTCAAGTAGAGTATCGCCATCGGAGAACATCAGGATCCTCCGAATATCTGATCTTCCTGCGTTGTAATTCCCCACTGAGTATTTCCAAAGTATCGTCCTATGCGTGAGGGATGATATGAATAGGGTGCTGCCATTGTCTATATTCATTGCATCTAGTGGGGAGCCATAACTGGCTGACTTTGACTTCCAGAGGTCCGGTAATGTTTCCACCGTGGAGGCTAAGAGTATCAATCAAATTTGGGTTTTGCTGCCATGAGTCAACCCATAATCTGGATGTGTCTCCATTGTGAATTTCCCAGAAGCTATGTTGCTGTATGAGAGAAAAAAGTTGTTTGGTTGCATTCCATATGAATGAGCCAGCTCTTTCTAGAGCTAGCCTGATTAGATCTTCAGGGGGTTTGTTATTGGCATACTTGGTTGTCCAAAGTTTGGCCCAGGGTGTGTGGGGATTTGAGAGCCATTTCCACCAAAGACGAGCTCCCATGACTTCATTGCTGTGAATAGGATCTCTGAGCCCAAGACCTCCTGCCTCTCATGGGGAGCAGACCGTGTTCCAGTTGACTAATGCCCATTTCCTATTTTGGCTAGTGGATCCCCAAAGAAATCAACGTTGCAATATCTTAATCTGCTTGAGAACCCATTTCGGTGCTGCAAGGATGGAGAAGAGATAGAGAGGCATGGATTGCAACACAGCTTTAATGAGAATGAGATGGCTTGCCAGATTAAGCGCTCTAAAAGTCCAAGAAGAAAGTCTGGCTTCCAATTTTTCCAAGAGAAGGTTCTAAGAGGAGTGTTTAATGGCAGAGTCTATGAGCGGCGCTCCCAAGTATTTGGCTGGAAGGGAAGTGATAGAGAAACCAAGAATACGGGAAATGATGGCTTCGGTTTGGGGAGGAGTGTTAAATAAAAAGAGCTGGGACTTAGATTCATTGACAGACATACCGGAAGCTGTTGAGAAAAGGTTCAAAATGGCTTTAAAGGATCTAGCTTCTTGAGGAGATGGGAATCCAAAGAGCATGTTGTCAGCAAAAAATTGTTGGTGGGTGGTAGTGGGGGAGTCATGAAGAGAGATGCCATGTAATTGCCTGGAATGGACATCATGATGGATAAGTTTTCTGAGGTCCTCAGCCATGAGTACAAAAATAAAGGGGGATAGTGGATCCCCTTGTCTGATACCTCTAGTCGGAGAAAAAGGAGTGGAGAGGATGCCATTGATGAGAATGGAATACAAGGGGGTAGTGATAAGGCTCATTATCCATCTTATCCACATCTGATCAAAGCCAAAAGCTCTTAGAAGATGCTGAATATAACGCCAACATAATTTATCAAACACCTTAGAAAGATCAATTTTAAGGAGCATACCTGGGTTCTTGGTGCTCTTTTAGGAATGAATGACTTCATGTGTTAAGATGATGCCATCCATTATTTGACGTCCCTCCACGTATCCAGTTTTCTCGGGCGATATTAAGAGCGGCAGGAGGGGCTTGAGTCGATTGGCTATGACCTTGGATATGACTTTGTAGATTACATTGCAGAGAGCAATGGGTCTATACTTTTTTGGAGTACTAGGGTGCTCTTATTTTGGAACCAGAGCTATGAAGGTTGCGTTGAGCGAAGGGAGAAGCCAATGATAAGTTCTTGATTCCTCTACAAGTTGCCAGACTTCCATTTTGATGAGATCCCAGAAGTGGTGAAAGAAATTTGAGGTAAAGCCATCGGGACCTGGGGCTTTGCCTTCTTTAGATTGAGCCATCGTTGTTTCAACCTCCTAAAGGGAGACAGGGCGCAGTAACATCTGATTGTGCACTGTGCTGACTAACTTGGGAATCAGCTGTGTTATTTTATCAATGGATGGTTTCCTGTCTATGTTGAGTTCTTCCTGCTGTATGTTTTTGAAGTAATTCAGGAGCACTTGCTTGATCTCCTCGTGTTGCTCCACTTTTTCTCCTTGCGGATTGGTGATGTGAGTAATGCAATTTTGCATTGTTCTTTGAACCGTAGATCTGTGGAAGAATTTTTTGTTTCTTTCACCCTCTTTTAACCAACACACTTTGTATTTTTTCCTCTAGAAGATTTCCTCTTGCTTGTGCCTCTCCTCTAGTTGTTTCTGTATGTCCTATTCTTTGGATGCCAGGAGATCTGTTCTTCCCTCGTGAATGCTTTTTTGTTGAATCTCTTCCATTTTGTTTTCAAGTGTCTTTATCTCTTGGAATATGTTGCGAAAGACTAAAGAGTTTCAATTTTTGATGAGGCATTTGAGATGTTTAAGCTTTTGTTGAAATTGGAACATTTTTGATCCCTCTAGTGGAGTGAAACTGTTCCAAGCAGCGGTGACCATTGATTTGAATGAGGGGTGAGAGAGACAGAAGGCCTCAAATTTGAAAGGCCTTTTGAATTGGGTGCCAATATTTTGCCAATGGAGCGAGATAGGCCAATGATCCGAACCTGCCAATGGAAGTATCAAAGCATAAAGGTCCCCTCCCAAATGGATGGCATTGTCTGAAATGAGAAATCGGTCCAATTTCGAGGCTATCTGTTGATTTCCTATTCTTCTGTTGTTCCATGTGAAGGAGCCATTTGAGAAAAGGAGGTCTATTAGCCAGCTGTTGTTTATAAAGTCTTTGAAGTGAGAGCATTCTGGATCTAGTCTTGGCCTTCCTCCAGTATTTTCTTCTAGTTTGGTAATCATGTTGAATTTTCCCCCGAAAATCCAAAGAGGATGAGATCTGTTGGCATTTAGAACTTCCATGGTGTTCAAAAAATCTATTTTCCTGGATCGATCCTGGGGAAAATAGACATTTGAGAGGATTCCATGTATATTTGTTCCAATAGGATGAAAAGTGGCCTGAATGAGATTATGCACTGCATGATAATTTGCGAGCATTATAGTCTGAGTATCCCAAGCTATCGCAAGACCTCCGGAAGATCCTGAGGCATACACTGCAACTGGGTTACAGTTAGGCCATGATTTGGATAAAACTGTGCCTAGTGCCTCACTGTTGCATTTTGTTTCTTGGAGAAAAAGAATGTTCGGTTGCTCTTTCTGAATCATATTTTTGATCATTTTGTATTTTCCAGGGCTATTGAGCCCTCTGACATTCCATGAAATGAGTTTCATGGCAAACTATTAGCAAGAGGTTTGAAGAATTGTGTTAGCTTGGGGTATCGTCCTGAGTTCACCAACATCTCCCCTAAAGTGATGGTGCGTTGCCAATCTAGTTTTTGACCTCTTTTCTTGGATTCCTTTATGACTTTCAGACTGTCCCAATGATTTCCCAACTGAATGCCTAATTTCTTTTTCTATTGGACTTTGGTTAGGACCAGTTCGAGTTTGTCGATTTGACAAGGATTGATTTTATCAAAATCCTTGCACCTACATGCATCTTCTAGTCCTATAATATCCAGCTCTCCAAGGTCTAAACCGTCAAAGTATTCTTCCATGAAACTTGGTTGACTGCTTCCAGGATTTTCCTCATTCGCGGTATTGGGAATAGCCTTGGGATCGTCGATGTCCATGATGATGGGGTTCCAGGATAGGAGTTTGGTTGCAAAAGGGGATTTGGGCTTGGATGTTTCACTGGATTGCTTCTCCTTTTGGGCTAACATAGGGTTTGGTTGATCGGGGATGCCGGAGGGAGTAGAGGGCTTAAGGGTTGGATCTGGAGAAAGGGTAATAGTCCCAGAAGAGGGGTCAGAATTGGAAATAACGACAAAGCTGTTATTGGTAGAAGGAATAGAGGAGGAGGGGGTATGTTTCTTCCTTCCTGCTGAGGGCTTCTTACTATGTCTTCTGCGAGAGGGTACCTTGGTGAAGCCATCAGGTTCCGATTTATCTTCAACTTCCTTATTTAGGGACTGAGAGTTGAGAGGACAGTCTCTGAATAGATGCCCATGAGCATGACACCTTCGACACCTAAATAGAACATGTTCATAATCTAAAGGTTGAATCCATTCAAAATCATCATGATATAAACTTACCGCATCTGGCAGAGCCTTGTCCAAATGCATGTAGACACAGATTATTGCATAGGAGGTATATCTGCGGAGTTTTGTCTCTTCCGCTATCTTCATGAACTCCCCTAATCCTCTGCCAATTTCTTGAAGTGATTCTTCATCCTAATATTCCAGAGGCAAAGAGTATAGGCGAATCCATACTGGTGCCCAGTTGAAATTTTCTTTATCTGGGTTGAATCTTTCAACCCAATTCCTGAGATACGACCCTGTTGAGTTGAAGAAGTAGGGTCGTTCATCCATAACCTTGTTTCAGTCCTCAATACAGTTGAAGATGGCACTGAAGAAGCCTTTCGGTCCAAGCTGGAGGGTAACGTGTCCCTTGGGCTTCCATTTGGAGGCGATCCATCCTTGCAGAGCTTTTTCAGTTGGCCAGAAACTAATAAATTTCCCTATGAGAGCATGATCCCTCATGTACTAGATCCAGGCATTTATATGATGGCTTGGTAAGTCGATCTTGGGTCTTTCTGGAGCGATAGGCTTGCATGTAGAGGAAGTGGGTGCTACCGCTTCCTGTCGATTTTGCGCGATCGGCGTCTGAGATGCTACCGTCCCTTTCCCCTTGTCAGAGGCTTCAACATTTTGGTAAGTATTGGCATGCATTTCTACATTGTCTGCAGGGGGGGTTTGCCATCCCCCCCCGAACTTGTCGCCATGGCTGATTGCCAGATGCTGTGTGCGTTTCAGGTATGCACTGTCAAGTCTGAGTAGGTCGGCTAGGTCACAAGGGTTCCTGCGATCTTGTAAGAAATAAAACCCTAGCAGAGCGTCTCATCTAACAGGTCCTATGAAATCCCAGATTGAAAATTAAATGTTAGTTTGTTTATTACGCTCGACAATAGCTACAACTATCCTTTGATTTCCTGTAAAAATGATGAAGTACAAGCTACATGACTTTGACCCTCTGATGTCCAACCTTTAGATTGAATAAAAACCACATACATATAGAAAAAAAAAACTTCCCCTCTCTTAGGGGTCGAATCCCTCAGTTTAGGAATGACTTAAATGAATTTCTCATCAAAACCCTAATGACTAGGGAGGTTAAAACAAATCCTCCATATAGAATTTGACTGGCCTACTCCTAATTAATGAGGTCCAAAATTATATCAAGATACTCTAACAAGACCATTTACCTTCTATTAAAACAGGTCAACATGAAACCATAGAAATTACATCATAAAAACTAATATTGACTAAAGAAAACAAAAAAATTGGACTAATAGGAAAAATCACAACACCATTCTGCAAAAGCGCAGTGCCATCAGACAAAAGTTGAATGCCAATTTTTGAGGATACATTTGGGGGCCTTCCACTACTCCAAATCCATTTTTTAAGGAACCAATGGAAATATGAGTATGTCTAGTTGTCACTAGACACCTCAAGAAAGAAAAATGGACACTCCAAGACTAAGAAAAACTCATTCTCCGAAGGCTACTTCCAAAAGTGCAATGCCTAGTCAAAATAGTGGTAGAAAGTGACTTTTTTGAATGTTTTGGGGCATTTTCTCCCAACCACTTTGCTGATAAGCCACCAAGAGTACACAGATAACATGTATAAGTGATTATCTCCATCAATGAAAACTTTTTACCATTTGTATGTCTGATGAAAAAGCGCAATGCCAAGGCACTGCACTTTTGGCTTAACTGATATCCCTTTTCAAGACAAAAGTCACAAAAATGAAATATTTCACCAAATTTCTTCAAATATTGCCCAAAATTTCTCCATGAATCCATGTGATTATTTGTCAAGCTATGACAGAGGCTTCAGGTAGCAAATCAATCTTATCCTTCTCATTTTTCCTTATTAGGGTTTGCTTCAGCTTCTTTTTCATCTTCTTGATTATGATTTGGAAGACCTTGTTCCTTGTATAATAATGCATGGCCATGTGCCTTTGTAGGTTATTTTTCCTATTTACCCTCTTAAGCAGCTTTTCCAAGTCGAAATTCACACTATCCATCCAACCTACTTTGTCTTTCTCAATTTTAGTGAAAATGAGTTCATCAACAGTCATTTGACCTTTTGGTGGAGATGTTTCCTTTTGTTGCTCAAGTACCTCTTGATACCTCTTGTTCTTGGTCTCCTTGATTTAACATGTTCTTCTTGATCCTATGAATCATCCACCTCAAAAATTGTGTTACCTTTGGCATCATCCTTTCTCAAATATGCTTTAGGCACAATGTCATCCTCATCTTCAGGTCCTTGGGCATAGTTTCTCTGTAATGGAGTGCGGAATTATTGTTTTTATTTCTCATCTGGAGCTCTTTTCTCTCTCTGCTTAATTATAAACTGAGGTTGTTACTATTGTCCTCAAAAATTGGGAATTCGAACTTGATTTTATAACTACCTTTCAAAAATAGAAATCAGGTCCACCATATTTTCCACAGTTCTGATCAATGTATCCAACTTTTCCTCGGATGAGGTTGATGTCTATTCCTTAATTGTAACTATATTTTCAACTATTCTTTTTTATTTCTTGATCAACATGTTGGCTTGAATGCTGGCAACATTTCTTCGCATTTCCTCCAATGAGGTGGGATTTATCCTCCAATGAGGTGGGATTTATCCTCCAATGAGGTGGGATTTATCTCTCTAATATGATATGCCATATTAGGGCTAAAGGCATCCTGATAGTGTAACAAGGCCAATTCAAGTGAAGGTTTGATATTGGAAAGAATGGAATTGTACACCTTATTGAAACGAGTAGTATAGTCTTGAACTAATTCATTAGGCTGCCTTTTCAATGAGTTTTATTCAACCAATATCTGAAAAGAATTTTTCTTTTCCTCCCACTTAGCAAGGAAATGATCAGTTAGCTATTGTGAATCTGGAACTGAACGAGGTCCCAAAGCTTGGAACCTTTTTTTCACTTCTCCTGAGAAACTATGAACAATGATTCTCATTTTCGCATCATCATTATATACCTCTTCTAAATCTATGAAATATATAATTTTTTAAATATGTTTCCTAGATGTAATCTCAGTGGTTGCATAAAAAATAGGTAGTCTTTATCCATAATTCTGAGGTAAATCGGTGAGTTCTCCCGTCAGAGCTAAAGGAGCAAATATGTCTATAGTTTTTCTAGGAGGCAAGATTGTAGTCACAATAGGAATTGTTGGTATGAATGATGGTTGTGTGGGAAGAAGTGTGGATGATGAAGAAACAATAGTATGGGTGGATGTAGCAACAATGTGAGTAGATGAAGCTAAAAAAGGGTCAGTAGACAAGAGTGTTAGTGTGAATTCTAATCCTAAGCATATGAAAAAAGCTCGCTTTATTGAAGTCCTTCTCTAGCATTTCCAGTGTTGTGCCTCTAAGTTTACGAACTCCCAGATTGACAACTAAATGTTAGGTTGTTTATTACACCCGAAAATAGCTATAACTATCCTTTGAATTCCTATAAAAATGATGAAGTATAAGCTAAAAGCCTTTGACCCTCCGATGTCCAACCTTTAGATTGACTAAAAACCACATACATATAGAAAAAAAAAACTCCCCTCTCTCAGGAGTCGAATCCCTCAGTGTAGGAATGACTTACATGAATTTCTCAACAAAACCCTAATGACTAGGGAGGTTAAAACAAATCCTCCATATAGACTTTGATTGACCTGCTTCTCATTAATGAGGTCCATAATTACATCAAGGTGAATCTAACAAGACCGATTACCTTATATTAAAACAATTCAACATGAAACCATATAAATTACATCATAAAAATGAATATTGACTAAAAAAAGAAAAAAAAATTGGACTAACAGGAAAAATTACAACACCTGTCTGCAAAAGCACAGTGCCATCAGACAAAAGCCGAGCGCCAATATTTGAGGAGACATTTGGGGGCCTTCCACTGCTCCAAATCCATTTATGAAGGAACCAATGGAAATATGAGTATGTCTAGTTATCATTCAATGCCTCAAGAAATCAAAATGGACACTCCAAGACTGAGAAAAACTCATTCTCCGAAAGCTACTCCCAAAAGCGCAGTGCCTAGTCCAAAACAGTGGCAGAAAGTGACTTTTTTTATTTTTTTTAGGCATTTTCTCCCAGCCCCTTTTCTAATAAGCCACAAAAAGTACATATATAACATGTATAAGTGATTATCTATCCATCAATGAAATTTTTTTACCATTTGTATGTCTGATGAAAAAGCGCAATGCCAAGGCACTGCACTTTTCGTTGAGCTGATATCCCTATTTAAGCGAAAAGTCACAAAAATGTAGAATTTCACAAAATTTCTTCAAAACTTGCCTAAAATTTCTCCATGAATCCATTTGAATATGTCTCAAGCTATGACGGAGGCTTATGGTAGAAAATCAATCTTATCCTTCTCTTTATTTCTCATTAGGGTTTGCCTCAGCTTATTTTTCATTTTCTTGATTATGATTTGGGAGACCTTGTTCCTTGTATAATAATGCATGGCCATGTGTATTTGTAGGTTATTTTTCCTATTTCCCCTCTTAAGAAGATTTTTCGAGTGGAAATTCACTATATCCATCCAACCTACTTTGTTTTTTTCAATTTTTGCCAAAATGATTTCATTAACAGTTATTTTACCTTTTGGTGGAGATGTTTCCTTTTGTTGCTCAAGTACCCTTTTGATACCTCTTGTTCTTGATCTCCTTTATTTAACATGTTCTTCTTGATCCTTTGAATCATCCACCTCAAAAAATACGTTACCTTTGGCATCATCCTTTCCCAAATATGCTTTAGGTTTGTTTAAGAGCAGGTGATTTTCCTTTAGTTGCATGTTCTCCTGTTGCAAGAATGAGACTAAGAAATTTTCCTTTGAAAACTGTATTTGAGGTCTCTAATCTCAGTCTCCTTCTCCATGATTATCTTCTCATATATTTTTCCCTCCTCATGGATTTACAAATCTGCCATATCAGTGTCAAGATGAACTTGTTCCTCATCCTGCAATGGTGCATCATGATGTGATGATGTTTCTTTCACTCATGTAGGCTTGGCCCTTTCAAGAATGTTTGAAGAAAATACAAGCCTCTTTCCTAGGTGTTATGGTGACATGTTTTCTTGTGGAAGCTACCTCTTGATGTGCTGGTGAAGTCAAAGGTGTAAAGTGACTGCTAGATTGAGCTTGAGAAGACAAAAGAGAAGATGAATATATTAAACCATATCAACAAAAATTAATTTGTGCTAATTGATGGAAACCAGGATTTTCACCAAGACATGGTGAAAAAAACTAGCGTGATGATCTTCTCCCAATCTACATACCTTCTCCACCATTTTTACCATGCTTCTCTAAAGGCAATGAGGCAGGTTGAGGGATTTTACACTGGGGAAATGGATCAACAGTCTCATATGATATTGATATAATGTCAAGTACCTTCCCTCACATGTGAAATATTTCATGATCAATTTGATGAAAGGGGCATACCTTTCTAGAAACTTTCTAAATGGAAAGATCTGTGTTGGAGCTCCTTTGTATGCAAGTTTCAAATACATTTTGTAGCTTTTAATGTCAAGGTCTCTACTCTTGAACCAAGTTTTTGCATTTTTGGAATCCATGTAGTTGTGGAAATGGTCTCTGCTAAAAGAGTGAACACCACCCTTGAAATATTCACCTTATCTCTCCTCGAATTAGTGGAAAAAGTGCTGGTAAGTTTGTCATGAAAACCTAGTTCATCAACCTTTTGGGAAAATGCAAGGAAACCAACATCCTGAAATTATTTCTTAAGGAAGGGTGAAGACATGATCTCATGTGTTGTAGTGGGCTCAAACCTACTGATCTGATCTCCCTTGTGCCTCTTCTTCTCAATGGTTTCAGAATCCATGGCAAACCCCAGCTCAATGGGAACGGGAATTAGGGTTTTGCGTAGGAAAAAATAGGGGATTTGGGTAGTTTTTAGGAATGAATGGAGATGAAGGGGTTAGGGGTCTCCCAAATTCTTGGTAAAACTTAGGGGGGTAGGTATATATGTCAGGAAGTAGGTAGAAGAAAAATTTTATGGAATGAGTGAGGGGAAGGGGTCAAAAAGGTGAAGAAATAGTCCTAGCTTAAGAAAGTGTAGTCTAGGTTAGAGTTTGTGGGAAAATAGTGAAAATAAGGGACAAGGATTAAGGGAAGTGTTAAGGGTAGTATATGGAAGGCGGGGGAAGGTATTAGAGCTTTAAACTTAGGTTTTTTCTCAACAATTTGTTAATGATATTATGAAACTAAGAAAATGGAACCTAAACCCTAGAAGAGGGATTTGATATTTCCAAGCATGAAACAAAGTTAAAAGAGGTAGTTTAGGGACCCAATTAATTTTATATAATAGATTGGAACCTGCTTATTCATGTAGAAACCACTTGAATGAAGTTTTTTCCTCCTTGAAGAAAGCACAACACCTTCTGCCAAAAGCGCAGTGTTGTGAGGGAAAAGTGCAACGCAGAAGGTAAATGAGCACTTTTGTGGCAAGGAATGGCTACTCTGAGGGTGAAAATGGTATTTCTTGGTGGAGTGATGTCTTTTGAATTTGGAATGTGAAAATTAGATGCTCTTTTGGTCTTTAAATAGCTTAGAAATTGATCTTCTTATTTGGTGGTTATTGGCCCCACCATGTCCTTTCACATTTGGATTTGGAACTGCAAATTTTAGAATATTTTGAAATGTATTGTATCATGAAATAAATGAAATTACACTTTTGAAACCTTTATTGAACATTTTTTACTAGTATTACTCCTTCAATGATGAATTTTATCGTGAAATGACCTATTTTATGATTTTGACCCTAAGACCTAATAATGACACTACATGAAATGAGTTGAATGATGACCATGATGATGTGACTGAGATGGTGATGAATAAATTTCAATGATGAATCATCTCAATGAGTTATGCAAATGACCAAAACATGGACTTGAAAGCAGTAGTAACACACCTAGAAACACTAAACAGTGACCAAAGTTTTATTTGAAAACCTATTGAGACCATAAAAATTTGCAGTAGGATCCTATCAAAAACCTAGTAGGAGCACATTTGATCATTGGTGACTGGAACGACTACTAGAAACAAACATTGGCTCTAGCTGTGGATGGAAAATCCTTAGCAGGTGTCAAGAATACTGTAGACCAAGTAGCCATATCCATTGGGCATGGAGTCAAAAATCAAGAGACCAAACTAAATATTAAAATCTGACTGACAAACTGAACTGAATTTGACTAAAACAAAACTTACTGAACTTACAAACCAACATCCAATCAAATAAACCTTATGGAATTCACCTTGGGCTTCAATATTTCATGATTAACTCCTTCACACTATGACAAAAAAAGTAAAATGATATGTACAATGGTGATGAGAAACTTCAAAAATTTGATCAAAAGAGATAGTGCTTGAAGATCCTACCATTGACTAGTCCTCCTACATATTTTTGTCCATCCATTTCTTCCAAAGTATCCATTCTTCTCTCTTGAAGCTAAAATCCTATATGGTCTCTTCAACAAGTTTTAAAACTTTTTGTGCTTTCATTTTTCTTCATTCTGAGCATCCCAATAGAGAACTACATCCCCCATATTGAAATCATCATCTTTTGTTTCCCTTTCATACACTTTTTTTAATCTTTCTTGAAGCTTAGAATTGTTCTCAAAAAACTCCTCCCTCGTTTGTTGCAAATGAATCATTCGGTTTATCCGCCGCCGAATAGAATTCAGTTCACTTCCAAGTTCCTGCAAAATATTTATGATTGGAATAGCCAAAGAAGTAGTAAATACTGTATCAACTCCATACACTCCCTAAAAAGGTGAAATTCCTATGGACTTCTTATTACTTACTATTTCTTCCCACAAAGCATTGATGAGTTTATTGTGCCATTTTTTCTTACTTACCTCGAGTATTTTTTTCTAATATTGACCAAAGACTTATTCAACGATTCAAGAAACACATTTCCTTCTAGATAGTATGCAGTTGAATGACCCATTTTTCTATTATACTTCTCAAAAAATACCACCATCTTCTTGGACTTAAATGCAGCTGCGTTATCCATGATTATCTTCTGTGGACAACCAAATCTAGACAAGATATAAGATTCCATGAATTGAATTATTACCAAATCAGTAGCTTGCCTAGTCAAGATTTACTCTACCCACTTTGTAAAATATTTAGTGGTCGTAAAAATCCACTTGTGTTGGGTGGAAGATGAAGGACGAAATTCACCTATGAAATCGAGACACCATTGTTGAAATGGTGACTGAAATGAAATGGGATGCAAAGGTAGTGAGGGAAACTTCCTCTTCCCTTGAAAATCAAACATTCATGACAGCTCATCATGGTCTTATATACATCCGAAAAAAGAGTGGCCCAATAAAAACCAACCCTCAAAATTTTTTTCGTTGTGATCTTCTAGAATAAATGACCGCCACAATCATTCTTGTGAAATTCATTCATCACCTTCTTCAGCTCACTTTCAATAAGACAATTCAACAAAACACCTCCCAGGTCTTTCCAATACAAAACATTGTCTAAAATACAATATTTCGAAGCCTTTAATTTCAATGATCTAATTTTTCTTTTAGACACAACAGGTGGAGGATTTAATTGTTGAAGTACATAAACAATATCACATACCAAGGGATGAAATGAAAATCTGAGATACCCGTGTCAATGAGTCATCAACCTCCTATTCGAAAAGTGAAAAAATCATATTAATATCCAGTGCATGAAAATTATATTTTTCCATCAACTTTTCCAAACCCTCTCCCTTGATGAGTTTTGCGGGTTTTATATCCAAGTCATATTCAAGCATGTTTTCAATCAATTTCCCTTGCCTACCTTCGGGATCAGTTTTGCATCAAAACATCTTTCACCACTGCATTCAGAACATAAGCAGTGATGTGAGAGTAAAGGATGTATAGTTGAAAGTCTTTAAATGCCTTCACCAAGTCAAAATCTTGTTGCTCAATAATTTTGTATCTCAGTGCTGCATCTAAATATGAATCTTTTATCACAGTTCTATGTTTAGTCATGAGCATATTTTAAATTTTTTGTTTTTAGGATAGAAATTTGTAAATTAAAAAAAAAAAATTAGAACACTGTCAGAAGTTCTAATAGCATCTATTTTAACCCTGTCAGACAGTCTACTTTAATTCTATTTTATGTCCTTTTTTTCATTTACCCAATGCTACCAGAAGTTTCGATAACATCCCCTATTTTAAAAAAAATTAAAAAACCTCATCCTCTTTTGAGTTAGCCACGTGTTCCAGTTATCAACTAAGGTTTAAATGTTTTAATCATGAGCCATGTCACGTGATAGGAAAGGTTATATGTTTGAGTGATGTTGATTTAAGTCGTGGTCATACATGGAAGATTTAGGTCTCAATATGTAGTTACAAATAACCAACCGTTGTTTTTCCTGTCTGTCATCCTAAGTCATTATGTAGAAATGTCAAGGTACGTATTTAGTGTCTAGATTAAATTTTTATCCATGATTTAATGTGGTGATCGTCTGGTTAAATCATGCATGAGCACTGCCGAAATTTTATGTCTGCCATAAAATATGATGGAGGTGATTGCTGGCTCCAACACCATTCAGCTCCAGCCACCTGTTGTGGAGAATCTGAAACAAAGAAGGTAGCCAAAAGATGTCACGAGGTGTGTTATACGGTCCAGGATATTTCCCATTATGAAAAGATCTTATGGATGGAAAAGTGAACCAACATATCACTTAAAGTCACCAAAAGAAAAGGAAATCGATCAGTTTTCAATTTCGACTGTTGGTGAATGAGAAGTTCCAGTGAGAAACTTGAAGAAGGAGACAAAGTTTTCAGACAGTTTACATTGAACATTCAAAAACACCTATTAAATAAGCTTTTCTAATCTAGAAACCTTTCTGATCTAGCAGACAACTTTCATTTATTTCTCAAATGACTAAAAAAGGAGGAAAATTTAAGCATATTGAACCTTAAGGATTTGATTTAATAGATGTGAATCTGAATGTGAGGAGGTTTTTTGTAAAGGAGAGGTGGTATCCATTTTTATCAAGGTTAGGCAGCTCTCATCTAGGACTAGCTAAGGAATTTTCTCTCTCATTCAATGGACAAGAAGAAAATTTTTATGGCCTCAAACTGCAAGTATCAACATGATCAGTTGTTGAAGCTTTACACCTCCCACAGGAAGGAGAGAAATGGTTCAAATTCTAAGTTATTACTGGAGGAGACCTCAACATCTTCATCAAGGATGAATAGAAAGACCCTAAATGGTCTAAAGGGATTCCTAACAGTTATCTCAAGGATGAATGGGCTGAAACTGCCAAACTCATTAAGATCTACCTTAGTTGTAAAAGGAGGTATACTATTGTATTTATGTATCACATGAGGTTTTTGTTTCACATTGCAAGTATGAAGACTCTCAAACTACCATTATTCCTACTAAAAAGCTTGACTCGGATTTCAGCTAGAATACAAACCCAAGGAACAACTTTATATTATAGCATCTATCATCAATCTCTTATCAAGGTGCTGGTTTTTAAGAACTCAGAATAAGAAACCAAACTTGGGAGAATTTCCTATTTTACAGGGCAGGCCAACCTGCACCTACAGAAACCATTCCTACTTATCATTGTCCAACGTCACAGCAACATTCTCAACCTACCAAGAAGAAGGGAAAAATTCAGAAACAAACTACTTCATGAGTTGCTAAAAGGACTAAAATAAAAGTAAAGAAGGTGAATATCTACAATAAGGCTAAGAAAAAAAAGGAAAAGGCTCCCCCAACCAATGTTGAAGAGAAGCTGAAAAAAATAGAAGGTTCATCTACTAGCAAGCCCAAACCAATGAATATTGTGCCTCCTATTTCTCCTTTTCCTGAAGTATATGCTAGAGCACAAAAAGGAAAGTCTGAAGTTGCAGAAAAACCAAAGAACGGGTGCTTCCAGAAGTTTCAGTAACAAACATTCAGTAACAGGTTCAGAAGGATTATTAGCCCACCAAATAAAATGAGGAGCTTCTGAAGGATATTGGATATGATGTTAGCTGTAATAAAATATAGACAAGACAAATTTTTGGTAGCAGAGAAAGACATACAAGAGCCAGCATTAAGAGGGATCAAGCATTGAGAGGGATCAAATATCTGAATATGAAAACCTATTTTTGAGTGAAAATTTTGAGGAAAGGTTTTCACCTTGAGAGATTTGATTCCTATAAGCTCTTGCTCATCCAGGGTTAGATGGATCTATGTTGATTTTGAGCATCTCTCTCTCTCTCTCTCTCTCTCATATTGAATATTTTTGTTATTAATATTTTTTCCTGTATGCATATATTTAATTATTTTTATTATTAATATTTTTAAATATGTATCTATCAAATCCAAATTAAACATTGACAATATTACAAATATCTCTCAAACCTTGAGTTAGAAAACACCTATTAATGGAATAAGAATTATCTCATTCTTTCTCTCTCTCTATATATATATGTTTGATGTTAAAATCACTTACTCTAACATGCATGTTGAAAAAAATGATGTATAACCCAAATTAAAATTTTATTTATTATTCTTATTTTTAAAATCTTATATGTCAACTCCATCTTAAAAATGAAATATATTACACATCTCCCTAGTAATGGGAAGTGAAAATTTAAGAATATTTTTAACATAAATTACCTATTTTCCTTTAATATGGACATTGAAATATTTTATTTATGATGGCCAATAAAATATTTTTGTTATTAAAATATACATTTTTAAATATTAAATGTAAAATAAACATAAAATGTATTAAACATCATGTAAAATCAATAATATTATTTTTTATCAATTCCATATTAAGTAGTGAAGAATGTACATATCTCCCTCTTACTAAAAAGTAAATTATTTCATTTACTTTCAATTACTTTACCTCTTTATGTAAAGTTGATCTAAAATTAAGGTGGAAATTAAAGTATTTTTTTATGGTCAATATCAACTTTTTTGGTTATTACTATTTTTAATTTCCTAATGTAAGTATTTATTTATTATTTTTAAATGTAACTTTACCTAACAACATCTCTCGCATATTGAGTTGTAGAGTGCCTCTCGGAGAAATAACTTGGACCTTAAGTAAATCGATCAAGGGTGGATCCAAATAAAAGTTTCCTTAGTCTATGTCACAATATAAATTATTTAAGGATATAAACACATTTAGTTCACAACGTTCCTCATTGTGCTAGACCTCCAATTATCATTTCATAGTGAGATAGATTCTTTTGACTATGTTATCAATGGAATCCTCACTTAGCATGAAAATTTGGTGTCCTATCATATTAAAACACTATCAGACATTGTTCATGGATATTTAATCTATGACAAGGTAATGTACTCCCTTTTGCATACATGCTAATAGTGGAAGCACTATATTCTAGGAAAGGTAACCATCACCCACATTGATCACAAGCTACTTGAATTCCTGCGAATTGGGAGACTACATAATGGCCACCATTATAATTTTTCAACCTACTTTAAACTATTTGAATTAAACATTAAGAATTAGAAAGGTATAAAAAACCATATCACAGATTGTCTAAGTTATGCCCTAGTTAGGGTGCTTATTATAGTTTTTAATTCCTATGGGATCAAAATATCCATCTTGCCCCAATTATATGTGAATAGTTCCAACTTCACTATTATGTATCAAAGATTAGGTGTAGGTAAAAAAGTTCTAGACCTTCACTTCCACTGCTATTAGGGTCATATTTGTGTTCCTTCAATTGAGCATGTAGAGCTGATTTTGGAGGGATATTATAGTTTGGTGAAAATTTATTCTAGTGTAAAGAAGACAATAAAAAAAATTCATAAATAATTATAATAGATAAAAAAATAACAAAACATCAATAAGTAATTCATATCATGCACTATTTGTGCCATTGTTGAACCCTCTATTAAGAGGTAAGGGTTATACAATCCTAAACCTAACTTAAATAAGCCTTGAGAGCTAGTCCCCATTATTACATGTCATGTTTCCTTGTAGTAAGAATGGCAATGATTTTCACTATGTGGTTGTCGATAGATTCTCTAAGATGGCCATTTTGGAACAATGCAAGAAGTGTATCAAAATTCCAAACAGTTTTGAAATCTTCTTTGAATGCATTTAAATTCATTTTGAGCTACCATAAACCATTGTTTCAAATAGGGATAGTAGGTTCATCACTAACTTCTAGTCTCACAGGTGACCTCTAATGGACACCAAGTTGACAAAATCAATTTCTTTCTACTCCTAAATAGATGGACATATAGAAAAGTAGTTAATAAGATTATTGTGCATATCTTGGACATGTATAACTCATAGCATTCATTTACATGGGATAAAATCCTCCATATATTCAACATGGATAAAAAAAATCCATCCACAAATCTATTGGTCACAACCCTTTTCATGGGTGTTTAGGGTTCCAACCATTGTGACCCATTGATGTAGAACCTCCCATTACATTTTTATACAAAGAGTCCTCCCATGCATATCCCAAGGTAGATAGAGAAAAAAATATGTTGAATAGATCTAACATCTCTAGCAATAAGTTCATGATATAATATAGAAAGAAAATTCCAAGTATAAGTAGAAACATGACCGACATCAAGTTTCATACAAGTTTCAAGTTGGCAATAAGGTTTGATTGAATTTCTAGAAATATGGAATCGCAGGCCCTAGAAAAAAACCTAAACCACTCATATATAGGCCTTACACCATCATTAATGTTGTGGGTGAAAATGTATTTCAAATTAGTGTCCCCCCTTTCTTTGGCTTAAATTACTTAATGTGGAACTACTTGAACCATGTTTTCCACCTTTATTCAACACAATGGAGGTGGTTGAGAATTTGGACACTATTGAACTCATCTATGACCACATTAAATAGGTTACAATGGATGATGTCATGGATGACAAGATGAAGGGTACCGATTGAACCTATAACTCTAATATTGTATTTTCAAAATAAGACATTAGATTCCTCACCAAATTAAGTGGCTCACTAGGAGTCAAAATTATTAAATATTTTCCCATGCTTTGAGGAAACTTTACATAATGGGGATTGTTTTCTTTAACAAGTACAATGTTGTGTATTCCATATAAGGAATATATGTATATTATTGATAGTTTCAACATCCATCATATCACTTGTAGGAATTGAGCTTGAGTGGGGAGGATTGCATTCCTTCCTCTCAACCACCCAGACTAACCCATTTGACAACATAATGGGAGCATTGCTTCCCAGGTAGGGAGGATTAATTGAAGTGAACACCCACATCTTTCATTAACTCAACATTGTTCTCTATCTTGGTGAGTTTTAGATTTAAATCACTCGGGGTATTTTTGAGGCCTTAAATAATGATTTGTTTTTCATTTAGGGGGTTTGGGTTGTAATGGCTTTCCTTGACCTACTATTAATTGTAATTCTTATATAGATATTTTGAACGAGATATTGTGCATCATAAACACAGATTGTATGCAAGATTTGTGAACCTAGGAAGTTCTCATAACAAATAACCACCTTAGGGCCTAGAATATCTCAAGTTTTTTACCTCCTAGTGTTAGTATCATATGCCTAGGGATATCGGTTTTGTTATTCTTGCTATGTATATAAGGTCAAAATTTGTAAATATAAGTCAAAATCACTTGACTATTGTTGTTCCAAGAGGTCTAGCTCTAGATTGGGTATCATGTAAGGCTTTTCATTTTGATTAGAAAAGTAAATTTATAATGTTATGTTTTTCCCTACAAAGGGAAAACATGGAAAGACTTTGGTCACTTGAAAAGGTACAAAAATCATGTTACAAGTATTTTGTTAGTGTGAGTTGGTTAGTCCCATTTTAAGTTATAGCTAGTAGGACACCTATGTTTATAAATAAGTTCATCAAAGCAATCATGTAATGATCGTGACACATATTTGGAGTATTTTTTATATAAGTTTGGATGTCATTTCAAAAGGACAATTTATGAGCTCAGCAGGGGATAATGGTGAGAAAACAACCATTTCAATTCGCAATGTGCTGTGTTTTCATAAAACTTGTTGTGAATTCATGACGTTCTCTCCAAATGATGATCAACACGTTCACTCATGTTCCAAGCCATTCAAGGTGATCATTTAAACCTTCCTTATTATGCCTTAATGCTCAACTCTTCATTATCTGCATCGAAAAGCTCAGGTGGCTTGTTTATTTCACTTTTAGAGGGATGCAAGGGCGCTGCAAGTCCACACAGTGCTCAAATTTCCACATATCAATGGTAAAAATCCTCTCACGGGTGAAAATATGGTTTTCTATTTGTCCTTTAGTCATGAAAGAACTATGAAATTGTATTTAAAATCTAACGCAAACTGTTTGGAACTTGTAAAAGGAATAAAATTTTTGTCACTTCTTTTCTGGAATTTTTTGCATTTTTTTCTTTCTCAGTGTTGCTTTTTCATCTCAACCCACTATGAATCCATAGAGTGGGACATTTCCCACTTTTATCACTTCTAATTTTCCTTTTTAGTGTGTGAGTGTTTGGATGAAAATTTTTGCCTTGGTAAAAAGACTGTAACAAGTTTTTTTCCCTTAAAATTTATGCTCAAAGTTGTTTAAAAGTTCCAATTTCATTCACGTTGTGTTTTTGTTTTGTGTGTTGTGACTATCTCTAGTTTAATCTCTTGCCAAAAATTACAAAATTCTCAGGTCTTTAGGCTTTTACTCGGACGTTTACAGTTGTCAATCTTGGTGTGATTGTTAGGTGTATCTTAATACATTGTCACAAGATTTGAAACACCCCCTTTGTCTCCTAAACAAGTTGTTAATAACCTTATAATATCAATTTCTACAAAAGTTAAACTATGTCAACATCATAGAAAAAATAGACAAAGGGGGAGCCATTGTATGTTTTGAACCACAAAACATCACATCCATTAATGCACATTCAACCATCATGATGTATTTTGAACAAGTAGGGTGTATGAGATTCTGTGAAAGAATTCAGGGATATCATTTTTCAGTTGACAAAGCAATTTACTAAGGGTTTTGATGGTGTGCAAGAAAAGGTGGGAAGTCTGAATTTTCTAGTCTCAACTCAATCTATAGTTGAGGCCACTGAGATTCCTTTTACTGGAGATGAATGGTTCAAGGAAATGGATTTTTATTTGGTTTATTTCAAATACTTTATCAAGACAAAACACGAGAAAGTGTATGCTTCATCTGTTCCAAGTAGTTATCTACAGTATCATTATAGAAAATTTTTGGAGGTCATCCAAAGGTACTTCACATGTGAGGGGAGATTAAATAAGGTGTATCACTATCACATTAGGCTCTTAATTCATTTCACTGACAAGAAAAATATGAATCTTCCTTATTATATGTTTGAGAGTATATGTAATATGGGTGACTGAGTTCAAACTAAAGGATGTCAAGTTGAGTCTAGTTTATTTCAATTTTCATTAACTAAATTTCATGTAATGAAGGAGCTTGAGAAGGAGTAGAAATGGCAGTAATTGTTGGTTTCTTCAGTTTGGGAAGCATAATATTCAAATAACCAAAAGAATAAGAAAGACACTCCTTATGTTGTGGCTAAGGAAGCTTCACCTGTAGCAAGAATCTTAGTCAAGAAACCTTTGACTAAAAGCAAACCAGGTGGTAAGAAAAGTGCTAAGAAGTTACAATTTTCCCGTGAGGTAGAAAAGTTGATAAGGGTTCCAAGAACAAGAGATGCAACCAATATATTACCTTTGGTTTCCCCATCATCACCTATTCAATTTATGAAATCAGAGAGCACACAAAGAGAAGTGGGAATTGATGAAAAGGACCAGAAAATTGGGGAGTTAAAAGATCAGTTGGAAAAGGCCCATGTGATAATAGCTTACTTCTAGCACAAGAATAGGGATCTTAGGCATAAAGTGTCTCAAGGAACCATCTAGCCTAGAAGAGAAGAGTCATCAAAGGAAACACTGGCACATGTTTCCAAAGGAAAAGCTAAAATGGTCATTAATATTGAAGAGTTGAAAGAGCGAGTTGAATATTCAAGGAGACCTAGGACTAGGTATGTTGCCAAGGTCCATATGCAAGAAAAGGAAAATGTTTAGCCTATAGTTTTTGATGAGCAGAAGGAATTTGAGAAGCTACCTGAACAACTTGAAGTAAGACAACATCAAGTAGAACAACTAACAGAGAAAGATCATAAGGATAAGTTGACCTTGTTTAAAGAGGTAGAGGTTGTTATGTGAGTCCTTGACAGGAATAAGTATAAAATGAAGTGGAACTGGCCTCTACATAGGCAAGTGAAAAAATTATATGTACAAAACTTCGTCCTAAATTATATGTACAAAACTTGGTCCTAAAAATATGACTCAGGTTGGTGAAGAAGAAGCTTACTGAAGTCAAAGAAGTTGGAACTTAGAGGAAGATAAGTAAGTTGGACTTACTTACAGAGGCTAGTAGAAAGGTGAATCTTGAGTAGGAAACCTCAACCCATCTCAGAATTTTTTTTTTATCTCAAGAGATAAAAAAAGGTAATTTTTGATGAAAATTGCAAAAAGGAAGCAAGGGGCTTGCTGCACTTTTCATATATAAATTTTGATAATTATGGAAAAATGAAGTTGGAAGTTTTGCTATCGTGAGTGACTTATATGAAGGTTCCAACATAAATTTTTATGTTTCCAACATTTCACATTAAGTAAAAGTAACCATGTGTTCAGTTTTAGGAAGTACCGCAAAAACAGACAATGCACTACAAAAGTAGGGAACAGGTCAAAGGCATGTCTGCACGCATTTTGAATATTTTTTAGAAGCTACAGAACCATCATAGGGGAATTTGAAGCATACTTATTTGCTTCATTTTGATGGAAATGGGCCACAACTATATAGGGCATGGAAGCCACTTTGTTTTGTTGTGAAACTTCTTAATGCACCACGAGCCTAGAAAAGCAGCTCCATTTTGTTTCAAATTTCTAATTTTTGACTTCTAGTAGTGGTTTAGATTATGTGAATAGGTGAAAAATTATCTTAGGGGTTGTGTTTAATATTCATTGGCTATTATTCCAAGTTAGTGATGTTTTAGACTTCAATTGGTTGTAAGGAAAATTTTTCCTATTTTTCATTATATGCACTAATTTTTGGATGTATCTAGTTAAAAGTTGGTTTTGGTCAGTGAATTCGACCACTGAGGGTAGGAGATCAAATATTTGATGATGTATAGAGATATAAAAATCATTGTAAGTCGTTATGTTGGTTGAGATTAGAGAAGAAAGAATTCTTTGCACAATATTTTTGAAACATTTTTCTAGTGAATGAATGAAATACAAGGTGATTTGTAGGGATTCCTGAGTCAGAAATTTGATGGTTTTGTGCTCCTTTGATCTTGTAATTTATCTTTGTGTTTACATCTCTTTAATGTGCATCTTCTTTCTTGGAAAAAAACGAGATGTTTGATTCAGAATTCATTTTTAATGATGATCTATTTTAGTTTTCCAAGTTATCAATTTTTTCAGCTTAAAGCAACACTTTAGAATTCATCCATGGTTTCATGATCTAATTTGTTTGTCTTTCACCATTTCTACATTCACCTCCTACAACAATTTGATCTAAATCCACCACCAAATATGCCTACCTTTCCCCTGTGGACAAACCCTCTACTTTTCCATCATCTCACTCGAAAAAATATGATTTTACATGACTCCATATCCAATGGATCTATCTCTTTTCTTGTCAAAATACATTTAAAAGACCAAACCTTGTTGAGCTTACTAGCTAGCCCAATATCCTATTTGTTGAGTAACCTAAGTGAGAGATCCCTCTCGAGGTTAGAGGGGCTAGATTCTAGCCTAAAGTGGTTTGTGGTTACCTCTCGGATTCCTTTTTTCAGCCTAGGGAAATCACAGAGTGCTAACACCTAGGGTTAGGTTTTTGCTTCTTAAGGTTTAGTACTTTATGATAGAATACAATTTTAGGTTTCTTATAATTTCATCTTGCAAACAAATGTTTTTGAAAATTCTCACTTTAGAGATAAGCTACCACCATTCCAATTAGTTTATATTTCTCTACATTTTATACTCTTTTCCTATTTGTTTCATTAATAGAATTTGGGTCTCATTTTATTATGTTTATATAAAATTTTTATTTTCATGTTTCCATTCATATTCTTACTTTTCATTTCATTCTCTATAAAACCTAAATCGTCCATACTAGACCATGATGAACCAAAATCAACCTTAGTCAACCTAAGTCAATCATTGTGATGGTCTACAATGTTCAACTATAGAAAATCATCGAAAAATGATACCATAATAAAACATGGTCAACAACTTCATACATAAGAAACTCCAATCAACATGGTTATCTATACTCAACATGTTCATCTTTGCTCAACCATAAGCAATCATTTTCAAGCAATTTCAACTATGACAGATAATAGTTTAATATAGTTAAGCATAGTATTATGATCAACCAAATTTTATCTTAATGATTTACCCAATAGGACTTCCAAATTTTTAATTTAATTATTACATGGATGGTAGAGATTTAACCTCTACTAAATATTCTAGAATATTCTTAGTAGTAGTCACAAATCAGAAGTCAAGATTTATTTTAAAAGTTCTTTTGTTTTTCTTCTCTTGTAATTAAATGATATAATTCAATTGATTAAAATTTTATAGGAACAATTGTCATATCAGATTTTTGGGACATGCCTTATTGATAACCCATAATATTGTAACAAAATCTCTTCATGTTAAAATGAAGTGAATGTCCACACCTAAGAATCTTGTTACATAGTTTTTTAACTAGAAATTGCACCAGATGTTACAAAGGAAACATCGTAAGACATAAAAGAGAGAAGAATCCTGAAATATAAGAAATCATTGAATGATAAAAATTAGTAAACAAAATGTCATTCAAGAAAATATTCAATGAAGACTGCTCATTAGGTACAAGGGCTGACAATTTGGTTTTCAAATAGTAAATTCAACTTTTCCTAACTCTATTTTTGCATTTTACATTCACCGATATGAAACATTTATTGGAAAAAAAAAAGGAGTCCAATCAAACCTATGGATGCAAGTTGTAAGTTGGAAGGTTCATCCCATAAGAGATCCAATGGTTGCTAAGCAAGATATCTGTAGTGATTTTGGTCAATTTTAGTAAAGGCCGGAGAAGCCATCAGGTTCAGTAATAATTTTGTCTTTCATTGCAGATTTGATGTACGTTAGAGGTTGTCTATTGAAAATTTTAAAATAATTTATTATGTGGAATGGAGAAATATATAGATTTTTTTCGTGTCCCAATTTTTATTTTGATAATAAAACATTAGAATCTAGTTTTTAAAAATATTATTCTGTTTCATAAAAGCCAAACTGCAAGCTTGTTACTCTAACCCCATTTTAATATTGATAAGAATAATAATTTAGAAGTAATGGACGCTTTTATTCAAAATACTGCTATAAATGAATCCGCATAGTTTCAAAAAAAGTATAGGTTTGAGAAATGCTCAAAATTGATTGTGCAAAACTCTTCAATAAACGAATAAATTATTGATCGATTTTCAGAGACATTTCACCAAATAAACTCGCTTTTCAGTGCCAGTTATATACCAGGAGATAACTATGTGCCAGCTGTTTGAATAGATCTAACATCTCTAGCAATAGGCATAAACTCGCTTACGCTTTTGTTTGGCGCGTAAGCGGAGTCCAAAGAGCTGCGTTAGGGCGGCACAAAGATGGTGAGTCCAGACAGCTGGAAGAGAGCGGGACAAGGATAGTGAGTGCAGACAGCTGTGAAAGGGCGGGACGAAGATAGTGATTGCTGAAAAGGATGGACATGAAAATGGAGAAGGCGAGGTCAAGATTCAAGAAGGTCTGTGTTTTCTGCGGAAGCAGTTTGGGGAAGAAAAGTAGTTATCAAGATGCCGCCGTTGAGCTGGGAGAGGAGCTGGTAAATCGTCTGGATTTGCCTTTAATTTTTAGGGTTTTGATTGATTTCTCCCTTAAATCCCTTTTTTCTAGCTTGCTTGAATAGAATTGTCCTCTGCTTAAATCCTTTTTGTTTACTTTTAAATCTTAGGCATGCAGTTTAAAGTTTTCCTTCACAAAGCTTGGACGTACTAAAGCTTCTGCATCGCTTTCATCAGGTTTGAAGCTATTTTGTTTGCGCTCTATTTCTTCTTCTTCTTTTTGCGGTTTATTTCAAGATCCGACTCCCTTCAAGTCTTTATGATTTTGAACCGGCTGAAACTATTTGTATTATTTCAAGATCTAACTTCCTTCAAATATTTATGATTTTGAACCGGCTGAAACTATTTGTATTATTTCAAGATCCAACTTCCTTCAAATCTTTATGATTTTGAACCGGCTGAAACTATTTGTATTATTCCAAGATCCAACTTCCTTCGAATCTTTATGATTTTGAACCGGCTGAAACTATTTGTATTATTTCAAGATCCAACTTCCTTCCAATCTTTATGATGTTGAACCGGCTGAAACTATTTGTTTGGCGCTAAAGCAATTTTCTGAAGCTATAACGTCTGCACTACATATATTAGTCAATTTTCGTTGGTTCACTCTCTTTTCGCCATCTTTAATTACAGATGTCTAAGAATTCGGCGAACTGGCAGCTCTTCATTGTCTCCTCTATCGATATAGATCCTCTGCGAATCGTTTCTTCTTACACATTTAGTTAGTATCTCCGAGTTTGGATGGTCTACATTATGTTTTATTTATTCTACGCATTTGTTTTGCCATATACTGTAATTTTGTATCCTCAATCACAAGATTCCGAGAGCAGTTACTATGTTTATGAATCTTTGACCTGTAAACCCTTCTCAAAAATCGGGCCACAATTATTCATTTATTCTGCTCAAGGTTCATTATCCGGACTCTCACTAAAATCAAACCATGTTTATTCATTGATCCTCCTAACAGCGGTTTTTCTTTCGCTTCGTTTGTCAGGTTTCAAGAAATATTGATTTGGTTTACGGCGGAGGTAGCTTAGGGCTCATGGGTGTCGTTGCACACACCGTCCATGAAGGCGGTCGCCATGTACTCGGGTAGAGAAACTTGTATCTTAAATTCGTTTTAAACAAACCTTCAAATCCTAAGGCACAGTAATCCACATGGGCAAAATTTCTAACAAAATATCAAACTTGTTTTAAAATTTCATTTTCGCTAATTTTACATTTATATTTTCATGGTCATTCCCAACACGCTCATCGAGGTAAAAAAACGTGCAAAATTCAACTTTGTTTTGACTGTTTTTCAATTAGAATATACAAAAAAAAATCAAGATATACAGATAAGTAATTTTCATGCACCCAGAATTGGGATATATATATATATATATATATATATTTTAATCCATTGTTTGAATTGCGTCATTCTAAAGTTTATTATAGGCTTATGTATGTTTGTTCAACCTTAATTATGGGTTAATTTTATTAATAATGGTAAATACCATCCACCAATGTTATTGATGTTTACTATTGGTAAACCATTGTTAATTTTTGAGAAATTGTTTTTAGTAAGTAAAGTAATTGAAAATAATATATATATAATTAATATGGCTATCGTTTGTTAAGATTAATTGAGTCTATCAAACTTTAAGAGAGGAGAAAGAATTTAAGTTTGTTTCTTCAAAATCTTGTTTTTATGATCAAAGAGAAGGGAAATAAGTGGTCCAAGATCGCTAAAGGTGGGTTGGCTTAATAAGAAGATTGGAAGTGTGGCAGATGGTAGGGAATCGAGGGCGAATGTGACTAAGAGTCTAGGAGTCTAAAAGGAAGTGATTTTAATCTTCCACCTGCTTAGAATCACAAACCTAACAGATTCTATTGTTCGAAGGGGTCTTGGGAATAGACCGCGGCCCGATCTCACTCCGAAGCTCATGGGAATTAGTTCTTATCTTAGCGATGTTCATTTTTTTCTTATTGTTGAACAACACAAAGAGATAATTTTGATTATCAAGGATGGGGTTGATCACTTCCTTATATCTTCCTTTTACTCTCCATCTCTTGATCCTCCCACATCTTCTCCTTAAACATGGAGGTAATAGTATTTTTTATATTACCTTTGCTTCCCATACTGAGCTCCTCCTTAATTCCCCAATGGTTGAGCCAGGACTAGGCATCCTTATGCCACCTGCACTTGAGGCAAAGGTGAGGGTTTTGACTACAGTTAGAAGAAATTTTAGGGAGCCTTTTTTATTCCATGTTGTCGAGCTTCTTCTAATACATCAGATATCTAAGCATATTTGTACTTTCATTGGGGAACAAACTAGATTGCATCAAGAGGATAGGATAGGGAGTATTTCCCTTGATATTAAGGTTGTAGTTTATGAATTTCTTTTGAATCATCTCAATCTTTCTCCATGACTCTATCGATATACTGCAACCCCAAACTTCACATCCGTATAAGACAACAGGGGTGACAAGGGTCTCAAAGAGGAACCCTTTTTGCTCCAAATGTAAAGATCGACTGACTTAATTTTTTTTTCAAGATCATAATAAGCTTTCCAACCCCCAATAATCCTTCTCTTAGTGCTATAATTCCAGTTGAGATGATGAGGGAAGTCAAATCCAAAATACTTATAAGAAGAAACTTTCTCTAAGCAATGGTTATTATACACGAAACTACCATAGGTGATATTTTTGGATTTAATGATCATGGCTTTAGTCTTGTTGGTATTAACTGTCATACCCATATCAGAGCAGTAGTCATGAAGAATCTGGAGTTGTTTGTCAAGGTCATCATGGATTTTTGCAAGAAGAACGATATCATCAGCATAGAGGAGAAGAGTAATGAGAACACCAACAAGCTCGGTGCCCTTGAACCTCGCAGGTTCTAGAGACTCCTCTAGCTTATCGATGTATATGCCAAAAATGGTAGGGGATAGGGGACACCCTTGCTTCACTCCAATATTGCATCTAATGTCTTTAGATGACCCCTCATTGGTCTTAAGCTTGGTAGTGATGGTCTCGTAGAGACGAATCACAACAATCCTCACCTCAGGAGGGACCATGATCTCTTTAAATCTCTCCCAAAGTTTATATCGAGGAACAGTGTCGAAAGCTTTTCTAAAGCCCACAAAGCAAGATAAGAGATTGACTTTACTATTGCAACATTCCTCCACAATGATTCTAAGAGTGACCAACTGGTCAATAGTCGAGTGATGTCTCCTAAAACCAGATTTCCCTTTAACTCTTTTTCCCTGGCTTTCAAGCCAAAGGCTAAGCTTCTTCTCCAAAATGAGCCCATAAAGCTTGGTGAGGATATTACTAACCATAATGGTCTTGTAGTTATATGGAACCCTCTTGTCCCCATTTTTTAAATATGTGTACAATAAGGCTTTGCGTCCAAAGCCGAGGGAAGTCATGCATTACAGCCAAATTGAGAAGCTTCTGGAGATAAGGATTGAGGATAGATCTTCCCATTTTAAGGATCTTAGCTTGGTATCTTTCAATATCTTTAGCTTTCCCATTAGCGAGCTTATTAATACCAAACTCAATGCCGTCAAGAGAGAATACATCCTCTTTAATTGGAGTGATTAAGGTGGTGCCCATAGTGTCCGGAGAGTCATACAACTTCTTAAGATAGTTTTCCTGATTTTATTAGGGGAGAGAATGGTTATCTTTGGTTTTAAGGACAAGAACATTCCGCTAAAAAATTTTCGGTGCGACTTTAGAAAGGTGGAGAAAATAATTCTATTTTTTATTAATATATGATCTTTTCTTCCTCTTGATGATATTTTTGTATATATTGATATTCCACAGCTTAATGATTTCATTCGGAGCATCTTTGATCGCTTTCCTGGCAATTTTGCAATCTTTTTCATACCAAGGATTGGAAGTTCTATTAGACTGCTTAAACGAAATCTCATTAGAAAACCTGCTAATGGTGTTGGAAAGGATAGTAGTGAAATGGTAATAAATTTGATCAATTTTACTATTATAATTTACGTGGCCTAAATCTCTCTCTAAATCCCTTAAGAAGAGGTTGGTTTTGCTTCTATAGAAGCGAATGTGTCTTTTTATTTCATTGGTCTCCTGCATGTGGATGGTATGCATAGCAAGATTGAGGGATAGAGACAAATGTTTGTGGTTAGAGTCAAGCTCGAATCCATTAAGAAGCTCAAAATTTGTAATATGGTTGAGGAAGAGGATGTCAAAATTGCATATTCCACGACACTGCTACCCAGCGCATGGAAACATGTCATCTGACCAGAGAGGGGCCACTTGTTAATACCATTACAAATAATTAGGTCCTGGGAACTGCAAAGTTTGAGCAGCTCGGTGCCGAATAAGTTCTCGATAATGTCTTCATATTTTCTCTTGAATTTATTAGCTAAGTTATTATCTTCATCAAGCCACAAGGGGTTGGGGTTAGAGTTGTTTCTTAATGTAATGGCTTGGTTAGTAGAAATTCTAGCATTAAAGTCTCCTAGTAAAAGGATATTACCATCACTTCTGAGGTTGAGGATTTCTTTTTCTAAAGAATTGAAAGGACAATTATTATCCAAGTTGTTCTTCTTATAGGATGTAGAGTTGATAGGAGCGAAATAGCAGATTTCCAGAAAGATCCTATTGATTGTAGAATCAGAGATTTCGATCCAAATGTATTGATTGAAGGGGTCAATTTTATGAAGTCGTAGGTGAGAAGAAAAAGTGTTCCTTATATAGCCATTGTAGTTCCATAAGAGGATCCAAAGTGATGCAAATCCCTATTTATCACTCGTGATTGAGATTCTATATGTAATAATAGCTTTCCTATTCCTAATGATTTCCCATTTCTTGACCTTTCTTGCATCCTTGACCTTTTGGACTTCTTTATTAAGCTCAGTTTGGTCTTCTGGAATGAGATCTTCATTTATAAATATTCTTGTTCCTTTTAGGCTTGGGAATTTCCTAAGCATATCTAGTTTATGTTCATGACAACTGACCTTGACACATATGAGTCTGTGTTTACGCTCAAGTATATTTCTGACCCTTATTGCTTCTGTGCGATAGTTTGTTTCAATTTGATATTTTGTTTTTAATTGTTCTTTAACCATTTCTAATGTGTTTTCATTGTTTTTCTCTTTTATACGCGCAACTATAAGATTTAAAGCTAGTTTATGGTGCTTATGGTCGAGAACAATTAATTTATTAATTTCCTCTTCGATGGATTTAATATCTAAGTTATTTTCTGTGTTATTTAGGGTTGATTTATTATGTAGTTGTTATTTTATATTTTTAGTCTCACTTTTCAAGGTGTCATTTTCTTCAACCATTGTTTGTTTACTATCTTAGATTTCTTGAATTTTACCTTTCATTTCTTGGAGTTCAATTTCGAGTGTGGTTATTTTATTTTCTAATGATTTGTGGTTGTTATCAAGAATTTTCATTAGCTCTAGTTTAAAAAAATCTCTCTTTCTTCTCTTTGTCTTTCTAAAGACTCAATGTACTCATAGGGACTATTTAATGTAATTTTACTTGTTCTACCTTTTCTAGAGGGGGGTTTAGAAATATGAGGGGAAGAATTCATAGTGTAATAAAATAAAACTTAACACGAGGAAGGTAAGTGAGAATGTGTGCACTTGTAAAGCAGAACCAATGTGAGGTTGTCATCATGCCTTGGAGGTTGATTCTTTGGCAGATATAGATCTTGCTCTTGATGTCCCAAAATTGAAGTTCAAAACAACTCACTGACACCCAGAATCAACAAGATATGGGTACCCCCAGCTATCCCAGAAATTCTTGGTTGTCTCACAATTACCCTAGTTCCCTAGCTATCTCAGAAGATTAACAGAGGCCTAGAAGGTACTGGGAATGAGAGCAGGGCGAAGCTGTTGGAATCCCAAAAATAATGAAGATTAGATTTTTCTAGGAGTGAGAGCTAGGGGAAGTGGTGGGAATCCAAACAAGAGAGAAAATCAGAAGTTATTTGCGATAATTGTCAGTCAACGTTGTCAAAATATGAAGGATTGAGAAGATCATAAACTAGGGTTTAAGACTCGAAAAAGTGGTCAAAATCCCAACAACAGAGAAAATCAAAATTTATTTGCTATGATTGTTGGCCAAGGCGTCGAAATTCGACCAACAAAGAAGATGATAAATTAGGGTTTATAGTTGGGCAAAGCGGTCAGAGTCAAAGCATCCAAGTAGTTGTAGAGATGGAAGAAGTACAGGTAGAGGTGGTGTGATTGCATGAGGAAGAAGGGGAGTTGATGATAGGGAAGTTGTTGAAGAAGTATAGATAGAGGTGGTGTGATTGCAGGAGGAAGAAGGGGAGCCGATGAAATGTGATATGGAAGTTGTACAGTAAGACCAGAGATATAAATAATGGGAGGTGTCCCCATAATATGGCGAAACTAATTAGGTCAGAAAATTTGTGGAAATCCCTACTCTTCACATGTGCAACCCCACTACCGATGGCCTAGAATTATTTGCTGACGCTCAGTTAAAAATTAAGCGTTTTTTGTCGAAAAATAAATAAATAAAGATGAAAACACGACGCTTTCTAGGTCGACCTCATTCATTATAGAGAATATCGTTGATTCGACATCAGCGTTGACAACTCCGAGACTCATTACATAGTCATGATTTAAGCTTCAGGTTTTCAATATGGTGCGACATACGTTTTGCGTGAAATAATTAAAAAAAAAAAATATCAAAAAAACCAGTCTAATGTGAGATGATAAATTTGTTCCATGTACATGTTATGTATGTTAAAGTAAGGTAATTACTCTCGCATGAAGAGTTAGACAGTTAGTTAAGTAATAAATTTGAGCTGTGTGATAGATGAATTTGGTAAGTCGGTTAGAGAGTCAGTTAAGTGAGTGATGGTCAAGTCGAGTTTGGTAAGTGTGTGCATGTCGAGCGATTTAGGATAAATACCCTTCAATGGGCTCATTGTATTCATTATGATTGTGAGAGAGATTGAAGATTAATAGAAGAGAAACAACTCATATGGTTTATGTGAATTGTTTTGTGTTTCTCCTCTTTGCCTTTCTAACAGATTGGTATGGGAGTTGATTGAAAGATCTATGAGAGTGAGGACGGATTAGCAGCAATCCATGAGTGAGAGGATCCAAGAGAGAGGATGGATTAGCAGCAATCCTTGAGTGAGAAGAAGAGAAATATTTTTCTCTTGATTCGAGCTATAACACTTCGTGTAGTGGTATATAGGGCGTTATAATGCTGGAGGTATTTATAGTTGTGTTATAACTGGTAAGCATACCACATTCGTGCAATACACAGAGGTTCCATTATTTCCATAGTGTTAGCACACTAACGAGGTGGTAGTATACGTGACGAGCGTTAAATTCTTCTACAAGGCACTTCAGTCGTGTTAGTATGTGTTAGTGAAGGTTTGGATATTTGAAGAAAAAAAAGTCAACCGAGGAGTGATTAAAGCCATATGAAAAGGTTTTATGCAAACTTAAGTGTTTGAAAGATTCTTGTTCAAATGGTTTAATATATGATGAGAGAGTTTTAAAGTGATTTTATAGAAAGGTTCTTTTTATATATAAATATTTTATCTATAAAAAACAAATAATCAGGCTGCAAAAGTGCATGGTATAAAAAATAAATTTTTTATTTCTTATGTTTTATATATAAAAAAAACGAGGTGCATATAGAATATTTTTTGGGTTTTTAAGTTTTTGTTGAAAAGAGAATTTAGGGCTTTGCACAGTCCGTCAGTATACAAAAAAATATTTCTGTGTTTTTGTCAAGCACGATAGGCTTCTCAGAGAACATTGTGCCTTACCGGGGCACATACTAAAAAAAATATTTTTTTCGAGGGCGATATGGAAGATAACATCATGGAAGCATGCAAGCAGCTATGGAATCAGTCATGGGTCACAAAGCGCGACTAAAGAAGACTAAGAAAAATGATAAAAAAAGAAGAGGCAAACATTGTTGCAGTGTTTAAAGAGGTTTAGGCTGTAGCCAAGGAATTGAGATTTCTAAAAAAAGACAAAGATTCCCTAGCTTTGAGTTTCATTCAGCATGCAATGGATGAAACAGTTATGTGCAAGTTAGGAAAAGCTAAAACTTTCAAGGAATCATGGAAGATCCTGGAAGCAGAATTTGGTGCGAAGGAGAGTGACATGCAGCACCAGCATATGTCACATGAAAAGATGTCAGACGCAAGTATGAGAGTAGATGAGCAAGGCTCTGGGAGGACAAAAAAGCTTGGTGAAACCCATTATGCAAGCATTAACATGGATGAATAAGATGCAATGGAGATTGCAAAGAGGGAATTTGAAGCCTCTGTATGTGAAACAGAGTAAGAGCATATCAATGCTCAAGCACTCCACCATAACTTGGATGGTGCAGATGAAGGTGAAACCCATTATGCAAGAAAGCATATGGATGAAAAGTTGCAACAGAAATTTCAAAACTGTTACCGATGAAATAGGTAACTGCACTGGTACCTACTTTTTGAGGTAGCAAGAAAAACACCCGATTTTGAAAAACTGGTGATGCAGAATCACAAAAAAAAAATTGGAGCATGTTTTTGGCACTTCAAGTTTTTTTAAATTTTTTATTTATTTATTTTGTTTTATTTATTTTTTTTTTTTTTTATGTGATGTTTTTTATGTCGATTTTGAATAGTGGTGGTGTATCATCACCAACGTTTTTTTATAGGATTGATTTTGACACTATAGATTTTCTAGTGACTTCTTCTTCCGTGAGATTTTTATTTTTAAGTGCATTTATGTACTTGTGTTTTAAAAACATTTTTTTTTTTTTTTTTTAAATAAAAACTTGTAATGATATCTTCACTTTTTTCACATAGATAAAAGACGGAAAAAAGGTCAATATTCTAAAGTTTATATTTTATACATGTTTATGTATTGTTAAATAATTTTTCAATGCACATCAAATAATTGTCGCTAAAAACCAATATTTTGAACCATATGATAAAAAAATACAAATTTTCAATATAAATAGAATACAAAAAAATACAATTTTAGAGACTTTTTGTTGAAAAAAACATGTTAAATAAACTGATTTTTTTAGAGAATTTGAACAAAAAAAAAACTTAAGAAAATAACATTTTTATTGAATTTTATGTCAAAACATAATAGAAATCACATGTTTTTTGAAAAAAATAAAGGTTGTTCTCATAAAATATCAAAGTTTGAACATTACAAGTAAAACTGATTAATAGGTCTCAAAAATGAGCTTTGTTTGCAAGCATAACTTAAACATCATCAACAATATCAACTAATACATCTTCAACATCATCTATAACAGCATTGATGGCTTCTTCAACAACATTTTCTTCTTCATTTTGATCATTATCATCTTCTAATGGATCTTTCATGTCTGCAAATATTCCAAAGTGTCCCTTTCCAATCATTCCATATAATGGTGGTTGAGGTTCGTTTGCTTTTTTTTCCACAGTTGATTCATTAAAATCTCCTTTCCTCAAACCAACTTTTTGCTTCGCATCTGAAAGGAATTCAAGAGCGTTAATTCTTTGTTGAATAAATTTGCATTGAACTGGGTCTTTCTCAATGGTAATGCAATTTCTTCGTTTTAGTAGGCAACATGCTAGTGTTGTACCTAATCATCAAGCACAGAAGAAATAAGTAAGAAAATTAGTATGAAGACATAAAAAGTAAAAAATAAAATATTTAAATTTAAATTTGTATAATAAAACTTACCTGAACCTGAGAATAAATCCAAAACCCATTCTCATTCATTTGAACATAGATCTATAAGATAGTTAATCAATGCTTGTGGTTTTTTATAAATGTTAACTATATCTCCTTTTGCATCTTTATCCTCATATGTTAGTTTTCTTACAACTGCATCATGAACCAATACTTGACTATGACTCTTCCCATCTACTCGATTCATAAGAATATGCTTATAGCTATCCTCTTTTGTCCAACATTCAACGTGGATGAACTCACAATCATTTATAATAGGCTGATCTTCGGAAGAAACAATATTTGACTTATGCCTGTAACATAACATAGTAAAAGTTCAATTAAATTTTACACGAATAAAAAAATCTAGGAGTAATCAAACATATAATTTCAAACATACAATTACCATGTAAGTTGCATCCTTGAGTTTGCTTTACCCTTGAAGCTTGTTAATAACATTGGAAACCATGTCTGAATGAAATGTCAAAATCGCCAAAGTGGTGATGTTGTCACTTCTTGAAAACCCGTAACCACTTTACTAAAAGCTTGATAAGTATATGGTTCTTTATCATAATCAATGTTTGAGAAATTGAAACCATGAGGAATATCTGCAATAACTAGGGCATATTCCCGTTTAGGTATTAGTGATGCAATGTCTTCACAGTCACCTTGTATTATTTGATATTGGATACTGTCGAGCCCATTCCAAATGTAATGATTAAGAGTAGGATCAAGTTCAACATTCATAAGATGCTTCTTTCTCATGTTTTCCACCTTAATTTTTTCAATAAAGCTTTTGAAAGTATTTTGTACTCCATTTGCATCTTTCTTCGACATATTTAATGAAACACACACACACACACACACACATATATATAATAAAATAAAAATAGTTTAAATATGAATAAAATGGATGTATAAATCAACATACCTTATTGAATGCAATATAAAAATATTTTAGTGTTGATGTAGAACTTTATTCTAGGTAGTTGCGTACAACATCATCCCAACTGTCTTCATTCAACATTTTAACCATGTGTTCTTGTATTTTCATAAAAAATTTCTCACTGAATAAATCAAGTTAAAACCGTTAATATCGTGACATGTATAAAAAATTATACCAAAATCATTATGTTTTATTTAAAATAAAATTATAATGAAAGAAAAATAAGAAATGATTGAAGAAACTTACTTTTTAAATTATGCACACATTTCTTCCATTGATAATTCACCCAACTTCACACAAGCTAGTACTGATTTGACTAGTTTATCATCCTTCACACCATGCATTATTCTCCAAGGTGTGATAGTCATATCCTTTGGAAGCTGCTTCATTTCAGGACCCGTCTTACTGTTGGTACATATTATGGGCTTACTCTTTTTAACCTTCTGATTTTTTATGGAAATATTCTCCCACCGATCAAAAATCTCATCAATCAAATCCCATATCTCCCTAGTTCTAAATTCCAACTGAAAAATGTTATCCATGCCTTTGAATAAATTTGTACTCAATTTTCCATATATATATATATATTTTTCATCAATTTGATAACCTGTTTCCATTAAACATTCCTTCCGAAATGTTACACTAACTCGTGTCTTATCCCCATCACATTTTTCTATGAATTCATTATGAATAAATCTGACCCTTTGGATGAAATTCATTTACATTCTGTACTCATTATCTGAATTATGATCCCATGCCAATAACTTTGATTCTATTTCTGTTAAGGCAGTGAAATGATGCATTTCACTATTTGAAAAAGATAGTTATTGGGATATTCTACAATCAATTGTCTCTTAGCCTCTACCGAATGGTTCTCTCCAATTACATAATATTTATAATCAAAATATTTTGTCTTGTCAAATGATTGTTTGTTGGGAACCTGACATGGATCGAAAAGAACCACATAATCAACCATATGCGCATATGGATTGAACCTGAACAATGTTTTTATATTATGTGCATGTAAGGATGGTCCTTTCTAATTTGATATTGAGATTGTCCTTCATCTGGGCTATAAAATTGGTTAACATTAAGCTCAAATGTTTGGCCACCAAAAATTAATTTATTCTTCCTCAACACATATCGAATAGCATTTTGTTTTGTTTTAATAATTCCATCCTCTAACTCAGCACCTGGTGTTATGATTTCTCTGCTTCCGTGAGAACTTTCAGTTTGTTCTTCACTGCTGCTCATGACCTTTACAGGTTCACTAATATTTGATTTCCTAGTCTTATTGGATAACATATCAGTTCTTTTATAAACAAGCTCTCAGTTTCATATCAGTTCTTTTATCAGTTCTTTTATAACATATCAGTTTTTGGTTTCTGATTTGTTTTATTCTTTTGCACAACAATTCTAATCTCCTCCTCACTAATTCTAACATAATTTTATGTTTCATGTTCAACATCTTCAAAAGAAACATGTTTAAGTTTACTAGATTGACCCACCTTAGTGACTCTTGGTTGATCCCATCTTTGTACTATTGTAGTGTCACGAGCTATTGATATTTGCTTCAATCTCATTTCCTCTGCTTTGTTTCTGTGGAAAGTGTTGATCACATTCATAACATTTGGCTCCAACATATAAATACCTTCAAACATGTTTGAAAGACTCGGAATAAAATCCTATGAAACAAAATAAAACATGTAAATGATCAATAATTTATAACAAATTGAATCATCCTTACAATAATGCATAGCGGAAATAAAAATAAGCATACTTACAATGTTATTTGCAATGTTGCTTGAGATTTCTTCAGAAAATTTTGAAGATATTTCATCTATGTCATACTTGATGATTGATAGACGATATTTAACCTTCTCACGTTTATTAGCCCTCCTTGCAAGAACATAAATAGTGTTTGTATTCGGGACCATACATATGTCTCGTACTCTACCCATCACATCATATGGCTCATTTAAGTGAATCAAACCACAAAGCAGATAGATGTGTATATCAACCTCCATTTCACTGTCTTCAAGATACCATGAGAAATCAGTTTATCTATATCCTTGGCGTTCTTCCAATCACAAATAAGCTTTAATGAACCTGGTGCCCCACTTGCTTGACTTTTATTAGTGTGTGCAACAATGTCCTTATTGCGTCCAACAGTGTCCATACTACGTCCAGCTGCAACTTTAGATTTGGGAGTTGTATCCATAGTGCGTGGAGCTGCAAATTTAGATTTGGGAGTTGTATCTATAGTGCGTGGAGCTGTAACTTTAGATTTGAGAGTTGCTACCCCAGGTGCATAAACATTCACAGAAATATTTTTTGATGCCATTTTCCTGATAAAAAGAAATATATATATATATATATATATTAGTTAGAAAATAATGTTGATAAAATAAATTTAAAAAAACAAAATTTATTTCTAAAACTAAATAAATTGAAATTAAAGTAGTAAAATTAACTATAGAAAATTTTCATTTAAAAACAAAATATTATAAATCATATGTATATATATCTATCTAATATGTTTTGAATACATTTTATAAAAAAATAAAAAAATGTGTTTTAAATTGTATAAAACAATTTAACAAAAATAAACTATTATTTTCAAACTTCAGTTTTTGTTTAATATTTAAAAAAAAAACAAAAAAATTACTAACTATTTATAACAAATGTTAATTTTTTTTTTTCTTTTAAGGTGATGATTTTATTAAAAAACAAAATAATGTTAATTTTTTGTTTTAATTTTAATTATGTTTTTTTATTAAATTTACACTTAATAAATAATATTTTAAAATTTTAAATATATTGAATAAAATTAAAACATATATGTTAAAATTAAAATTTTAATTAAAAACTTATAATCTTTTAATATATTTTAAAATTTTCCCCGAATGCGAGTATTTAAGATTGATCATACAGAGTATGGTTTGTGGGACGACGCGTGGCAAGGCCACATGGCCACCCACAAGCCACACCTCTGGTGCCCAAACGCATTTATGAATCTTCGCTGTCACCTCGAGCGGCATTTATTCCGCTGCATTCGACGAAGCGGCCTCCATCACATCAAAATGCCGCTCCCTGGTTATACTCCTTGGCCATCTGATCATGATTTTCATCCCTCTGCGAAGCTCCACCTCCCTTATGTTGATTCTATGTCGCTTCAGTTCTCCCCCCTGCGTATTGGATGCTCCCCTGAGGCTGCGGAGCCAAGCTCTCACATGTTAATTGGGTGACATTGTAGTCTCAGTAGTTGGATCGAGTTTCTCCCAGCTACCATCACTCTTAGAGTCCCCTTTTCCAGCTGCGTTTATCGGCTTCTTTCGGCCTCAATTCTTCCTCCGCATCCTTGTTATCCCCCACCAGCCCCGCCTCTTCCTCTGCTCAGTGCTCCCTTCACCCCTACTGTGCCAACATGCCACATCTATGACATCGCATGCGATGTCGGGCTCCTCATCTTCCTCCCTCGAGAACTCTTGGGGCAGATACCCCGACACTCGTAGTGGTTGTGGCCGTATATTCAGTTCCTCCGCATGGCATCCTGCCTCTAAGCCTTCGATTCTTTCTCAACCTCGACTGAACTCCTCTGCCTCTTCGCAGTCCCTCACCATCACCCATTTTCATTTTCAGTGTACCTCCAACCGCCCTCTCGTTGTTGCTACCATCTCTGTCTCTTTCCACGAGGTAACTGGCAATGGCCCTGAACTTAGTCAACCCATTCCGCCTCTGCATCCGCGCAGTGATCCCGGTCCTCAGAAGATGTGAAAACTCAACAGGTCCCTATAGGGCACAATTTAGGCTCGAACAACGGTGGCAGCTCGGGCTACTATAAGGAGAAGCGTATGTAGGACGGAGGAACATGTGTTGATTCCGTGGCGCCTCACCAGGCTACACTTGGCCCCCAGTTTGGAGAAGATGATGAGTACAAATGTCTCATTGTTGAAGAACCGCCTCCGGCTTTTCATGACACTTAGAATCTTAGGTCTTTTTCAGTTTCAGGATTATAGCTTATTAGTTTTGCTATCTGCTTACTTCTATGCTTGGTACAATTACTTATGTCTATATGTCACTGGTTTCCTCACTCAAGGCAGTGCTTCAAACTCTATATGGGTTGGTTTCCCCTCGTGGGCAGCTCCATTTTTGCTGTTTTGTTGAAATATGTCACTGATACAGGCCTGAACTGCTGAGGCCAGAGCCTCCTTGTAACATATGTTTTATTAATAAATCTTACTCTTTGAGAGTGCAAGCTTCTGTGATCCATAACATATTAGATTATAAATCTTCAAGGAAATCACATAAGAATTTTAGGACCGACGTGTTTCGAACTACCAACTGTAGTATTAGGATAATGAATATTGACTGATCAGACAAACCTATTTATACCAGGAGGAGAGAAGCAACGGTCAAAACCAAAGAAAAGTTAAAGAACAGTTAAAATTAAAAATATAAACCAAAAATAAACGGTCAAAAATAAAATAGAAATAAAAACAGAAAACATAATTAACCCAACCCTAAAAATGCTAGTCAAAACTAAAAATAATATAAACCAAAACTAAAAACTAAAATGACACCCCAAAAAATAAATAAATAAATAAAAATAATATAATAAAAATAAAATAAAAATAAAAATATAATAAATATTTTTATTTTATTTTTATTATTTTATTTTTATTTTTATTAGAGTCAATATATTTTATGTTTAACAACATGGATGAAATTTTTTCGAAATGATAAGGGCTTCAGACATGTTTTTATTTATCTTTAACATCATCTATAAAAAAATTTAGAAATTTACGATTTTAAAAAATGTCCTAATATGTTGTTTTTAATTCCATTGTCACAAGTGTCAAAAGTATGACACAATTATTTTTTTGTTATTCCAGCATCAATTGGTTTTGTTTTGACGGTGTTTTTTCAATCCTTTTTTTAAGAAACAATTTGGTTTTTAACATAATTTTATAAAATGTTGAAATTTGACCTTAAAAAAAACCAAGTGCGTTCTAGAATACACACTTTTTGTTTTTGGGGTGTTTTTTCATTTTTTTTTAGTCCTTTTGGGCTAGAGTTCTCATTTTGAGGTAATAGTTCCCGTTTCATCGGTAACTATGTTTTTCAAAGAGAAAAGTTGAAGCCTCTGTATGTGAAGCAGATCAAGAGCATGTCAATGCTCAAGCACTCCATTGTAGTATGGATGGTGCAGATGATGGTGAAACCCATTATGCAAGCATGCATATGGATGAAGAAGATAAAACAAATATTGCAAAGAGAGAAGTTGAAGCCTCTATATGTGAAACATAGCATGATCTTATCAATGCTCAAGAACTCCATCGTAACGTGGATGGTGTAGAAGATAGTGAATCCCACAGTGATGGAACACATGTGGATGATGACTGCAAAGTGAAATGTGCATTGGTGAATCTAGCTAGAGTTGGTGACTTTGGTAAAGCTGAAATTGGCAACGAAATTGACAATGAGCACATGCCTGCTCGGATATCCCACCACAGTATGGATGAAAATTATTTTGATGTTATGTGTAGTTTCCTTTTTTAAACAAGATTGATTATGGTTATATTGTAAATGCCATGTTTGATGAATCATTGAAGGTTGAAGCTTCCTTTGTAGCAGCAAGATATGAAGTAGTTGGAACTGCTCATGAAGCAGTGTGTGAACAAGTAGCAGTTGAGTTTGACTTAGATAAAGCTATCAATAGAGCAGAAAGGTGTTTGGTGGATCCAAAAATTGGAATTGTTGAAGTTAAATTTGATGAAGAACCATTAACTGGTAATGAGTCGTTGCACATGATGTAACAAAAAGAACATATTGATATGTTGTTATTTGGTGAGAGAAACCCACTTGTGTTTGGAAACCAAGTGGAAGACAACATGTTTGCGGCAGCAGAGGTTTGTAAAACAGTTGAAAATAAGGTAGAGAAGGAAGAGGAAGAGAAGAAGCTCTCACTGAAGAGCATAATAAAGATGTTTTTAACATTGTTTTTGAATATGCAGGTACTCAAAATAGCATGGGAGCAGAATTTGAAATAAAGATTGTTAATATGTTTGATGTAGATTTGAAGCTCATTGAAGAATGGATCCAAAAGCCAATTAAACAAATTGATGCGATTCTTAAAGAAACAAATGGAATACAAGAATTGAATGAAATGGTGAATAATGATTTTGGGTGTGGAGATTACAGGACGAAAGTAATAGTACATGATGATGAATATGAAGAGAATGATATGGAAGTTTATGAAAACAAGGAAGAATGCATTAAAATAATTTTTATACAATGGAGTCAAGAAGAGATAAGATTATGCTATCAAGAAATATGGCAGAAAGAAACTTAGGAATATGAAACACAAGAAACAAGGCAAAGAAGACATTTTGAAGATGTAAGTTTATGGCAGAAATCCATGTTTGAACTAATATTTTAAGAGGAAGGTGTAGAAGAGAAGATAAGATTATTTTTCAGCTCAAATTTGAGACAAGTCATAGAAAAATTGCAGCAGCAACAAGTGAAGAAAGCCTACAACAGGAAAGTGCAACACAAAATGAAGAAATTTCGAGGATATAGAATTTGGCACCAGAGAAAAAGAAAATGAAAAATTGCAAAAGTTTTGAGTCTTTGTAAGCCTAGCTGAGACATAGACTAGCATGCATGTTTGAGTGATAGTTGAGTCATTTTTTTTATTGTGAGCCTGAAAGGAATAGTTAAATCTTGTTTGATTTATGTTGAGTCATACAGTCGTAATTAAGGGAGAGTGTTAAAGTAAGGTAATTACTCTCACATGAAGAATTAGACAGTCAGTTAAGTAAAGAAGTCGAGTTGTGTGATAGATGAATTTGGTAAGTGAGTTAGAGAGTCACTTAAGTGAGTGACGATCAAGTCGAGTTTGGTGAGTGTGTGCATGCCAAGTGATTTAGGATAAATACCCTTCACTGGGTTCATTGTATTCATTGTGATTGTGAGAGAGATTGAAGATTAATAGAAAAGTAGTAGCTCATATGGTTTATGTTAATTGTTTTGTGTTTCTCCTCTCTTCCTTTCCAACAATGTAATATTTCTAACGTTCAAAAATACAATTTCAACAATAAAAAATGAGACTTTATTTTTAACACTTTAAAATAATTGTGTGAATGAAAAAATTTTATCCCTTTTAACCCTTGTTAAGGGTTAAATCAATAGTTAAAATAAATATATAATAATTATAAACCAATTAACCTATTAAGGTAATATTTTGGGTAGATAAGTTTTTTTTCTCTTCTTTTTACTGCAGATCATTTGTGAAAGAGAAGGCGAAGTGAAACCCATTGTTGACATGCACCAAAGGAACGTCGAAATGGCCCGAAAATCTGACGCCTTCATTGCCTTACCAGGTAGAATAAAAACCACAACAATTAAAATGAATTGTACTTGTTTATGGAAAAGAAATCTAGAGAGCTTAACCGAAGGCTCAAAAAATTTGTACTGCCAAGTGGCTATGGAACTTTGGCAGAATTACTTGAGGTGATAACATGGGCTCATCTCGGTATACACAACAAGACTGTAACTATTTCAGGAGCGTCATTACTACAAACATCGAAATGAATACTTTTAAGGCCGGTTTCATTGATTTGGATTTACTTACATCACTTTTCAGAAAAATTTTATATATTTAAATTGCAATGTTCATTTATTACCAAAAATATTCGCTTATAGGTTGGCATGCTGAATGTAGACGGTTACTACAATTCGCTGATATCCTTCTTCGACAAAGTTGTGCAGGAAGGATTTATTCGTCCGACAACTCACCATATATACTTGTCTCTACTCCAATGGCTAGAGAATTATTGAAGAAATTAGAGGTAGGGATTGAATGTCAGAGTAATGTCTACCTTAACTTCTTCCATGTGTTTAGAATGATCATTTCCACAACACTTCAGGTTCTAATCATTATTAAGTATTACATTATGCGTTAAAACCGCTAAAGTGAATGTTGGAATTTCTAAATATTCTGAACACACACATGAAGCAAAGTTCCTCAACTCAACACAGAGATTTTAAAAATAAAATTGTGCGCATAGAGAGATGAAGAATAAATTCTATTTCATTAAAAGAAACTGTTGGACTATTACAAAATGAAATTTCTTCAGAACTCTGGTGTTCTGGATTCTCAAAAAAAATTCTTCTTTTGGCTGCTACAAAGCACAACGCTCTTACAAAATTACTCTAACTCTCTCTGTCTTCAACACACACAGTCACTGCTCTAAATGTGTTACTTGCTTTGTCTTTTTTTCGCCTTCAAGGATATATATCATTACACAATCAAAATTCTCTTGGCATATTACATTTCTGTATTTTTCACAACATATATATATGGTTGCATTTTACAATGGGCCATGCATTAAAATATTTTAAAAATAAAACATAACAAACTTATTACAAAATATATATGTATTATAAACATTACATGTTTATAATATATATGTAAAAACTAACATATGTCGCAACCAATAAAATGTAAAAAAATTAAAAAAATAAACCTTTATGCATTCCATATTCTGTGGGGTCTAATCTTTGAGCCAAAGCTCGTTTCTTTACCCCACGGAGCTACTTTGAGTGGTTCGGAGGAGTGATGACATCACCTCCTCCGATGGGTCAATTTCCCCTTTCGTTGCTCATATTTCCAGTCGCCAGAATGGTGCTGGAGGAGTTAAGTGTGGTTGGTGGAGGATTTATTGTTGTTAGGTGCTGCAGATAAGTACGCGGTTGCGTGAATTTCAAATCTGGACGGGTAATTGCTGCCATCATCCTTCAAGAATTTCACATCATAAATTGCTGCCGCTGCTGCTATCTTTCGAATTTCCCATCAAAATTAAGTTCTCATCCTTTTATTGTCTGTGCGGCAGTTGGAATTAATATTTCCAATAGTGAACATTAAGTTCTCGTCCTTCAAAACTCTGGTGTTTTGTTAATATGGCCATTCTCTTCAATAAACTGCACATCTCTGCTTATTATTACTTTCTTGGTGGATGGATTATAGAGTTTCTATGCCTTGGACTCATGACTATATCCAACAAAGATACACTTCTCCCCCTTGTTGCCAAGCTTCTTTCTCAATTGATCTGGGACATGTGCATAAGCCACACATTCAGAAACTTTCATGTGAGTGAAAAAATACTTTGTTCCACTCCATGCTTCTTCCGGAACTCTGTTCATGATAGCTTTGGTTGGGCATCTATTCAAGATATACACTGCAAAATTAACAGTTTCAGCCCAATACCCATTTTTAAAATGTTTTGCCTTCAACATACTTCTGACCACGTCCATGATGGTCCTATTCTTCCTTTTTGCAACATTGTTTTGCTGAGGTGTTTACCTTGTGGTAAACTTCTTATGTATGCCATTCTCCCTACAAAAATGTAGGAACTCTTTGGAGATGTATTCTCCACCTCCACTAGTTCTTAGCACTTTGATGTAGTGCCCACTCTGCTTCTCAACAAGAGCTTTGAAGTGGTAGATCTGTTCAAACACTTCACTCTTCTGTTTCAAGAAATACACGAATGCCGTTCTAGTGTAATCGTCTATGAATGTCAAAATATATTGGCTGCCAGCTAAAGATGGCGTTTGCATTCGTCCACACAAATCTGAGTAGAAAATATCTAAGGGTGTCTTTGCCCTTATACTCTTCCCTGCTGGAAAGCTTTCTCTATGTTGTTTGCCCAAGATGCAGCCTTCACAAAGGCTGTCTAGTTTCTAAATCAGTGATAATCATTTTACCATTCCCTTTCTGTGCAACAATTTTAGGCCTCCGAAATTGAGATGTCCAAATATTAAGTGCCATAACCAGTTTTCATCTTTCACTTCTTCTTGAAAGACCTCTTATGTTACAACTGCTACATTTCTTCTTTCCTTCAAGTCTCTTCTGAGCTTGAGAGGAAACATCCTATGGCTTGTCATTTGCACCTCTACAATGACTTTCTTTCTTGGAGGTATGCCCATGATTGTGCACACATCATCTTTAAAGAATACATTTTAGCCCTTGTTTATGAGCTATCCAATGCTCAAAATATTACATTTCAAGCCAGGTACATAATAGACATCTGGCACAAACTTGTATTCTCCTTTTCTTGTCGGGATAATTACTCTTCCTTTTCCCATGACAGAGACCTTACTATCAGTCCCTCTTGTTACTTCAGATTTAACATTTTCACCTAGATTGGAAAACATTGCTATGTTTCCATTCATGTAATTACTACAACCTGAGTCGAAGAACCATACATCATCTTGTCTATCTTATGCTACATTACCTGTTAACAGCACATTCTTCTGGTTCTTTTCTTCTTTTGTAAAATTATCATTCTGCCTATTATTCGTGTCATTTTTCTTTTTCCTACATTCATCGGCATAGTGCTTATATTTCTTGCAGTAATGACATTGTACTTGGGATTTATCATACCTTTTTCCATGAGATTGATGTTGGTTTGAGTCTTCATTATAGTTCTGATTGTTTTCCCTTCCACTCGTGCTTATAGGGCTATTTCTTCCACCTCTCTGTGGGCTTCTTCCTCTTCCTCGGTTGTTTGATCTTCCTTGGTCTCTGCTTTGGTGAAAAGAAATTTGAGTCTTGAAAGCTTTTTCCAATGAGGAATTTGTTCCTCTATTCAGTTTGTGTTCATGAGACATCAGGGATGCACTAAGCTCATCCAATGTAAATTTTGAGAGATCCTTTATCTATTCTATTGCCACTACTATGGCATCAAATCTTGAGGGTAGGCTTCTCAAGATTTTCTCCACTATTCTTCCTTCTTCAAGTGTCTCTCCATGAGACCCTATTTAGGCAACCAACCCGATAATTTGAGTGAAGAATGAGTCTATAGTGTCAGACTCTTTCATACATAGAGTTTCAAAATCTCTCCTCAGCATTTGCAGCTTTGTTTTCTTCACCTTCTCCATGCCTTGATAGGATGTTTTGAGAATATCCCACACCTCCTTAGACTTTGTTGCTACTGCACTCCTTGAGAAAATAATCTCGTGCACTGATTGATAGAGATAGAAAAGGGCTTTGGATTCCTTCTTCCTATTATCTCTTCACAAATCTCTTTCTGTTACTATCAAAGCAGCCAGCGCTGTTGCGTCTGTTGGTTCTGGGTAGCCATTCTCAACTAGCTCCCATATGACATGTGAAGCAAACAAGGCTCTCATTGTGATTTCCCAATAATCATGCTTCTTCCCATTAAACTGTGGAAGTTGGGGGTTCATCAGACTGGTGCCTGTTGTTGCCATCGTAACTATGCAAACATGACATTTTTCTTGACTGTGTTAAAAAAACAAACGAAACAATCAAATTCTTTTGACTGTGTAAACAAACAGAAGCTTTCTCTTTGTCAGAGAAATCTGCTTCAATAACCTTCTTATAGCTTCTACAGTGAAGACTGATCTCTACTTCGTTCACTGAGGGCCTAGACTAGCTCTGATACCATGTCGGAATTTCTGAATATTTCGAATACATAGAGGAAGCAGAGTTCCTCAACTCAACACAGAGATTTTAAAAATAAAATTGTGCACACAGAGAGACCAAGTATAAATTCTATTTCATTAAAATAAACTGTTGGAATATTACAAAATGAAATTTCTTCAGAACTCTAGTGTTCTAGATTCTCAAAAAAACTTCTTCTTCTGGCTGCTACAAAGCACAGTTCTCTTACAAATTTTCTCTAACTCTCTCTGTCTTCAACACACATAGGCACTACTCTAACTGTGTTGCTCTCTCTGTCTTTTTTTCACCTTCAGGCATATATATCATTACACAATCAAAATGCCCTCAACATATTACATTTCTGTCTTTTTTGCAACATACATATATGGTTGCATTTTACAAGGGGCCATGTATTAAAATATTTTAAAAATAAAACATAACAAACTTATTACAAAATATATATGTATTCTAAACATTACATGTTTATAATACATATGTCAAAACTAACATATGTCGTAGCCAATAAAAACTAAATAAAAATAAAATTAAACCTTTATGCATTTCATATTCCGTGGGGTCTAATATTTGAGACAAAGCTTGTTTCTTTACGCCATGGAGCTGATTTGAGTGGTTCGGAGGAGTGATGACATCACCTCTTCTGGTGGGTCAATTTCCCTTTTCGTTGCTCATATTTGTTGCTACCGGAATGGCGTTGGAGGAGTTAAGTGTGGTTGGTGGAGGATTTATTGCTGGTACGTGATGCAGATAAGTACGCGGTTGCGTGAAGTGAAAATCTGGACTAGTAATTGCTGTGTTCGTCCTTCAAGAATTTCACATCAGAAATTGATGCCACTGCTGTTGTCTTTCGCATTTCCCATCAAAATTAAGTTCTCGTCCTTTTGTTGTCCTTTTTTTATCTGTGCGTCTGTTGGAGTTAATATTTCCAACAGTGAACATTAATTAAGATCACTATTTCTATATTTTCTTCAAGATTATGTCCCCAAGCTTGATCAGGTGGCTTCTAAATTGTCCTGGGAAGGGGATTAATTGGGTTAGTAATTCAAGTTTGATATTGCTAACTAGATTCTAGAAGCTATATATTATGATTATATTTTCATGAAAGGTAATAAGTGACTAATTTTTCATGATTTTTGAATAAAATACTTAGCATTTATTGCATTATGTAAACATGAATAAAAATTCTAATAGATAATTTTTTTTTCAAAGAACAAAAACGTTGTATATATATTATATAAACAGTACATCAATCATTTTACATATATGACAATATTGGCTCATGAAAACAAAATCTATAGTCGTCTGCCAAGGGAGATCGCAAAAAAGAAAGCAGACATCTACAATACTAGAAAGAAAAAGAGAAAGTATATATATATTTTGTGGAGGGGCATGGGCCCTTCTCCCTGTGAAGAAGTTGTTCAAATTGTTATGAATGGGAAAGTAATTGTATGATAAACGTTGACAAAAATAATGTCATATGCGTAATTGTGCTTAATAGAAATCAAGGGGAATTATTTTTCTAGAAAAATGTTGAAAATATTAAAGTCACCTGCGTACCCCGTGCAGGTAGAGACAAAGTACAAACAGGGGTAGTGTACATTTTTGTGCATCTAACAAAGGGATGGAGAAAGCAGTAAGGAGGAATTTATGTTTTTGGGGCCACAGCCACCACTACAAAGATGAATTAAATTGTTATGGGCGCAGCCGATTTTTTTGCAGAGGAGAAATGAAGAAAATCGTGGTTCAACCACAAAAAACATAGATTTATTAAAGACAGTCCTTTCGGGCGTAAAAGCCCTCACCAACCAAACAAAGAATTTTTCTGATTCAAACGCGCCAAAGTTTTTTAATGGGCCACGTCATGGTGGTCCCCACCACTTCATCGCCAACTACAAAGTTTTTGTGTTAGTGTCTTGTTGATATAAAGGAGTTCCGATGCAATGTGATGTTGCGACATCACACATCACATATCGCAAAGGAACGATGTTTATCTACCTTCCGAAATGTGTTACGGCCTATATATTTCATGCAACGCGATATTGCATATCGCAATTGCCACATTCCAAAGTCCTCCGCCATATGTTATGTTCCGTTGAATACTTGTGATGCAACGATGCGATCTCCGTTGTGGGGTCCATCGCACATCACAACATCGCCGTCTGCACATCCACAAAAGTTTCCACCGATCCACTGCTGAATTTTATCGCCGATGCGATATCACATATGTCGCTCATCGCACATCACATATCGCTTCGCCATTGTCCAAACTGTCCGCAACTATGTTCCGCCAAAGTGTTGATGTGGTCCAACTGCCACATGGACCAATTGCATTGATTGCGTTTGTTTTTAGCCTGACGTCACATTCACCTTTTGGTACGCGAAGATCTTATGAAGTCAGGTTCAGTTTTGATTTGAAATCCGATGGGGCCCAGTGACAGCGAATAGAAATGTGTTCGCGCTCGTTTTGAGCTTGTTGATGCAGGGTCGAATTGTTACGCGAAAAGAATGCAATCGGTTTTATATTTTGTTTGAAGTCCAGATTAATAGGTTTAATTAAACTCTGTTTAAAGTTTTATGATCCGGCATTATATTAAAGTTTTTTTTGTTTTATGTTTTTTTTTATGTCGCGCCTTATAAAGGCGAAAAAGCTCGTAGGCTTTTGTAATGAATGTATTTGCTGTGTAAAAAAAAAGCCTGCAGGTAGAGAAAAGAAAAACATAGTGAGATAACAGAGCACTGTTTTTTGTGCGATTTTTAAGAGACAAAGACGTTTTAGTGAGCACTGCGTCTGTAGTAGTCTTTGACAGTTTTTGTAAATCCCTCCAGAGAGGAAGAACACTATTATTTTGTAATAGCTTGTGTTTTATTAATGAAATAGTTTTCAAATTGTGCCATCTCTGTCCAGTGAGAAAAAATTGTTCGCATTTCTCTGTGTTAAAAGAAGAGAATTTTATTCTCACTGTGTGTTCGGAATATTCAGAAATTCCAACAAACAAAAAAAAAAGATATTTCGTGTGCATTATAATGTTTGAGTCTATTAATATCTATCAAATGTATTTCTGAACCATTATCTGTTGTTAGATTTACTTGTTTACCAGATCTTGATCCTGGTCCTGCAGATAAATGCAACCTAACGAGCATAATTTACTTTCATAATACACTCTACAAGGCACTGGTGTATATGCAAATGGTGAGCCCCTCTGTGGATGAACACATTACATATCTAAACATACTTTCCCACTAAAACTACCAAACATTCCTTCATGAAAACGCGAGTTTCTTGAACCCATGCTGGAAAAGCCTTCAAAAGTGCTTGAACTATCAAATAAATATGCAAACACATCTTCTGCATTTCTGGTATTAAATGTGAACGTATTTTCTCTACCACCTCCATTCGAAAATGATGATTAACCACCAGCACGAGGTGAAGGTACCTGTTACTTCAATCCGTCGTTCCCATACTGGCCGTAATTTAGTCGCTGTTGATTGTCAGTGAGAACCTCATATTAATATTAAAACGCATAATTCAGAAATGTAATAGAAAGGGTAATATAGATAATGCAAAACAACTGACCGTGAAGTCCAAGACTGTGTTCACATCGTCAATGTCTGGTGTTCGGATAAAGTTAAGAAGGCCGTTGTATGATGGAACGGAGAATAAAATGGGACACTTCAAAGCTAATAACCGAAAAAATTCACGAGAAGAAGATGGTTGTTGAATGATGGACGGGAGAAGAATATGTAGGAACTAAATTAGCCCCTCTGTTGGACTTCGGTGATTGAAAGAATTGCAAAATATACCATCCATGGTTTTGGACTGGCCCACCTAAGAGTACTTTGGGAGAACATCATGGTCCTTATACTCTAACAGTATTTTACTCCAGATAGAAACTCTACTTGAAACCTTAACTGTATATCGAAACTGAGAGCGTTTTATTACGATCGCTCTGCCAGCACGTAGCTCGCAGAAAATTGCAAATAAACCCGTTACACGTATGTAGAGATTTTCATGAGGTTCCTGCTATTGTCTATGATTGAGATTGTAACATTTTATATATCTTTCACTAAAAGCGATCTGGCAGGTATATCAGTTGCAGGAGAATCGTTGCACCACCTTTGGCTGGCCAAAAGATCCAAATATTGTTACGGCTTAATCAGTGCGCTCCTATCGTTTCTAACCGCTCTCTCGGACTAATCAGAACTAAGGCCACCGAAAAGGATAGGGCCTCCCTACCAAAACGAAGCGTTATTACAGTGAATATCCCAACAACATAGATGTTTTCAATAGTGTTCAAAGTTGTCACCACTAAGTAGAAGAGGTAGCCGACGAAGATATGGCCCAGATTTTAAAAGATTCTGGTAACATCCGCAGCTGATTGTTTCTATTCTAAAAGTCGATTCGTATCTTGGATCTTGAAATGTTTATTGATGTAGACGATTGTTACCGTTGATTGGTATTTACTGGACCTGAAATGTTTATTGGTGAAGCTGATTGTCAAAGTCCAAGAGATTGGGGGACTTTCAGGCAGTCTCAATTCTCTCGGAAATTTGCAGAGGTATCCAAGAGATCTATTTACAGCAGCACCACAAGAACGTAGACCGGACACCCATTGAGTCTTTAAGTGCTGAATTCTCCGAAATTCTGTTTTTTTGCAATGAATACTGATAGCATTTAATTTTATAGAATGTTTACTAAGTGCAGGTTGAGGTAAATTGTATATTTTGATGTAACCTGCATTCTAGTTTTATAGAATGACTAGAGAGAGACACTACTAAGTTTTAAAAAAAAGAAGTAGAAGAGGTAGTTTTTACTGGATATTAGCCTAGTTTAACAAAAATACAATAATTTCTAGGTAAATTAAGAATGGTGAGGGAACTCCTTTGAACTAACTTCAAATTTATTAGAAAAAAACAATTATTATTTAGTAGGAGATTTTATTTTATGTTACCCATTTTGTTTGTGGTTTTTATCATCTTATTCCTAATTGTTATTCCTAATTGTTAGTTATAATGGAAAATTTGTATTATTGGAGAAGGTTTTTTATTTCAACTTAAGGTGGATAAGGTAGATGAGAGTTTGTTGATTTTTTTTTTCTTTTTTATTTCAACTTAAGGTGGATGGGGGAGAAGATCGATTTTGAAGGGAATATGCTTAGTCTTAATGCTTATCACTGTTAAAGTGTATTAGAGAGTTTGTTAGATTGCATTGACTTTTAATAAATTTAAAAACCTGCCAATTTCATAGGGAATTAAGATTATTCTAACTCTAATAAGTTTCTCCATGATAAGTTCCTCATTATTATTTATAACATTAATTTATATATGCCAATTTTATTTAGCAAAATGATCCATAAATTTATCATTAAATTTATGTGCCGAACAAAATCTTAACTACCAACTAAAATTTTCAATTTCCACACAATTATAAATTTACAATTTCAAAAAGCTAGTTTATTTTAATTTTAAAAAATCCGCATTTTGATGAGTGGAAAAAGAAGATATCTCTATTTTTATGCAAAAATATCCACACTTATTTTTTTTTTCATTCCATAAAGTAGAACTATACAAACTGTAATTCTAAAAATAATGTGCTAGTCATGGCTCTAACAAATATATGCACTTATTTTTTATATCTTCATCGCTTGCATGCTTATATCGGGACAAGAGGCACATACCCCTTGTCGTTAACATTGATTAGAAATGAAGCCATCTTCTTATCCTTATTAATCCAATGCTTACAATATAACAAAGAGCATGTGCTCATTTCGTCAAGTTTCAAATTCCCAATCTCCAAAAAAAGCATATGTACTCTACCTCGTTATGTGATCTTTCAAATTCCATTAATGCTTACTTAAATATTAAACCTTCGTATCCAAACATCCTTCATTGTTACTAATTTTGTGCTTCAACATTTAGAAAATTAGAAGTAATCTAAAAATGATTGATTTAAATTAGATACCTAGAATCAAGAAGTATAATATTTTTTCAACTTTTAAACTTTTTAATGTTATTTAAAGTTATTTGAAATCAGTAAAAGACTTATGGATTTTGAAGATAGAAAAGGCTTTTATATCATTCCTTATTCTTATGGGACTCCATACATAAGTGAAACTAGTGGATCCATTAATTAGAGGATCTGTGAACATGCTGCTGATATAAAACATGGAATATCTGGCTCCTATGCTTTAGGAGCATGTAGAAAAAACTAACCATTACATCGACATTGAAGAGGCTAGGGTGATTGCTAATGTTGACCATTTTCATCACCATAAGTTAAGAGAAGCTTTGCATATTGAAAAATACCGGTTAAGCTTAATAAAGACCACAAATGGAGTATTAGCAAGTGTTGGATCCATGCCCATTTTAGATAAACCTCCTTCCCCTATTATTTATTTTTACTATAATAGTTAACCTAATTATATATTATATATAGCATATAACGAATGATCCTTTAACCAAATATAGTTAATTAATCTAGTCTTATACTAATAAAATAAATTAAATAAAACAATATCATTTTAACATAAAATAAATTAAATAAAACAATATCATTTTAACATAAAATAAATTTCGTAACTAAATATAATAGAAGTTTAAAGATCTTAATATTTTATTTGAATTTATAACTTAGAAATATTGATATATCCATCCTAACATTATGTAAATAATAGTAATAGAAATAATGAGTTAAATTTGATTTAGATTTTAATAATAATATTAATAATAACATTGGAATTAAAAAATATTAATTAAGATATTAAATATTATATCAAATTTAATTTTGATTTTAATAATAAGTATAATAATAGAAATTGTAATAAGAATCAAAATATTGGTTTAAATTTTAACAATAATAAATAATAATAATAATAATAGAAAAAAACTTTAAAAATTAGTCAAACTAATATAGTATTAAATAATATAATATATAAATTGATTAAAATTTTTATTTTTATATTATTTATTTTTTTTGGTTCAAACTGGTCGTTACATTTCAATGGTTAGTTAGTCTATCTCCTCATTTATTTAATGGAATGCCAACCGAAATCTAATTTTTTATCTGTTTTGAAGATGAACCACGTTGGTTGGTTTGAAAGGCGTCGATGTAATATCTCCCTATGTGATTACTACTGAAAGTTCTTTCTCTACACAATGATTGATTAAATAGGTTTGAATTGATTAAACAAGTTCACTTCATTTAAGTTTGAAAAAAATTATACATTTTTTTATGCTAGGCTTCTAATCCATAGCATAGATTGTAGCATCACATTATCAAACCCTATTCTCATTTAACTCATGTGCATTTATCACACTCCCAAATCCAATTACATTATCAAACCCTCTTCTCATTTGACTCATGTGCATTTATCACATTCTCCATGCTCTCTAAATAGAGATCATGGACCAGTCAGGTGTTAAGACACAGATCAAGTGTCGGTAATACCGAGGAGAGAATGAACTGTCAAGTCACTCCATATCATGACCGTTGGATTATAAGTTACAAAAGTACATACTAAATAAACACACTAAACCTAACTTTATGCTAGACCAAGTTATACTTAAATGCTTCATATGTGTTGGAATATCCTAACATTCCCACTTAAGAACAACCTAGGATAGGATTGAAGGGTTTACAAAGGTGACACAAAAGGAGAAGGAAGGAGCCATTAGAGCCTATCCCCCCTTAATGATAACTTTATTGAACTCCAAGCATAGATCGAAGTTTGGTAAACGTCACTTCTATGAGAGCCTTTGTAAAGATATCAACAACTTGATCATTGGTTGAAGAATAGTGCACTTCAAGAACACGATCATGAATGATATTTCTGATGAAGTGCATATGTAGCTCAATGTGTTTGTAGCGTTGATGCTCAACTGAATTTTTGCATCTAGCTGATTGGCACTTTGATTATCACACCAGTGTAGTTGGATGTTGTTGATGAAGACCAAGTTCAGATAGGATCTGATGAAGCCACAGGGCTTCCTTGTTGGCTTCAACAACACCACGATACTCTGCTTCTACCGAAGAAAGAGAGATGACACTTTTCTTCTAACAAGACCATGTAATATATCCTAAACCAAGAGAGAATACATAACCTGCAGTTGACTTTCGATCATCAGGGTCACCAGCCTAATCAGAATTAGTGAAACCAACCAATGATGGAGATGCTCCTGCACTGTAATGAATATTGAACTGAATTGTACCTCAAACATATCGAAGTATTCTTTTAGCTGCTTTCCAGTGACTTTCATGAGGTTTGTGCATAAACCAAGAAACACGACCAACGATAAAGGAAAGGTCAAGATGGGTATGGGTTAGATATAGAATTTTACCAACAAGTTGACGGTATAAGGTAGCATCAACATTAAGGGAAGTAAAAGTGACTGAAAGCTTGACTCCATACTGAAAGGGAGAAGGGGTTGGCTTATATTCTTCCATGTGAAAGTGGCATAGAAGATCACATGCAAACTTGGATTGAGAAAGGATAATACCTTCTTTGGATTGCAATACTTGAAGACCAAGGAAATAATCCAAGTGTCCTAAGTTTGTCATTTCAAACTTCTTTTTGAGGCTAGAATTCACATGGTTTATATGATTTGGATCACTACCAGTAAGGATAAGATCATCAACATAAATAACAAGGATGATTAATGACTTACCCAATTTCTTGGTGTAGATAGTGTTTTCGGAATGACATCTAAAGAAGAAATTATCTAATAAAAAGTAATCTATTTTGGCATACCAAGCCCGAGGGTCTTGTTTGAGACCATATAGAGACTTCCCAAGGTGACAAAAAATGCTAGAGTCTTTTTTGATAACTCCAGGGGGTTGTTCCATGTATATTTCTTCATGCAAGTCCCCATGTAAGAAGGTGGATTTTACACCCATGTGATAGACTTCCCATTTAAAGGAGGTAGCAAGGGAAAGAAAAAGGCGGATAGAATTAATTTTGGAAACATGGGAGAAGGTTTCAGAATAGTTAATGCCTTCAACTAGAGAAAATCCTTTAGCAACAAGACGAGCTTTATGTTTATCCACTTTTCCATCTGGTCTAAACTTTTTTCTCTAAACCCATTTGCATATGACAAGTTTTCTTCCCTTTGGAAGAGGAACAAGATCCCAAGTATCATTTCCCAATAAGAAATGTTATTCTTCATGCATAGCTCCATCCCAATCTGGATGAAGCATGTCGCTCGAGTGGAGCACGTGGATTCTTCTACGATTTCAAAACACTTCATAGACCTACAAGGAGGCTAGGTTACACTCTCCTCTTTATATCATCTAGAATTGTTTTTTTGATGCATGTATGACCATTGGGTTTGTTATCACTTAGAAATAAACCCAAATATAGAGGGAAATGACTAAGGTAACCTCTAACCACTTTGGATTGAAAGTTGGCCCTTCAATATTCAGATGGATTTCTCCTTAAACTCAACTACACAATGTCACCTCACTATTTGGTTGCTAAGCTCATTGGCTAGATTTAAATTTAAGGATCAAATTGATTTGGAAAGAATAAAATAGGGACTATTGGCATGGAGTCTTTGAAATAAAAGGTGTTATCCAGAGGTTATATGAAAAATTAACAAAGGAAATATAGCTTACAATTTTTTTGACAAATCATCATTCACATATGGTAGGAGAAAATAGAAAATAAATATAAAAATTAGAGCAAGAAGAATTATTATAATGATATTTACACTGAAAAACACATAAGTAATTTGGAAAACCTAAATCCAAGCTTTCATAAATAATTTGAACTCATTCACTTTTTCCAAATACTGAAGACTTATTGATCAAGGTTTTTGACATAGGAGAAAGATACACAATACAAACACTCATAGGAAACCATTCACACATGAATCTTAGAAAAATTGCACATGTAAAATTGCTTACAGTGAATTATATTAATATCAAAGCTAAACACACAAGATTTCTCCTTCAAAAAATTCCCAACCCTGAATTATTACAAATGATATTTTAAATAAAAAACTACATCTTTCAACTATAACTAGTTTCTAGGAAATAAAATCAATTAAAAATATATAATAAAGGTAAATATTGAGAGAAATGTCTCCAATTGTTAAGTTAATTGGTCGAATATGCTTTGATTTGTTGGTCTCTTCCTAAGAATTCTCAATCTAATTGCAACTTGCTGAGTTTTGCTTAGAGATTTGTGCCATTTTTCTTGTTGTTATCGTCTAACTGTCGATTTTATACCTTAGAATTTTTCTCCTCATCATTTATCCCCTAGCATTATTTTTTCGAAACTAGGATGTGTTATTTGTTGATTCCATGCCTAGAAAATTGGGATGTAACTGCCACATTTGAAGCTATTTTGTGCTTTGATGACTAAATTTTAGCCTTGTATCCTCAAAAACTATAGCCACCAACAACCTTCTCACTAGATTTGGGATATGATGCCTGATTGAAATAAACTTTATCCTCTTTTGATTGGATTCTTTTGATCAATGGTTCACTCTATATGATTTTGTTCTTCCTTTAAATGTGAATAAGAAATAAGCTAACAATAACAAGTGAAACTCGACGTTGATCTTGAAAAACACAAATGAAAAGTATACAAGCTCAAGAAACTAATGAAGAGTAAAAATAGCATCCAATTACTCCTCCATAGAACTAGCATGAAAATGGCTATCAAAATTGTTGACACCAACATAACATCAAAATTATATTACCATATGTATTTCCAATTTGAAGTGTGTTGTCAAAGTTGATTGTAACTCTTTCCTCATTTACAAAAGACAAGATATGCTTCCTTAAACCTCCAGATACACCATAAAATATTTCCCATACTTAAAACAATTTTCCACACTTTAGAGCCATCCAAGAATTTTCCTCTACTAAAAGATTCATTGTTGACCATTTTCTTTATCAAATTTGGTGCTCTTATACTCTCCATTTTGCTATAAGCATTGACACCCTTCGTGATGTTGGATTCTTTGCTCGTCACTTTAAGTGTTGAGTTTTCTATTCATCATAAAAATATCAATAAATTTTTCAACCTAAAAATGAAAAACCCCAATGTTTCAAAGAAATAAATACTTGATCTTCCTTCTCTCTCTTCTATTTGCAGTTATTTTATTTCAAAACCCTTTGTTGTGATATGGTGAAATTCCTTCCATTACTGACTTAAAACAACATGTGAAGAAAGCATGCCAAAACCTCTAGATCTCTAAAGATTTCAAATGAGCCAAAAATGGTTACAGTAGCTTATTCCTGTAGCATACATAGTGCTCCAAGATTACAATTTGCAACAAAAATTGTATAAAAACTTACTTTTCAAATGATCCCTTTTGCTAGAATTTTGAAAAAAAACTTCAATCAGCAAATTGAAAATTATGTTGTTTGTCTTGTGTCCCTTTATCCTTGGTAATCTAATGTAATATTAAGAGGTTTTTAGTGCTCCACTCAGTAAATTATCAATGACCAAAAAAAATTAAAAATCTCCTAACATCTCAATTTGTGTGATATTGGAGTTGGGGCTTGGTAATTATTTTTTTTCAATAAATCACGCTAAATATTTGATGCTATGTTTCACATTTTCTACACTTTCTTTGTCCAAATGCACAATTGTTACATTCACAGGAATTTTTCCATACATCTATAGCATAAAAAAAGATGGAACTTGATTGTTGATATAGAAATTTCCATTGGGTATTCGGTGATTTATATTTGGAAAATCACTCTTAATAGGGTTTGGTGTAATATATTTTAATGAATAGGTATAATTGTAATGAGTGATGATCCATATTATAGCAACAAGAATGCTACAACTTCCAATGGTACCAACTTAAATTATCAACTAGGGGTTCGTGCAAACTTAAGAGGCGGTGGCACTATATGTGAAGCATACAATGTGTCATTATTTCATTGATGTGATGTAATAGAGTGAATTTCATGAAATAAAAGCCTAAAATAATTGCAGAAATGGAAATTTTACTTTGAAAAGAAATTAATCATAGGAAAGAACAACAATTTCTAATTGAAATTCTAAAAGCATGATTTCAAAGAAATAGGTCTAATCTAATTTGTAAAATAAAATGTGATAAGTGGTGTTTATTATTCCTCTGTCATGTATTTAGAGCCTAGGGGTCATGAATCAAGCCTAAGAGACAAAAACCAAGCTATTGGAACAAATCTGGCCAAGATTACACATGCTACATGAGTGCTACAGGTGAAACATAATTGCTACACGAGGTCATGTTTTGCTACACGAGGTCATAAATCATCAAATCATCAAATAAATAAAATGAAAATGGGATGGTCCAAATTAGTTTATTATTTATGATGTCTTATGACTCCATTCCAAGTGGAATCACTTGAAAATACCCCTATTAACATGTGCTAAAATATAGCATAAAATTACTACTCTAAAAAATGGAATTCAATAACTAGTGAGCTAGTTAACGTATCAAATTTCTAACTTAATCAAGTGAAACTGCAATGGGATAAATTATTTTATTAGCTTAAATATTTTTATGACCCAATACAAGTGGAATAAACTCAATTGAAGCTCATTGAAATTTTCTAAAAAATAGAAGAAAGATACTTATATTTTCTACAAGGGATTTGTAGAAATTCTAGATTTGTGAACTTCTAAACCAATCCCAGTAGCTCAATGATGAATATGACTTTTAAAATCTATTACAAGGATGCATCATGCTTGTGAATCTATAAATAACCTACAAAAAAACTTACTATAATCATTTAACAGAATCCTGCAGCAAAATAAGCATCAATACTAAATGTAGAAATAAGGAAAACAAGAATAAGAGATGCATGTGAATAAGAAGTGAAAAGAAGAAATAAAAATTGTAAAAAATTGTTATAAGGCTCCTAGGATGTCAGTATCCCAATGATACTTAGATTCCTATGAATGAGACCAATATTTAGAATCTAAAAATGGCACCAAACCTCGTTATTTGAATCAATCCAAGTACATCCCTACTAGAAATGAAAGTGGAGATGCTAAAGAACAAGTTTTCTCAACAATAAGACTAATAAATACATTCCCCTAGAGGAAAATTTTAAATTTATACTTATAAAAATTGATGGAGAAGAATTATCCTTTAAAAGACGAAGCTTTCCCCTCCAAAATCCCTCAAATAGTGGATCTAGTTCTCAACACTAGGAATATGTATTAAATGACAAGGAACAGATTCCTAGAATTTCTCAGTCACTCAAGCTCTAGAATTTGTGCAATAATTTCAAAATATCTTGATGATTTATTATCCAATATTGATTCTATTTTATTAGGGAGAAATTCCGTAAGTTATCTCATCCTCCAAATCTTCATAATATGCTCAATATTCTCACAATTTCTACAAAAAAAGTATTATTCACATAATAAGCAACGATAAACCAAATTCCTAAGGACCCATTAATACAAATTAACTCTATGATGTGCAAATGGGGTAAAATACATTTTTTAAGTGTTTATAAATAATAAAATGGGCCTAATAAAATATAAAATTATGTGGCTAATTATCTCCCCCCTACTGAAATTGTTGCTCACCCTTAAGAAACCTATCCTTCTTCCTCTTTTGGTCATTTTTCACAGTGTCCTTTGGTATCTCTTTCATGTCTTAGGTAGTTTTAGATGTGGTTTCTTCTGAATAGAACTCAACCATGGATATTCCTACTCTAGGTGGCCCCTTTGATCCTGATACTAGTTTGATGGGTTGACTTGATGTTGTTGTCCCTCATCCTCTACCTTCTTTGATTTTGCAATCTGCATCCATTCATGAGTTCTGCATGTGTATTTTTCCAATTTTAATAATAGGGGTACTGCAAATTTCTAAGGAATGATCCTTGTTGCTTTCCTAAATTTATAATAAGACTTTAGGTTAGGTTGTAATTCAAGCTTTTGGAGTTCTTGGGGGGCTATTTATACGTCATTTGATGCTAATGCCTCATCCTGTAGCATGTTTTCTAATTTTTTTCCTCCTTTAGCAACACTATCTTTCTCCTGTAGCAACCATGCTTTCTCCTGTATCATCTCTTCTTTCTCATGTAGCAAGGTTGTTTGTTCTTCTAGTTTCTTAGTTATGGTTGATCTAGTGGTTTCCCTTGTTAAAATTATGTGATTGCGGTCAAATTCCACTTTGTAAATCATATATGATGAAGATAATATTTACAATAAATTCCTCTATTAGAGAGGACCAAAATCGACCTTATTTTTGAATTATTTTATTTATTAATGTATAATGGAATGGGCCGGCCTAAGAACATGTGGAATTGGTTAAGTCGACCTTAACCTAAACCGGACCCTAATGAAAGCCTATAAATAGGAGCAACCTCAAGCTCATTCTCACACATTTATCTAGCTATATTATACTCTTTTATTTTTCCTTGGATCATGTTATAACACATAAATTTTTAATTTTTTGATTGATAGGGTCACTCATCTAGGTTTCATTTTGCCTCATAAGGTTGATTCATGAAATTGATGAGAAATTCATGAAATGGTATTTATGTTAAGTCTAGAATAGTCCATTGGTCATTCCATCATGGTCAAATCTATAAAAAGGCACCTTAGATTCACATGCATTGGTTTAAAATTCATTTTTAGCCACATCTCTGATTTTTCACGATTCCACAAAATTTTTATGAAAGACAGGTGATTTTCACTACGGAATCACCTGATCATTTTGTAGCAAATCTGTCAAATTTATCACTAAGAACGTTGTGGAATCATATTTTCCTGCATAAATTAATGGGATGATGACATGTCAAGTTTTAAGTGGTTTATGGTAAAGGTGAGGTCATATAATTGGTTTTCATAATCATCCAAGCATGCAAAAGCATAAATACCACCCATCATTGCTTTCTAGTCCCTCATTTGTCATCATTCTCTCCACATTCGAATTTCATTTTTAAAACTTATCTCCAAGCACCTCACTTTCATCTTTCATTCGAGCTTTTCATGCATCAATCCATTATCACCTCTGAAAGGTCTAGTCTCATAGCAAGCAACTTGTTGTTCAATTTTTCTCCTTGCAGGTGTCAGAGTTCAAGAAGGCTAGGAGAGTGTTAAAAGATATATCCATGCAAAAGAAGACTAATAAAGGGAAGTTCAGTGATTATGTATGAACCTATAGACTTAAATTTGGTCATGGAAGACCCTAGTGTTGTAGAGGATTTCATCAAACCTGGTTGCATGAACTTTTACAAGAAAATACAAAGGGATTTCTCTGTTTTTTTTTACTTTTTGAGCAGTCAACTTCAAAAGCAGTTTTTGGGCAAATAAAGGAGAATTATAAAAAACTGAGAGACATTATTGTCAAGCACAGATCAAAGAACATTAGCGTATTTCACTTTTCTCACAGGTGCTACCAATTTGGAGATTCGAAGATGTCTTTGGGCTCTATCCTGAGAATGTATTTTTTTCATGTTTTAGACATCTTTTTCAAATGAATATTTTAGACACTTGGGGATGTTTTTTGAAAAATAAAGAGAGGGTTTTCTTCAGCACGAACATATTTACGAAAAAATCCTCCCTTTTTGCAACATGTATCAAGGATTCAGAGAGAGGGGCTCATTTTTTAGCCCTAATATTCAGAAAAAATAGCAAAATTCTGAGTTTTTTTCCAATTAGGTGATTTCATAGCGAAACCCAGGCTTGAAGGCCAAATTTTGCTACGAAATCCCTGTAGGTTACTTTTTGCAAAAAAATCACAATTTGGGTGGAAATCAAAGGAGGAAAAAATTTGTATTTATCTTATTTTGTCCAACAAACAGATACAAATCAGAGAGGAAGGCTAAATATTGACCTAGATAGGTGAAATTGAGTTGCTACCAAATCACGCTACGAAACTTCTTGTTTTACTCTGTTTTTGCAGCGAATAGCATTTGGTAGTATTTTAGTGTTTTGAAGGAGTATTGAAGGTCAGCCAACCACATGGAGGCATTAAAGGGTATCATTGGAACATTCCAGCAGAGATTTGGTCTTTGATGAAGTTGTCTTTTTCACTAACTCAACAAAAGACAGTCACTAAATGTCATGTCATCATTTCCTTAAAAATAGGATGAATTTTTCTTAGTTTAGTGAGGGCATTTATCCTTTGATGATGGTTAGTGCCACTCAAGCACTTAACTAATTTTTATGTAATTACGCACTCCTTTAGTTAGTAGTTGTAATAAATAGGAGGTAGAGTCCTAATAGGCTTATAATTCTAAAGTCATTAAGTGTCATGATTTAGTTTTAGGAATATACTCTGTTATTAAGTGTGGTGTCAAGGATGATGGGTCGATGATCTAGCCAGTTGGGAAGATCTAATGTAAGTGACAGCAGCCTATTAATGGGTAGAACATCGAATTACAAAGGGTTGGAGAATGTTATTTGACACTACTACTATTGTAAATTTTGGTTGATCACTAATATACAATGACTGTTTTTTCTGCTTCACTTGAGATTCTTTGAGTGTTTCAATGATGCTTATGTCGTATGTTTTATAATATTTTGTTCCCAATATCTTGATTTTGAATTAATCAGGATTCATGTTCTGCATGCTCTGACTTCCTTTTAACATTAAGCTATTGAATATTCTTGTGTGTGTATTGTCCTTTCATTGAAACAATAAAAGCCTAAGCTTCCACAGGGAGATCCATTTGTCATTGAATTCCCTCACACGGACTTCATAAGTCCTATCGTAGTGAACCCTATTTCATTTTTCACCTGCAATCAAATACATTAAAGTACATATCATAGATTTAGCCATCTGATTGAATCCAAATTGAGCAAATCATAAGTTAATTTGAGAGATCCTTCTCAGGTTGAAGAGGCTAATCCTCAGTCAAAAGCTAGTTTGAAAGAGTTACTGTAAGTTTTCTGGTGGGGAATCCCATCAGTACCAATTTAGGGATAACATTTTGGTGCATTTTTGGAGAGTATGAAGACATATTTCTCGAAGTTTTTTCTCAAATAGTGATGCTAAAATATTGGAGATAGAAGGAGCTCAAAAGCTCACGAGGCTGCATTTCTACCTTGGCAACTCCATTATTGAAGAATCCAAAAATTCATAGCTTTATGTTGATCCCACTGGAATTATGAAGATCTTAGATGCTGCCATTCTTGTTTTGAGGTATGCATGTGTAAATTTTTCACAAATTTATGGTTTCCCAAATCCTTTTCCCAAGGATGCTTATTTTTTAGCAAATGGTCCAAAATTTAATGGAGAATATTTGAGTTTAACCTTGAAGCATATATCAAATGTTCAGACTTTACTAAGCTTCTTAGAGTCAGACATGAAGATATTTTCATCATATTTTTCAATGATTCATTTCAAGGGAAATGTAGACAATGGATTGAAAGTTTGCCTGTGAGATCTATAAAGTCATTTGTAGATATTTGGCTTATCTTTTTGGAAACATGGTTGGTGGCAGATTCTCTTTCCATTCAAGGTTTTAAGAAATGGAATGATGATCACACTAATGAGGAAGTGGATGAAAATTTGTCTTAGGCTTTGTCTTCTTATATAAAGTCATTTCAGTGCAAGTCAGAAGCTAAGATTTAATTTTTGGATGAATTTTCTAAGAACATTGAGAAAGACATTGAAGTTTTAGAAGATCAAATTCTTCCCTATAGTCTTCATGGTCAAGATCAGTCTTTTGAAAAAAATTTCATACCAAAATACAAAGAAAAGGTAGTGCTACCTTTCTCTTTTGAGATTGAGGAGGAATCTCGTGCTTTTGAAAATGAGTTTGATAACACACAAATAAAGTCTTATGTTGCTAAATAAAGCATATATGTGCCATCTAAAACTATAGAATGTCTTGAGAATTATCAAACAAACTATGTCTTCTATGATCTCATAGTTTATTACATGGAAGAGTTCTATAGTCCAACTTTTCAATTATGTTTTCACTGTGAAAATCAAACCCATTTTTTGTTACCTTTTTCATTATAGTATACAGTTTGCTTTTGGTTTAAGCACAATCAAGGAGTTCAGGTATCAAATCAACTCATTGATTGGCTTTATTGGAGGTTTCATGTCGCTTGAATCAAGCATGAGGATTGTAGCTATTAGGGTAGGTATGAGTGTGTGTGGATAAGTTCAAGTATTATGAGCATCTTTTCAGCATGTCTAGATTTAGTCTTCAGCTTGGATTGTAGTTTTCAACAAGCTTGAGCCTGAGGAGAAGGCCAGAAGAGCTTCGCGAAGTCTTCATCAATTTCAGAAAATTCCAATTTTTGAAGGAAGGCACTGGAACTACAAGTTATTTGTTTTACCATAGGGGCACACAATCCCTAGTGGAGCCACTATTATCACACATAAATTTTTAATTTTTAATTGATAGGGTTACTCATCTAGGTTTCATTTTGTCTCATAAGGTTGATTCATGAAATTGATGAAAATTTCATGAAATGGTAATTATCCTAAATCTAGAATAGTCCATTAGTCATGCCATCATGGTCAAATCTATAAAAATCCACCTTAGGTTCATATGCATTAGTTTAAAAAAAAAAAATTAGCCACACGTCTGATTTTTCATGATTCCACAGTGAAGTCTATGCAAAACAGGTGATTTTCGCTACGGAATCACGTGATCATTCCGTAGAAAATGTGTCAAATTTATAATTGAGAATGTTGTGAAATCATATTTTTCTGCATAAAAGAATGGGATGATGACATGTCAAGTTTTTAGTGGTTTAGGGTAAAGGTGAGGTCATATAATTGGTTTTCATAATCATCCAAGCACGCAAAAGTGTAAATACAACCCATCATTACATTCCACTCCCTCATTTGTCAACATTCTCTCCACATTAGAATTCCATTTTTAAAACTTATCTCCAAGCACCTCTCTGTCATATTTCATTTGAGCTTTGCATTCATCAATCCATTATCACCTCTGAAAATTCTAGTCTCATAGCAAGCAGGTTGTTGTTCAGTTTTTCTCCTTGCAGGTGTCAGAGTTCAAGAAGGCCAACACGGTGTTAAAAGAGATAGCCATGCAGAAAAAGACTAATAAAGGGAATTTTAGTTGTCAAGTATGAACCTATAGACTTAAGTTTGGTCATGGAGGACCCTAGTGTTGTAGAGGATTTCATCAAAGCTAGTTGCATGAGCTTTTTCAAGAAGATACAAAGGGATTTCTCTGTTTTTTTACTGTTTGAGATGTCAACTTCTAGAGCAGTTTTTGGGAAAAAAAAAGGATAATTATAAAAAACTGAGAGAGGTTATTTTCAAGCACATATCAAAGAATATTAACCTATTTCACTTTTCTCACAGGTGCTACCATTTTGGATATTCAAATATGTCTTTGGGCTCTATTTTCATAATGTGTTTTTTCCTGTTTTAGACATGTTTTACAAATGCAGATTCCAGACACTTGGAGATGTATTTCAAAAACCCAAGAGAGGTTTTTATTCAAAACGAATGTATTTACAAAAAAATCCTCTCATTTTGTAATAACTATCAAGGATTCAAAGATAGGATCTCATTTCTAATCCCTAATTTTTAGCAAAAACAACAAAATTTTGAGTTTTTTTCCAATTAGGCAATTTCGTAGCGAAGCCTAGACTTGAAGGCCAGATTTCGCTACAAAATCCCCGTAGGTTATTTTTGCAAAAAGTCACAGTTTAGGTGGAAATTAAAGGAGGATAAAATTTTTATTTAGCTTATTTTTTCCAACAAACACATTCAAATAAAAAAGGAAGGCTAAATATTGACCTAGATAGGTGAAAGGGAGTTGCTACCTAATCATGCTATGAAACTACCTCTTTTACTTTGTTTTATCAACGAACAACATTTGGTACTATTTTAGTGTTTTGAAGGAGTATTGAATGTTAGCCAACCTCATGGAGCCATTAAAGGGTATCAATGGAACATTCCAACAGAGATTTGGTCTTTGACAAAGTTGTGTTTCTCACTAACTCAACAAAAGATAGTTAAAAAATGTCATGTCATCATTTCCTTAAAAATAGGGTGACTGTTTCTTAGTTTAGTGAGGGAATTTTTGCTTTGATTATGGTTAGTGCCACTAAAGAACTTAACTAATTTTTATGTAATTATGCACTCCTTTAGTTAGTAGTTGTAATAAATAGGAGGTAGAGTCGTAATAGGCATATAAGTCTAAAGTCATTAGGTGTCATGATATAGTTCCAGGAATATAGTTTATTGTTAAGTGAGGTGTCAAGGATGATAGTTCAATGATCTAGCCAGTTGGGCAGATCCAATGTAAGTGACAAAATCCTATTAATTGGTTGAACTTCGAATGACAAAGGGTTGGAGAACGTTATTTCACACTACTACTATTGTAAATTTTTTCTTATCAGTAATATACAGTGAATGTGTTTTCTTCTTGCCCTAAGATTATTTGAGTGTTTCAATGATTCTTATGCCTTATGTTTCTTAATTTTTTGTTACCAATATCTTGATGTTGAATTACTCGGAATTCATGTTATGCATTCTTTGAATTCCTTTTAACATTAAGCTATTGAATATTCCTGTGTGTGTATTTTCCTTTCATTGAAACAGTAAAAGCCTCAGCTTCCAGAAGGAGATCCATTTGTCATTGAATTCCCTCACACTGACTCCATAAGCCCAATGGTAGTGAAACCTATTTCATTTTTCACCTGCAATCAAATACATTAAAGTACATATCACAGAGTTAGCCATCTGATTGAATCCTAATTGAGAAAATCATAAGTTAATTTGAGAGAGCCCTCTCAGGCTGAAGAGGCTAATCCTTAGTCAAAAGCTAGTTTGTAAGAGTTACTGTAAGTTGTGTGGTGGAGCAGCCCATGAGTACCAATTTAGAGATAACATATCGCACAATTTTGACAGAAGGAGTTTGTGCATGGTCCAAAATCACATGCGGGAGACTCACTCTGATCTAAGGTTTTTTTGATGTTAGCCGTATGCTTGCCAAAGAGAATTTTCAGCCATAGCCACAGGCACATAGGCTTATTTCTACGTCAAGGCTTCCATAGCCATAGGCATAGAGGCTCAAGGGTGTGGCTAGGGATTCAGAGGCATATTAGGATGCGCTCATCCCTAGATGATGGCACAGAGTGTCCTGGTAGAATCCATGGAACTATAGTTGCATGAATAGAATGCTATGGTAGCATCGAGGGCCTCAGAAGGAATATTGGGCCTTCATAACCCATAGCCGCAGGCACATAGGTCTATGTTAGCATCTAGGGACCCATAGTCACATGAATAAAGGCTTATTGTAGTGTCCTCGACTGTCATAGATGTTGGAACAACTGCTCCTCCATGCATCCAAGACTTAAATATGAATCTATAGCACATAGAATTTTTCGCTCAATAACAATATCATCCAACAGTTAACTACATTCAGCGAAATTGCATTATAGTTCTTAGATTAAGGTTCCATCAGTAGAATTATGTTTAAGGTTATATTATGGATGTGCTAGTTGTTTTATTGTGTTATGAAGATATGGATCAATGGATCATTTTACTCTTGTTTAATGAATCATTTGATGATGTTTAAAAAAAAAAATTTGCAAGGTTTCTCCCCATAGTGGGTTTTTTTGTGGTCTCTGACCAATCCTAATGTATATATGTGTGCATGTTTTTCTCTATGTTAATTTTTGTTATGTTGCATTTATGATTATGTTTTTATTTGTACATAGTTTCATATGTTGATAGTGTAAATCTGAATAATGTTATGATGCTATTGTGTGAACTTAATGTGTTAAATAATAAATGAAATTATCAAAGAAAAGAACTGTTGAGATTCAACAAGATGATGATCCTAGTGAAAATTAATCACCTTCACTAGGTGGGACCCACAGGCTTTTTTTAGGTGTATGTCTATTTTTATAATGGTGAGCATATTCTAAAATTAGTAGGATGTTGATTCTAGATGGTTGAGAAAATTCTATCTTTAGTTGAGTTCCTATTTTTAGAAGATGGGAAAAGTCTATTTATAGATCTCTAATCTAAAAATAGAATACATGTCGATTATTATTAGCCCTTAATGATAATCACACAATAAATAATAACTTATTCTCTTGGAGAACTTGATTTCAATTAACTGATGTGGAAAACCATTTAGCTAAAGGAATTACACATTCCAAGGTTGGTTGGTGACTCATGCATGATGGACTTCGTTGTAACTAAGTGTGACACTATTGTAACAGAGTTGGAAGAGTAGTTATGGGAGTTGTTATTTAGTTTAACTCAGTTAAGTGAGTTAAACTCAGTTGTGCTAGTTGTAACTAAAGATACACTAGTGAAAGATGAGTGACTTAATTATTTAATTAATTCACAAGTAGTGTCTTACTTGCAACTGAAGAAATACATCAGTTGACTACTTACATGTCAGATCTAGTGGAGACCCAGTGGAGAGATAGGTGAAAGGGTGTGTTTGATTATCATTTGTGACTATAGTGATGCATTCAATGCATCGACACACACATTGGAGTTGCCAATGACGATTACGCAGTCAAGGCAAGGTAATATCAAATTCATTCAGGGATATTCTTCAGCAGGGATTGCGCAGTGGAGGGAGGTTTTTTAGGAGGCAAGAAATTGGTGCATAGATATGAAAATTTATGCATGAGAGTGTGAGATGATTGTATATTGTACTGAGAGCTCTATGAGCTGAGCTTTGTATCAGATTGTTTCATGGTTCCATGATATACATAATATATGATAGTTGGGGTTTTTAGATTTAATCTTTCCCGGTAAAACATCTTGTTATGTGTGATTGATTTTTCTTCATGTGTTTTGCAATTGGCGATTTAATTTCTACAAATAATTGAGTAGAAGGGTTCTATATTTGATAGTGGATTTAATTGTTAGATCAGGGGAGTCTGGTAATATACATGTTATTGTATTAAATTTCTACATGGTATCAGATCAGTTTTAATCACTGGAGATTGCAATATTAAAGCGGTGCTGAGTATTTTGTTGGTGGAAAATTCGAATTCGCTGCAAGAATTTCTTGGTGCGACAGTTGGGTAAACATTGAAATGGATTTCAATGGGTTGCGGTTGGATGATGCACTCGAGGGAATCTCTAACTACATAGCCTTGAAGGACAGGATGGAGGCGGTGCTTGAAGATAATGGCTTGAATGATTTCATCGATAGCGATGTTCATAAGCCCAATTCGAAGGATGCTGCATTACTTGACACCTGGAAAAATAAAGTAGTGAAGACAAGAATAATTCTATTGGAAGGTGTGAAATACCATATTTTGTCAAGCCTTCACAGGAAAGCCACTCCATTTTCGATGGGGAAGGATTTCACAGATATTTTCGAAAGCAGCACTGACCATAGGAAGTTGGCGCTGAAAGATAAACTCAGAAAAATCAAAATGGATAAGGGCGACAGTATTCCAAAGTATCTCACGAAGTTTGTCCATGTAGAGATGAACTGGGGAGTGTGGGAATCACGGTTGTTAATGATAACTTGGTGATCTTGGCTCTCCTTGGACTTCGAAAGAGTGGGCATGGTTATCAAGACTCTGTTAATGGGCGGGAGAAACTGTCGGATTGGGAGCGACTTTGATTGGATCTAGTGCAGGAGGAGATAAGGCGGAGTACCAAGGATGGGTCTTGATCAAAGCATGATGATGAAGAGGATTGTGCTTGGCTGCCAAAGTGAGGAAAGGGGAGGGGAAGAAATCCCATCCAAAATATGAGGCTAAAGGAAAGAAGCTGGACTTGTCCAAGGTGAAGTGTTTTCATTGTCACGAACATGGGAATCTCGCCACTAACTGCCCACATAAAAGGAAGAACAAGAAGGATGCTGGAGCTATAGCTAGTGAGGCCCTTGCCTCAAAATTTGAAATTGATTTCTCTTTGATCGCATGCTTGGTTTCAAGTGCATGGGATCGGTGTGTTATCTTGATAGTGGTGCTTCCTTCCACATGACGGGAGATAAGGAGCCTTTCAGCGACTTGGAGGAGAAATATCTCCAAATTCATATAGAGATGGGAGACGATGGATGATACAGTGTGACCAAAATTGGTACCATTACCTTTGAGAGGGAGTCAGGTAAAGCATTTCTGTTGAAATATTTTATTCATGTTCCAGGTCTAAAGAAGAACCTGGTCTCAGTCGCAATGTTGGAGGACATAGGTTCTCATGTTGTTTTCAGCGATGGAAAATCCTTCCTGTGACATAAAAAATGGGTCAAACCAGGAGGATATGGATTCGAGTTAAGAATATCTACAAGGTGAAGGTAGATGGTTGCGCTGCAATGGCGGGAAAAGAAGAAGAAGTGGTGAGCTGGGAGGGCGAATTATGGCACAGGATATTGGGCCATCTTCACCACGATGCCCTGAATATTTTGCAGCATATTTCTACTGGACTTCTGAAGGGTACACTTGTGAAGATAGATCATTGCAAGGGATGTGCTATGGGTAAGTTTTTGAAGACCACCTTTCATGAAATGGAGAACTGTGCCTCGTTTATCCTGGAGAGAATTCAGATAGACGTGTGTGAACCATTCTTGGTTTCTCCAAAATCAAACCACAGGTATTATGTTAATTTTTTTTATGACTATTCTCTTAGATGTTGGATCTTCTTCATGCAGAATAAGGATAAAAAATTCTCAAAGTTCTGTGAGTTTAAAGCATTGGTGGAGAAAGAGTTGGGGAAGCAAATGAAGGCTCTGTGGAGCGATAATTGTGGTGAATATATCTCGAACGAATTCAAAGAATTTTGTAGAAAAGAATGAATTCGAAGAGAACTCATAGTGCCTCATAACCACAACATAATGGGGTCGCAGAGAGGAAGAACAGAACAATTGTGGGTGCTACATGAGCTATGCTGCATGATCAACACCTACCAATGCACTTATGGGCAGAAGCATGCAACACTGCGGTTTATGTGAAAAATCGTTGTCCTCATAGAGTACTTGGCATGAGTACACCTAAAGAAGCTTTTACTGGTAAGAAACTAGATGTTTCTCACTTTAATATTTTTGGCTCATCTGTTTATCTTCATGTGACCAATAATGCTAGGAAGAAGCTGGAGCTGACTACAGAAGTTGCGATATTTGTGGGGTACACAAAAACACCCCATAAATATCATGTGTATTTGCCAAATAGTCAGATTAGTGTGGTGTGACAGGATATAAAATTCAATGAGAAGAAAACCATGAAGTTTTTGTTTGAGAGGGAGCTGCACTTACATGCAGAGGAGGAAATGCTTGTTCCCAAAGATTAGCCTCGAGATGTGGATCAGCCACAAGAGGAGGATCATGGAGTGGAGGAGTCCACTCATGCAGAGCCAAACATCAGAATTGGAAAAAGGCATACCACAGAAGCTGAGAGGCTGAAGCTTGATGCAGCACAGAATGTAGGAGCCCCTACTTCACAGCGTAGACAGAGACAGTCTTCTGACTGATTCATTGGATACCTGGCTCTCATGAGAAAATGTATCGTGACAAAGCCATCTTCTTTTCAGGAAGCAGTGCAGGAGCCCACAAGGGTAGATGCAATGGTGGGGGAGTATGACTCCATTTTCAAAAACAGTGTTTGGGAAATTGTTCCAAGGCTGGTTAATAAATCAGTGGTAGGTTCAAGATGGATCTACAAGGTAAAGCAAGCTACTGATGGGAGTGTTGAGAAGTATAAGGAAAGATTTGTTGCCCAGGGCTTCTCACATATCAAGGGGATTGATTATGAAGAAACCTTTGCACCTGTCACACGATATTCTTCAATAAGGACCATCCTTTCTCTCTCAGCGCATATGGGTTGGCATATTCATCAAATGGATGTGACGACTGCATTCCTTAATGGGATCATTGAGGAAGACATGCACATTGAGCATTCCGAAGGATTTGAGATCTTCAGTAGCGAGTCGCATGTGTGCAGACTCAAAAGAGAGTAGTATGGGCTGAAGCAAGCATCATGTGCTTGGTACACTTGGATTGAGAGCTATTTCATTGGACTTGGCTTTAGTAAGAGTGAGGTGGATGAAAACCTATACCAAATTGTGGTGGAGGGTAAGCTTTTAATCATTGTTCTTTATGTTGATGATTTAATATTGAATGGTGATGAGAAACCAATACACTCATGCAAGGAGGACCTTGTAAAGGAGTTCGAGATGAAGGATATGGGTCTCCTTCATTATTTCCTTGCATTGAAAATATGGCAGTGAGAAGGTGAACTGTTTGTGTCTCAAGGTAAGTATGCTCGGGAGATACTCGGTAAGTTTCACATGGAGGACTGCAAACCCATGGATACCCCTATTCCAGGAAATTGGAGGAAAGAGGATGCTACATTGGTAAATGTAGTGGATGCTACTCTTTATTGACAGTTGGTGGGTTTGCTCATGTATCTAGTTAATACAAGACCGAACATATTCTATGCGGTGAACCAACTTAGTCAAACGATGGTTAAGCCTACCAAGCTCTTTTGGAATGTGGGAAAGCATGTCTTGAGCTATCTTAGGGTCACATATGAGTATGGATTATGGTATATTTGGATGGATGAGGTGAAGTTGCGTGCCTTTACAGATGCAGATTGGGCAGACAGCCCAACAGAAAGAAAGTTCACATCATGAGGGGTTTTCAGTATCGGATCTACAGTTTTTTCTTAGTACAGTAGGAAGCAAAGATCAGTGCCACTCAGTTGAGTGGAAGCTGAATACATGGTGGCAATTCAAGCTGCATGTGAGGCTATCTAGATGAGGAAGATCTTGGTCAGTTTTTTTGGTTCTAATTTAGATCCTACAGTGACTCATTTTGATAATCAGAGTTGCATTAAACTCTTGATTAATCCTGTGTTTCATGATAGATCTAAGCATATACATATCTGGTATCATCATCTCAGAGATTGTGTGCAGTGGAAGATCATGTTGCTTCAGTACATTCCTATGGAAGATCAGGATGCATATATTCTGACGAAGGCTCTCACCAATAGAAAATTCGAAAACCATAGAGATAGGATCGGGGTGAAGGATAATCCCTTTCTTATTGAGAGGGAGTGTTGAGATTCAACAAGATGATCATTCTAGTGAAAATTAAGCACCTTCACTAGGTGGGGCCCGTAGGCTATTTTTATGTGTATGTCTATTTTTAGAATGGTGAGCATATTCTAAAATTAGTAGGATGTTGATTCTAGTTGGTTGAGTAAATTATATCTTTAGATGGGTTTCTGTTTTTAGAAGATGGGAAAATTCTATTTATAGATCGCTAATCTAAAAATAGAATGCATGTCAATTATTATTAGCCCTTAATTATAATCAGAAAATAAATAATAACTTATTCTCCTAGAGCACTTTATTTCAGTTAACTGATGTGGAAAACTAGTTAGCTAAAGGAATTACACATTCCAAGGTTGGTTGGTGACTTATGCATGATGGACTTCATTGTAACTGAGTGTGACACAATTGTAACAGAGTTGGAAGAGTAGTTATGGGAGTTGTTATTTAGTTTAAGTCATTTAAGTGAGTTAAACTCAGTTGTGCTAGTTGTAACTAAAGATACACTAGTGAAAGATGAGTGAATTAATTATTTAATTAATTCACAAGTAGTCTCTTACTTGCAACTCAAGAAATACAGTAGTTAGCTACTTGCATGTCAGATGCAGTGCAGACCCAATGGAGAGATAGGTGAAAGGGTGTGTTTGAATATCCGTTGTGACTATAGTGATGCATTCAATGCATCTACACACACATTGGAGTTTCCAATGAGGATTGCGTAGTCAAGGAAAGGCAAGATCAAATTCATTCAGGGATCTTCTTTAGTAGGGATTGCGCAGTGGAGGCAGGCTATCAGGAGCAAGAAATTGGTGCATAAATATGAAAATTTTGCATGAGTGTGAGACGATTGTATATTGTAGTGAGAGCTCTACGAGCTGATATTTGTATGATATTGTTTAATGATTCCATGATATACATAATATATGATAGTTGGGGTGTTTAGCTTTAATATTTCCCGGTAAAACATCTTGTTATGTGCGATTTATTTTTCTTCACGTGTTTTTCAATTGGAGATTTAATTTCCGCAAAATATTGAATTGAATGATTATGTATTTAATAGTGGATTTAATTGTTCAATCAGGGGAGTCTAGTAATATAGATGGTATTGTATTAAATGTGTACATGGTATCAGAGCAGTGTTAATCACTGGAGTTGCAATATTGAAGCGGTGCTGGGTTTTGTGCTGGTGGACAATTTGAATTTGGTGCAAGAATTTCTTGGTGTGACAGTTGAGTAAACATTTAAATGGCTTTCAATGGGTTGCGGTTGGAGTATGCACTTGAGGGCAGCTCTAACTACATAGTCTAGAAGGACAGGATGGAGGTGGTGCTTGAATATAATTGTTGGAAATACTGAGAGGGGGGGGCATGTGAATCAGTATTCCTTTCAATTAGAGCATTAGTTAATCTTCAATTATTATTAGTTTTTGTACAATGATAGTAGCAAACAAGAGGAACACAAATGCACACAGTTTTTAAGGTGGAAACCCACTCCGGGACAAAAACCACCTAATGCTTTTCTAATAATTCTTTAATATTCAACTCCAACTGAAAATAAAGCTCCAACTTCCTAGAATCTAGAAAAGCATTCTTCTCTAGCTCCCACTGGATGGATGCTCCAATGCCCGAGATTCTTCAGTAGTCAACTAAATGGATGCCCCAACACCCAATGAGCTACAACTCACCCTAGCACCACCCTACCACCCTATAGAAGAATAAAATAAGAATGGACTCCCGTACCAGGGAAAATGGTCCACTTTACAATGATATAGAATGATGTAGAAGAAGAAGATATACTAGACCATAACCCCAAATTTAACACAACCACCTAATGATGATCCTAGACCTCCCAACACTGCCTCTTCAACCCTTGGCAGATAGACACTAGTACAATTTTTACAATAATGTATTTACAATGACTTAGTACAATGATACCTTTACAATGATTGTATGCAGTGCTGCCCAGTTGAAGACTTCATATCATGAAATTCTTGCTGCTGTTATGCACCTTGGTTGCTACTCTTGTCATGCTACCCTCTGCTACACCTTTCTTTTCTTTTCTGTTGTAGAAATTCTGGTCCTTTGCAACCCTTGATAACACATGATCTAGCTTTTTCTTGCCTTCTAGGAGCATGATATTGAATCTGGTGTATCTCTATTATTTTAGATCCTCAATATTTGATTTTCAGTCCTATAGTATTCATCTAAGTCGTATTTCCAATGCCACAGGTTTGACCCAATTTGGATTCTTCAAGAGAGATTTATACCCAATCTCTCACAATGCCCTAATTATGGACTGTTTCAATAGAGCGCACTTGTATGGCGTGCCACGTGTCATTGTTTCTTCATTTTGCTCCAAAATTAATAGGAAAAAAATTATGCACTGTGCACTATCTGCCACTTTTTACAGAATTCCAATCCAATACTCAGAGAGATAGTTTTGACAAATTTACCAAGGTCTCTTCTTTGAGCTAAATTTGAGGACCTTGCAAAAAACCTAACTTCCACAGATCATATCTCCAAAAATGTTGCGCACCTTGTTCTAAAATTTTTATAGCAGCTTCCTCAGGATTTTGGCTTCACCTCATGAAAGTTTCAGCTTCTGAGCCTTCGTAGAAAAAATGTTAGAGTGCAAATTCCATGATGACATATTTCATATGGCGAAATCCCTTACCTATGGAGGAAATGAAGATCACAATTTATATAAATGCTTAGGTTGAGAGGGGCTTCAACAAGTGAATGTTGGAGGGATTTTAGGAGCTTAAAAAATATTAATTATGACTTTTCAATGACCCATGCCCCAACCCCATGGGGTTTTATCCCACTAACTGGGGGTACGAAATTCAAACATGAATATCTCTCAAACCGTCAAGAATTACATGGCGTGCCATATATCAACAGAAACATCTCGACAAGTAGAAACCATAAAAATAATTATTGACCCATAATATATTAATTTGGTAGGTCAAAATTCCCATGCAATATTGTGTTATCCCCTGGTGTTGCTTGGGTTGACATCAATGACAACCGCTGATCAACAATCTCCCCCTTTGGCATTGATGGAAACGCAAGTACTCCCCCTGCAATCATGACACCTCTTCCTACAACATTCTCTCCCCCTTTGACATCAATGGCAAAGGATAACTCCCCATAAAACACAACCATATTGCGGACCTATACACACTTCCACTCCCCCTGACACACAACTGTCCTACAAACCTGTAATCTACTTCCACTTCCCCTTTATATTCTGAAAAAGGTAAATCTAATGAGAACTTGGGAGAATCCCAAGCTTCTGGCGAAGATATTCCAATGCTAGCGAATATTTAATATGTGATTCTTTTGGTGCTTCTTGGAATCTTAGTTACTTGTCCAACTACCAGGCATGAACACTCATAGTTGGGAGGCTGTTACATATAAAAGACTACTAACCATAGATCTATACAACCTTTGATCCACATCCTTAGATGAGTCGTCTATGCTCAATTTGCAACCTGTTACCATTGGAGTAAGGATGGGTTTGCAATCTTCGATTTTAAATGTCTTGAGCATTTCCTTGATGTACTTGTATTGACATATAGATATTTCTTTCTCTTTCTGAGATATTTGAAGCCCTAAGATGTATGCCAGCTCACCAAGTAAAGACATCTCGAAATCACTTTGCACCTTTGTAGCAAACTTCTTACTTAGTCTATCATCATTGCTACCAATTATTGTATCATCCTCTTTAGCTATTAGACATGCTTTAGTTTCTTCATCTAGAACATATATGTCATTTGGAGCTTGAATTTCTGTAGCCACAATTTCACCATACACGCCTTTCCTAATTTCACATTTCGTGGAGTTGAATAGTATTGTGTGTCCTTGATCACACATTTGTGCAACACTGAGCGGATTGTGATTCATGTTTTCAACCAATAGAAAATTCTTGGCTACAACATCTTTGCTTCTGAGAGTGATAGTACATGATCCTATAACATTTAAAGATCAATCATTTCCAAAGGACGTGGTAATATGTCCTAAACCAAGAAATAATACATAACCTGCAGTCGACTTTCGATCATTAGGGTCACCAGCCCAATTAGAATTATTGAAACCAACCAATGATGGAGATGCTCCTGCATTGTAATGAATCTTGAACTGAATTGTACCTCAAACATATTGAAGTATTGTTTTAGCCGATTTCCAGTGACTTTCATGAGGTTTGTGCATAAACCAAGCAACACGACCAACGATAAAGGAAAGGTCAAGATGGGTATGGGTTAGATACAAAATTTTACCAACAAGTTGACGGTATAAGGTAGCATCAACATTAGGGGAAGTAAAAGTGACTGAAAGCTTGACTCCAGACTGAAAGGGAGAAGGGGTTGGTTTATATTCTTCCATGTGAAAGTGACGTAGAAGATCACATGCATACTTGGATTGAGAAAGGGTAATACCTTCTTTGGATTGCAATACTTGAAGACCAAGGAAATAATGCAAGTGTCCTAAGTTTTTCATTTCAAACTTCTTTTTGAGGCTAGACTTCACATGTTTTATCTGATTTGGATCACTACCAGTAAGGATAAGACCATATTGTGTCAAGCCATATTGTGTCAAGCCTTCACAGGAAAGCCACTCCATTTTCAATGGGGAAGGCTTTCACAGATCTTTTCCAAAGCAACACCGACCATAAGAAGTTGGCGCTGAAAGATAAACTCAGAAAAATCAAAATGGATAAGGGCGACAGTATTCCAAAGTATCTCACGAAGTTTGTCCATGTAGAGATGAACCGGGGAGTGTGGGAATCACGGTTGTTAATGATAACTTGGTGATCTTGGCTCTCCTTGGACTTTGAAAGAGTGGGCATAGTTATCAAGACTCTGTTAATGGGCGGGAGAAACTGTCGGATTGGGAGCGACTTTGATTGGATCTAGTGCAGGAGGAGATAAGGCAGAGTACCAAGGATGGCTCTTCATCAAAGCTTGATGATGAAGAGGATTGTGCTTGGTTGCCAAATTGAGGAAAGGGGAGGGGAAGAAATCCCATCCAAAATACGAGGCTAAAGGCAAGAAGCTAGATTTGTCCAAGGTGAAGTGTTTTCATTGTCACGAACATGGGAATCTCGCCACTAACTGCCCACAGAAAAGGAAGAACAAGAAGGATGCTGGAGCTATAGCTAGTGAGGCCCTTGCCTCACAATTTGAAATTGATTTCTCTTTGATAGCATGCTTGGTTTCAAGTGCATGGGATCGGTGTGGTATCTTGATAGTGGTGCTTCCTTCCACATGACGGGAGATAAGGAGCCTTTCAGCGACTTGGAGGAGAAAGATCTCCAAATTCATATAGAGATGGGCGACGATGGACGATACAGTGTGACCGAAATTGGTACCATTACCTTTGAGAGGGAGTCAGGTAAACCATTTCTGTTGAAATATGTTATGCATGTTCCAAGTCTAAAGAAGAACTTGGTCTCAGTCGCAATGTTGGAGGACATAGGTTCTAATGTTGTTTTCAGCGATGGAAAATCCTTCTTGTGACATAAAAAATGGGTCAAACCAAGAGGATATGGATTCGAGTTAAGAATGTCTACAAGGTGAAGGTAGATGGCTGCGCTGCAATGGTGGGAAAAGAAGAAGAAGTGGTGAGCTGGGATGGCGAATTATGGCATAGGATATTGGGCCATCTTCACCACGATGCCCTGAATATTTTGCAGCAGATTTCTACTGGACTTTTGAAGTGTACACTTGTGAAGATAGATCAGTGCAAGGGATGTACTATGGGTAAGTTTGTGAAGACCACCTTTCATGAAAAGGAGAACCATGCTTCGTTGATCCTGGAGAGAATTCAGACAGACGTGTGTGGACCATTCTTGGTTTCTCCAAAAGAAAACCATAGGTATTATGTTATTTTTGTTGATGACTATTCTCTTAGATGTTGGATCTTCTTCATGCAGAATAAGGATAAAAAATTCTCAAAGTTTTGTGAGTTTAAAGCATTGGTGGAGAAAGAGTTAGGGAAGCAAATGAAGGCTCTGTGGAGCGATAATTGTGGTGAATATAGCTCTAACGAATTCAAAGACTTTTGTAGAAAAGAATGAATTCGAAGAGAGATCATAGCACCTCATAACTCACAGCAAAATAGGTGTTGCACGAGTTATGTTGCATGATTAGGGCCTATCAATGCACTTGTGGGTGAAATCATGCAACACTGCGGTTTATGTGCAAAACCCTTGTCCTCATAGAGTAATTGGAATGAGTACACCTGAAGAAGCTTTTACTAGTAAGAAACCCAATGTTTCTCACTTTAATATTTTGGCTCATCTGTTTATGTTCATGTGACCAAGAGCGCTAGGAAGAAGCTAGAGCCGACTACTGAAGTTGGGATATTTGTGGGGTACATAGAAACACCCCATAATTATCGTGTGTATTTTCCAAACATTCGAATTACTGTGGTGCGACCGGATATAAAATTCAATGAGGAGAAAGCAATGAAGTTGTCACTTGAGAGGGAGCTACACTTGCATGCAGAGGAGGAACTGTTTGTTCCCAAATATGAGCCTCTAGATGTGGATCAGCCATAGGAGGAGGATCATGGAGTGGAGGAGTCCACTCACGCAGAGCCAAACATCATAATTGGAAAAAGGCATACCACAGAAGTTGACAGGCTGAAGCTTGATGCAGGATAGAATGTAGGAGCCCCTACTTTACAGTGCAGGTAGAGCCAGTCTCCTGACTAATTCACTAGATACATGGCTCTCATGATCAAATGTATTATGACAAAGCCATCTTATTTTTAGGAAGGAGTGCAGGAGCCCACATGGGTAGATGCAATGGTGGAGGAGTATGACTCCATTCTCAGAAACAATGCTTGGGAAATTGTTCCAAGGTCGAATGGTAAATCAGCGGTAGGTTCAAGATAAGTTGCTGATGGGAGTGTTGAGAAGTATAAGGAAAGATTTGTTGCTCGGGGCTTCTCACAGATCGAGGGGATTGATAATGAAGAAACCTTTTCACTTGTCGCACCGTATTATTAAATAAGGACCATCCTTGCTCTCTCAGCGCAGATGGGATGGCACATTCATGAAATGGATGTGGCGAGAAGTACGCATTCATAATGGGATAATTGAGGAAGAGGTGTACATAGAGCATCCATAAGGATTTGAGATCTTTAGTAGCGATTCACATGTGTGCGGGCCTCAAAGAGTAGTATGGGTTGAAGCAAGCATCATGTGCTTGGTACACTTTTATTGAGAGCTATTTCATTGGACTTGGCTTTAGTAAGAGTGAGGTGGATGCAAACCTATACCAAATTGTGGTGGAGGGTAAGCTTTTAATCATTGTTCTTTATGTTGATGATTTAATATTGAATGGTGATGAGAAACCGATACACTCATGCAAGGAGGACCTTTCAAAGGAGTTCGAGATGAAGGATATGGGTCCCCTTCATTATTTCCTTGCATTGAAAATATGGCAGCGAGAAGGTGAACTATTTGTGTCTCAAGGCAAGCATGCCCGGGAGATACTGGAGAAGTTTCACATGCAAGGCTGCAAGCCTATCGACACTCCTCTTCCAGGAAATTGGAGGAAAGAGGATGCTACATTGGTAGAGGTAGTGGATGCCACTGTTTATCGACAGTTGGTGGGTTCGCTCATGTATTTAGTTAATACAAGACCGAACATATGCTATGTGGTGAACCAACTTTCACAAGCGATGGTTAAGCCTACCAAGCTCTTTTGGAAGATTGGGGAAAGCATGTCTTGAGCTATCTTAGGGGCACATACAGTGTGGATTATGGTATATACGGACGGATGAGGTGAAGTTGCATGGCTTTACGGTCTGGGGTTGGTGGCGACCCAACAGAAAGAAAGTTCACATCGGGGACGGGTTTTACATTATCGGATCAGTTTTTCTTAGTACGGTAGGAAGCAAATATCGGTGGAACTCGATTCCCGGTGGAAAATTTGAATACATGGCGGAAATTCAAGCTGCATGTGAGGCTATCTAGATGAGGACGATCTTGGTCGGTTTGTTCGGTTCTAATTTAGATCCTATAGTGACTCATTGTGATAATCAGAGTTGCATTAAACTCTCGGTTAATCCAGTTTTTCATGATAGATCTAAACACATTGACATCCGGTATCATCATATCAGAGATTGTGTGCAGCGGAAGATCATGTTACTTTCTTACATTCCTACGGAGGATCAGGATGCTGATATCTTGACGAAGGCGCTCACCAGGAGCAAATTCGAATACCATAGGGGCAGGATCAGGGTGGCAGATAATCCCTATCTTGTTGAGAGGGAGTGTTGATATTGCAACAAGATGATGATCCTAGTGAAAATTAAGCACCTTCACTAGGTGGGGCCCGCAGGCTATTTTTAGGTGTATGTCTATTTTTAGAATGGTGAGAATATTCTAAAATTAGCAAGAGATTAATTCTAGATGGCTGAGAAAATTATATATTTAGATGAGTTTCTATTTTTAGATCATGGGAGAAGTCTATTTATATATCACATATCTAAAAATAGAATGCATGTCAATTATTATTAGCCCTTAATGATAATCAGACAATAAATAATAACTTATTCTCTTGAAGCACTTGATTTCAGTTACCTGATGTGGCAAACCAATTAGCTGAAGGAATTATGCATTCCAAGGTTGGCTGGTGGGACATGCATAATGGAATTCGTTGTAACTGACTGTGGTAGAGTTGTAACAGAATTGGAAGAGTAGTTATGTGAGTTGTTATTTAGTTTAACTCAGTTAAGTGAGTTAAACTTAGTTGTGCTAGTTGTAACTAAATATACACTAGTGAGAGATCAGTGAATTCATTATTTAATTAATTCACAAATGATCTTACTTGTGGGCGAAAGAAATACGATTAGTTAGCTACTTGCATGTCGGATCCGTGTAGATAAATGGAAGTAGGTGAAAGGGTGTGTTTGACTATCAGTTGTGACTATAGTGATGCATTCAATGCATCTACACACACATTGGAGTTGCCAATGAGGATTGCGTAGTCAAGGCAAGGCAAGATCGAATTCATTCAGGGATCTTCTTTAGCAGGGATTTCATAGTGGAAGCAGGCTGTCAGGAGACAGTTAATTGGTGCATGTGTGAACCAATTTTTTTATGACAGTGTGAGATGATTGTATATTGCACTGAGAGCTCTATGAGCTGAGCTTTGTATGAGATTGTTTCATGATTCGATGATATACATAATATATGATAGTTGGGGTTTTTAGCTTTAATATTTTCAGGTAAAACATCTTGTTATGTGCGATTGATTTTTCTTCATATTTTTTCAATTGGCGATTTAATTTCCGCAAAGAATTGAGTAGAAGGATTCTGTATTTAATAGTGGATTTAATTGTTAGATCAGGGGAGTTTGGTATTACATCATTGTATTGTTTAAATTTATACATGGTATCAGAGCAGTGTTAATCACTGAAGATTGCAATATTGAAGCAGTGCTGAGTTTTATTGGTGGAACAATTCGAATTTGCTACAAGAATTTCTTGGTGTCACTGTTGAGTAAAAATCAAAATGGATTTCAATGGTTTGCGGTTGGAGTATGCACTCGAGGGTAGCTCGAACTAAATTTCATGGAAGGATACGATGGAGGTGGTGCTTGAATATAATTGTTGGAAATGCGAGAGGGGGGGGGGCATGTGAATCGGTATTCCTTTCAATTAGGGCATTAGTTAATCTTCAATTATTATCAGTGTTTGTAAAATGATAGCAGCAAACAAGAGGAACACAAATGCACATATTTTTTAAGGTGGAAACCCAATCAGGGACAAAAACCACCTAATGCTTTTCTAATAATTCTTTAATATTCAACTCCAATTGAAAATAAAGCTCCAACTTCCTAAAATCTAGAAAAGCATTCTTCTCCAGATCCCACTTGATGGACACTCCAATGCCCGAGATTCTTCAGTAGTCAACTGAATGGATGCCCCAACACCCAATGAGCTACAACTCACCCTAGCACCACCCTACCACCCTATAGAAGAATAAAAGAAGAATGGACTCTCGTACCGGGGAAAATGGTCCACTTTACAATGATATAGAATGATGTAGAAGAAGAAGATATACTAGACCATAACCCCAACTTTGACACAACCACCTAATGATGATCCTAGACCTCCCAACACTACCTCTTCAACCCTTGGCAGATAGACACTAGTGCAATTTTTACAATAATGTATTTACAATGACTTAGTACAATGATACCTTTACAATGATTGTATGCAGTGCTGCCCAGTTGAAGACTTCATATGATGAACTTCTTGCTGCTGTTATGCACCTTGGTTGCTACTCTTGTCATTCTACCCTCTGCTGCACCTTTTTTTGCTTTTCTGTTGTAGAAAGTCTGGTCCTTTGCAACCCTTGATAACACATGATCTAGCTTTTTCTTGCCTTCTAGGAGCTTGATATTGAATCTGGTGTATCTCTATTATTTTAGATCCTCAATATCTGATTTTCGGTCCTATAGAAGTCGTCTAAGTCATGTTTCTAATGCCATAGGTCTGACCGAATTTGGATTCTTCAAGAGAGATTTATACCCAATCTCTCACAATGCCCTAATTATGGACTGTTTCAATAGAGCGCACTTGTATGGCGTGCCACGTGTCGTTGTTTCTTCATTTTTCTCTGAAATTAATAGAAAGAAAATTATGGACTTTGCACTATCTGCCACTTTTTACAGAATTCCAATCTGATACTCAGAGAGATAGTTATGACGAATTTACCAAGGTCACTTCTTTGAGCTAAATTTGAGGACCTTGCAAAAAACCTAACTTCCACAGATCATATCTCCAAAAATGTTGCGCACCTTGTTCTGAAATTTTTATAGCAGCTTCCTCAAGATTTTTTCTTCACCTCATGAAAATTTCAGCTTCTGAGCCTTCGTAGAAAAAATGTTAGAGTGAAAATTCCATGATGACATATTTCATATGGCAAAATCCCTTACCTAAGGAGGAAATGAAGATCACAATTTATATAAATGCTTAGGTTGAGAGGGGCTTCAACAAGTGAACGTGGGAGGAATTTTAGGTGCTTAAAAAATATTAATTATGACTTTTCAATGACCCATGCCCCAACCCCATGGGGTTTTAGCCCACTAACTGGGGGTACAAAATTCAAACATGAATATCTCTCAAACCGTCAAGAATTACATGGCGTGCCATATATCAACAGAAACATCTCAACAAGTAGAAACCATCAAAATAATTATTGAGCCAGAATATATTAATTCGGTAGGTCAAAATTCCCATGCAATATTGTGTTAGCCCCTGGTGTTGCTTGGGTTGACATCAATGACAACTGCTGATCAACAATCTCCCCCTTTGGCATTGATGGCAACACAAGTACTCCCACTGCAATCATGACACCTCTTCCTACAACATTCTCTCCCCCTTTGACATCAATGGCAAAGGGTAACTCCCCATAAAACGCAACCATCTTGCGTACCTATACACACTTCCACTCCCACTGACACACAACTGTCCTACAAACCTGTAATCTAATTCCACTCCCCCTTTATGTTCTGAAAAAGGTAAATCTAATGAGAACTTGGGAGAATCCCAAGCTTTTGGCGAAGATATTCCAATGCTGGCGAATATTTAATATGTGATTCTTTTGGTGCTGCTTGGAATCTTGCTACTTGTCCAACTACTTGCATAACATCTAGTTGGGAGGTTGTTACATATAAAATACTACTAATCATAGATCTATACAACCTTTGATCCACATCCTTATATGAGTCGTCTATGCTCAATTTGCAACCTGTTACCATTGGAGTAAGGATGGGTTTGCAATCTTCGATTTTAAATGTCTTGAGAATTTCCTTGATGTACTTGTCTTGACATAAAAATATTCCTTTCTCTTGCTGATATATTTGAAGCCCTTAGATGTATGCCAACTCACCAAGTAAAGACATCTCGAAATCACTTTGCACCTTTGTAGCAAACTTCTTACTTAGTCTATCATCATTGCTACCAATTATTGTATCATCCTCTTTAGCTATTAGACATGCTTTAGTTGCTTCATGTAGAACATATATGTCATTTGGAGCTTGAATTTCCATAGCCACAATTTCACCATACACGCCTTTCCTGATTTCACATTTCGTGGAGTTGAATAGTATTGTGTGTCCTTGATCACACATATGTCCAACACTGAGCAGATTGTGATTCATGTTTTCAACCAATAGAACATTCTTGGCTAGAGCATCTTTGCTTCCAAGAGTGATAGTACCTGATCCTATAACATTTAAAGATCCATCATTTCCAAAGGACATGGTAATATGTCCTAAACCAAGAGAGAATACATAACCTGTAGTCGACTTTCGATCATCAGGGTCACCAGCCCAATTAGAATTATTGAAACCAACCAATGATGGAGATGCTCCTGCATTGTAATGAAGCTTGAATTGAATTGTACCTCAAACATATCGAAGTATTATTTTAGCTACTTTCAAGTGACTTTCATGAGGTTTGTGCATAAACCAAGCAACACGACCAACGATAAAGGAAAGGTCAAGATGGGTATGGGTTAGATACAGAAGTTTACCAACAAGTTGATGATATAAGGTAGCATCAACATTAGGGGAAGTAAAAGTGACTGAAAGCTTAACTCTATACTGAAAGGGAGAAGGGGTTGGTTTATATTCTTCCATGTGAAAGTGAAGTAGAATATCACATGAATACTTGGATTGAGAAAGGGTAATACCTTCTTTGGATTGCAATACTTGAAGACCAAGGAAATAATCCAAGTGTCCTAAGTTTTTCATTTCAAACTTCTTTTTGAGGCTAGACTTCACATGTTTTATATGATTTAGATCACTACCAGTAAGGATAATATCATCAAAATAAATAACAAGGATGATTAATGACTTACAAAATTTCTTGGTGTAGAAAGTGTTGTCGGAATGACATCTAAAATATAAATTATCTAATAAAAAGTAATTTGTTTTGGCATACCAAGCCCAAGGGGCTTGTTTGAGACCATATAGAGACTTCCCAAGGTGAAAAAAAAGGCTAGAGTCTTTTTGGTTAACTCCATGGGGTTGTTCCATGTATATTTCTTCATGCAAGTCCCCATGTAATAAGGTGGATTTTATACCCATGTGATAGACTTCCCATTTAAAGGAGGTAGCAAGGGAAAGAAAAAGGCAGTTAGAATTAATTTTGGCAACATGGGAGAAGGTTTCATAATAGTTAATGCCTTCAACTAGTGAAAATCCTTTAGCAACAAGATGGGCTTTATGTTTATCCACTTTTCCATCTGGTCTAAAATTTTTTCTCTAAACCCATTTGCATCTGAAAAGTTTTCTTCTGTTTGGAAGAGGAACAAGATCCCAAGTATTGTTTCCCAATAAGAAACGTTATTCTTCATTCATAGCTCCATCCCAATCTGGATGAAGCATGTCGCTTGAGTGGAGCACGTGGATTCTTCTATGATTTCAAAACACTTCATCGACCTGCGAGGAGGCTAGGTTACACTCTTCTCTTTATAGCATCTAGAATTGTTTGTTTGATGCATGTATGACCATTGGGTTTGTTATCACTTAGAAATAAACCCGACTATAGAGGGAAATGACTAAGGTAACCTCTAACCACTTTGGATTGAAAGTTGGCCCTTCAATATTTAGATGGATTTATCCTTAAACTCAACTACACAATGTCACCTCACTAGTTGGTTGCTAAGCTTATTGGCTAGATTTAACTTTTAGGATCAAATTGATTTTGAAAGAATAAAACAGGGACTATTGGCATGGAGTCTTTGAAATAAAAGGTGTTATCCAGAGGTTATATGAAGAATTAACAAAGGAAATATAGCTTACAATTTTTTTGACAAATCATTATTCACATATGGTAGGAGCAAATAGAAAATAAATATAAAAATTAGAGAAAGAAGAATTATTATAATGATATTTACACTGAAAAACACATAAATACTTTGGAAAACCTAAATCCAAGCTTTCATAAGTAATTTGAACTCATTCACTTTTTCCAAATACTGAAGACTTATTGATCAGGGTTTTTGACATAGGAGAAAGATACACAATACAAACACTCATAGGAAACCATTCACACATGAATCTTAGAAAAATTGCACATGTAAAATTGCTTACAGTGAATTATATTAATATCAAAGCTAAACACACAAGATTTATTCTTCAAAAAATTCCCAACCCTGAATTATTACAAATGATATTTTAAATAAAAAACTACATCTTTCAACTATAACTAGTTTCTAGGAAATAAAATCAATAAAAAATATATAATAAAGGTAAATATTGAGAAAAATGTCTCGAATTGTTAAGTTAATTGGTCAAATATACTTGGATTTGTTGGTATTTTCCTAATAATTCTCAATGTAATTGCAACTTGCTGAGTTTTGCTTAGAGATTTGTGCGACTTGTCCTGTTGTTATCGTCTAACTGTCGATTTTCTACCTTAGAATTTTCATCCTCATCATTTATCCCCTAAAATTATTTTTTCGAAATTGGGATGTGTTATTTGTCGATTCCATGCCTAGAAAATCGGTATGTAACTCCCACATTTGAAGCTATTTTATGCTTTTACGACTAAATTTTAGCATTGTATCCTCAAAAGCTATAGCCACCAACAACCTTATCACTAGATTTCAGATATGATGCCTACTTGAAATAAACTCTATCCTCTTGTGATTGGATTATTTTGATCAATGGTTCACTCTATATGATTTTGTTCTTCCTTTAAATGTGAATAAGAAATAAGCTAACAATAACAAGTGAAACTCAACGTTGATCTTGAAAAGACAAATGAAAAGTATACAAGCTCAAGAAACTAATGAAGAGTAAAAATAGCATCCAATTACTCCTCCATACAACTAGCATGAAAATGGCTATCAAGATTGTTGACACAAACATAACATCAAAAGTATAGTACCATATGTATTTCCAATTTGAAGTGTGTTTTCAAAGTTGATTGTAACTCTTTCCTCATTTACAAAAGGCAATATATGCTTCCTTAAACCTCCAGATACACCATAAAATATTGCCCATACTTAAAACAATTTTCCACTCTTTAAACCCATCCAAGAATTTTCCTCTACTCAAAGATTCATTGTTGACCATCCAAGATTTCTTTGTTTTTTTACTTTTTAAGCAGTCAACTTCAAAAGCAGTTTTTGGGCAAACAAAGGAGAATTATAAAAAACTGAGAGAGAATATTGTTAAGCACAGATCAAAGAACATTAATATATTTCACTTTTCTCACGGGTGCTACCAATTTGGAGATTTGAAGATGTCTTTGGGCTCTATCCTGAGAATGTATTTTTTTTCATGTTTTAGACATGTTTTTCAAATGAATATTTTAGACACCTGGGGATGTTTTTCGAAAAACAAAGAGAGGGTTTTCTTCAGCACGAACGTATTTACAAAAACCTCCTCCCTTTTTGCAACAAGTATCAAGGATTCAGAGATAGGAGCTCATTTCTTAGCACTAATATTAAGAAAAAATAACAAAATTCTGAGTTTTTCGCCAATTAGGTGATTTCGTACTGAAACCCAGGCTTAAAGGCCAGATTTCGCTACGAAATCCCTGTAGGTTACTTTTTGCAAAAAAATCACAGTTTGGGTGGAAATCAAAGGAGGACAAAATTTGTATTTATCTTATTTTGTCCAACAAACAGATACAAATCAGAGAGGAAGGCTAAATATTGACCTAGATAAGTGAAATTGAGTTGCTACCAAATCATGCTACGAAACTGCTTGTTTTACTCTTTTTTTGCAGCGAATAGCATTTGGTAGTATTTTAGTGTTTTGAAGGAGTATTGAAGGTCAGCCAACCACATGGAGGCATTAAAGGGTATCAGTGGAACATTCCAGCAGAGATTTGGTCTTTGATGAAGTTGTCTTTCTCACTAACTCAACAAAAGACAGTCACCAAATGTCATGTCATCATTTCCTTAAAAATAGGATGATTTTTTCTTAGTTTAGTGAGGGCATTTATCCTTTGATGATGGTTAGTGCCACTCGAGCACTTAACTAATTTTTATGTAATTACGCACTCCTTTAGTTAGTAGTTGTAATAAGTAGGAGGTAGAGTCCTAATAGGCTTATAATTCTAAAGTCATTAGGTGTCATGATTTAGTTTTAGGAATATACTCTATTATTAAGTGCGATGTCAAGGATGATGGGTCGATGATCTAGCCAGATGGGAAGATCTAATGTAAGTGACAACAGCCTATTAATGGGCAAAACATCGAATGAGAAAGGGTTGGAGAATTTTATTTGACACTACTACTATTGTAAATTTTGTTTGATCACTAATATACAATGACTGTTTTTTCTGCTTCAACTAAGATTCTTTGAGTGTTTCAATGATGCTTATGTCGTATGTTTTATAATATTTTGTTCCCAATATCTTGATTTTGAATTAATCAGGATTCATGTTCTACATGCTCTGAATTCCTTTTAACATTAAGCTATTGAATATTCTTGTGTGTGTATTGTCCTTTCATTGAGACAATAAAAGCCTCAGCTTCCACAGGGAGATCCATTTGTCATTGAATTCCCTCACACTGACTCCATAAGCCCAATTGTAGTGAACCCTATTTCATTTTTCACCTGCAATCAAATACATTAAAGTACATATCATCGAGTTAGCCATCTAATTGAATCCAAATTGAGAAAATCATAAGTTAATTTGAGAGATCCCTCTCAGGCTAAAGAGGCTAATCCTCAGTCAAAAGCTAGTTTGAAAGAGTTACTATAAGTTTTCTGGTGGGGAATCCCATCAGTACCAATTTAGAGATAACATTTTGGTGCATTTGTCGAGAGTATGAAGACATATTTCTCGAATTTTTTTCTCAAACAGTGATGCTAAAATCTTGGAGGTAGCAGGAGCTCAAAATCTGACGAGGCTGCATTTCTACCTTGGTAACTCCATTATTGAAGAATCCAAAAATTCATAGCTTTATGGTGATTCCACTGGAATTATGAAGATCTCAGATTCTGCCATTCTTTTTTTGAGGTATGAATGTGTAAATTTTTCACAAATTTATGGTTTCCCAAATCCTTTTCCCAAGGATGATTATTTTTTAGCAAATGGTCCAAAATTTAATGGAGAATATTTGAGTTTAACCTTGAAGCATATATCAAATGTTCGTGACTTTACTGAGCTTCTTAGAGCCAGACATGAAGATATTTTCATCATATTTTTCTATGATTCATTTCAAGGGAAATGTATACAATGGATTGAAAGTTTGCCTGTGAGATCTATAAAGTCATTTGTAGATATTTGGCTTATCTTTTTGGAAACATGGATAAAAAAAACATAGTTGGTGGCAGACTCTCTTTCCATTAAAGGTTTTAAGAAATGGAATGATGATCACACTAATGAGGAAGTGGATGAAAATTTGTCTTAGGCCTTGTCTTCTTATATAAAGTCATTTCAGTGCAAGTCAGAAGATAAGATTCAATTTTTGGATGAATTTTCTAAGAACATTGAGAAAGACATTGAAGTTTTAGAAGATCAAATTCTGTCCTATAGTCTTCATGGTCAAGATCAGTCTTTTGAAAACTTTTTCATACCAAAATACAAAGAGAAGCTAGTGCTACCTTTCTCTTTTGAGATTGAGGAGGAATCTCGTGCTTTTGAAAATGAGTTTGATAACACACAAATAAATTCTTATGTTGCTAAATAAAGCATATATGAGCTGTCTAAAACTGTAGAATGTCTTGAGAATTATCAAACAAACTATGTCTTCTATGATCCCATAGTTTACTACATGGAAGAGTTCTATAGTCCAACTTTTCAATTATGTTTTCACTGTGAAAATCAAACACCTTTTTTGTTACCTTTTTCATTATAGTATACATTTTGCTTTTGGTTTAAGCACAATCAACTCATTGATTGGTTTTATTGGAGGTTTCATGTTGCTTGAATCAAACATGAGGATTGTAGCTATTAGGGTAGGTATGAGTGTGTGTGGATAAGTTCAAGTATTCTGAGCATCTTTTCAGCATGTATAGATTTAGTCTTCAGCTTGGATTGCAATTTTCAATAAGCTTGAGCCTGAGGAGAAGGCCAGAAGAGATTCGCGAAGTCTTCATCAATTTCAGAAAATTCCAATTTTTGAAGGAAGGCACTGGAACTACAAGTTATTTGTTTTACCATAGGGGCACACAATCCCCAGTGGAGCCACTATTATCACACATAAATTTTTAATTTTTTATTGATAGAGTTACTCATCTAGGTTTCATTTTGTCTCATAAGGTCGATTCATGAAATTGATGAAAATTTCATGAAATGGTAACTATCCTAAGTCTAGAATAGTCCATTAGTCATGCCATCATGGTCAAATCTATAAAAATCCACCTTAGGTTCACATGCATTAGCTTTAAAAAAAAAATTAGCCACATGTCTGATTTTTCACGATTCCGCAGTGAATTCTATGCAAAACAGTTGATTTTCGCTACGGAATCACGTGATCATTCCGTAGAAAATGTGTCAAATTTATAATTGAGAATGCTGTAAAATCATATTTTTCTGCATAAATGAATGGGATGATGATGTGTCAAGTTTTTAGTGGTTTAGGGTAAAGGTGAGGTCATATAATTGGTTTTCATAATCATCCAAGCATGCAAAAGCGTAAATACAACCCATCATTACATTCCACTCCCTCATTTGTCATCATTCTCTCCACATTAGAATTCCATTTTTAAAACTTATCTCCAAGCACCTCTTTGTCATCTTTCATTTGAGCTTTTCATTCATCAATCCATTATCACCTCTGAAAAGTCTAGTCTCATAGTAAGCAGGTTGTTGTTCAGTTTTTCTCCTTGCGGGCGTCAGAGTTCAAGAAGGCCAACACGGTGTTAAAAGGGATGTCCATGCAGAAAAAGACTAATAAAGGGAAGTTTAGTTGTCAAGTATGAACCTATAGACTTAAGTTTGGTAATGGAGGACCCTAGTGTTGCAAAAGATTTCATCAAAGCTGGTTGCATGAGCTTTTACAAGAAGATACAAAGGGATTTCTCTATTTTTTGACTGTTTGAGAAGTCAACTTCAAGAGCAGTTTTTGGGAAAACAAAGGATAATTATAAAAAACTAAGAGAGGTTATTGTCAAGCACATATCAAAGAATATTAATCGATTTCACTTTTCTCAAATATAGGTTCTACCATTTTGGATATTCAAATATGTCTTTGGGCTCTATTTTCATAATGTGTTTTTTCCTATTTTAGACATGTTTTACAAATGCAGATTCGAGACACCTGGAGATGTATTTCAAAAACCCAAGAGAGGTTTTTATTTAGGATGAACGTATTTACAAAAACATCCTCTCATTTTGCAATAACTATCAAGGATTCAAATATAGGAGCTCATTTCTAATCCCTAATTTTTAGCAAAAACAACAAAATTTTGAGCTTTTTTCCAATTAGGCAATTTTGTAGTGAAGCCAAGACTTGAAGGCCAAATTTCGCTATGAAATCCCCTTAGGTTATTTTTTGCAAAAGTTCACAGTTTAGGTGGAAATAAAAGGAGGATAAAATTTTTATTTAGCTTATTTTGTCCAACAAACACATTCAAATCAGAGAGGAAGGCTAAATATTGACCTAGATAGGTGAAAGGGAGTTGCTACCTAATCACGCTATGAAACTGCCTCTTTTACTCCGTTTTATCAACGAAAAACATTTGGTAGTATTTTAGTGTTTTGAAGGAATATTTATGGTTAGCCAACCACGTGGAGGCATTAAAGGGTATTAGTGGAACATTCCAGCGGAGATTTGGTCTTTCAAAAAGTTGTCTTTCTCACTAACTCAGCAAAATATAGTTAGAAAATGACACGTCATCATTTCCTTAAAAATAGGATGACTATTTCTTAGTTTAGTGAGGGAATTTGTGCTTTGATTATGGTTAGTGCCACTAAATCACTTAACTAAATTTTATGTAATTATGCACTCCTTTAGTTAGTAGTTGTAATAAATAGGAGGTAGAGTCGTAATAGGCCTATAAGTCTAAAGTCATTAGGTGTCATGATATAGTTCCAGGAATATAGTTTATTGTTAAGTGATGTGTCAAGGATGATAGTTCAATGATCTAGCCAGTTGGGCAGATCCAATGTAAGTGACAAAATCGTATTAATTGGTTGAACTTCGAATGACAAAGGGTTGGAGAACGTTATTTCACACTACTACTATTGTAAATTTTGGCTTATCAGTAATATACAGTGAATGTGTTTTCTGCTTGACCTAAGATTATTTGAGTGTTTCAATGATTATTATGCCTTATGTTTCTTAATTTTTTGTTCCCAATATCTTGATGTTGAATTAATCGGAATTCATGTTCTGCATTCTTTGACTTCCTTTTAACATTAAGCTATTGAATATTCATGTGTGTGTATTGTCCTTTCATTGAAACAGTAAAAGCCTCATCTTCCAGAAGGAGATCCATTTTTCATTTAATTCCCCCACACTGGCTCCATAAGCCCAATGGTAGTGAAACCTATTTCATTTTTCACCTGCAATCAAATACATTAAAGTACATATCATAGATTTAGCCATCTGATTGAATCCTAATTGAGAAAAGCATAAGTTAATTTGAGAGAGCCCTCTCAGGCTGAAGAGGCTAATCCTCAGTCAAAAGTAGGTTTGAAAGAGTTACTCTAAGTTGTGTGGTGGGGCAGCCCATGAGTACCAATTTAGAGATAACATATCACACAATTTTGACAGAAGGAGTTTGCGCATGGTCCAAAATCACACGTTGGAGGCTCTCTCTCATCTAAGGTTTTTTTGATGTTAGCCGCATGCTTGCCAAGGAGAATTTTTAGCCATAGCCACAGGCACAGAGGCTTATTTCTACGTCAAGGCTTCCATAGCCATAGGCATAGAGGCTCAACGGTGTGGCTATGGATTCAGAGGCATATTAGGATGCGCTCATCCCTAGACGTTGGCACAGAGTGTCCTGGTAGCATCCATGGAACTATAGTTGCATGAATAGAGTGCTATGGTAGCGTTGAGGGCCTCAAAAGGAATATTGGGCCTTCATAACCCATAGCAGCAGGCACATAGGTCTATGTTAGCATCCAGGGACCCATAGTCACATGAATAAAGGCTTATCGTACTATCCTCAACTGTCATAGATGTTGGAACAACTGCTCCTCCATGCGTCCAAGACTTAAATATGACTCTATAGTACATAGAATTTTTTGCTCAGTAATAGTAGTACCCAATAGTTAACTACATTCAGCGACAGTGCATTATAGTTCTTAGATTAAGGTTCCGTGAGTAGAATTATGTTTAAGGTTATATTATGGATGTGCTAGTTGTTTTATTGTGTTATGAAGATATGGATCAATGGATCATTTTACTCTTGCTTAATGAATCATTGAATGATGTTTTAAAAAAAAAAAATTGCAAGGGTTCTCCCCATAGTGGGTTTTTTTGTGGTCTCTGACCAACCCTAATGTCTATATGTGTGCATGTTTTTCTCTATGTTAATTTACGTTCATTTGCATTTATGATTATGTTGTTATTTGTACATAGTTTCATATGTTGATAGTGTAAATCTGAATAATGTTATGATGCTATGGTGTGAACTTAATGTGTTAAAGAATAAATGAAATTATCAAAGAAAAGAATTGTTGAGATCCAACAAGATGACGATCTTAGTGAAAATTAATCACTTTCACTAGGTGGGGCCCGCAGGCTATTTTTAGGTGTATGTCTATTTTTATAATGATGAGCATATTCTAAAATTAGTAGGATGTTGATTCTAGATGGTTGAGAAAATTATATCTTTATTTCAGTTCCTATTTTTAGAAGAGGGGAAAAGTCTATTTATAGATCACTACTCTAAAAATAAAATGCATGTCGATTATTATTAGCCCTTAATGATAATCACACAATAAATAATAACCTATTCTCTTGGAGAAATTGATTTCAGTTAACTGATGTGGAAAACCATTTAGCTGAAGGAATTACACATTCCAAGGTTGGTTGGTGAGTCATGCATGATGGACTTCATTGTAACTGAGTGTGACACTATTGTAACAGAGTTGGAAGAGTAGTTATGGGAGTTGTTATTTAGTTTAACTTAGTTAAGTGAGTTAAACTCGGTTTTGCTAGTTGTAACTAAAGATACACTAGTGAAAGATAAGTGACTTAATTATTTGATTAATTCAAAAGTAGTGTCTTACTTGCAACTGAAGAAATAAATCAGTTAACTACTTGCATGTCAGATCCAGTGGAGACCCAGTGGAGAGATAGGTGAAAGGGTGTGTTTGACTATCAGTTGTGACTATAGTGATGCATTCAATGAATCGACACACACATTGGAGTTGCCAATGATGATTACACAGTCAAGGCAAGGCAAGATCGAATTCATTTAGGGATATTATTCAACAGGGATTGCGCAGTGGAGGGAGGTTGTCAGGAGGCAAGAAATTGGTGCATAGATATGAAAATTTCTGCATGAGAGTGTGAGATGATTGTATATTGTACTGAGAGCTCTATGAGTTGAGCTTTGTATCAGATTGTTTCATGGTTCCATGATATACATAATATATGATAGTTGGGGTTTTTAGATTTAAGCTTTCCTGGTAAAACATCTTGTTATGTGTGATTGATTTTTCTTCATGTGTTTTGCAATTGGCGATTTAATTTCTACAAAGAATTGAGTAGAAGGATTCTATATTTGACAGTGGATTTAATTGTTAGATCAGGGGAGTCCGGTAATATAAATGTTATTTTATTAAATTTCTACGTGGTATCAGATCAGTGTTAATCACTGGAGATTGCAATATTAAAGCGGTGCTGAGTATTTCGCTGGTGGACAATTCAAATTTCCTGTAAGAATTTCTTGGTGCGACAGTTGAGTAAACATTGAAATGGATTTCAATGGGTTGCAGTTGGAGTATGCACTCGAGGGAAGCTATAACTAAATATCCTTGAAGGACAGGATGGAGGCGGTGCTTGAAGATAATGGCTTGAAGGATTTCATCGATAGCGATGTTCCTAAGCCCTATTCGATGGATGTTGCATTACTTGACGCCTGGCAGAAAAAAGTAGCGAAGACAAGAAAAATTCTGTCGGAAGGTGTGAAAGACCATATTGTGTCAAGCCTTCACAGGAAAGCCACTCCATTTTCAATGGGGAAGGCTTTGACAGATATTTTCCAAAGCAGCAGCGACCATAGGAAGTTGGCGCTGAAAGATAAACTCAGAAAAATCAAAATGGAGAAGGGCGACAATATTCCAAAGTATCTCACGAATTTTGTCCATGTAGAGATGAACTAGGGAGTGTTGGAATCACGGTTGTTAATGATAACTTGGTGATATTGGCTCTCCTTGGACTTCCAAAGAGTGGGCACAGTTATAAAGACTCTGTTAATGGGCAGGAGAAACTGTCGGATTGGGAGCAACTTTGATTGGATCTAGTGCAGGAGGAGATAAGGAAGAGTACTAGGGATGGCTCTTCATCAAAGCATGATGATGAAGAGGATTTTTCTTTGGCTACCAAAGTGAGGAAAGGGAAGGGGAAAAAATCCCCTCCAAAATACGAGGCTAAAGGAAAGAAGCTGGATTTTTCCAAGGTGAATTGTTTTCATTGTCACGAACATGGGAATCTCGCCACTAACTGCCCACAGAAAAGGAAGAACAAGAAGGATGTTGGAGCTATAGCTGGTGACGCCCTTGCCTCGCAATTTGAACTTGATTTCTCTTTGATCGCATGCTTGGTTTCAAGCATGTGGGATCAGTCTGGTATCTTGATAGTGGTGCTTCCTTCCACATGATGGGAGATAAGGAGCCTTTCAATGACTTGGAGGAGAAAGATCTCCAAATTCATATAGATATGGGCGACGATGGATGATACAGTGTGACCGAAATTGGTACCATTAACTTTGAGAGGGAGTTAGGTAAACCATTTCTGTTGAAATATGTTATGAATGTTCCAGGTCTAAAGAAGAACTTGGTCTCAGTTGCAATGTTGGAGGAAATAGGTTCTGACGTTGTTTTCAACGATGGAAAATCCTTCCTGTGACATTAAAAATGGGTCAAACCAAGAGGATATGGATTCAAGTTAATAATATCTACAAGGTGAAGGTAGATGGCTGCACTACAATGGTGGGAAAAGAAGAAGAAGTGGTGAGCCGGGAGGGTTAATTATGGCACAGGAGATTGGTCCATCTTCACCACGATGCCCTGAAGATTTTGCAGCAGATTTCTGTTGGACTTCCCAAGGGTACACTTGCGAATATAGATCAGTGCAAGGGATGTACTATGGGTAAGTTTGTGAAGACCACCTTTCATGAAAAGGAGAACCATGCTTCGTTGATCCTGGAGAGAATTCAAACAGACATGTGTGGACCATTCTTGGTCTCTCCAAAAGCAAACCACAGGTATTATGTTATTTTTGTTGATGACTATTCTCTTAGATGTTGGATATTCTTCATGCAGAATAAGGATCAAACATTCTCAAAGTTCTGTGAGTTTAAAGCATTGGTGGAGAAAGAGTTGGGGAAGCAAATGAAGGCTCTGTGGAGTGATAATTGTGGTGAATATATCTCGAATGAATTCAAAGACTTCTATAGAAAAGAATTAATTTGAAGAGAACTCATAGTGCCTCATAACCCACAACAAAATGGGGTCGTAGAGAGTAAGAACAGAACAAGTGTGGGTGCTACATGAGCTATGCTGCATGATTAGGGCCTGCCAATGCACTTGTGGGTAGAAGCATGCAATGCTGCAGTTTGCGTGAAAAATCATTGTCCTCATAGAGTACTTGGGCATGAGTACACCTAAAGAAGCTTTTACTGGTAAGAAACTAGATGTTTCTCACTTTAAGATTTTTGGCTCATTTGTTTATGCTCATGTGACCAAGAATGCTAGGAAGAAGCTGGAGCTGACTACAGAAGTTGGGATATTTGTGGGGTACACAAAAAGACCCCATAAATATCATGTGTATTTTTCAAACAGTTAGATGAGTGTGGTGTGACGAGATATAAAATTCAATGAGGAGAAAACCATGAAGTTGTCATTTGAGAGGGAGCTACACTTACATGCAGAAGAGGAAATGCTTGTTCCCAAAGATGAGCTTCGAGATGTGGATCAGCCACAAGAGGAGGATCATGGAGTGGAGAAGTCCACTCACGTAGAGCCAAACATCAGAACTGGAAAAAGGCATACAACAGAAGCTGAGAGGCTGAGGCTTGATGCAACACAGAATGTAGGAGCCCCTACTTCATAGCGCAGACAGAGATAGTCTCCTGACTGATTCATTAGATACCTATCTCTCATGAGCAAATGTATCGTGACAAAGCCATCTTCTTTTCAGGAAGCAGTGCAGGAGCCCACATGGGTAGATGCAATGGTAGAGGAGTATGACTCCATTGTCAGAAAAAGTGCTTGGGAAATTGTTCCAAGGCCTGTTGATAAATCAGTGGTAGGTTCAAGATGGATCTACAAGGTAAAGCAAGCTGCTGATGGGAGTTTTGAGAAGTATAAGGAAAGATTTGTTGCCAAGGGATTCTCACAGATGGAGGGGATTGATTATGAAGAAACCTCTACACATGTCGCACGATATTCTTCCATAAGGACCATCCTTTCTCTCTCAATGCATATGGGTTGGCACATTCATCAGATGGATGTGACGACTGCATTCCTTAATGGGATCATTGAGGAAGAAGCGCACATTGAGCAGCCTGAAGGATTTGAGATCTTTAGTAGTGAGTCGCATGTGTGCAGACTCAAAAGAGAGTAGTATGGACTGAAGCAAGCATCCTGTGCTTGGTACACTCGAATCGAGAGCTATTTCATTGGACTTGGCTTCACCAAGAGTGAGGTGGATGCAAACCTATACCAAATTGTGGTGGAGGGTAAGCTTTTAATCATTGTTCTTTATGTTGATGATTTAATATTGACTGGTGATGAGAAACCGATACACTCATGCAAGGAGGACCTTGCAAAGGAGTTCAAGATGAAGGATATGGGTCTCCTTCATTATTTCCTTGCATTGAAAATATGGCAGCGAGAAGGTGAACTTCTTTTGTCTCAAGGCAAGTATGCTCGGGAGATACTCGATAAGTTTCACATGGAGGACTACAAACCCATGGATACCCCTCTTCCAGGAAATTGAAGGAAAGAGGATGCTACACCGATAAAGATAGTGGATGCTATTATTTATTGACAGTTGGTGGGTTCACTGATGTATTTAGTTAATAAAAGACTGGACATATGCTATGCGGTGAACCAGCTTAGTCAAATGACGGCTAAGCCTACCAAGCTCTTTTTGAAGGCAGGAAAGCATGTCTTGAGCTATCTCAGGGGCACATCTGAGTATGGATTATGGTATATATGGATGGATGAGGTGAAGTTTCATGGCTTTAAAGATGCATATTGGGCAGGAAGCCCAACAGACAGAAAGTTCACATCAGGAGGGGTTCTCAGTATCAGATCTACAGTTTTTTCTGAGTACAGTAGGAAACAAATATCAGTGGCACTCAGTTCAGTGGAAGTAGAATACATGTCAACAATTCAAGCTGCATATGAGGCTATCTAGATTCAGTTCTCATTTAGATCCTACAGTGACTCATTGTGATAATCAAAGTTGCATTAAACACTTGATTAATCCTGTGTTTCATGATAGATCTAATCATATAGATATCTGGTATCATCATCTCAGAGATTTTGTGTAGTGGAAGATCATTTTTCTTCAGTACATTCCTATGGAAGATCAGGATGCATATATTCTGACAAAGGTTCTCACTAGTACAAAATTTGAGTACCATAAAGACAGGATCGGGGTGAAGGATAATCCCTTTCTTATTGAGAGGGAGTGTTGAGATTCAACAAGATGATCATGATAGTGAAAATTAAGCACCTTCACTAGGTGGGGCCCGTAGGCTATTTTTATGTGTATGTCTATTTTTAGAATGGTGAGCATATTCCAAAATTAGTAGGATGTTGATTCTAGATGGTTGAGTAAATTATATCTTTATATGGGTTTCTATTTTTAGAAGATGGGCAAATTCTATTTATAGATCGCTAATCTAAAAATAGAATGCATGTCAAATATTACTAGCCCTTAATGATAATCAGACAATAAATAATAACTTATTCTCCTGGAGCACTTGATTTCAGTTAACTGATGTGGAAAACTAGCTAGCTAAAGGAATTACGCATTCCAAGGTTGGTTGGTGACTCATGCATGATGGACTTCATTGTAACTGAGTGTGACACAGTTGTAACAGAGTTGGAAGAGTTGTTATTTAGTTTAAGTCAGTTAAGTGAGTTAAACTTGGTTGTGCTAGTTGTAACTAAAGATACACTAATGAAAGATGAGTGAATTAATTATTTAATTAATTCACAAGTAGTGTCTCACTTGCAACTGAAGAAATACAGTAGTTAGCTACTTGCATGTCAGATGCAGTGCAGACCCAATGGAGAGATAGGTGAAAGGGTGTATTTGACTATTCGTTGTGACTATAGTGATGCATTCAATGCATCTACACACACATTGGAGTTTCCAATGAGGATTGCGCAGTCAAGGAAAGGCAAGATCAAATTCATTTAGGGATCTTCTTCAGCAGGGATTGCGCAGCGGAGGCAGGCTATCAGGAGGCAAGAAATTGGTGCATAAATATGAAAATTTTGCATGAGTGTGAGATGATTGTATATTGTAGTGAGAGCTCTATGAGATGATATTTGTATGAGATTGTTTAATGATTCCATGATATACATAATATATGATAGTTGGGGTGTTTAGCTTTAATATTTCCCAGTAAAACATCTTGTTATGTGCGATTGATTTTTCTTCATGTGTTTTGCAATTGGCGATTTAATTTCCGCAAAGAATTGATTGGAAGTATTTTATATTTAATAGTGGATTTAATTGTTCGATCAGGGGATTCCAGTCATATACATGTTATTGTATTAAATTTTTACATGGTATCAGAGCAGTGTTAATCACTGGAGTTGCAATATTGAAGCAGTGCTAAGTTTTGTGCTGGTGGACAATTTGAATTTGCTGCAAGAATTTCTTGGTCTGACAGTTGAGTAAACATTGAATGGCTTTCAATGGGCTACGGTTGGAGTATGCACTTGAGGGCATCTCTAACTACATATTCTGGAAGGACAGGATGGAGGTTGTGCTTGAATATAATTGTTGGAAATACTGAGCGGGGGGGTGAATCAGTATTCCTTTCAATTAGAGCATTAGTTAATCTTCAATTATTATTAGTGTTTGTACAATGATAGAAGGAAACAAGAGGAACATAAATGCACACAGTTTTTAAGGTGGAAACCCACTCCTAGACAAAAACCACCTAATGCTTTTCTAGTAATTATTTAATATTCAACTCCAATTGCAAATAAAGCTCCAACTTCCTAGAATCTAGAAAAGCATTCTTCTCCAGCTCTGACTGGATGGATGCTCCAATGCTCGAGATTCTTCAGTAGTCAACTGAATGGATGCCCAACACCCAATGAGCTACAACTCACCCTAGCACCACCCTACCACCCTATAGAAGAATAAAATAAGAATGGACTCTCGTACTAGGGAAAATGGTCCACTTTACAATGATATAGAATGATGTAGAAGAAGAATATATACTAGACCATAACCCCAACTTTGACACAACCACCTAATGATGATCCTAGACCTCCCAATACTTCCTCTTCAACCCTTGGTAGATAGACACCAGTACAACTTTTACAATAATATATTTACAATGACTTAGTACAATGATACCTTTACAATGATTGTATGCAGTGCTACCCACTTGAAGACTTCATATGATGAACTTCTTACTGCTGTTATGCACCTTGGTTGCTGCTCTTGTCATGCTACCCTCTGCTGCACCTTTCTTTGTTTTTCTGTCGTAGAAAGTTTGGTCCTTTGCAACCCTTGATAACACATGATCTAGCTTTTTCTTGCCTTCTAGGAGCTTGATATTGAATTTGGTGTATCTCTATTATTTCATATCCTCAATATCTGATTTTTGGTCCTATATTAGTTCTCTGATTCGTATTTCCAATGCCACAAGTCTGACCCAATTTGGATTCTTCAAGAGAGATTTATGCCCAATCTCTCACAATGCCCTAATTATGGACTTTTTCAGCAAAGCTCACTTGTACGGTGTTCCACGTGTCATTGTTTTTTCATTTGGCTCTAAAATTAATAGAACAAAAAGTATGGACTGTGCACTATCTGCCACTTTTTAAAGAATTCCAATCTGATACTCAGAGAGATAGTTATGACGAATTTACCAAGGTCACTTATTTGAGATGGACCCTGCAAAAACCCTGACTTCCACATATCATATCTCCAAAAATATTGCGCACCTTGATCGGAAATTTTTACAACACCTTCCTCAGGATTTTGGCTTCACCTCATAAAAATTTCAGCTTCTTAACCTTCATAGAAAAAATTTTAGAGCGCAAATTCCACGATAACCTGTTTCAGATGGTGAAACCCCTTACCTAAGGAGGAAATGAAGATCACAATTTATATAAATGCTTAGGTTGAGAGGGGCTTCAACAAGTGAACGTGGGAGGGATTTTAGGAGCTTAAAAAATATTAATTATGACTTTTCAATGACCCATGCCCCAACCCCATGGGGTTTTAGCCCACTAACTGGGGGTACAAAATTCAAACATGAATATCTCTCAAACCGTGAAGAATTACATGACGTGCCATATATCAAAAGAAACATCTCGACAAGTAGAAACCATCAAAATAATTATTGACCCAGAATATATTAATTTGGTAGGTCAAAATTCCCATGCAATATTGGGTTAGCCCCTGGTGTTGCTTGGATTTACATCAATGACAACCGCTAATCAACAATCTCCCCCTTTGGCATTGATGGAAACACAAGTACTCCCCCTGCAATCATGACACCTCTTCCTACAACATTCTCTCCCCCTTTGACATCAATGGAAAAGGGTAACTCCCCCTAAAACACAACCATATTGTGGACCTATACACACTTCCACTCCCCCTGATACACAACCGTCCTGCAAACCTATAATCTACTTCCACTCCCCCTTTATATTCTGAAAAAAGGAAAATCTAATGAGAACTTGGGATAATCCCAAGCTTCTGGCGAAGATATTCCAATGTTGGCGAATATTTAATATGTGATTCGTTTGGTGCTGCTTGGAATCTTGCTACTTGTCCAAGTACTTGCATAACATCTGGTTGAGAGGCTGTTACATATAAAATACTACTAATCATATATCTGTACAACCTTAGATCCACATCCTTAGATGAGTCGTCTATGCTCAATTTGCAATATGTTACCATTGGAGTAAGGATGGGTTTGCAATCTTCGATTTTAAATTTCTTGAGCATTTCCTTGATGTACTTGACTTGACATATAAATATTCCTTTCTCTTGTTGAGATTTTTGAAGCCCTAAGAAGTATTCCAGCTCACCAAGTAAAGACATCTCGAAATCACTTTGCACCTTTGTAGCAAACTTCTTACTTAGTCGATCATCATTGCTACCAATTATTGTATCATCCTCTTTAGCTATTAGACATGCTTTAGTTGCTTCATGTAGAACATATATGTCATTTGGAGCTCAACTTTCTGTAGCCACAATTTCACCATACATGCCTTTCTTGATTTCACATTTCGTGGAGTTAATAGTATTGTGTGTCCTTGATCACACATTTGTCCAACACTGAGCAGATTGTGATTCATGTTTTGCAACTAATAGAACATTCTTGGCTAGAGCATATTTTCTTCTAAGAGTGACAGTACCTGATCCAATAAAATTTGAAGATCCATCATTTCCAAACGACACGGTTCCATCCTTCTTCTCTTTCAGAGATACAAATTTATTTCTATCTCCAATCATATGCATTGAGAAACCGCTATCAACATACCACACATCTTTGTTCTTTTGAGCCTTGAAAGCGAGAGCACAATTATAATTCTTATTCTTCTTCCATGTTCATTCGTTCTGTGGCTTCGAAGATTCTTCTGGAGTTTTTTCAAGTCTGCGGTTTTTGGCTAGGTGTCCAAAGTTTTGAAATTTGTAACATTCAATATTATTTCTTAAATGTTCAAATCTATTGATGTTTCGTTGAGCCCTAGGAGGTTCATATTTGATAGATCTCCTGGAATTGTATTCGTTCCTAGGGTACGTGCGACATTCTACAGCTTTATGACCAAATTTTCCACATGAATAACAGTAGCCATAAAGAATATGTTGGTACCTGGATGGAAATTTTCATCGAGGAATTGTCTTCCAAGGTTGTTCTTGCGAATCTTGTCCAATGAAGTCTACATGCATGTCATATCTCATAGGTTCGTTGTATTTTGTTGTGAAAGGTCTTGCTTCTTCTTCTTTGTAACCAATGCTAGTTTTGTCGTTGTAAGATCGTTGATTGTTGATGAGTTCCTCCAATTCCCTTGAGCTGTTGGCATAGTTTTGGATAGTTTTTCCTTTCTTCACTTCCTCACGCAGTGAGACTACTTTGGCTTCTAATTCTCCCCTTTCTTGGTTGTTTTCTTCCAACTTCTTTTGAAGTGACTCTTCAATGCATTTGTGTTCTTCAACTTCAATTTTGAGACCTTGAACTTGTTCTTCAAGAGTATTGGAATGGATATTCTCCGCCTTGAGATATTTTATAAGCTTGATTGCTTCCTCATAAAATTATTCTATGGTCCATCCTTCTTCTTCGTTGTTTGATACCTCTTGTTTATTTTGCTTGGCCATAAACAATACTCTCTCATTTGCTTCTTCTTCATTGTCATTGTCTTCATCGGATGATGAGCTATCTTCTTTAGAGAGAAAGTTCCTTTTGGATCCTTGCTTGTTTAATTTCTTAAAGCCTTTCTTTCCTTTTGAGTTGTCATTACTTCTATTTAGACATTTTTCTGCAAAATGCCCAACCTCATTACAGCTGAAACATATCAATGGAAGTTTACCTTTGACTTGTCCCTTACCAATTTTTAGTTTTCTTGTCAAGTAAGCATATTCTTCATCTGAAAGACCTTCTTCATCATCTCCATTTTCTTCACACTTGCAGGTGCATGTCTTTTCAATTGAAGGTTGTTTATCCTTATTGGTTTTCTTAGATGCAATGAACACAGTTTCTAGATGCAAAGTAGCCTCTTCTTCATCAAGTCTCATTTCATATGCTATGAGAACTCCATGTAATTCCTCTTTGCTGAGTTTGTCCATATTTTCAATGTATTCTAATACCGATACCTTTGGGTTGAATCTCCCTGGTAACATTCTAAGAATCTTCCATATAATAGTCTTCTCCTCAACTGGCTCTCCCAATCCTTCTAGAGTATTGGTTATTTCATCAACGTATTGGAAGTATGCAACAATGTTGCAATCTTCTTTCATTCTGAGTTGCTCAAATTTTGCTCTATATATTTGAATCTTTTCTTCTTTAACATTTGAGTCACCTGCATATATATTCTCAAGCTTGTCCCATATATTTTCGGCAGTTTTGCAACCCAACACCTTCTGATAAGCAGATTCAATATGTCCACTGATAATAATATTCTTTGCTTTTGCATCATTTACCAAATTTTTCTTACCTTGTTCATTCGTACTTGATGTAAACCCATTTTGAATAGTGTCTCATACTTCATAACATTGCGCCAAGAGATATACCTCCATTCTTCCTTTCCAGAGTGCATAATTATTTTCATTGAATAGAGGTACACCATTCTTGGTATGCTCCATGACCTCCTTCCAACTGTTAAACTGCAATTGAAGGAACCAAGCTTCGATACCAATTGTTGGAAATACTGAGGGGGGGGGGGGGTTGAATCAATATCCTTTCAATTAGAGCATTAGTTAATCTTCAATTATTATCAGTGTTTGTACAATGATAACAGGAAACAAGAGGAACACAAATGCACACAGTTTTTAAGGTGGAAACCCACTCTGGGACAAAAACCACCTAATGCTTTTCTAATAATTCTTGAATATTCAACTCCAATTGAAAATAAAGCTCCAAATTCCTAGAATATTCTTCTCCAGCTCCCACTGGATGGACGCTCCAATGCCTGAGATTCTTCAGTAGTCAACTGAACGTATGCCCCAACACCCAATGAGCTACAACTCACCCTAGGACCACCCTACCACCCTATAGAAGAACAAAATAAGAATGGACTCCCGTACCAGGGAAAATGGTCCACTTTACAATTATATAGAATGATGTAGAAGAAGAATATATACTAGCCCATAACCCCAACTTTGACACAACCACCTAATGATGATCCTAGACCTCCCAACACTGCCTCTTCAACCCTTGGCAGATAGACACTAGTACAATTTTTACAATAATATATTTACAATGACTTAGTACAATGATTATATGCAATTCTGCCCACTTGAAGAGGCTACCCTCTGATTCACCTTGATTTTCTTTGCTTCCATAGACATTCTGGTCCTTCACAACCCTTGACAACACATGAACTAGCTTTTTCTTGCCTTCTAGGAGCTCAATATTGAATCTGGTGTATATCTGTTATTTCAGATCCTCAATATCTAATTTTTGGTCTTGTATTAGTCCTCTGAGTCATATTTCTAATGCCATAGGTCTGACCCAATTTGGATTCTTCAAGGGAGAGTTATACCCAATCTCTCATAATGTCGTAATTATGGACTGTTTCAATAGAGCACACTTGTACGACATGCCACGTGTCACTGTTGCTTCATTTGACCCTAAAATTGATAGAGAGAAAATTATAGACTGTGCGTTATCTTCCAATTTTTACGAAATTCGAATCGGATACTCAGAGAGATATCTATGACGAATTTACCAAGGTCACTTCTTTAAGATGAATTTCAAGAGCCTGCAAAAACCCTGACTTCCACAGATCATATCTCCAAAAATATTGGGCACCTTGATCTGAAAATTTTACAACAGCTTCCTCAGAATTTTGGCTTCACCTCATAAACATTTCAGCTTCTGAACCTTTGTATAAAAAACATTAGAGCGCAAATTCCATGATGACCTATTTCACATGGAAAAATCCCTTACCTAAGGAGGAAATGAAGGTCACAATTTATATAAATGGTTAGGTTGAGAGGGGATTCAACAAGTGAATGTGGGAGGGATTTTAGGAGCTTAAAAAATATTAATTATGACTTCTCAATGACCCATGCCCCAACCCCATGGGGTTTTAGCCTACTAACCAGGGGTACAAACTTCAAACATGAATATCTCTCAAACCGTGAAGAATTAGATGGCGTGCCATATATCAACAGAAACATCTCGACAGGTAGAAACCATAAAAATAATTATTGACCCAGAATATATTAATTTGTTAGGTCAAAATTCCCATGCAATACTGGGTTATCCCCTGGTGCTGCTTGGGTTGACATCAATGACAACCGTTGATCAACAATAATGGCTTGAAGGAGTTCAACAATAGCGATGTTCCTAAGCCCAATTTGACGGATGATGCATTACTTGATGCCTAGAAAAAGAAAGTAGAAAGGACAAGAATAATTCTGTTAGAAGGCGTGAAAGACCATATTGTGTCAAGCCTTCATGGGAAAGCCACTCCATTTACAATGTGGAAGGCTTTGACAGTTCTTTTCCAAAGCAACAGTGACCATAGGAATTTGGCACTGAAAGATAAACTCTGAAAAATCAAAATGGAGAAGGGCGACAGTATTCCAAAGTATCTCACGAAGTTTGTCCAATGTATGGATGAACTGGGGAGTGTTGTAATCACGGTTCTTGATGATGACTTGGTGAGATTGGCTCTCCTTGAACTTCCAAAGAGTTGGCATAGTTATCAAGGCTCTATCAATGGGTAGGAGAAATTGCCAGATTAGGAGCGACTTTGGTCAGATCTAGTGCAGGAGGAGATAAGGCGGAGTACCAGGGATGGCTCTTCATCAAAGCATGATGATGAAGAGGATTGTGCTTTGGCTACAAAATCGAGGAAAGGGAAGGGGAATAAATCCCATCCAAAATATGAGGCTAAAGGCAAGAAGCTGTATTTGTCCAAGGTGAAGTGTTTTCATTGTCGCGAACATGGGCATCTCGCCACGAACTACCCACAAAAAAAGAAGAACAAGAAGGTTGTTGGAGCTATAGCTGGTGAGGCCCTTGACTTGTAATTTGAACTTGATTTCTCTTTGATCGCATGCTTGGTTTCAAGCACTATGGGATCGGTGTGGTATCTTGATAGTGGTGCTTCCTTCCACATGATGAGAGATAATGAGCTTTTCAGTGACTTGGAGGAGAAAGATCTCCAAATGCATATAGCAATGGGCAACGATGGATGATATAGTGAGACTGGAATTGGTACCATTACCTTTTAGAGGGAGTCAGGTAAACCATTTATGTTGAAAGATGTTATGCATGTTCCAGGTCTAAAGAAGAACTTGGTCTCAGTCGCAATTTTAGAGGACAAAGGTTATGACGTTGTTTTCAACGATGGAAAAGCCTTCCTGCAACATAAAAAACTGGGTCAAACCAAGAGGATAGGGATTCGAGTTAAGAATCTCTACAAGCTGGAGGTAGATGGTTGCGCTGCAATGGTGAAAAAAGAAGAAGAAGTGGTGAGTTGGGATGAGGGCGAATTATGGCACAGGAGATTGGGCCATCTTCACCACGACACCCTGAAAATTTTGTAGTAGATTTCTACTAGACTTCCCAAGGGTACACTTACGCAGATATATCAGTGCAAGGGATGTGCTATGGGTAAGTTTTTGAAGACAACCTTTCATTAAAATGAGAACCGTGCTTCGGTGATCCTGGAGAGAATTCACACAGATGTGTGTGGACCATTCTCAGTAGCTTCAACAGAAAAACATAGGTATTATGTTATTTTTTTTTATGACTATTTTCGTAGATGCTGGATCTTCTTCATGTAGAAGAAGTATCAAACATTCTCAAAGTTTGGTGATTTTAAAGAATTTGTGGAGAAAGAGTTGGGGAAGCAAGTGAAGGCTCTGCGGAGCGATAATGGTGGTGAATTTATCTCGAACGAATTAAAATAATTCTATAGCAAAGAAGGAATTTGAAGAGAACTCATAGTGCCTCATAACCCATAGCAGAATGGTGTCATGGAGAGGAAGAACAGAATGATCGTGGGTGTTGCACAAGCTATGCTGCATGATTAGGCCCTACCAATGCGCTTGTGGGTAGAAGCATGCAACACTGCAGTTTATGTGAAAAAATGTTGTCCTCATAGAGTACTTGGAATGAGTACACCTGAAGAAGATTTTATTGATAAGAAACCATATGTTTCTCACTTCAAGATTTTGGCTCATTTGTTTATGTTCATGTGACCAAGAACGCTAGGAAGTAGCTGGAGCCGACTGCAGAAGTTGGGATATTTGTGGGGTACACAGAAACACCCCATAATTATCGTGTGTATTTTCCAAATATTCAGATGATAGTGGTGCGACAGGATATAAAATTCAATGATGAGAAACACATGAAGTTGTCTCTTGAGAGGGAGATACACTTCCATGCAGAGGAGGAACTTCTTGTTCCCAAAGCTGAGCCTCAATATGTGGATCATCCACAGGAGGAGGATCATGGATTAGAGGAGTCCACTCACGTAGAGCCAAACATCAGAACTGGCAGAAGGCATACCACAGAAGCTGAGAGGTTGAAGCTTGATGTGGCATATAATGTAGGAGCCCCTACTTCAAAGCGCATACAGAGAGAGTTTCTTGACCGATTCACTAGATACATGGCTCTCATGAGCAAATGTATCATGACAGAGCCATATTATTTTTAGGAAGAAGTGCAGGAGCCCACATGAGTAGATGCAATGGTGGAGGAGTATTACTCCATTGTCAGAAAGAGTGCTTAGAAAATTGTTGCAAGGCCGGTTTATAAATCAGTGTAGGTTCAAGATGGATCTACAAGGTAAAGAAAGCTATTGATGGGAGTGTTGAGAAGTATAAGGCAAGATTTGTTGCCCAGGGCTTCTCACATATCGAGGGGATTGATTATGAAGAAACCTTTGCACCTGTCGCACGATATTCTTACATAAGGACCATCCTTTCTCTCTTAGTGCAGATGGGTTGGCACATTCATGAGATGCATGTGAATACTATGTTCCTTAATGGGATCACTGAGGAAGAAGTGCACATTGAGCAGCTTGAAGGATTTGAGATCTTCATCAGCGAGTCACATGTGTGCAGACTCAAAAGAGATTTGTAAGGGTTGAAGCAAGCACCCAGTGCTTGGTACACTCAGATCGACAACTATTTCACTAGACTTGGCTTCACTAAGAGTGAGGCGGATGCAAACCTATACCAAATTGTGGTGGAGGGTAAGCTTTTAATCATTGTTCTTTATGTTAATGATTTAATACTGACTCATGATGAGCAACTGATACACTCATGCAAGGAGGAGCTTGCAAAGGAGTTCGAGATGAAGGATATGGGTCTCCTTCATTATTTCCTTGGATTGGAAATATGGTAGCGAGAATGTGAACTTTTTGTGTCTCAAGGAAAGTATGCTTGGGAGATACTCGGTAAGTTTGACATGGAGGACTGAAAATGCATGGATACTCCTCTTCTAGAAAATTGGAGGAAAGAGGATGCTACATCGACAGAGGTAGTGGATGATACTCTCTATTAACAGTTGGTGGGTTCGCTCATGTATTTAGTTAATACAAGACCGGACATATGCTATGCGGTGAACCAGCTTAGTCAAATGATGGTTAAGCCTACCAAGATCTTTCGGAAGGCGGGAAAGCATGTCTTGAGATATCTCAGGGGCACATCTGAGTATGGCTTATGGTATATACAAATGGATGAGGTGAAGTTGCATGGTGTCACGAATGAAGATTGGGCAGGCAATCCAACATATAGAAAGTGCACATTAGGGGGGGTTTTCAGTATCGGATCTACAGTTGTTTCTTGGTACAGTAGGAAACAAAGATCTGTGGCACTTATTTCAATGGAAGTGGAATACATGGCAGCAAGTCAAGCTGCATGTGAGGCTATTTGGATGAGGAAGATCTTGGTCGGTTTGTTCGGTTCACATTTAGATCCTACAGTGACTCATTGTGATAAGAAGAGTTGAATTAAACTCTCAATTAATCCTATGTTTCATGATATATCTAAGCATATAGATATCCGATATCATCATATCATAGATTGTGTGCAGTGGAAGATCATGTTGCTTCAGTATATTCCTACGGAAGATCAGGATGCGTATATTCTGACGAAGCCGCTCACGAGGAGCAAATTCAAATACCATAGGGATAGGATCGGGGTGAAGTATAATCCCTGTCTTGTTGAGAGGGAGTGTTGAGATTCAAAAGGATGATGATCCTAGTGAAAATTAAGCACCTTCACTAGGTGGGGCCCGCAGGCTATTTTTATGTGTATGTCTATTTTTAGAATGGTGAGAATATTCTAAAATTAGCAAGATGTTGATTCTAGATGGTTGAGTAAATTATATCTTTAGATGGGTTTCTATTTTTAGAATATGGGCGAAGTCTATTTATAGATCGCTAATCTAAAAATAGAATGCATGTTCATTATTGTTAGCCCTTAATGATAATCAGACAATAAATAATAACTTATTCTCCTGGAGCACTTGATTTGAGTCAACTGATGTGGCAAACTAGTTAGTTTAAGGAATTACACATTCCAAGGTTGGTTGGTGACTCATGCATGATGGAATTCATTGTAACTGAGTGTGACACAGTTGTAACAGAGTTGGAAGAGTAGTTATGGGAGTTGTTATTTAGTTTAACTCAGTTAAGTGAGTTAAACTCATTTGTTCTTGTTGTAACTAAAGATACACTAGTGAAAGATGAGTGAATTAATTATTTAATTAATTCACAAGTAGTTTCTTACTTTCAACTGAAGAAATACAACATTTAACTACTTGCATGTTAGATCCAGTGGAGACCCAGTGGAGAGATAAGTGAAAGGGTGTGTTTGACTATCATTTGTGACTATAGTGATGCAATCAATGCATCTACACACACATTGGAGTTTCAAATGAGGATTGCGTAGTCAAGGCAAGGCAAGATCAAATTCATTTATGGATCTTCTTCAGTAGGGATTGCGCAGTGGAAGCAAGCTGTCAGGAGGCAAGAAATTGGTGCATAAATATGCGAATTTCTACATGACAGTGTGAGATGATTTTATATTGTACTGAGAGCTCTATGAGCTGAGATTTGTATGAGATTGTTTCATGATTCCATGATATACATAATATATGATAGTTAGGGTCTTTAGCTTTAATCTTTCCCGGTAAAACATCTTGTTATGTGTAATGTTCCTTTTTCAGAAACATTGTCAAATGACAACGCAAATCTATTCCAGAGATAGACTGCAAGGGCATTTACTGGATTTGTCACCTTTGAACAAAGGATGAGCTCCAGAGGCTACCTAGCCCACTAGCAGATTCTGTCTATAGAGTGATTGTCAATGGACAATATTCCCAATAGGGAAATGCAACAAGATTGGGAAACTCCCAATATTGTAGCTACAACAATAAGAAAATGCACCAAATGGAAATAGCAATGAATCCATGAATGCATAAAATGTCAGATAACTCAATGGCCATCATATTAGATCATAGCAGCCATAAAATATACATCATCTTGAGGAATTGATCACTCAAGAAAGGCACAATAAGCCTCAAGAAACCTGTACATGTAAACATGAGATACATAGCTGCGTAAATAAGGCTCTGTACCACGACTGCGCATTTATAGGAGGAGTTTTTGCATAAATGATAGGAATACAAATGATATAGCAATATGGGCTCAAATAAAGTGGGGTAGCAAGCTCTAAACCACTGAAAATACATAACAATCCTCTAAAAGGATTGGCTGAAATCTATAAAAAAATGCTATAATACAAAAATGTTGGAGTAGCTGGGTAGCAGCTACTCAAGAACTGGAAATGGATGGAGAAGGCTGAAATTTCTAAAAAAACTGAAGAATCCTCCTCCAATAAAAATCTGAATTGAAAGGCTGATCCTTTCACTCAAGACTTCTCCTCCAAAAGGATGTCAACCCCTCATAGCAAATCTCCTCTATGAATAACGTTGTCTAAGAGAGGTACTGTGGTGCCAATGATGGAATGTGGTTGGCCTGATGCCAAAGGTGTTGGTATATGCTCAAGAACCACCATTGCTTCTCCTCCAATGAATAAACCTCTCCCCACTAGAAAACAAGCTCCGGATGGTGTGTGGAAACCTCCCTAGCAACACCCAGCAACACTGCACAATATCTTCTGCAGAAACTGTGCTGATGTATATGGCTGAAGCTAATGGCCTGAATGCTAGAATATGGAGGATGAGTTCAATCCTTCATGAGCTACTCAATAAGGAGAGGAAATCCTCAAAAGGACTCCCTCGTGCCCGAAGGCACTACAGCTCTGCTGAACAACAAGAGGTAGCAACAAGTCTGTAAGACTCAAATGTAAAATGATCAAAGATGTCCAAAATGGCTTCCTTTCTCCTCTTTTATACAATTATCCTTCCCTCCATGGACCCTATTTCTAATTAGGTTTTCCTCTTCTCTATAAACTTCCCTCTTATGTTGTCCCACATAATGCTTTCAAACTCATGCCAACGCAGTTTGACTTGGTCAACCTTGGCCAAGCATGTATGCAAAAACCTCCTTTCACACATGGAGGCGTGAAATCCAGCTCCAATATGATCCCCTTTCATATTTAGAGGATTTTTATTCTCTAATCAAGAAAATAATGGGTCCCCTACCCATTTTATTCATCTCTTATCAAAAATTAATGTTCCATAAAAATTTGGAACATTACAGTCCTCCTCTCTCAAAATATTGCTTGCCCTCAAGAAATTGCAATGATGAACTGAGTTTATTTCTACCCTTTCCTCCTGTAGCATCCTTATGTGATGATATCCTCAAGGAAAGGATGCCATATCAGCAATCAAGTCTCCAAACTGTCCCTCCAACATATGCAATCTAGCCTTGGGGTGAACATTCCAAAATGGCTATCATGTAGAAGCAACATCCATGAAGGAACAAAGAGTTGTCCAAGGGCCTCCTTGAGGGATGAGATCTGATATATAATGGGACTGATCATCCCCCATATGAATCTCTCATCCCCAAGCCATCAATCATGAAAATAAGTTGCCTCCCAACAAGACAACTCATGAAAAATCTCCTTCCATCTTGAGCTCCAGAAATGAAGGTGGGCTGAAATATGATCATGGAAAGCACTATAACTTTCCCCATGCTGTCCTCTCCCCCACTTATGACAAGTGTAGAGTGTATGCTGATCCTAGGCTACAAATGTATTTCCCTCAAATGGAAAAATGAAGAGTAGTTCCCCCAAGAATCTCCCCTCCATCAATGAAAAATCAGCTAGCCCAAGACATGTCATCTATGATGAATAGGACAAGATCACCATAGAGTGCTCCCATGACATGTTTTCTGTAGGTTATCCCATGCGCAGAAAGTGCAAACAATGCCTCATATGGTTATAATGTAACCTCATCCACTGCAGCTGCAGAAAATACATGGCAAGCATTACACAACAACAAATATCACATCTACTACTAAATAGTAAATAGATGAGTGAATCAGCATCATAAGGTCAAACACCTGCCCATATACATGCAATGGATGGATAAAGTTACTAAGAGCATGGATTACCCAACAACTAAGCAAATATGTGGCTATAGCCATGCCTCCTTTCATGTTCCCTTTAGAACATGCAATGCAGAAAACATGGGAGTCCTTCCTCATCAAGGACACATTCATCCATGTGTCTCTCATCTGATCATGTCCTCCATTAATATAACAGCAATATCAGACAAGGAGACCATACTCAGCAATAAAATGAGGCAAGTACTGAAGGTTTCATGTTATGCAAGGGTGTACCAACAGTCTCCCAAGTAGTCACAGCGCAGTTTCCCAAACTGCTGCTTTGAGAAATGATATGGCAAGTTGTTTTCAGCTCATGGATAACAATGTATGTTCTTTCATCTGATAATGCATGGTAATTGGCTGAAAATAAGTGCTGAACATACATGGAAGGTAACACTTTCCCAAGGCCATGTGAAAGATGGTTGTCTCCATCACATAGTTCGGCCCAATTTTGCTCATGGAGCAACATGAAAAATCTGCCCCTTTGAAAAGCCCGACACTGCATCATAATGATAAGAGTATGTAAATCAGAAAATGTACACACAAGACTCTTACCATAGGCTGGAATTGAGATGATATATGGATCTATGCATGTGATCCTCTTCCCAAATGACAACACTGTAAGCTCATGCAAAAATGCTCTTTCCCATGCCAATCTTTGTTTCTTGACATGCTCCTTGTCAAGAACAACTCTGGTGATTCTGCTGCAAATATGAAGCCTCTCCTAAGAGGGAAATGCCTCCCAATCAATCCCAGCTAAGGAGTGATCCCCTTGCACTATGGGAGTGCCCTCCTCTACTCCTGCAACACCATCAATCATGTGAGAGCAAATCTTCTTGTGCTCTCTCCCATCAATGCCAAGCAACTCAAGTGCTTGCTGCCCCATTATGCTCACATCATATGATTCATGTGATGAAGGTATCATGACTGATATATATGTCATATCAACAATATGTATCCATTATCCTTTCTTCCCAATGATGTAAACATATAGCCATCTCTTCTCCATTCTTTTGGTACTCCTCCCATGAGGGCTACCATCCTCCCAAACCAATTTTTGCTCCTTGCATTTCATGAGAGTTTGAAATGCAACTCCTTGGAGACCTCTTAGGAAAGGCCTCTCACCCATGAATATGTTGGATCTATGAGGATCCAAATGTGATGGAGGTGATGTCTCCTCTCCATCCATGTTCAACAGCTTGGTTCCTCCAATGATGTAGCAGTTGTCTCTTCCTCCGGCTCACAAATTGTTTCATGATTCTTGGAGGTGTCATGGTTTACTTCATCCTCCAAAGGTTCACACTCCAACCTCAAAGGCTGAATGAAACTCATCAAATATGTATGAGGATGTGGGCTCATCTTCTCCTTGAACCCCTTGCATAGCGCAGTACAATCATGAGGCCGTAAAGTGGCCATGTGATTCAATCCTGGGACCTCCTCATATGAAATTCCACCATCCTTAAGATTATTTTCTGAAATAGAAAGTGGAACTTTACTCATACCTTGGTGGATATTGGGACCTTCTTGTGTGGCTGCAATGGCTTTTTCATCCATAGATGTTGAAGGTTGCTCCTTCAAAGCTATAGCAGTGTTGGTGCAATCCTCCTCCCATGGTGGTGTGAGCTTCTCTTCCTTGGTTCTTTCTCCATCAAAGGTTTGGATCAACCTTTGATCAAAGACTGCAAAATAACTCACCTTTGAATGGACCAAGGGTTTGAACCACCAAAAAAAGGTCTTCTCCTCCATGTGTATCGCTTCCATTACCACTGCTTCTTCCTCTGCCATTGGATGCAGCAATAAAAATGCCTCCAGCTTCTTCTCCCAAGCTCTAGTTGAAGTAACCCCACCAAATGTAGACAATAGAAACCCATTGCCTCTGATTTCTTCTTTTCCACACAACATTCTCTCCTCCATCTGTTGAATAGACTGTAAGAATGCTGTAGCTCTCTTGAATGCTGTAGAATGGGGTTTATAGTCACCCAGGTACTTGCATAAGTTCTGGAAATCCAAGCATCCGCCATGCTAGTCTTCAAGAGAATAGGAAGTGCATGGACCTTCCTCTTCTCCCCTTTTCTTTTCCTCCTCCTTAGGGAGGCTCTTACTTATTCCAAAATTAGATGAGATCAGTCTCATCTTCTTCATAATTCTCCTCTGAAATCTAACTCACAGGTTGTGCCAGTTCAATGCTCTGATACCACTGTAATGTTCCTTTTTCAGAAACATTGTCAAATGACAAGGAAAATCTATTCCAGACATAGACTACAGGGGAATTTACTGGATTTGTAACCTTTGAACAAAGGATGAGCTCCACAGGCTACCTCGCCCATTAGCAGACTCTGTCTATAGAGTGATTTTCAATGGACAATATTACCAATAGGGAAATGCAACAAGATTGGGAAACTCCCAATATTGCAGCTACAACAATAAGCAAATGCACCAAATGGAAATAGCAATGAATCCATGAATACATAAAATGTCAGAGAACTCAATGGCGATCATATTAGATCATAGCAGCCATAAAATATACATCATCTTGAGGAATTGATCACTCAAGAAAGGCACAATAAGCCTCAAGAAACCTGTACAAGTAAACATGAGATACATAGCTGCATAAATAAGGCTCTGGACCATGACTGCAAAATTATAGGAGGAACTGCTCCATAAATGAGAGGAATAAAAATTATATAGCAATATGGGCTCAAATAAAGTGGGGGAGCAAGCTCTCAACCCCTGAAAATACATAACAACAATCCTCTAAAAGGATTGGCTAAAATCTATACAAAAATGCTATAATACAGAAATGTCGGAGTAGCTGGGTAGTAGCTACTCAAGAACTGGAAATGGATGGAGAAGGCTGAAATGTCTGCAACAACTGAAGGATCCTCCTCCAATAGAAATCTAAAGTGAAAGGTTGATCCTTTCACTCAAGACTTCTCCTCCAAAAGGATGTCAACCCCTCACAACAAATCTCCTCTATGAATAACGCTATCTAAGAGAGGGACTGCGTTGCCAATGATGGAATTTTGTTGGCCTGATGCCAAAGGTGGTAGGATATGCTCAAGAACCACCATTTCTAATCCTCCAATGAATAGGACCTCTCCCCACTAGAAAACAAGCTCCGGATGGTGTGTCGAAACCTCCCCAGCAAAACCCAACAACACTGCACAATATCTGCTGCGGAAATTGCGCTGATGTAGATGGCTGAAGCTAATGGCATGAATGTCGAAATATGGAGGATGAGTGCAATCCTTCATGAGCTACTCAATAAGGAGAGGAAATCCTTAACAGGACTCCCTCGTGCCCAAAGGCACTGCAGCTCTGCTGAACAACAAGAGGTAGCAACAAGTTTGTAAGACTCAAATGTAAAATGATCAAAGATGTCCACAATGGCTGCCTTGCTCCTCCTTTATACAATGAGTCTTCCCTCCATGGACCCTACTTCGAATTAGGGTTTTCTCTTCTCTAGAAACTTCGCTCCTACATTTTCCCACATAATTCTTTCCAACTCATGCCAACGCATTTTGACTAGGTCAACCTTGGCCAAGCATGTGTGCAAAAACCTCCTTTCACACATGGAGGTGTGAAATCCAGCTCCAATATGATCCCTTTTCATATTTAGAGGATTTTTATTCTCTAATCAAGCAAACAATGGGTCCCCTACCCATTTTATTCATCTCTTATCAAAAATTAATGTTCCATAAAAATTTGGAACATTACATTATGTGCAATTGATTTTTCTTCATGTTTTTTGCAATTGGTGATTTAATTTTTGCAAAGAATTGATTGGAAGGATTTTGTATTTAATAGTGGATTTATTTGTTAGATCACGGGAGTCCGATAATATACACGTTATTGCATTAAATTTATTCATGGTATCAGAGTAGTGTTAATCATTGCAGATTGCAATATTGAAGCAGTGCTAAGTTTTGTGCTGGTGGACAATTCAAATTTACAGCAAGAATTTATTGGTGTGATAGTTGAGTAAAAATAGAAATGGCTTACAATGGGTTGCAGTTGGAGTATTCCCTCGAGGGAAGCTCTAACTACATAGCTTGGAAGGATAGGATGGAGGCGGTGCTTGAAGATAATGGCTTGAAGGAGTTCATCGATAGCGATGTTCCTAAGCCCACTTCGATGAATGATGCATTACTTGACGCCTGGCAAAAGAAAGTAGCGAAGATAAGAAGAATTCTGTTGGAAGGTGTGAAATACCATATTATGTCAAGCCTCCATGGGAAATCCACTCCATTTACAATGTGGAAGGCTTTTACAGATCTTTTCCAAAGCAGCAACGACCATAGGAAGTTGGTGCTAAAAGATAAACTCAAAAAAATCAAAATGGAGAAGGGCAACAGTATTCCAAAGTATCTCACGAAGTTTTTCCGATGTAGGGATGAACTAGGGAGTGTGGGAATCAGGGTTGGTGATGATGACTTGGTGAGATTGTCTCTCCTTATACTTTCGAAGAGTTGGAACAATTATCAAGGCTCTGTCAATGGGCGGGAGAAACTATCGGATTGGGAGCAACTTTAGTCAAATCTAGTGCAGGAGGAGATAAGGCGGAGTACTAGGGATGGCTCTTCATCAAAGCATGATGATGAAGAGGATTGTGCTTTGGCTTCCAAAGTGAGGAAAGGGAAGGGGAATAAATCCCAACCAAAATACGAGGCTAAAGTCAAGAAGTTGGATTTGTCCAAGGTGAAGTGTTTTCACTGTCACGAATATGGGCATCTTGCCACTAACTGCACACGGAAAAATAAAAACAAGAAGGTTGCTGGAGCTGTAGTTAGTGAGGCCCTTGCCTCGAAATTTAAACTTGATTTCTCTTAATCGCATGCTTTGTTTCAAGTGCAATGGGATTTCTGTGGTATCTTGATAGTGGTGCTTCCTTCCACATGACGGGAGATAGGGAGCTTTTCAGTGACTTGGAGGAGAAGGATCTCCAAATGCATATAGAGATGGGCGACGATGGGGGATACAGTGAGAGTGACAATGGTACCATTACCTTTGAGAAGGAGTCAGGTAAACCATTTTTGTTGAAAGATGTTATGCATGTTCCAGGTCTAAAGAAGAACTTGGTCTCAGTCGCAATGTTGGAGGATAGAGGTTATTACATTTTTTTCAGCAATGGAAAAGCCTTCCTGTGACATAAAAAAATGCATTAAACCAAGAGGATAGAGATTCGAGTTAAGAATATCTACACACTGGAGGTAGATGGCTGCACTGCAATGGTGGGCAAAGATGATGAAGTGGTGAGTTAGGATGAGGGCGAATTATGGCACAGGAGATTTGGCCATCTTCAACATGGAGCCCTAAAGATTTTGCAGCAGATTTCTACTGGAATTCCCAAGCATAAACTTGCGCAGATAGATCAGTGCAAGGGATGTACTTTGGGTAAGTTTTTGAAGACCACCTTTCATGAAAAGGAGAACCGTGCTTCAGTGATCTTGGAGAGAATTCAGACAGACGTGAGTGGACCATTCTCGGTTGCTTCAAAAGAAAAACATAGGTATTGTGCTATTTTTGTTGATGAATATTCTCTTAGATGTTGGATCTTCTTCATGTAGAATAAGGATCAAACATTCTCAAAGTTCTGTGAGTTTAAATCATTGGTGGAGACAGAGTTGGGGAAGCAAGTGAAGGCTCTGTGGAGTGATAATTGTGGTGAATATATCTCGAACGAATTCAAAGACTTCTGTAGCAAAGAATGAATTTGAAGAGAAATCATAGTGCCTCATAACCCACAGCAGAATGGGATCACAGAGAGGAAGAACAGAACGATCGTGGGTGTTGCACGAGCTATGTTGCATGATCAAGGCCTACCAATGCACTTGTGGGTGGAAGCATGCAACAGTGCGGTTTATGTGAAAAATCGTTGTGTTGATGGAGTACTTGGCATGAGTAAACATGAAGAATATTTTACTAGTAAGAAACTGGATGTTTCTCACTTTAAGATTTTTGGCTCATATGTTTATGTTCATGTGACCAAAAATGCCAGGAAGAAGCTGGAGCTGACTGCAGAAGTTGGGATATTTGTGGCGTACACAGAAACACCCCATAATTATCATGTGTATTTTCCAAACAGTCAGATGACTGTGGTGTGACGAGATATAAAATTCAATGAGGAGAAAGCCATGAAGTTGTCTCTTGAGAGGGAGCTACACTTGCATGCAGAGGAGGAACTACTTGTTCCCAAAGATGAGCCTCAAGATGTGGATCAGCCACAGGAGGAGGATCATGGAGTGCAGGAGTCCACTCATGCAGAGCCAAACATCAGAGCTGGCAGAAGGCATATCACAGAAGCTGAGAGCTTGAAGCTTGATGCGGCACAGAATGTAGGAGCCCCTACTTCACAGCACAGATAGAGACAATATTTTAACCGATTCACCGAATACATGTCTCTCATGAGAAAATGTATCATGACAGAGCCATATTAATTTCAGGAAGCAGTGCAGCAGCCCACATGGGTAAATACAATGGTGGAGTATGACTCCATTGTCAGAAAGAGTGCTTGGGAAATTGTTCCAAGGCCGGTTGATAAATCAATGGTAGCACTAGAAAATTTGGCGGAAATTCCGACGGCCAATTCGTCGCTATTCCGACACATAGTTGTCGCAAGAGCGACAGTTCAAGGGTGGAAAAAACATGGTTTGTCATGCCGTAACAGTTCCGATGCACTTAAAAAGTGTCGCACTATCGACACTTCTTCCGTCGCTTCTGAACAAGCGTCGCTCTTCCGACGTCTCACGAAACGTCACGCTTCCGACGTTTGTAAACTGTCGAACTTTCGACGAAATGTGGTCCGACGTTTTAAACGTCCCTCTTATGACGTTTGTAAATGGTCGCAATTCCGACGCAATGTGGTCCGACGTTTTGACGTCGTTCTTCCGACGTTTGTAAGCTGTCGCAATTCCGACGAAATGTGGTCTGACGTTTTGAACGTCGCTCTTCCAACGTTTGTAAGATGTCGCAATTCCGAAGAAATGTGGTCTGACGTTTTGAACGTCGCTCTTCCGACGTTTTTATACTGTCTCTCTTCTGATGTTTCTGAGTTGTCGCAATTCCGACGCTTACAAGGTGTCGGTATACCGATGGCAGGTTCAATTTAAAAAAAAAATGAAACTTTAAAAGAGGAAAAACGATATTTTGAATATATTATATGAAGTAAAACAGTCCATGAAGTCGTTACATTTTCACATCTGAAGATTGGAACCCAAATATCCATCCAGAAAAGTGGAAGTCCCACCCCAGACAATGATAGAAAAATACCCCATGTCACATACAGGGACATGATATAAAACCCAGTAACGGTCCACATGGAGATTATTGACAATCTGAGAAAGCATCCAAATATTCCCGAGGCATCTATAAGAAAGTGAAATAGCAGTATGTAGAATAGTAAAGCAACAGATAGAGTACCGACGTCCATTGTTCCAAATACAAATTGAAGTACCCAAAATCCTTGAACAGAGAAAAACGCTAATCATGTGAGGAGTGTGATATGTCCAAAATATAAAAAGACCATCAGACCATATCAATAAACCAGCAACATAGACCGACATCTCTAGTTTTGAAGGCAGAGTGATAAACATTAATCATTTTTTTTTCACAAGAGAAAAAACGTTGTTTTGAATATATTATATGAAGTAAAATAGTCCATGAAGTTATTACATTTTCACATCTGAAGATTGGAACCCAAATATCCATCCAGAAAAGTGGAAGTCCCACCCTAGACAGTGATAGAAAAATACCCCATGTCACATACAGGGACTTGATATAAAACCCAGTAACGGTCCACATGGAGATTATCGACAATCTAAGAAAGCATCCAAATATGCCCGAGGCATCTATAAGAAAGTGAAATAGCAGTATGTAGAATAGTAAAGCAACAGATAGAGTACGTACCGACGTCCATTGTTCCAAATACAAATTAAAGTGCCCAAAATCCTTGAACAGAGAAAAACGCTAATCATGTGAGGAGTGTGATATGTCCAAAATATAAAAAGACCATCAGACCATATCAATAAACCAGCAACATAGACCAGCATTGCTAGTTTTGAAGGCAGAGTGATAAACATTAATCATATTTTTTTTCACGAGAGAAAAAACGTTGTTTTGAATATATTATATGAAGTAAAACAGTCCATGAAGTCATTACATTTTCACATATGAATATTGGAACCCAAATATCCATCCAGAAAAGTGGAAGTCCCACCCCAGACAATGATAGAAAAATACCCCATGTCACATACAGCGACTTGATATAAAACCCAGTAACGGTCCACATGGAGATTATCGACAATCTGAGAAAGCATCCAAATATGCCCAAGGCATCTATAAGAAAGTGAAATAGCGGTATGTAGAATAGTAAAGCAACAGATAGAGTACGTACCGACGTCCATTGTTCCAAATACAAATTAAAGTACCCAAAATCCTTGAACAGAGAAAAACGCTAATCATGTGAGGAGTGTGATATGTCTAAAATATAAAAAGACCATCAGACCATATCAATAAACCAGCAACATAGACCAGCATCGCTAGTTTTGAAGGCAGAGTGATAAACATTAAACATTTTTTTTTCACAAGAGAAAAAACGTTGTTTTGAATATATTATATGAAGTAAAAAAGTCCATGAAGTCATTACATTTTCACATCTGAAGATTGGAACCCAAATATCCATCCAGAAAAGTGGAAGTCCCACCCCAGACAATGATAGAAAAATACCCCATGTCACATACAGGGACATGATATAAAATCCAGTAACGGTCCACATGGAGATTATCGACAATATGAGAAAGCATTCAAATATGCCCGAGGCATCTATAAGAAAGTGAAATAGTAGTATGTAGAACAGTAAAGCAACAGATAGAGTACCAATGTCCATTGTTCCAAATACAAATTAAAGTACCCAAAATCCTTGAACAGATCAAGAAAAACGCTAATCATGTGAGAATTCTAAGTAAAGTTAATCTATTAACATTGGGAATAAAATTACACCGAAGTCAAAAACATTGCCTGGCCAGACTCATGGCAAATTTGTCATCAAAAAATCAAAAAATTAAGAAGACTTCCCTCATACGGGGAAACCAGTCTTGAACGTTTAATTTACAGAATTCAAAAATATTACAAAGGTCTAGCACAGTAAAATAATCTAAAAGCAGCCCAATTAAGTGGGCCTGCTAAGCAAGAAAAACAAATTAACCAAACTACTCCTCCGGTGGTTCCTCCACAATTCGGCACCATCCTTCGGAAGGTCCAGGATCGCTAGGTGCTACCTCCACATGCATGCCACGGCTCCCCTCCTGAAGGCCCGAATGTTGGCCGGATTTTTCCGAGCTCAGACCCGCCAGACGGGTGCATTCTTCCTCCATTTGGGCCTCCTCGCGGAAGACCACAATGACTAAAGCCGTGATTCGCGGGCAGTTGAGAGAGAAATTAGAGAAAAATTGTGCAGTGCGCGTCGTGGGAGAAGGTGGACTAGCGGTGGGGAAGAGAGGAGCAGGGGAATCCATACGGTGGCTAGATCCTACAACCCGACCCCGCCCACTCCTAGTATTTGGATATCGACCTGCGTAATAATCACTGGACTGGCCGGAAGTCGACTCTGTTGAGGGGATGGAGGGAGCTCGCAGGGGTTGACCTCTAGTGCTCCCCCTGTGGCAACGCATCCTATGACGCACCCGAGGCATGGGTGCAATCTCAGGTGCAGTGGGCACAAGAGGAGACAGAGAAGCAGAATTCCAAGAAACAGAGGAAGACAGACAGAGACATAACCGAGAGAAATGCAGATATGCAGCAAGCTCTAGGCATCAGTTTAGCTGGCCACTTCTCCTTATCGTCATAGTTAGCAGGTAGTGTAATCCAGCAACCGGCTTGTCTGAAAAACCATAGCTAAACGCCATTTTGTCGACCCGACTGCAATGCAATCAAAGGACGCTCGTCATAATTAATCTCTGATCATTAATAATGAGAGCCAAAGGACGGATCATATTGGAGCGTATGGAATCACTCAGAGGAGTGGAGGTCCGATCTTGAATAGTGTTAAAAATTAATTAATGCGGATTTGATGTGAAAACTTAATTGAACATCGTTAAATGTTAATGTGATTGATATGAAATCACCATATCCATGTCCCATCACCTTAAATGCCATCGAATGCACCTACAGCTGGGAGCAGGGCAAGTTTTTATTGAGGACACGTGGTAGAAATTGATTGGAGCAGATCTTTGTTTGGGCCGCTCGCGCAGTGGAAATATGGACTCGAAAAATATTAGGGAAAATTTGATAAGAAATTCGCGTCACAACTCTCCCTCCGTACGCCAGCCCAACTTCGGACCTGAAAAATATTAGGGCGGAATTCATTTGGTTTTCGCGTCACAAAATTGGCTGACGTCAACAGGCTATTTTGGAACGCGAATTTGGTTTGAATTATGGTTTATCACCGTTTGAAGTCCGGCAGGCTCGACTTAAGAACAATTTTGTTTGATCCCATCTTATAAAATTTGTGTTGGTTTTCTTTGATAATACACATATTTATAATAAATCATGGGAATACCACACTAAACATGTGGAAAAGCTATATAAATAATTATTGAGAACAATCATTTTTATGTAAAAATATCCAAATGTGCTTTTGGGAAATAAGAATTCGAGTATTTGGTTCATATTGTTTTAAAGGAAGGAGTGAAGTTGGAGCCTCAAAAGATACAAGCTATTACAAAATGACCTATTCGTAAGAAAATCAAGGTTCTTAGAAGATTTTTTAGACTTACATGATATTATTGATCATTTGTTAAGAATTATGTATGCATTTCAAGTCCACTCACATATCTCTTGAAGAAAATATCATCTATATGGAATGATGAGGCTACTTTGGCATTCTCTCTTTCAATGGATGCCATGTCTTCTACACCAACATCGGTTGCACCTACTTTTGGTAAAACATTCATAGTAGAGTGTGAGGCACTAGGACAAGGAATTTATGTAACATTAACACAATAGGGGATATCATTGGCTTTTAAAAGCAAGGAATTCAAAGAAAATATTTGGTGAAATCTACGTATGAAAAATAAATGGAAGCAATATTACATGCAATAAAAAATGGGGATAGCATATCATTGGGAGGTACTTTAAAGTCAAGATATACCATGATAGAATAAAGTATTTTTTGAAGCTATGGATTTCATTGGAAGATTAACAAAAATGAGGAGAAAAAATGCAAAGTTTTAATTTTGAGATAATCTGCAAAAAGGGTAAGGAAAATTTAGTACATGACACTCTTTCTAAAATAGAAGAGGCCTCAAATTTATATCCAATTACATTTTCTATTCCTAGGTGGCTAGAAGAAGCTTTCCATAATGGAAAAATGACAATAGTACTAAACAAAAACTAAAATTTATAAAGGATGGGATGAACTCTATGGAGCATTGGGAGTGAAAGAGAGATATACATTGGTGCAAATGTAGAATTTTTATGCACACAAGCATATTTGAATAAACAAATATTAAGGGAGTCCCATGTCTCTCTGATGGTAGGACGCAGGGTTTCTTAAAACATCTCAAAGGATCAAAAAATATATTTTTGGAAGGAATGAAGAAAGATATTCAAAATTTTGTAAGAGAAGGTCAGGTTTGCATAATAAATAAAAGAGAGATAGTAAAATCTCTAGGGTTACTTCAACCATTCCACATACATATTCAGAGACTAGAAGATATATCAATAGACTTTATTACAAGTTTACTGAAATATAAAGGTAAGTATGACATTTTTGTGGTCATTTATATAGACAAATTTTGTAGATTTTTTTTGTAGAACTCAAAGTACATAAACAACAAGCCAAGTGGCAGAAGTGTCCGTGAAAGAAATTCATAGTCTTCATGGTTTTCCTAAAGTAATAGTAACAAGAAAATTTTGGAAATAATTATTTAATATGAGTGGAGAAACACTAGCTACCATGAGTTCTACATATCAAACACAATAAAATGGTCAAACAAAAATAGTTAACAAATGTTTTTAAGGTTATCAACAATGTCACTCTTTAGAAAAGCAATCTTAATGGATGAAGTGGGTTCCTCAAGGAAGAATGGTAATATGATACTATCATACTACCTATCACACATCTACTAAATTTTCCCCATCTAAGGCCCTTTATGGATATCCAACTCCTAGTATCTCATACTTTTTGCAAGATAAGTCCAAAGTATAGGAAACAGAGTCACATATGGAAAATACTAAAGAAACTTTGAAAATTATTATGGAAAACCTTCAAATGACATGAAACATGATAAAAAAACAAGGGGAACAACATTGAAGTGAAAAATAATTTGAGGAGGGTAATTGGGTATTTTTTAGATTATAGCATTATAAGCAATCTTCATTCAAGAAAAAGAGGAATAAAGAATTAGCTCAAAAGAATAATAGGTTTATGTCACACGATGATGCAGGGGCATTAGGAACTAGCCATCAATGTAGGAGGTTTTGTCCACATGTTGTGGCTAGGAGGGTTCGAAAACATTTGAGTTGTAACAGCTAGGTGTCAATACCTCAGCTGACTATATTACTTAGACTAGTTAGAGTTGTAGGAGTAGAACAGTTTCAGTTAGTTGAATTATTATAATTAGACCTTTTGATTTCTAGAACGTTCCTCTCAGAGGAACCGAAGAGCCATATGTTATGTATATAAATTTTAATTCCTCGGATGAATAAAAGTAGAGAGGGAAGAGGAGAGTAGAGAGGGGATTTCTGCAATAAACCTCTATGTGTGAACAATTGTTTCCAGTTAAATGATTTCCAAGCTTAGTTGCCATTGAATTATCTCGAACTGCTAATTGTGAAGAATTGTTTAACTGTGAGGCAATTGGGTACTGATAATTCCATTCTTCTATCTTTGAATTCCCGTAAATTGTTGGATAACCCTGTGAACTCACCCCACCCGAAGGCGAGGTCTGTGGAGAGAACCGGGGTCGTGAAAACTGTTCAAATATAAAAATCCCGCTTAATAAAGAGACAAAAATGTTGTGCTTTCGGAACCAAACCCAAGGATTGGACATGAGTTAACAAACAAAAGGATAGCGGAACCAGACTTGCACCCATGGTCAAGCCCTGTACCAAAACCACGAGCGGAATCACAAAAGCGGGTTGCCCATATCGCACCGCTTTTGCGAAGTAGGCAGTATTTCCTATTCGCGAGCGATTCCATAGGGAATGCGACACGTGGCGAAGTGACCCCCGGAAAACCACCATTTAACCCATGCCATCACACGTTAAAGCCTGACGTTGGAAGCCGAGTGAAATTGCCAAGAGTCGTTGATTTGGAGAAGGGCCATCGGACGATGGTCACACATTGAACTTGCCCGGAGGTTAACTAAGGTGTGCGGAGGATAGCCAAGTACGATACGAGTGTTTGATTGTTTATTGATATATATAGGTGGGGCCGGAGTATAATGAAATTGTTTAATTAAACGATTGGCAGATAATTAGCATAATTATGGAGCGTGATTGTTCTAAGGCTGGGTGGTGAAATATAGAGCCGAAAGTTCATTACAAGTTATTTATTTAAAAAGAAACGTGGAGTGTAAATACAAATTTTTGAAAGTTAAACATTGGTTATAAGGCTTGGAGATAATATAAAGTCGGGAATATAAATTAAAGTCCAACCATTGTGGATAGTATTTATTTATCAAATTCTACGAATTTGATAAATAAACCCGAAAAAAGAAGAAGTCAATTAAGACTCAGGCTGGAGGAAAAGAACGGGGTACACCAAGGGAAAATGCTGACAGAGCGATTGTAGACACACCAGCTCTCCTTGGGGGTCCAATTTCAGTTTTGTTGCGTCACACGATGATCTCTCTTCTCTGGCATTTACTTGTATTGAAGATCCCTATTCTAGGAATAAGGAGTTATTTTCTCCAAAAATAACCCTAGCCAAACATTGACAATGCATCAAGGATATCTTTCTATGCTTCATAAGTACATATGTTCTACTTCTAAATCATGTCTTGGAAGTGGTTGTTTTGCTAGAAATTATTCACTAGTTGGTTTCATACCAAAGTCTTTTTCACATTTTCAGCATCCAATACATGAAAAAGATAATGGTTTAAAACAACATAAATATTTGAAATTTTGCAAGAATTTTCTGGCACACTTTAAATATGAATTTTGAAGTCTAGTGCATGATGCTGTATAGGATCAAGTGTCATTTTGAATACCAAATGTTTCACAAGAAACTTCTCAACATGCTACCCTGCAGTAAGGATTAAATGACAATATTGCATCAACTATTTCCATAATAAAAGTGCACCTTGGCCATAAGACTAAACAACCACAAATGTTGTAGATCTAACAAGACCACACAATCAAATGTATTCCACAAGGCCAATACTGTATGAAAAATGAAAAGGAGTTTGCAACCAAAAATACCTTAGGCAACTAATTCAATTAGATACACCAAACCATCAGCAAAAAGGAAAACCATCCTACTCAAAAGGCAAGCGTTTACCTCCTTTGACAAAATTTTGAGTTCTGAAACAAGGGCCTTTATTGTCTTGTCAATGCCCCTAGTAATTTGAACGGGGTTTGCACCTGCTGCAACAACCTAATAAAAAAGGTTTCATTTCAAATTATTTTCCACAAATTTAAGATACAACCATTATCAGTTTTGTATTTCCTAACAAGCTCATAAATTTTGACAAAAGAACCAAATTTTTTTAATACCTGATAGCAATTTTTTCACTCAAAAACTATCTTAGACTCAATAAGCCCAACCCAAAACTAAAAAAACAAACACCATAAGACCCTAAAAAAATGAATAGATGATCTTAATCCAGTACTATCGACAAAAATTTACCTTTACACCCTCACTTATTAAACCCTGTGCTGTTGAATTTTAACTTCAAATGCTGCAGCAGAAGGACGGATGCAGCAGCAACATTTTTTTTTTGGAGGTTGCTTGCATGCCATCAAAAAATTTAATTCAGCATTTAAAATTCCTGCAAATTTTTTTTGTAGACGGCCGCAGCCATATTTCTGTACATGATTGTATTTAAACACAACAACCAACATTAACGCAATTCACCAACCAGAAATTAAACAAACAAAAATTTACCCGACAGTTTTGTAAATTCAAAAGGAGGACACGTGGAGCATTAATATTGGATCGCATGAAATTGAGGGGAATCTGAAAACCTGAAAACCGGACCCGAATTTTTTATAGGGCACATTGGATTGAGAATTCGAGTTAAAATTAGGCAGACGTCAGCATCCCATTTTGGAACGTGAATTTGGTTTGAAATTCAATCTATTCAGACTTTTGAAGTCCGACGGAAAGGCTTCTTTAATGTTTTGATAGTTTAATATATACATATGTTATATATATGTCATATGTGAAATGAAAGGTGGGCCATAGAATTTACTTTTAATTTTATTTTTTTTAAAAGAGGGTTTATTATTATATGTTTTATATGTTACGACATATAAAAATAAAAAGGACAAAAAAGCTTGGTAGTTTTTTTTATAGACAGTACGTAATTTTTTTATTACACAACAGTGTGTAAAAAGTGAAAGACTGAGTGTAACTTTTTAAGTGTGTATGCACAGCAGTGCGAAAGTGAAAAACACAGCAGAGTGTTTAAGAGACAAAGTATGTTTGCTTTGAACAGACAGTGAGTTGGTTTTATGCACTGCATTTTGTAGCAGTCATAATTTTGTAATCCCTCTCAGTGAGGAATAAGTGTAATAGTTTTTTTTTGAGTTATTGAAGGGAATAGAAGTTTGTTTTCAGAGTATTGAAACTATGTCTCCTGTCAAAGAAATTTTTATTTTCTCTATGTTAGAGGAATGGAGATTTATTCTCCATTCATTGTTCTGGAATTTTTCAATATTCCAACATGTGCAAGAACAACATATGTTGCGGTTCCATCCCCAGCTAAATCATTTGTCTTTGCCGCAGCTTGCCTTACCAACTGGGCCCCAATATTTTCAATTGGGTCCTCTAATTCAACCAATAAAAATGCCAAAACCATAGCATTGAGATACATTTCATTACACTGTCAATAACAATAAAATTTGACTCAGCCATAATCCTTTCCTTTTATTGTTGTGAAAAGATTTATGCATTACTTTAATGTGGCTAGTCCATAGACCAAGTAGACCACTGGGTAACAAATATGTTTCCTTTCACCTTTGAGTTTTCAAATTATGCCTACCAAATCTAAGACATTTAAGATGGGGAACTAATACAACGTTAAAAAGAAAAGCATAGCACACATCTACAAATTACCTCCTTAGCTATTGTCACACCATCATTAACTATTTTCGGAGAACCATGCTTGCTCTCCAAGACAACATTTTTCCCTTCGCCCCAAGGGTGACTCCAACAAGATCAGTAAGTTTGTTCACACCGCCTGCAAGAGAAATTGACAATGCTTTTAGTAAGTGTGCAATTGAATGCCAGACCATATGCCAAAACAGCCCTCCATGAAAAATTGAAATAACACATTAAAATCGAATATAAGTGGACAAGGAAGGATCCACCGTAGTGAAGTTTGTGACCTTCCTTTAAACATAATTTTTTCTCTAACCTACAATTTTTTTGTCACTGAGCCATCCTTGTTGAAGTACAACTCCTTTTCCATAACTCTTGTATTAACTACCTTCTCTCTGTCGCGTAATCTCAGATTCCCTCTTCTGATTGAGCGATTAAAGGAAATGGGTGAAAAAACTGAAAGAGAAGACAATTGTCTGCCATAATTATCAAACATTGCACCCAACTTCTTCCCCTTTCCATTGTTACCCAATGAGGTAGATGTGGCAATTGTTGTCATACTGCCCAAAGCAGAGGCCATCTTCTCTTATGCCGAATATAGAATTACAAGATCTTCATATTAGTATGAACCTTAAAAAACATGACTCCCATTGCTAAAAACCACTTTTAAGTTGTAAAAGGCAAACTAAACAACTATCGCAACTTTTGGCAACTTCTGGAGCATTAAGAGAGAAACAACCAAAGAGAAATACAACCACAATCCTCATTTTAATGAGACCGGACTATATATTTGCATTAAGATAATAGAAAGAAATCACGACTATATTAAGGCCAGCACAAAACAATCTTTAACCGGTGTCTCTCGCGGCCTTCAGGTTGCCATGCTAGAGGTTGCATATTTTTAATTTAAATTCTTGACCTCTCGTGCCCATCTATGAATGCATCCAATGGGATATCTACATCAAATGCTCCTTTATATCCCTAAAAACAAATTCCCTACTACAAGAGCACCAATATTGATGGATCACCCCACACCATCCCACCCACTAGAAACGGTGAAAAAGGAAACCCGAGAAAACTTCTGAAATATCTCAAGATGACTATATGGGTGGTTCTTATGAATCAACCAACCATTAAGAACATGCTCATCAATCCAAACCATGAGTATTATGTGACAATATTCAAGTAAGCACTGAATCGGATTTCTGAAGCTATGTTAGAGAAACCCTAAACTCTCATTGAAAATAGGTGAAATGTGGCACCACTCAGAGATTGACATGTGCCAATTGGTACAAGTGGTAGAAAATTGGCATGCTCAAACAATGAGGTGATGCAGGAATGACATGAGGGAGAAAATATTAGAAAAGCCCCAAATCTAGAGAACTAAAGCTCATCACCAACCTGAGATTGACAACTTTACATGATGTAACCTATGAAATCGTAAATGGAGAAATCATAGTAACAATAAAGTAACCTATGTAACAATAAATTCAGATTCATCCTGGGAGTGGTAATGGGAGAATCATAGTGAACAACAGGAAACATGCAGAGTTGCTTACAATCAAATAGATGAAAAAACACATACAAAAAACCTAGATAATAATCATGAACAAGCTTAATATTGAATTATGAACTGTAAAGGAACTTACAAAATGTGACATTATGAACCTGGTCAAGCGCGCAAGCAAAAATATCCTGGACATGACCCTGGTTGACAAGTTGTATTGCTCATGATGCAAGAGGATTTGTACCTGCACTGCCAAGTCAATCAAAATCCATCATTATCTATACAATAAATACAAGTAATTGATGTAATATTTTTTACTCTAAGATGCATTCTTATGATAATGTTAGAACATATGTTGAAAATGTCAAAACATACCTGAATAAGCTCCTCTTCGTTTCAAGAACAATTTATTGGAGTCGCATGAACTTGGAACAAGCCTCCCACGATCTGAAAGACTAGCAACTAAGTCAACAGTGACTTTTTTGTTGCTACGCTGGATCAAGGGAGGTTTGCTCCAAGATTAAATCGCTCCAATAAATTATTCTCTACTAAACAGGGCCAACCACGTGAAGGTGGAAGCTCTTATGGCCCCTCCCCCTCCCCCTCACATCACTCTCAATTCCCCAATACCCAATCTATATTTCATTTTTTACTTTCATGAGCATAAAAAAAAATATTCAATAACTAATAAAAAAAACAATTCAACAAAAAGTATGCAAGGAAACATTGCAATTAATGCTTGACATAAAAATAGTATGATAAATGAGTTTTTTATATAACGCAAAAAACGTTCCAAGTATGGTAATGTTTGTCTTATAATAATATAATATTTTACATTATCAAATTTTCTTTTTCTTCTTCCTATTTCTAAAGCTCCTAATTACATCATCAATATCATCGTGCTCTGCTCATGTTTCGTGCCTTTCGACCCACACTGTTGACCTAGTTGTGTATTCACGATGTCTGCGCTCATCCAGTGACAGGGCATCACCTACAAAAATAGATAATATTAAATTTTATTTGTCAGATTTTAAATATCATTGAACTAGTTCGGTAATATTAATAAAAAAAATTGCAATGAGATTATTTACCTGGTGCACCAGTTGTCGCCGCTGACCTAGTTGCATTGTCAAGATGTCTGGTCTCATCCAGTGACGGGGCATCGCCTACAAAAACAGATAATATTAAATTTTAATTGTCAGTTTTTAAATATCATTGAACTAGTTCGGTAATATTAATAAAAGAAATTGCAATGAGATTATTTACCTGGTGCACCAGTTGTTGCCGCTGACCTAGTTGCATTGTCACGATGTGTGGTCTCATCTAGTGACGGGGCATCGCCTACAAAAATAGAAAATATTAAATTTTAATTGTCAGTTTTTAAATATCATTGAACTAGTTCGTTAATATTAATAAAAAAAATTGCAATGAGATTATTTACTTGGTGCACCAGTTGTCACCGTTGGGACTGTTTCCCTGTCTTCCTCTCTAGTGGTAAGTTCCTCAAGGGAAACATTCTCTGTCATTTAAACAAAAAACGTTATAAGGACAACCATCAAGGTATAATTAGAAAAAATTATAAGTGGAAATTAATTACCGTCACGGCCCTCACTGATAGTAGCATTGTCGGCCTAGTCCCCACTACAATGATCAGGTTGCACGTGAGGATCATCTACATCTGGCTCTAAAATTGGGTTATTTGCCTCGTCGGTAGTGCTTCTCCCCTGATTTAAAAAAGGTTGTTAGACATTAAATTTATGGACGAAAACAAAAATATTGAAAGGTTAATGTTTTACCTTATCAGGCATTCTGGATCTTGGGACCTGCCCCAAGCTTCCGCGACGTTCAACTACAGCTTGATAGCCGAAACGGAAAGCGATATTTTTATATTCCTTTGTAGTTTCTGGTCCGAAGTCATCACCCTACATTACATATGATTGTGTATTTTTAATCATATTTTATAGGATTATAAAAACGTTGGAAGGCGATACAATTAATTATAAGATGTTTAGCTACTTAATTACAATTCTTGCAGCTAATTTCAAGTAGTCACCCTGGCCTATCTTGTGATGGCCCTTTTTCTCAATCCTAGCTTTGGTTTCCTTTGAGGTGTCAGGCAACCTAGCATCAAAATATTGAAGTCAGATATGACGTAGCACACTTTTATTTTAGACATAAAGAAAATTAAAGCTATTGAATTAAAGTTGTAATTTACCTTGCGGGTCCAGTTGGCACTTTTCCTTCTTTCTTTGCCCTTTTCTCTTTTCCATCATGGATGAGTGCTCTCCACTCACTCTCTGGAACTGCGAGAGGACGCTCATATCTAGGGTTAAATTGCAATTGCGTCCTATAGGTGTCCCTGGTATATTTCAAATATTTGCCGGCTACCTGAGCCACCGTTGTTCTGTCAAATGTGTTGACCCCAAAAAGGGCTTCTAGATAATTTAGAAGTTCTTTTTTCAGGTTGGAATTCTAGGAATTCCACCCTGTGTGTATGGTTGGGCCAAAAATTACCAACGCATGGCTCTCCAGAAACCTGTAGAACTCATTGTTTCCTACACAGAAAAAAAAAATAAAAAAAAAAATAAAAAATATATATATATATATATATATATATATATATATATATATATATATATATATATATATATTATCATTAATTTAAAAATAAAAATCATGATAAATATGTTTTAGATAAAGTACATGAAATATTTAAAATATTAAAATTTACCTGGGAGTTGTATATGCTTTATAGGGACACCCTCATCGTTCACCAGAAACGTGCCATTAATGGTCCTTGTGGAGCTGACATGTGTAGCTCCAGGCAACGCAATAATGTAGTTGGCCATATCAGCCTCATCATTGCCAACACGTTCAGTAGTTGGCTGGGTGTCTGCTTGGGCAAGGTGTGTTTCTTGGCTGGCACCTAAAGGATTAGAAGGTGTACGAGAGGGTTGTTGGGCAATCTCTTGCCCTTGTGTCCCACTACCAGCAACACCGGGTTCAGCAAATGCCAGAAAACGCTACATACAAAAGAACTTTTTGTTAGTCTAGTCAATGTAAAAATTAAAAATAAAACTATCACAATTCATCTCATGCAGAACAAAAAAAATATCCTTTTGACTTTTTATTATTACCTGATATCTTTCTAGCTGGCTCATAAGATGTTTTATCCTCTCTTCTATTTCAGGTGTTTGAGGCGCGTCTATCAAAGTATTAAATTCTGACCTTGCATCTCGTGCCCTTTTTTGCAACAAGAACACTGGAGATAGGGATGAAGAAATCTCTTCCTCAAAGAGGGAATCATCAGGCGTACCATGGCTAGGTGTCTGCATATTTGAACAAAATTAATATTATTTCAATTATGTAAATAACTAAAATACCTGAAGATAGAGAAATTCTGGCACTTTACATGTTCTTCCGCTGGCCTCTTTCCGTGATCATCCCATCTCGGGGTTGTTCCTGCACTGCTCTGATCAGTCTACCACATTGCAATAAAATTATAAAGGTAAAAACTTGAAAAAAATATCTAACTTGAAAACACAAAATAAAAACTGAAATAATTTCTAATAAGACATCAGAAGACAAAGTTAGAGTTTAAAATATGCCTTGCATTGATTTCAGTCTTGGAAACATGTCATTGCACATTAAGGCACTCAAAAATTCACTCGACGAATGATATATTTAAGTAGGCTTCTCCTATTCTGGGAAAACACCATACCTATAATGCATTCACTTGCATGTATAAAGGGAAAGGAAAACATGTTTTCATACAACGGTGACAAAGGCATCTTGGGGAAAGGTATCTTCACTTTTTATTTCTGTTGTTCACCCACACCACTCTCGTGTTTTCACTAATCCTGTTTTGTCATTTTGGATTCAAATTAAGTTAAGGCCTTAAGTATTTTTTGACCTTTCGGTGTATATTTTATAAGTGGCATGTATGGATTTTCCATTAATTCTGCACTTTTTCTCTTCATGCGCATGTTTCCCTGGAAATCAAATGCATGATTTAGTCCCATACATTTAACAAGTTGTTGGATCAACTCCATAGGAAATATCATGTTTCCTATTCAATCAAAATTTATCTCGGTTAGGGTAGGTAGGAAGGTTTTCCCTTTGTATTAATAGGGCACTTCTAGCTTGCATTTTTATTATATCTTTCAAATTTAGTGTCGTTTCAATTAGGGCATGAATTTTTGCAACTTTCAAGGTGAGAATGAACAAAGAAATTTTTTTGTGATGGATGAATGTATATGACTCCATGGCCAGAGGAAAAGGCACTAATCTACTTCAAATATCTATAGTTCTCATTCACCTCATACGGAGATGGTCCCTGATTTTGAGCCAAATGTTGCAGCAAAAAGTTCCCCCCCTCCATAATTTGATATTCAATGAAAATTTCTTAAATTGATGATGGGGCATGATTATGGAACATTGGAACATACATATGTAATGGAATTCCAAGATCATGATATATGTTTGCATATGTTTATGGAGGTGGTGGAGCAAAAAAGAGCTCAAATAGAGCTGAAATTTTTCACATAAAAAGGACTGTGGGCTTGACTAATGGTTCCATTTAAAAATGATATCTAGACAGAGAATAAGTGTAGCATGCAAACATGCATTGAAAATCCATCTGAGTTTGCATTGTATTACTTATGATGGATTCAAATTTGGTTTTCAAAATGCCAGGTTATGGCATGATTTTGTCGAGAAACCCTTAGTTGGATTCTCATGTTGGTTTAATTTATATTTTAAGTTTGTTTTGCAGTCTTTGGGTGATAGTAACTCATGAACTAGGTTACCAATGTGTAAAAATCATATTTCAAGAATAAAGTTGTGATTTTTTTATATTATTATTATTATCTATTAGCTACGAGTATTGACACCTAATGCCTGGAATTTTGACATCTTGATCGCATGGATAATTTCGAAAATGTTTCTAGTAATGTTAACATAATAACTATCATTATGTGTCTTCACTTTTGTCACCATAATAGACCTGTGATATGGACTCATCACACAACTTCATACGCTATGTCCCAACAAGTTCAAACTAGTTGAACCTACCTCATAGTGTGGTTATTAAGGACAAGTTGCTTGGTATATAACTCGATAGCATAGACCGCGTTGCAGTTATAAAAAGAATCCTCAAGTGTCAAAAAAGCTTCACAATATGTTCTACTATAAAGCCTTTTGGGATACCTGAAATAATATATGTATCATTGATGACTTTTAAAGTATGACAAGATCCAGAGGGAAAGGAAATCAATGGAAGAGTGATCCACCAATGAGAACCTAGAATTTAGCATCAGATGAGTTAGAGTCTAGGAAATTGAAAGCCTATAATTTTATTTAGTGATGAAGGACATCACATAGGTAATTATATTTTCATGTAGAATAATCTGTTAATTCAAATTTAAACTACATAATATGAAAGGCATACCATAAATTTTTCCACGTAAGTCCAAACAACCTATAAAAAAGGAAAACCTTCTTTTTCCATGGGAAATAATTTACCTTTCCTTTTTCAAGATAATCTAAATCACAAAAAATATGAACTATACTGCACACATTCTTGGATAATGTGAAAGTGAAAAAGGAATACCCTACACAAGTGATGCACACATGTACATTTGAACACTAATAGATTTTTGTAGTTGAAATGCAATGCTTGTTTTCATTTAAATGTAGGGTTTTTAAAGCAGGGAGAAATAATGGGTGCCAAATTAATAAGCGTTTCTTTGGGAAAAATTTAAATCTTGTATTGGGTGATGAAGATAATAGAGGGTATTGAATCTTGATTCTTGACATCTAGAGAGAACCCTACAGCCTAACACAATCCACTGGAATTGACCAAAAAAACCCAAATAGAGTCAACCCCACTATAGGAGGAAGGGCTGCGACTCGGGCTGCGAGAACTTACCATTTGCAGAGACGAGAGCGGCAATGAGGGTGAATGTTGTTACGCAAGAGGCGAAAGAGACGAATACGGAGCAAATCTTCATTTTTCTGAAGCTCGGGAGCGAATCTTGATGAAACTCGGGCGAATCTTGAGAGCGAAATCTTTGCTCTTACGCAAGTGAGAAGCGAATCTTTGTTCTGCAAACGAAAGGGAAAATGCACGCGTGATATCGGACGTTCGCGCGTGATATCGGAAGTTAATGTAGCACACATGTACATTTGAACACTAATATATTTTCTTATTTGAAGATAAATACTTGTTTCATTTAAATGTAGGAGTTTTCGTGGTTTAATAATGGCTGCCAAATTAAAAAGCGTTTCTTTGGGAAAAATTTAAATCTTGTATTGGGTGATGAAGATAATAGAGGGTATTGAATCTTGACTCTTGACATCTACAGAGAACCCTACAGCCTAACAAAATCCAATGGAATTGACCAAAAAAACCCAAATAGAGTCAACCCTACTATAGGAGGAAGGGCCTGCAGTAAGAACTTACCATTTTGCAAGAGCTGAGGGCGAATGCTGTTCTGCAAGAGCGAGGGCAAATTCTGAGGGTGAATGCTGAGGGAAAATGTTGTTCTGCAAGAGCTGAGGGTGAATGCTGAGGGCGAATGCTGTTTTGCAAGAGCGGAGGGCGAATGCGCGCATGATATCAGACGTTAATGTAGCTATTGCGACGGATACGAAACAATAAAATCATTTTTATGTAGCGCGCATATAAGTTTTGAATTTTTATGTAGCGTGCATATAAGTTTCGTATTTTTATGTAGCGCACATATAAGTGTCGTTATACTGACGGTGGAAAAATCGTCGCTATTGCGACGGGTACCTCCAAACATCGCAATTGCGACACCTAGACATTGTGTCGCACTTGCGACATTTGGAGGCAGTCGTCGCAATAGCGACGCTTTGGGCCATAGTATCGCAATTGCGACGTCTTCCTCCAAACGTTGCAATTGTGACACTTTTCTAAGTGTCGGTATTGCGACACTTTTCTATAAATGTCGGTATAGCGACGATTTCGGGCGGGATGGAAAAAATTTGGGGAAATTTCCGACATTTGGTCAAAAGCATCGAAACCAAGTGTCGGAATTTCCGCCAAATGTAGTAGTGTAGGTTCAAGATGGATCTACAAGGTAAAGAAAACTGTTGATGGGAGTGTTAAGAAGTATAAGGAAAGATTTGATGCCCAGGGCTTCTCACAGATCGATGGGATTGATTATGAAGAAAACTTTGCACCTGCTGCACGGTAATCTTCCATAAGGACCATCCTTTCTCTCTCAACGCAGATGGGTCAGCACATTCATCAGATGGATGTGACGATTGCATTCCTTAATGGGATCTGTTAGTGTCAGTATTGTCATACTACCATCAGTGATTGAAATATGGTCTTTTTCATTTGCATAGTAGGAGTCCCATACTATAAATTTTTTATCACTCCATTAGGTTATGGATTCACTAATGGTAGTGGTCACTTCATCAGTTTTCCCTCATGGAAAATACTTGCTGGTTCTCCTCTCTATGTTCTTCAGTCATGATTCATTTTCACTTTGCAGTTCATAGGGATGGTCTCATTAGGTTTTATGGTTCCACCATAGTCAAATTAATGAGGAAAGTGTTAATAAAATCAGCAAGGACATGAGGATGCCTAATAAACTCAAAAGCATGGTATCTGGAAAAATCAAAGACGTAATTCTTTCAGCTGAATCTAATTCTCACCTCAAAACATGTTTTGAGGTGAAAACATGGTAATTTTTTTTTATTATCATCTCTTATGTAATTTTATGTTTCCATATGTAATAAGTTGAACTTCAAAAGCTGTTATTAGTCATTTGCAACCTGTCACCAAGGGTCAAAGGGGATTTTCTCTGCCAAGTTTTTAGAGGTCTTCTCCACACAATTTTCATTGAAAATCATGTTCCAAATATTTCCATCATAAGGATCTCGGAAATAGCTTTCAAACTATATATCAAACTCCCAAAACCGACTTCTGGATTGGAAAATAGGCCCAAATGAATAAAAGGCCCCAAAGCACAATTCTGCCCTTTTTCTATTGTTCCGCTGGCCCTTTAAACTTTATAATTTTTTTTCTTTAACGCAAATTTTGAAATTGCTGCATCCTACAAAACCCCGATGCGATGCCATAGCACCATCGCTTATCGCACAATCAGCGATTCCTGCAACACTTAACTTTTCTATTCATTTCCACCGATGCGATGGGTTTTTCATCGCATTGCGCGATCACAATATTCCTCTGGCATTTTTACTCTGCTCTTTCCATTTCCCCAATGTGACCATCCCGTCATCACATATCACATATCTTGATTTTTCCCCTACCATATTTTATGACCGCTCCCCTTCCGAAATCGCGATTGCGATGTCCTGGTCCCACCAAAAGTCTTTCCGCTCCATTCAAAAGGAAAACGGATTTTCCCTGTGTAAAAAGTGCAAAATTCATTTTTATTGGTTTTGAAAGGATTTCTTCGGCAATACTTCATTCCTATCGCATTGGCTTATCCGTCGCTCTATTCTCCATCAGCCTTTCCTCCATCACTCCCTTATCCTCAGTCTATACACCATTGCACATTCCTCCCATCGCATCGCTCCAAATCACTCCATTGCATATTGCGATTTCCTCTGCCCGAGTTATACTTGCCCCTTCCTTTGTCGATTTGCGATTGCAATTCTTGGGCCCATCGCCAATCCTTCGCTCTTTTTAATAAAAAAGGGCTTTTCTCCATTAAAAGAGGAAATTCGATATTTATTTGGTTTAAAGGGGTTTTTCTTCAAGTTAAAGGAAAAAGATATTTTGTTAAGGCCACGAGCCCATTATGAATACAGAGATCATTCCGGTATCGACAGCAAATGATAATGAGGGGGCAAGGTCTCCAGATTTATTTTTCTTTCCATTGTTGGATTAAACATAAAATTTTATTCTTCCAGATGGTCAAATATGCATTCCCTCTTTTCAGAGGCATTTTGTTGGGTTTTTCTATCTTCATATTTTGGTTTCGGGGCAGGTGAAACAACTCCTCCTTCTGCAGATTCGCCCCCTGAAAGCTTGTCTATTTAATGTAATTTTTGAGTCATTTGTAAGTGTCGAAAAAAGTTGGAAATCACTGGGACGCTCTGAGCTTCATTGTACATATTTGTAACCAGTTTGGCAGGGAATTAATAAAGACTTGTAGCAATTTTTTATGGGATCCTTGTGGTATGAATTTTAGCACAGTTTCCTCTTTTGTAATCATCTATTAAATTTTATGTATGCCATTATTCATTCCATTCATTTCTGTTGAATTTTTTCAAGTTAGATAGGTAGAATACGTTGTTACAGTGCTTTGCCTTGGGAAATCATTCAATATTTTATATTTTCTACTGTTTGAGAAGGATTCATCTCATATGCCCTCCTCAGCTCCTCACCAATCTTAAACACTTCATCATCATTAAAAAAAAGTTGTTAAAGTCCATGCCTACCTTGCTCCATAGAATACCCTGTATTTCTAATTTAGTTCCCCAGATTTGAACTGCCCAGTTCCATCTGATCCAAAAAAACACCAGAAAATATATAAAAATATTTTGAGCTACTATACCTAGCCTAAAATAATTTGTGCAGTCATACTTCATTGAGATTCTTTATGGAGAGAGCCCTCTCGCTTCCTTGTAGGGCTAGCTACAAGGTTAAGCATGGTTTGTAGTTACCCTGGTTTTCCTTCCTTTAGTCTAAGGTCAAAATTAGGTGGTAACAGGATCATTGAGGAAGAAGTGTACATTGAGTAGCCTGAAGGATTTGAGATCTTCAGCAGCGATTCACATGTGTGCACACTCAAAGGAGCGTTCTATGGGTTGAAGCAAACACCTCGTGCTTGGTACACTCGGATCGACAGCTATTTCACTGGATTTGACTTCACTAAGAGTGAGGCAGATGCAAACCTATACCAAATTGTGGTGGAGGGTAAGATTTTAATCATTGTTCTTTATGTTGATGATTTAATACTGACTGGTGATGAGGAGATGATACACTCATGTAAGGAGGACCTTGCAAAGGAGTTCGAGATGAAGGATATGGGTCTCCTTCATTATTTCCTTGAATTGGAAATATCGTAGCAAGAAGATGAACTGTTTCTGTCTCAAGGCAAGTATGCTCGGGAGATACTTGGTAAGTTTCACATGAAGGACTGCAAACGCATGGATACTCCTCTTCTAGGAAGTTAGAGGAAAGAGGATGCTACATTGGTAGAGGTTGTGGATGCTACTATCTATCAACAATTGGTGGGTTCGCTCATGTATTTAGTTAATACAAGACCAGACATATGCTATGCAGTGAACCAGATTATCAAGCAATGGTTAAGCCTGCCAAGCTCTTTTGGAAGGTGGGAAAGCATGTCCTGAAATATTCAGGGGCACATATGACTATGGCTTATGGTACAGACAGACAGATGAGCTGAAGTTGCATGGCTTCATGGATGCAGATTGGGCAGGCAGCCTAACGGACTGAAAGAGCACTTCAGGAGGGGTTTTTAGTATTGGATCTACAGTTGTTTCTTGGTACATTAGGAAACAAATATCTGTGGCACTTAGTTGAGAAGAAGAAGAATACATGGCAGCAAGTCAAGCTGCATGTGAGGCTATCTGGATGAGGAAGATCCTAGTCGGTTTGTTCGGTTCTCATTTAGATCCTATAGTTATTCATTGTGATAATCAAAGTTGCATTAAACTCTCGATTAATCATATGTTTCATGATAGATATAAGAATATATATATCTTGTATCATCATATCAAATATTTTGTGCAGCAGAAGATCATGTTGCTTCAGTACATTCCTACGGAAGATCAGGATGAAGATATTCTGATGAAGGCATTCGCCAGGAGAAAAATTGAATACCATAGAGACAGGATCGTGGTGAAGGATAATCCCTTTCTTGTTGAGAGGGAGTGTTGAGATTCAACAAGATGATGATCCTAGTGAAAATTAAGCACCTTCACTAGGTGGGGTCCACAGGCTATTTTTAGGTGTATGTCTATTTTTAGAATGGTGAGCAGATTCTAAAATTAGCAGGATGCTGAGTCTAGATGGTTGAGAAAATTATATGTTTAGATGAGTTTCTATTTTTATAATATGGGCGAAGTCTATTTATAGATTTCTAATCTAAAAATAGAATGCATGTCGATTATTATTAGCCCTTAATGATAATCAGACAATAAATAATAACTTATTCACTTGGAGCACATGATTTAAGTTAACTAATGTGGAAAACTAGTTAGCTAAAGGAATTGCGCATTCCAAGGTTGGTTGGTGGCTCATATATGATGTAATTTGTTGTAACTGAGTGTGACACAGTTGTAATAGAGTTGGAAGAGTAGTTATGGGAGTTGTTATTTAGTATAACTCATTTAAGTGAGTTAAACTCAGTTGTGCTATTTGTAACTAAAGATACACTACTGAAAGATGAGTGAATTAATTATTTAATTAATTCACAAGTAGTGTCTTACTTTCAACTGAAGAAATACAACAATTAACTACTTGCATGTCAGATCCAGTGGAGACCCAATGGAGAGATAGGTGAAAGGGTGTGTTTGACTATTAGTTTTGACTATATTGATGCATTCAATGCATATACACACACATTGGAGTTGCCAATGAGGATTGTCCAGTCAAGGCAAGGAAAGATCAAATTCATTCAGGGATTTCCTTCAATAGGGATTGTGTAGTGGAGGAAGGATGTCAGGAGGCAAGAAATTCTTGCATAGATATGAAAATTTCTGCATGACAGTGTGAGATGATTGCGTATTGTACTGAGAGCACTATGAGCTGAGCTTTGTATGTGATTTTTTCATGATTCCATGATATACATAATATATGATAGTTTGGTTTTTTAGCTTTAATATTTCCCGGTAAAACATCTTGTTATGTGCGATTGATTTTTCTTCATGTGTTTTGCAATTTGCAATTTAATTTCCACAAGGAATTGAGTAGAAGGATTCCGTATTTAACAGTGGATTTAATTTTTAGACCAGGGGAGTCCGGTAATATACATGTTATTGTATTAAATTTCTAAAATAACACTATATCCCTATGAAAAATTAACATGTTATCAAAGTCGGGTTGAAGAAAATCCATGGAGATCACCCCCATGGAGACATTTTTGATGCAAGCAAGAAGAGGATGGTGAAGACCTAAAAGAATTCTATGGTATGAAGAAATCCCTAGGTAGTTAGTTCATAAGATTTTTATGGTGAGGTTTTGATAGAAACCATGGTTTGTGGAAAACTATTGAGATATGAAGCCCTTGCATGATCAAAGTAACGATGTTCATATTTACATAAAACCCTAAATGGGATAGTCTCTAGTAGGCTTGGTTGCTAATTGAAGGCAACATTGTTTTGTGGTCTATGGATGTCTCTTGAAGGTGGGTTCAAGAGGGAGAGGATCATCTCTCATTGAAGATAAGTATTCCTTGACTTAAGATGTTTCTTTATGTCTTTACTCTTATTTAGTATTATGGATATGATGAGTATTTCTTTTGATCATTCCTTATACTTTCTGAATATTTGAGAACTTGGATACAAAGTGTTTCTAACCTCATTGATGAGATGTAATAAATGGATCCTTCTTTAAGACCATTTAATATGCAAGAAAGGAAAGCTAGATCTGGAAAAAAGTAAAGAGGCACCTGATGGAAAGATGACAAGCACTACAAACTGCCTATCTGAAGATGCACAGGTATTTTGATACTACAAGGTATGCGTGGAATGGTGTAATTTAGCAGTAACATTGATGGCTAGGTCAGCCCTATGATATTCTGAGAATGAACCCTCCTCATATAACTCATGCATGCATATGAAAATGATTTGGAATTATGGTTTGTATGATGAAATGTTTCTCCTGGTATTCAACATTTTTATCATGATGATTTTCTTGATTATATGAGGCTACTTATTGTTGATCTTGGATATAATGGTATAATTGATGTATTCCTAACATCTATCTCTTGGATATTTTGAATAAGGCTAGCACCTTGACTCTGGTACATAATACTATTGATGATGGATTTCACATCGAAGGTTAGATCATTAACACTACTTATGGAAAGAGTGATTTCACTCTTTTGGTAAAGATTTATTAAATGACCTAACTGGATCATATTGGTCATGATAAGCATGGTAACCTTGATGATAGAGTCAAATCTATGATATTGATCTTCTATATCTCTTACTACCTATGGTCATCTATTCATGGAATATGGTGAAACTGGATGCCCTAACTTGAGGGATTGACTTTATAAAAATGTTATTGTGTTTATAATATTTGAGATATGATGCCACATCTGGCCGCTGCCCTAATATTTATAGTCTAACCCTTGGTGAAAGTTTGAAGACATGATGTTGATGACCATGATATATATGTGTTTATGATCTAACATATCTTCTGTTGCATGACACTACTATACAGGTTGGTGGTAGATGAAGTGGATCCCAGTCGAAGGTAGAATCTCTTCTCAGGATTCTTACTCATACTATTATTTTCTTGTTTTACTGTCAAAGTACGATCTATGTGCATACAAAAAAATTGATTTGCAACAAAGTCTTTGATATTAATATTATACAAAATTAGGGTTCTTTTTTTGGACGTAGGCACAAAATTGGGAGATTTTGTCCCTCGACGCACACATGTTAAGCCTAAGGTAGCATATAGGAAGCGGTTGGAGTAGGATCCGCTGGGGTATAATTTTTAGTATCATTTTGTACAAGTTTTGTATATGGACGCTACGTGAATGACTTAAGGGGCTTTGAGGTGGGTCAAAGTCCCTATTTTTGATGTAAATGGGTTTTAGGGTAAATTTCGGCCTCAAACAATGGTTTGAGACCATAGTATCTGTGCGATAGAATGATATAAATGAATAGATTGAGTCTAAGGAAGAAATTTATTTCAATAGAATATTACGATATGACTTTTTATGTGGCGGTAATACTTTGTAAGGGTTTTTTTTTGGGTTGGGTAGAAAGGTTCCTGCTAGTTGTGTGTGTGGAGACCTAGTCCTGGCTATGTGCAAACTTTGCTGGTTGTGTGTGCAGAAGGGTAAAGTGCAAGGGTGAAGTCTGATACACTGAAAGGATATGAATTAATACAAGCACTGATTTTGGTGAAACAATGTGTATTGATTTGAGTTATCTATTTCGTTTAAGACCGCATTGCTTCTGTGTTTATTATTGATATTTGTGCAAAGACATATGTTATGATTATTTAGGCATATTTATGGTTAATGAATTTTCTTAAGTAATTACACATTGTTTAGATATGGATCTAGTTCTGTTATAATATATCTACACTAGAGCGATCTACGATTTTGTCTATAACATGTTAAGTGTTGCGCACATCTGTTTATGATTGATATAGGTCTCCAATAAACTTGCTTAGAGCCACTTCATTATTTTCTTCCTCAGGGTGTGGAAACCTGGTTCCAACAAACCCCCCATACTGCCTCGGGTGAGACTTTTATCTTCGCAAGTAGGTAATTGCTGAAAGGTCCAGTAGTTGGAGTTTTTTTGGTTGTGTGATAAACTCTGAACTTGGTTCAGGACCCCTCAAGCCAAAAAATGGTTCCGTTGCCAGGATCAGGATCATTTTGAGGGAGATTTGATGTTGTAGCACCCTTCACGAAATGAATGGCAAGATTGGTTGGATAGAAAGATCCTTGAATTCTCACTCCAAGAGAACCGAAGTACTGAGATATCTAATGAAAAGTGGGTACAAAAATACATCTATACAGAATTTCATGAGATATCCTTATGCTAATTTGCAAACAAGCTGCAGGAATGTTATCACAATTGACTAAATTCAATACCTGTGTGAAGGATGATGTAATCATTGACTGGACTCCTGAATTTATTTATCAAGTAGAAAAATTATAAAATAAGGTCACTTGCATGGTAAATCATTGGATCTATCGCCTCTTGGGAGGATTTGTGACTAAATTTGCCATTGATCAATTTGTGTCATATTCTGAAGTAGAAAGAATGTTTTTCAAAGGTCCTAGAGGTAAGTTTGTTCACTCTTTGAAGTTGTTGTTGAAAATTCTATTATGTGAATAGGGCTCTCTATGTGAACATATTTCTTGAATGCCGCAAAGAGGCCCAATTTCACGTAGTGGAAAATTTTACTACGAAGATCCAGAAAATTTTATTTATAACCCTCTGAACCCTAGTTATGATAGAAAAGGTGAACCAGAAATTCATAGCTCTAGTTACTCTGAAATAGAAGGTTCATCACACCAGAAACCCTTGAGTCTTTTTCTAACCGCATCCACTCCACTTCTACACTCATATTACAAAACACCCACTCCACCTCGCAGTCCATCTCCACCTCCACCTCCACCTCCCCTAGAAGTAGATAAGGTCACACCAATGAAGTTACCTAATATCAGATGCATTGGAAACGAAGATACTGAGCACTTTTGGTTTGTGAGTGAGGCCATATGGCAGGCTCAGCAGGTTAATAACAATGATATTAAGAAAGTACAACTGGCTATTTCTTTTCAATATCATGCATTAGATTGGTACATCAGGTATGTTCAAGAAAACCCTAATGCCACCTTGAGCCAAATAAAATATTCCCTAAAAGAGCAATTCGAAAATCCTAAGTCATATGCACAGTTGGTGACAGAAATGAAAGAGATATATTAGGAGGTTAATGAATCTATATGGGAGGCAGACCAAAGGCTGAAATACGCTATCAGAGATGGTGGATTTGTCATTGATGATACTCAACATAAGGAATGGTTCATTACTATGTTGCTCCTGCATCTGCACCAGCCCTTAGGTCAACAAAATATTGCCACACATTCTGAGGGTATGGAGGTTGCAATGAAACTAGAGGCCAATCCAATGCCTATTGCGTTGGGGACTCAACAAATTCAGAATCAATTGGAAGCCACGCATTTAGATATTCAAATAGTGTGCAAAGACAAAGGCAAGGAGGTTTGCGCTGAGGTCCGATGCATAAAATGTAAGGCTGATGGGAACTGTAAAGATCAATGTCCTATATTTGAAAATTATCTAAAATATGGAAGTCCTAGTCCATTGAAGAGTCTTGTATGATGCAAAATCTTTCAAATCATTGGATTACATGACACTGATTCCTGCCCAAGGATCAGAAAGTATCAACCTGAGTTGAAGTAGTTGTTTTGCAGATTCTTTTACTCATTAGGACATTATGAGGAGAATTTTCACACTTATGATATGATGTTAGATAAAGATGAAATATATAGGATGCAGGTTGAGCCTACCTCACCATCATTCCCCTCTGGGCATGGTGGATTTCAAGGTAGAGGAAGATGACGAGAAGGTGGGTCAGTTGGTCAAGGAAGAGGGTAAGTTATTTTCTATAAATATGGAGATTATGGTCACTATGTGTTTGATTGTCGTAATTCAGAGTGACAATAATGCAGGTATTATAGAAAACTTGATCATGTGATAGAATATTATCATGTATTGATTGCTAAAATGCAGAAGAAGAAGACACATACTCCAACAAAAAATCTTCAGATGGTGAGAGCAAAAACCAATGAAGAATATCACAATGTGAATGTGGTTACTATGAGCAGTGTAGCCACCAATGAAGATAAGGGAAATAAACCGGTCATTGATGTATGGATCTGCAAGGCACCTGAAAGAAAATATGGATTTGATCTTCAACGAGCAAAGGAAACTTTTGTTGAAGCACGGAAATAATTTCCAGATGGTAGTGCATCAACGTCTAGAAGACCAATGAAGGAAGCATGAGGAGATGAAGAGGTAAAACCATTTATACAAGCATGCATAAAGTTACTGTGCAGCAAAAAGGCAATAGAGAATCTTCAGGTTGTGATAGATAATTGCACAGAGAAGGACAATCGATGGTAGAATAGAGACTTGTTAATAAAATACACAAGAATACGAAGAGAACCAGTAGAGAGATGTGTAAAACTGCACATATTGTTAGTTATGAGATGGAACAGGTTATTCTAGATCTGGAATCATATTCTAATGTTCTACCTAAGCAAACATGGAAGTGCATGGGAGAACCCAAGCTGGAATGGTCTACCATTCAACTATGCATGGCCAATCGCCATAATATCATTCCATTAGGAAGGTTGTCGCAAGTTGTAGTCAATATAAAGGGTGTTAAGATAATGGTACAATTTGAAGTCATACAAATTTTAGATGATATTGATCCTTATCCTGCGCTGCTAGGATGGAATGGCCTATTAACGTGAATGGTGTTAATAAATCTGAATAAAAGGAGAGTGGTATTTGAAATAAATGGACTAAGGGTCATCATTCCACTAGATCCTGCAGAAGGACAAAGATATATGGAGCCCACGTGTGCTGATGATGATATCAATCAAATCTATAAGCTCACCTTGTGTGAGGAAGATTGGATTAACCCAACCTCAGATGGAAATATTGATTGGGAGAAGGATAAATCTTGTTTTTCAAACTTTGATGAAGAATTAGAAAACTGGCAGGATTGATTACATGAGGTATCTATGTTAATCGTGTGACCAAATCTCTATGATGTATAACATAGTATGTGAATTACCTCACTATGATGGGCTAACTGAAGAAAACATGCTTATAGGGGAGCTTGAAAGGACCGTGCCTAAATGACATATATTCCATGCTTTATATCTCAGCTTGCATGCTACTCTATCAAGATGGTGGGAAACTCATAAGGATAACATGCGCAACTACGAGGAATTTGCGCGCATGATCAGGTTACGATTTGAATGTCCAACTATCAAAATGGAAGATGTCTACTCTGGAAAAGATGATCCGCACAAAATTTGGTGAGATGGAATCAGGTATGGGGCATAGAACCAAGACCTGAATTGGTCCACATGTTTATTCACACATTAGGGAAGGTACCTACTGAATGGTATTTGGAGATAGAGTTGAGCCGAGGTACTAGTGAGTGGTCTACACTGATAGAGATCTTTATCCTAACATTTAAATTTGAGAGTGGATTTGATAATATATTCCATGCGTTGCATAATATTCAAGAAGTCATCTTTCATACAACAAATCCTGCAATCAAGTGCACTCCACCAGCATGGGATGTGTAGATGAAAGCTATTGTGAACTTCATAAATCTAACAGTTGTGAAGCCTAGGGGACAACGTGTAGTCGTTGGAACCTCGATCTCTCCACCTGAGAATATCAGACACGTGCACATAATGATTGGCCTTATTAGGTACTATAGGAAGCACATTCAGAGTTATGGGTTGATAACAGCGCCCATGAATAAATTCCTTAGAAAGGTGCGACATTCAGTTCAGGTGTAGAATGTCAGAGTAGTTTGTTGTTATTGAGGGAAGAAATGGTCAGTAGCCACTATGCTTTGAATTATCTGATCAATAAGCCTCTATTAGTGGGCACGATCAAAACATGGTTGTTATTACCTCTGGAGAATATGCACAGAAAGGTGCGACGCATGCGCGGTCACTGTGCGAGGAGGTTGACTAGGTCGCAAAAGTGTCAAAAACTAGTTTTTGGAATAGTAAATCTAGAAACGACAGCGTTATTACTGTTTATAGGAGCATCTAGGTTGAATTTAATGAAGGGATGTTGCCAGATTTGGGACCATTTTGTCACTTATTAAAACACAATAATGCAGAAGGAACCGTTAAAGATGTGCCACAAGTATTGATATGACCTATGAGGTTGCAGTAGTTACATTTTCTTTCTGAGGGAATTATTTGCTTTGAGCTCTCTGATTTCTACTACATACTCTATGTCTATGTCTGGTTTGGATCTGTGATTCAAGGAATATTTGCATCGCGTAGGGTTGGGTTACCTAATTCCAGGCAGTCTGATGGTCACATGACCTAGAGACGACCCTATTGCGCCTGACGTCCCTATTGTTGAAATTCTTGCACCCATGAAGTCCAAGAAGGGGTAGTAATATGGTACAAGGAAATCCTCCAGGGAGAAGACTCTGAAGCCATGCTCCACTGCGACTGAGCATCTGAAAAGGAAAATGACGGAGCTCCTAGAAACCATTATAGAGGATGAGGAGGATGTAGTCAAATTGGCCCCATTCTCACGGTTGCCTACCTATGTTGCACTGCACAAACTGATGGACATAATACCTAAAGATATTGGCAAAGTATGCATGAGCATCCAAATGTCACTGATTCTAGAAAATGTCCCAATGGAAGGGGACATGTTTGCCATAGTGTCACATCTCAGAATGGAGGATTAGGACATTGCGTATGTAGACAAATTTCCTGAGCTTGCGCTAGAGCTATACCTTGACCAAGTTTAGTATGAAGGGGGAAAAGTGCGCCTAGAGCTAAATAGATGGGTGCTGGGTCTACACAAAGCCGACCTGCTAAATCTATTACAAATCCCTCACTTTGGGCGTAGCCCAATAAATGATATTTATGTCCAGCAATTTCTTGCACTAGTGCATGATGATGCGATATGGTTTGGAGAGTGCATTCCAATTTATGCTACATTAATCTATAGGATCACTGGGTTACTTGTTAAAGGCACAGATCCAAATCTGGATTTTGAAGGAAAAGCATGAGAGAAATCTGTCGCCGACCAGATCAAGAAGAAGTATCAAGTCTCGTGGAAGAGCCAAGACATTGTGCTCAGTGAGATAAATTACCTGGCTGTTCATTTTGGAACACTCATCTTGTCCTGCAATATGATGCACAAATTTAGAATGAAGGAGGTACATGCACATGCGATTTATCTCGCTGGACAATGCGATAAAGGGATCATTTACAACTCGTCTCACTATTTGTGTAAGGAGTTCCTAGGAAATGTTCATGAAGCATAGGAGGAAGGAAATCAAATCAATTACGCTTGGATGTTATTAGTAATTTCATTAATTGGGTGGAAGACCCCTAAGGAAACCTAGTTTCCATAGATTGAGCCACAAATGTGTGAGGTCATATGGTATGCGACACTGTGGAATTCCTCATACTCCACATTCCCTAAGGAGAATAAGATTTTCTGGGTCATGTATGATGCTTCACTATATCAGGCCGTGTAGTCTAAGCCAAGGATATATTTGACATTATATGATCAATACAGGATGATGCCGACTTCAAGGCCACATTCCATAATATGCACATCTGCGCAAAAGTTTCAGTGGAGGGAGTTTGGTGCGAGTTACCTTAGTCAGAGAGGATGATTTAATCAGAGTTACTGAAAAGTGGCCACCAGCGTGGTTGGAGCCTAGTGCATCCACATCTATCACCAAAACACCAACAAAGCCGCGCACTGGCACTCAGCGAGAGAAAGTGACAAAAAAGGTGACTGAGAAACCTCAAGATAAAGAAGCCACACCGACCACCACCGGTAAGACGATCGACTTAGAAAAGGATACTGAACTGAAGAAAAATGGTTCTACGACGAAAGATGCAGTGGAAGAAGTAGAAGCACAGACATTTAATGGAATGAATCACGGCTCTCAAGCCGTTTATGGATCACGAAAGAAAAGGAAGGGATCTAAGGATGCTAGATAGGAAGTCTTGATGCTGATAGAGGATGATTTTAATGACATTAAAAACACTCTCATGCTTGTGACAGAGGATCGTTGGACCGATATGGAGGTGTAGTATAATACTGCTTTAGAAGTTGTTCAGGTGGGGTTTCAACAACTTAAAATGCAAGCAATCTTGATACAAGCGAGCGTTGCTCAGGTGAGCCAAAATAGCGTGCAAGTCACCAGCGCAAAGCCATTGGATATAGTACTACCAGCCACCGGGGATGCCCGTATTATGAAAATCCCTGCACCAGCCATCAATTTGGATGCCAGCCAGTGCGCTCAATTCCATGGAGCAGGTGATATTAATATTAATTTGTCTATTTTACCTGCAAGAAAGTTGCATTTTATGCATACCGTGATTATCGATGAGCTTCAATTGCGTGAGGCTATTTCTCACACATCTGGTGAAGAATCCTGGAAGTAGGCTGACGATGCACAATAGAGACAGCAAGTCGTAGAAGTCACATGTCGCGAAGCCAAAGCCCAGCGCACTACATTAGAAGCAAAAATTCAGCAAGTCTGTAGCGACGTTCCAGCAGTCCTGGCCATAGCTGCCCTGGAAGAAAAATTCGAAGGACTCGTTGCAGCCCTGAAAGAATCACGCTTTGAAGTTCATACCATTCGTACAGAGTTTGAAAAAAAATCATGGACCTGCAAATGAATTTGTAGCTTGAGACTCACCCTAAAGTCCATGAAAAAAGGGCAGCCGAAGTCAAACATGCCACATATAACATTGATGTTGCAGTCACCCAGTGTGATAACCTGTTGGATGAGGCTATGGGTGTAGATAGGTCCGTGCAGTATGATCCTATAGTACAGTAGCTACGCAACGAGCTGCATCATAAAGAACAACCATTTTATGAGATCTAGAGAGTGGCATTGACCCTTGTTCTTCCATAGCGCCTTGCCCATCTACAGCAGGGCCAGATCATCTAGACAGAGATTCAAGACATACGCCGTAAAGAACAGTTCTTCGAAGCACGTATGTAACCATGGGCTGAGGAGGATCTTTAGATTTCATAGACTTTTAGGTCCCTATATTACTAGTATAGTCCCTTATTATTATTAGTGTAACCCCCTTATTGTTATTGTTGTACCCCTGTAACCCCAATATTGTTATTATTGTGCCCTTACATTATTATTGTTAGGTCCAGTAAGATTATATTGTGACCCCATGGACTCCTATATTAGAAGGAGGTTTTGTCATTTATATCATCCAAGAATTGTCCATTTATGTAATGTAAAGGAGGCTTTCCCCTTGAAGTGGCTGAATTCTAAGGCGTTGATCTCTCTTTTCTTCTATTTTTGGAGCTGGTTTCATAACATTTGGTATCAGAGCTTTGGATTCTAGGGTTTTGTTGTTCCAAATAGGTCATCGTGGAATTTTCACTACACCTTTTTTCTACGAAGGTTCATACACTGAAATTTTTACAAAGCGAAGACAAAATATGGAGGAACTCTGTGTAAACATTTATGATCTTGGTTCACAATATTTTCAGAGATATGATCTGTGGAAGTTAGGGGTTTTTTTAGGCTCCCGAATTTCACCTAAAAAGGTCATTGTGGAATTTTCTCTATAATTGTTTTTATACGAAGGTTCAGAAACTGAAATTTTTACAGAGTGATGCTAAAATCTAGACGAACTTCATGTATAAATTTCAGATCTTGGTTCGCAATATTGTCAGAGATATGATCTGGGGACATTAGGGTTTTTTCAGGCTCCCGGATTTCATCTCAAAGAGGTGACCGTGGGAAAATCATCATAAGTCTCTCTCTAAGCATCAAATTGGAATTCTGTAAAAAGTGGCTGCAAGTACATGAAATTTTGTTTCCTTTGTATCAATTTCAGAGCCTAAGGAGGAAACAATGATACGTGGCACGCCTTACAAATTCTCTCTACTAAACTAATCCACAATTAGTTCATTGTGGGAGATTGGGCATAAAGTTGTCTTGAAGAATCCAAATCAGGTTAGACCTGTGACATTCGAAAGAAGATTCATAGGGATACTACAGGGAATAATTTTAGATATTGAAGATCCAAAATAACATATATAACTCAGTTTCAATATCGAGCTCCTCAAAAGCAACAAAAGTGTGTGTATTTTGTTTTTCGAATTGCGTAAGTCTTGTGTGAAAATTCTGTTTGAATTGATTCCAAGGGCATATTGTAGAATACATATCAGTATTGGGTTCTAAAATGCCCCCTAAAAATAATTCAACACCCATTAAGCCTTCATAGGGCTCTACTATGACTTATGAAGACGAAGAATGGAAGTATGACATATCAAAATTACAAGAGCAAGTGCACCAAATTTCGCTCTCGCAAAGAGAAACAAAAAATGAAATGGAAGTTTTGAATAAAGGCATGGAAGCTAAGATGGATGGTTTGAAGAAAGGCATGGAAGCTAAGATGGATGGCATGGAAGCTGGCATGGAAGGTAAGATGGATGCAATGGAAGCTAAGATAGATGAAAAAATGAAAGGCAACATGGAAAACATGAAGAATGATCTAAAAGAAAACATGGAAGGTTTGAAAAAGTTGATACAAGAAATGTGTACTAATGGTGAAAAGGGACTAGAGGAAACTCATGATGAGAAAAAAATAAATGTTAATCGTGATTTCATATACTCTAATGTTGGATGGAAGAACCACCATATTCCAAAGATGTATATGAGTAAGTTTGATGGCAAGGATCCTGTAACATGGATACCACAGATGGAGCAATATTTTGATCTCAATAATGTGCAAAACACACAAAAGGTACACAATTCAACTTTACATTTAGAAAAAAATCCCCTGCAACCTCCAGTTATTGATGTGGAACATACCCCCCTTGTAGACAGAGACTTCAAAATTAGTGACCCTATGATTGATTTCAACCTCCTTGAGCTCCACTGCTGGAGCCATGATAAGTCCATTGACCAAGCTGATGATGTTTACGTTTGGGATTCAAATTTACCAAAGTACATTGTCCCACAGACCTTCCAGTGTCAGAGGTTATCAAACTCTCTCAAACCAATTATTTACGTGATCAAAGAGCCTTAGCAACCCCTAGTAAAGATATTTTATTCACCATCACAACTGAATTAGTAAAATAGATGCTGGAAATTCAACCTAGGACTGATGAAACCCCACTGTCTATTGAGATCCTCACTGAATTGTATTTAAATATAGACTTCCCCAAGAGGTTCAAGATATTCCAAACATTCATTCCCTCATGAGTAGAAACTTCCAAGACTAACCCTCCTTATCCGACTGCTATATTCTCTGAGAGGACCAGACATTTTATCACCATGCTATCATGTATTCTGGGTTATTTCATTGATGAGCATGTTGATGCTTCAGTCCTAGGTTTTCTATCTATTTTCTCCCCTGGTCAACCTCGTGCTTCTAGATTCAATTTTGTCGAGTACCTCTCTAATACAATCCATGAACAACTGGTTAAATTACTAGAGGAGGGAGTGTTCAAGTATTCATCTGTCTTGTTCCATATGTTCCTATTCTTTCAATCTGAAAGATTTGCAATGAACCTACAAAAACTGGATGTTGAAGATAATCCTCAGTCAGTATTATTTTGTACTTCATTAATTAGGAAATATTCCACAAGTTTTACATACGAAGATTTCGTTGACTCATTCATCTATCCAATTGTCAACATGTTGAACATCAACATTCAACCAAGAATCAGTGATGAGATAAAAAAAGGTCTTGTAGTTATCAAAACACAGTAGGACAGGAGATTGGTATCTTTACAAAAACCACACTGAGATTAGGGTATATGTATCTCAACTCACTCCATATAAGCTACCCAAATACCTCCCAATCAGTTTATTTTCACTTGAATATATCAGGCAGATCCTTAACTCTGATGAAGTTAATTTCTTGTCATCCAAAAAGAAAACACAGTTTCAAATAAAAAATGAGATTGGTCCCTTCATCTGCAATAACAAGACTATTGTTCAACAGGCAGATAAGTGTCTTTAGGAATTCATGTCTAGTGAAATCTTCAAATGTAATTATGATCCTTTAGGAGTTATAAGCAAGTTAATAATTAAGTTTAAACTAACTCCTTTTGTCCATGAATCCAAGCTAGACATTGAGAAATACTCCAATCAATCAGAATGGTTGGAGAATACTTTGAAAGAGGCAAAGAAGCAAGGTGATACTAGTTCCATCTTGTAAACTCAAGCCCCACAAGATAGGAACTCCAAGAGAGTCAAAGAAGAAGGATCATACTCATCTCAAACCACAACTAAAAAAATATTCAAGCTTATGTATAGGAAGAAGCCCAAATTAAATCATGTAAATGAACAAGTTGAAACTATTTAGATCATTGATATAGACACAGTGGTAAAATAGAATGCACCTCCAACAGTTTCAGAGGAAACTCACCAACCTTCAACATCTAACACTCAAATCATTCAAAATCAACATAGTGTTGAAGTTTCTTCATCAATTAAGCCAGTAGATAAAGAACATGATATAATGCAGATGTACAAGGAAATCAAACTCAGAAATGAGGCATTAAAAGCATATACTTATGCACAGTACTGGAAGCAGACACTTAGTGACCAAAGCAGGTTGCTTTCAACATTTGATTACAAGAACATAAAGATGTAGATGACTTTATTACAACCCACAGTGAAACATCCTAAGTCATTAGTAGATTATAAGAAGACATCATATGAAGTTCAAGCAAAATATCTTCATCCTATAGACCAGATAGAATTTCATAAGCAATCTGGTGAAATGTTGTATTCTACCATGACCAATAAAGCCATGAGTGTACAAAAGCTAAAAAATACTCTAGAAAACATCAGAGGATAGTCAAATATAGAAAAGGCTTTCTCAGAAGCCAAGGATAACATAATAAAATCCCTAGAATAACTGGTCATAGAGGTAGGATATGATCCCAAGAACATTAAAGTTGCAGAAGAACTCATAAAGAAAAAGAATGCAGACATTGTTGCATTAAAGAAAAAACTCAAATTTCCTCCTCTTTAACATCCACAAGCCAAAGAAGTATTACAAGATGAAAGAAAAAAAGATGAGATGATGAACCGCATTCTTCAGTTAACTACCCAATTGAAAGAAATGGAAAATGAGATGGATAAGTTAGTGTAGGAGAAAAAGGCCAGCATGGAAGCAATCCCTGTCACTGCTATTCCTACAAGTACTACAACAGTTCCTTCTACTTTAGCATATTCATTTGCCACATCAGTTCCAATAGCTACAACACTTCCAACTACATCAAGAACTACTTCAGCAACAGAATCATCTATAGCAACAGCACAGCCTAGTGATGAAGCAGGTAAACTAGTTAAAGTAATGCAACAAATGTCCATACAAACTAATGAAATAAATAGACTTAAAGAACAGTTAAAATGTATAGAGGATGAGAAGAAATAGTTCGAATCATGCACAAGAATGAATTAGAAAATTCAAACAGATTGAATGAGAAATTACAGAAGTTAGAGAAAGAACTGACATTGAAAGAACCACTTGCCCAAGCTAAGAAACAACTGTGGGCCAATATCATTGAATCTTTCAATGATATTTGGCCATCCATTCAAGTTATTTATGAGAAGGAGGATCTGATCAAACCAACAAGGAATTCATTCAGAAAATCAAGGAAGAACTTGGTAAGAAGCCAGAGGAGGCCAATGAAATCATTAAGTTTCTTAATTCCAAGAACAAACAGGAATTATAAGAAATTGGAATTAGTGATAGGACACAAACAATCCTAGAAGTTAGGAAGGTAATTTTTGAAAGTAACTTAATGGTACAACTTGAGGACAAGTTTCATAACATGGAGCTTTACATAACCAGATTCGTGGTGAAATTTGATATTTTGAGGCAGAAATGCCTACCAAATCCATTGGTTATCAATGACAGGTTGATGAAACATGAGGATTGTGATAAGAAAACCAGAGAAGTGGAAAAGGAACAAGCCAAGAATTCATCCATGAAGGGAATTCCAACATGAAAGGTGCTTTATCAGAGTTTTGAGAACCTCTTTTACCTACAACATCTATTCATAAACAAGCTTACATTTGCAAAATATATAGAGGCTGATAAGATATTCAGAAAAATGGTGAAAATCAAGTTACCAAATGCAGAAGATTGGGAAAAGTTATGTGATATACTGTGATAGTGAAAAGTTAAAGAGTAAAAGAGAAGTTGAAATGAAAACATATTAAAAGAAGTCAAGGTTAAAATAGAACAATGAAAGGTAAAACAGTAACATAACATGCAGATATAAGATAATTCACGGAGTTTAAAGATAGAGTTTAAAATGTATCAGATGAAAAGCAGAGTTAAAAGATAAATCAGTAAATATGCAGCCAACGTAAAGGACACTCAACAACATAAAAGAAAACTAGTGTTGAGCAACAGTCAAAGAGAGAAAGAAACAAAAGATCAAATAGCAAACAACAAAATCAATAAAAGCAGAGACAACTTGCATTAGTTAGATAGTTGTCTCTCTCTTCTTGCATGAAGATATTTATTTTTCCTTGAATAATTCCTAAAGTCAGTTTTAGGATATTTTGTATTAATTTTTTGTATAAATACTTCACAATTCGAAGTATTGTGTGTGGATTGCGGATTGCTAAACATTTCTATAGTTGTATTGATCTGAAACTCAAGGGTTCATTGTACCATTTTCAAGTCAACTGACTGGATTAAGCAATAAAGGAATTATATTATAGGATTCATGTGTTGAGCCACTTCAGTGAAGTAATTTCAATTTTTCTTTGTTATTTTCTGAAGTTTTCACATACTTGCATGTTTTCTAAATCTAAATGTATAACAGGAATTTTATTTCAGAACTTGTTTAAAAAAATCTGTCTTGAAATGTTATTTCATTTCATGTTTTCTACTGATATCCAGATTAGGGAATTCTTCATTTCTCCCTGAGTTTAGAATGACCTCTGTCATTTCCCTCATTATCCAGATATAAGAATCCTTAATTTCTCTCTCATCCTGATTGAAACCATTTCATTATCCAGCCTAAAGATCTAAATTTACTCAGCTACCTTTCCCTTTGAAAATTTTCCTTGAGAACTTGATTCTTCTATGTTTCTTGATAGAATGACTCCATTAGCCCAATGGAAAATAGACGTACATCTATCCATATGAATCAGTAATTCCACCACCAAACCAAACCAAAATCAAAATCCAATCAATCTTACATAACTAGCCTAAAATCAACTAAAAACAACAAAGATAAATATAAAGAGAGAGCCCTCTCTGAGCATTAGGAAGAGTAAATCCTAAGCTTAAAAGTAGGTTTGTCGTTACCTCTAATATTCTTTAAAATAAAAATTTTAACAAACGTAAGAATTATTGGAATGATAACATACTAGTGACCATACTGGGGAGATCAGTACTCAATTTTAAAATAAAACTTAAAAGAAAAAATTTTACTCACATTTTCACCTTAAGGTTGTTTTAGGGTTGTTAGTCGAATTTTTCATAAAAAATTAAAATTTTGGCTTCCATAAGAACCTACTATACCAGGTCTCATCCTGATCCACAACTTGCTGTAATAGTAGATGATCCTGACAAAATTTTAAAGAAAAACAAAAAAGTAGAAAGTTTAGGAAATAAAAGTCCATTAATCAAAGATAATTCACTCCCCAAAGAATTATCAAGTATACAAGATATTGAATTTGATTTGTAATTTGATCACTCTTTGTTTAGAACTAAATCTGAAAGATCAATTCCGATAGTGTAATAGATCCTAATTTCATTCAATTCATTGAAACAAAGAAGGAGATTGTTTCACTTGATTTAAATCAACAAGCTCTAGAACCATTTTCTAAACTTGAGGCTTTAACTACAACTTTGATTAAGGATATTGATGAACCCTATTTTCAAAATTATGTTGAATTGAGTGCTTTATCTGCTTATACCCCTAAACCTTCTACCATTCATTCAGAGTCTGTAGATTCATCTTTATTTAGTACCACCTCATCTATTATATCCACTACACTTCATTGCACTGAATCATTCGTCCCCAAGCTTCCTCTTCAACCTAGAGTTTTATTTCCATCTCCAAATACTTCAATTTCACCTTCTAGCACTGCTGCTACATTTTCTAGTACTTCAACTCATTTCCAAGTACATATTCCAGTATCCCAAGCTCATCTGCAAGTACTTCAACCTCATCATCGAGCACCACAAATTTACCTCCTAGTAAAGCTAGAGTCTTAGCCATGGTAGCCAGATATGCCCCATTGGTTCTACCAGCCCAATTACATGCCATGTCCCAAGATTACCAAAGAAAAATCTTTCAATTTTATGGAACTGGTCAATAAACTGTACAACAACATGTTAAAAAAATGACTGATTACTTTGAATTGCATGAAATTGATGAAGCTGATGTTCAAGTGATACTTTTTGCCCAAACCTTAGCTGGAGAAGTAAAGAAATTGTTTAAAGTTTTACCTGCCAATCAAATTGTTGATTTAGAAGCTTTCCATAGATTGCTTATCAATAGATGGGAGAAAAAGAAGAATCCTTTACAAATTTTGTCTAAATATGAAAACATTAGAAGATCTCCTAATGAACCAGTTCAGGACTATTGTATTAGATTCAACAGTATTTATAATGCTATTCCAGCAAACCTTAAACCCCCACCAGGTCTAGCTTTAATCAAATTTCCTGATGGTTTTGATATGGATATGTCATACCACTTGAGAGAAAGAAACCCATAAACATTAGAATAAATGCAAAGCAATGCAATTAGTGTAGAAGAAATTTTTTTAGCTAAGAGAGCCATAATGATAAGTGAAAGAAGAGTAACAATTAAGGATGAACCATCTACATTAGACAGTAAGATAGACAGTTTAGCAAAAACTATGGAAAAAATGATGGATATATTAGAAAATATGGAAATAAAACCATAGTGGGATAATCAACAACAAGGTCCTCAAATAAGAAGTCCAAACTTTAGAAAGAACCCCAACATTGGTAAATCTAGAGAATCAACACCTGATCAACAAATAAGACCACCTTTCCAAGAGAACTATGTTGAAATTTCTCACCAAAATGAAGAAGATGAAGACACTTAAATTAACTTAATGGGAATAAATGATGATAATATTATTTTTCTTACACAAGAAGAACATGAATTATACATGCTACAACAATTGCAGTTAGAATCTAGAGAGTCTTTTGATTATAAGCAAGGTTATGAATTTTGGATTAATGAAGTTCACAAGCAATATAACCTTAGGAGTAAGAAAAATGTAGAAGCCCCTACTAAGAAAACTACCCAAACTCGGACAAAGAAAACAGTAGAAGCTCCTGAAACCAAAGTATTGCAAATTATCCCTAGAGAAACCCAACAAAACTCTAGTTCATATCAAAAAATCTCTAGTCCAAAAATTGCACACAGTCCTAAAATTTTAGACATCATAGATACTGTTGTTCAAACATCAGTTGATCCTCAAAAATATGCTACACCTAAAAAAACAACTTCTGCTAAAACTTTAGCTGGTCCTAAAACATCTTCTGCTGATAAAAAATCAGTCGATCCCAAAATAGCTGCTGCTAAAACAATTGTTGAAACTTAAAAATTTGCCAAAGTTACCACTACAACTCAAACTGTCCCATATAAGAAGATTCAAAGAAAAAAAACATTGGAAACACAAATAGAAAAACCAATGGTAGATAAAAAAGAGAAAAACACTCAAACTACAATCAGTAAAGAAGAAATCACTCAGTTAGGAAATACAAGTACCATTCAATATCCAAACTAAAATTGCCAAATTGAAAATGCCAATTCCTTTAACAGAGTTGGTAAAACATGATTTATGCAAATCACAGATCACTGAAACACTGAACATAAGTGAAGGAGAAGACTCTGTTAATATAAATTATGACCAACCATAACTACTATTTGGCCCTGAGGTAAATGGAAAACATCAAGAAGGTAGTGTTCCTCCTTTCTACATTAGCTTGAGTATTCATGATCAAATCTTACACAATGTTATGTTAGATTCAGAAGCATCCCACAACTTAATGCCAAAATCTATCATGGAAACATTGAATTTAGATATCACTAGATCCTACAAATATATTTTCTCTTTTGATTCTATCAAAGTAAAATGCCTTGGCCTAATAAAAGACTTGTCTACCCCTTTAGTACAATACCCAGGTAAGATTATTCTCATGGATATTGTAGTAGTTAATATCCCTCCAAAGTATGGAATGATATTATCTCGCTCATGGGGAGAAAAACTACAGGGATCTCTATAGTTAGACATGTCTTATGCCACAATTACAGTATTTGGTGAACCCAAAAATCTTTACAGAAAAAATTTAATGAAGTACATGATCAGTAGTGTAGAACAACCATAGAACTATCCCATTTATTCTATACATTGTTATATGGATTCTTTCATTTTATGTAATTCATATACTAGCATTGATAAAAACACATCATTAAAACATAAGCATAAATAAGTTGATAGTGACAATATATTTTATGAATCAATTTGGCACTTAAACTTTGATGGCTCAGTCAACAGATTAGGAGCAGGAGTTTGGATTCATAACATGGAAAACAATCATTCAGAACGTCATGCCTTCAGATTAAACTTTAAATGTACAAACAACATGTCACAATATGAAGCTTTAATCTGAGGACTGCAGATTGTTAGAAATCTAGGAGGCAAAAGAGTTTCTATCATGGCAAACTCATAATTAATCATAAAAAAAATTAGAGGAGAGTATTTTGTGCATAATCCTAGACTAACCTAATACAGAGAAACAATTTTAGATCTGGTTAAATATTTTCTTGCAATTGACTTTTCTGTTATTCCAAGGGAACAAAACATGCAGGCACACAATTTGGCTACTTTTGCTAGCACCTGCAAACTGCATTTTCAGCCAAATCACAAATACATAGCAGAGGTAAGACAATGCCTACTATACGAGACAACTTGAAATATTGACATATTTTTTCACAGGATGCTCAAATCTATAATTTTATGAATGTTGAAGGACAATTCCAAAATTGTAACATAGATAGAGATTGTACAGTAGATGAAACTATAGATAGTGAGATAGATGTAAATAATTTAGATTCAACTAAACCCACTAAATTCACTCAAGTAGAAATAGATAAATTAGAAACTGTAGAAATAGAAGAAATAAAAAATGATGATTCTGAGATTTTAAACCTTAAAAATGACTTTTTACCTAAGGGATTAGCCCCATTAGAAGATCTTTTTTATTCAAATTATGTAGCAAGAAAACCAAAAATGGAACCATTAATATCATACATAGAATAATCTAACATAGGAACAGAAAAAAAACCTAATCTTATCAAACTTTCGAAAGAATTACCTCAAGAAGAAAAACTGGAATACATAGCTTTGTTTAAGGAATTTCAAGGTGTGTTTGCATGGAGTTATGAAGACCTTAAATCTTATGACACCAACATAATACAGCATAAAATACCTATCAAAGAAGATCAGAAACCATTTAAACAAAAGCTTAGGAGAATCCAGTTCTTATGCCTTTGATTGAAAAAGAGGTAAAAAGGATGTGTGAAGCACAGATCATTGCACCTATCAGATATTCTGATTGGGTTTCAAACTTAGTTCCCACTAGGAATAAAACAAGGGAAATCAGACTTCATGTTGATTTTTGGAAGTTAAACAAAGTGTCACTAAAAGATAACTATCCTCTCCCCAAAATGGACCATATTTTACAGAAAGTGGTAGGATCATCTAGGATTTCATTGCTTGATGAATTCTCTGGATATAATCAAATTTTAGTTCAACCAAAAGACCAACCAAAGACTGCATTTACTACTCCATTGGGTACTTTCATGTATTTGAAAGTGCCTTTTGGATTAATGAATGTAGGAGCTACATTCCAGAGAGCTATGGACATAGCCTTTACCAAAGAAATTCATGATTTTCTTATCATTCATCTAGATGATATAACAGTATTCTCCAAAACAGACAATGAACATCTAGATCATTTGAGACAAGTGTTTATTAAATGCATACAATTTGGTATTTATTTGAATCCCAAAAAGACACTCTTTGGACTTGAAGAAGGTAAACTATTAGGACACATAATCTCAAAAAGGGAATTAGGATAGACCTAGCTATAATAGAGGCAATTTTGAACATAAGTCATCCTAGAATATCAAGGAATTACAGGCATTCTTAGGTAAAATCAATTTCCTTAGAAGATTCATTTCTAATTTAGTAGAATTAATTAGAGAATTGAATAACATGTTAAAGAAAGATTCAACAATTAAATGGACAGTAGAGGCCAAACAATCCTTTGAATCAATCAAATAAACCATGACAAAAACGCGAGTCCTAAGAAGTCCTGATTTCAAAAAATATTTTATTACTTTTTCTTTTTCTTCAGAATATACCATTGCAGCAGTCTTGCTACAAAAAAATGATCAGGGTTATGAACAACCCAATGCTTTTATCAGCAAATCCTTAAGAGATGCAACACTAAAGTACAACAAAATGGAAAAACAATCACTAGCTTTATTGAAGGCTATTAAAGATTTCAGAGTGTACATTTTGTACTCTCACATTATTGCATATGTTCCAAATTCAGTAGTAAATGACATTCTGACTTAGAATGGGCTTGATGATAAGAGAGGCAAATGGATTGCCACTATTTTGGAATATGACATGGAAATTAGGGCCACCAAACTCATTAAAGGCCAAGGTTTAGCCAAACTCATGGTTGAATCAAATTATCAGGCCTTAGATATAAATTTTATTACTCAATTAGATGATTAGGAAGATATGGCGACTCCAAAGATCAGTGAACCTTTCTTAGATTCACCTTGGTATGCAGATATCATATTTGTTTTACAAAAATTACAAGCTCCTCCTAGTTTGTCTAGAACTAAAGCTAGATTTTTAAAGTTAAAAGAAATGAAATATTGTATCATAGATAATGCTTTGTTTTTGAAATATCATGGTGGAATTTTATTAAATTTTTTACTAAAAGATGAAGTTGATAAAGTTATGGAAGAGTTTCATGCAAGTGACTGTGGAGGACACCTTTACTGTAAATCAACTGCTAATAATATCTTGAGGGCTGGTTTTTCTAACCCATTCTTTTTTGAGATGTTAGAAAGCATGTGACCTCCTATCACAAATGCCATATATTTGAAGGGAAGAAAAAACTACTACCTTTACCCCTCAAACCCATCTCCACAGAAATGCCATTTCAGAAATGGGGTTTAGACTTCATTGGTGAAATTCACCCACCCTCATCAACCCAGCATAAATGGATTATGACAGCCATAGATTATTTTACTAAGTGGATAGAATCCATTCCTTCTAGACAAGCCAGTGATTCTGTCATCATCTCATTCCTTGAAAACAATATACTATCTAGATGTGGATGCCCACAAAAGCTCATTACTGATAATGTAGTTTCTTTCAAATCTAAGAAAATTATTGACTTCTGTAACAAATACCACATCAACCTTGGCCATTCCACTACCTATTACATTCAAGGTAATCGACTTGCAGAATCCTCAAATAAAATCTTAGTTAGTATCATCAAGAAATTGTTAGAAGACAACAAAAAGACCTGGAATAAAACGTTAGTTAATGCCTTGTGGGCAGACAGACTAACAACCAAGAAGTCCATTGGTAAATCTCCCTATCAACTAGTATATGGGATGGATGTTATATTTCCATCCTACTTAGGAGTGCCAGTGATGAAGATGATACAAGAACTTATAATATTCACAAATGGGGAAGTAGCAATATATGAACATAAAACTGGAAATAGCAGTGAATAACATTACACCAAAATGTATGAAAACCATGAATCCATTTTATTATGTAAATCAGTAGAAAATAAGTACAATAGAAGCGGGCACAACTCAAAAAATCAAGGAAAACAAGCCTCCCATGAATACATATGCCAAAAATGAAATGTTGCTACATAGAAGAATACCCAAGAACAAATACAATGCAAACTTTAGATGGTGCACTGCTACTGGAAATGTACAATATGATATATCTTCAAATGTAGGGCTCAAGAAGTTCCAAGAGTAAATATATAAGCTCCCAAACACAATTTCAAGACAATCCAAAAAGGATTTCCTGAAATATGGAAAAATGAAAAAATGTCGGAATGTAGCTCTAGGACTGACTAATAGCTGCATCTCAAGATCTGGATGAAGATGGTTGTAGATGATACATGTGATGAATGAATCTCATCCAATAGATTCTTCAGGTGAAAGGCTAATCCAATCATTGAAGATCTCACCCTCTAATCAAACATTGTAACCCCTCACTACAATTGCTCACTGAAATAATGCAGTCATAGAGGGATATTGTGCTATAGTAGATGGAAAATATGTTTTCCAAGTGCCAAGATGTGAAATATACTCTATAATCTTCCTCACTGATCTCCCAAAGGGACGAATTCTTCCTCCTCTAAAAAAACTAGCTCCGGAAATGGTTTTCTCAACCCTCCACTACAACACCCTGCAACACAACCTAGCTCTAAATAGAAACTATGTTGTAGATGAAGGACGTAGCTTGGCCTCAAGCCTGAATGTGGAGAAATGAAGTGCAAGCTCCCTCAAGATGCCTCTCAAGAAAGGAGATGGAATTCCTAAACAGGAATACCTTGTGCTAAGCAGCACAACAGTCTCAACTAAACAACTGAAGAATGCACAATAGTCATGCAGACCATAAAATCAATAACCAATAACATGCCTCACTATGGCTGCCTTGCTCTCCTTATAAACAAATGTGAGCCTTCTTACCTTGGGTCCCACTCATTAGGGTTTCCTTCACCAAGGAATCTTCCTCCTACTATCACTGTGATGTCTCCATTGATGATCTCCACCATTCATTCCAGCATTGTTGACTTGGTCAAACTTGACCTTGTCCACATGTATTTCCCCTTGTTCACACATGAGGTCTTAGATCCATCTATTACTATGATCCCTTTTCACATCATGAGGGATTTTATTCCTATTTTAGAAATGTATGGGCCTCCTTACCCATTTATTCATCTACCAGGTGTCAAAAGCAAAAAATAATATTTCAACTAGCTGCAAGCTAATTTAGGAATATTACAGAACTACAGGTAGAACCCAATGATATCTAGAGAAGGATAAATCAGACCATACATTTGTAGCAAACCAGGGAAGAAGTCTATGTCAAATCAAAAGTTATCCAAGATAAGATCAAAAATATACTTGACAATAAAAAAAAGGAAGATGATTTTTACATAGGTCATAAAGTGCTTAAATGGGATTCTAAAAGAGAAGATAAAGGTAAAAATGGTAAATTTTATTTTCTATGGAAAGGTCCCTATATCATTTATGGTTATAGAGGTAATAATGCATTCTTTTTGAAGGAGTTAGATGGATCAAATCTACCAGGAGGACCAGTCAATGGTAGGATGTTGAAGGATTACTTTTCTCCAGATTAACCATTAGTTCACTTTGTTTACTTTCCTCATTGTACATAACATTTCAAAGTTTAGATTGGACTGGATTTTTTTCTTGCAAAGTTGAAGCCCGAAGAGAAGGCCCTAATGAGCTTTGAAAGAAAAAATATCATAAGTATGAATGAAGCAGAGCTCAGAAAACAGTTTCAAGGCAAGCACAGTAAAATTTTCAAAGGCTATTGATCTTAAAATTCTTGACATTCCACCAAGAAATTCCATCCCCATGTGGAGCCACTGTTAGGGTCCTATAATAATAGGATTCATAATTTTGAATTGACTATGATTAGTCTTGTAATATGTACATACTTTTCTTTTTGCAAATTGTTTTCCCATATTAAAAAATGTATAAAGGGTAAGTCCTAAAAGAAAAATCAAAGGACTAAAAGAAAAAGATATATATATATATATATATGAACCCCACCAAAAAGAGATAAAAAATAGACCCTGTAAATAATGCAAATTCAAATGCCACTACTTTTTACTTTACTTTGCAAAATAATATTGTGTGCAGCTTGTCAAAAATGCCACAATCCATGATGGTCAAATAGCTTAATCTTGACTTATTCATGCTTTAAATTTCATGCTGATAGTTAGAGAATAAAGATCTAGCCAAGCTGTTTAAACTTGGCAGATCAATAGTTAGGTAGAGAATAATAATGAGCTCAAAAAATTTATCTGAGCCAGTGGAAGTCATAAGGTTAGAATTAGATATTTTTCTTATAAAAGAAAAATAAAAGGTCTCCAAGCTCAAATGCACCCATATAAATGAAGAAAAAATGTTAGGGTAAATGATGGATAGGTAGAAGCAGTTTTCACAAAGCATGGATAGTATAAATTGGTCATTTCGTATTACTAAATTCCTTATAAACTCATTTCCCTTGTAAAAATAGCCCTTCCCCTTCATATTAACCTTTCCCCTTACTACATTCACTTTTTCTTACAAAAACCCCTTTCCTTAGTTAAATAAGCATATTACCTTTGGAAAAGTAAAAATCCCTTTAACTAATTTCCCTTTTTTCAATATACCCCCTAAAATACACTTATCCTAAGTTTTAAATATTTTAAATAAAGTCGGGCCCCACTGCTAAATCTCAGCCCGATCTTATTTTAATCCATCCTTAGTGTATTTTATATCCCACAAACATAACTCATTCCCACACATATTCAACTCCAGCATCATATTTCATTTAACCCAATTATATAGTTAAACCCATACTTTATTAACCCCCGTATATATTAACTCCTGCTAATATAAAGTCATAATCCCATATATATTAAGCCCATTACATATGTATTATAATCCCATCATATAATATTCCTCGGCCCCACTTTACATATCCTTGTGCATATATAACCTGCATAACATTATCTCATGACTCACCCTGGGCCCCTCCTATCAAACATCCATCCTATTTTCCCATTCGTCCGATCACGATTCGTTAGTTCCAATGGAAAATACTTTCTTTTGCATCCCCGATTATCAAATATTTAACATCATCAAGAGCTTGCGAAATACGCAGTTTCACAACCCCTCCTCCTTGCTATGTGGCAGCCTTTGATTCTATCACATCCCTCCAACGAATACCGCTTACTAGCTTTTATTGATGTGAAAACTGCCAAGCTGCTTTAGCCCTGTACAAATAATAATGCCCTGTCATTTGAAATTAACTTCGTGCCCATATGTCTAACCATTGTTGGTTAAAACATAAATCCTCCCTTTCAAGCCTTTTCACCATTTTTTTGTTCAGATTTGTGGAAAGATAGCTCTGCTGACCTATTTCCAAGCGAAAGAATCCCTATCGACTTGTTGTTAAGCCATTTCACAATAGAATTCAACCCTTTTGCTACTGAAGCCGTTGCATACTTCGATTTGAAGCAATATAAAGACCAGCAAAGCCTCTGTTGCCTCTAGAACCTCCTCCACAAACATAAACTAACTTATTTCTAAGCCAAAGAATCTCTTCCCACCTATTGTTAAGCCATTTCACAATAGAATGCAACCCTTTTGTTACTGAAGCCGATGTAGACTCCAATTTGAAGTAATATAAAGAGAAACAAAGCCTCTGTTGCCTCCAGAACCTCCTTTGCAAACATAAATTACCCATTCCAGGTATTCCTCAGTAAAAAGTCTTATTCCTAAGAAAATAAAGTAATCCTTTAAATCAATTGAAGCTTTGAAAACCACATAAAAGCTATTGTTGCCTTCAAACCCCTTTCTGCAGACCCAATACTATGCCTGAAGAAAAGAGAGATCAACGCCTTATAAATCAACCACTTCAAGGGGGAAACCTCCAATACATTACATAAATGAACAATTCTTGGATGCTACAAATGACCCAAACCTCATTCTATATAGAGGAGTCCATGGGGCCATAATATTTTCCTAGCCGAGCTAACAATAATAATTTAAGGGCACAATAATAACAATATTTGGGTTACAGGGGTACAACAATAACAATAAGGGGATTATAATAATAACAATAAGGTACTAAACTAGTAATATAGGGACCTAACATGCCCCTCTCCTTCAAAAAAGTGTTGTCCTCAACGCTTGAGTAGCTCGGGGTGCTTCTGTATAAAATTCTCATCCTCCCATGTAGAATCTTCAGTGGGTAAGTTATTCCACTTGATGAGATACTCTGAAATTGATCGAATTCGTAGTTTTCGAGTTCTTCTTTTCGTGACCGCTTCAGGCTCCAACATGATTTTTCCTTCCTCATCAAGTTCTGGCAATATTGTTTGAACTGGAAGATTTTCAGCTATAACCTTCTTTAGGCAAGAAACATGGAAAATTGGATGCACTCGCGAAGAAGCAGGAAGATACAATTTGTATGGCATAGTACCAATCTTTTGCAACACCTTATAAGGACCATAGTACTTTGGCGATAATTAATTATCCTTCTTAGCTTTCTTGAGGGACATTTGTTTGTATGGTTGTAGCTGTAAAAATACCCAGTATCCTACATCAAAACTTCTCTTGCTGCGATGTTGATCTGCCTATTGTTTCATTCAATTTTTTGCCAAATTTAGGTTATCCTTTAAGACTTGGAGAACTTCTTGTTGATGCTCAATGTGATCTTCCAATGCTTGATTCTTATAATTTTCTCTTAAAGAATATGTGATGGACAGTGTATGGTATCCATAAAGTGTCATAAATGGGGTCATTTTTGCTGCAGTATGGAAGGAAGTGTTATACCATTATTCAACGAGAGGTAACCACTTGACCCATTATGTTTTCTTATCAGATAAAAAGAAAAGAGGATATCCTTCCAAACATTTATTCACTATCTCTGTTTTACCATCGGATTGAGGATGATAAGATGAACTATGAGCTACTTGAGTACCCAAACAAGAAAATAATTCGTCCAAAAATTTTCAGTAAAAATGGGATCTCTGTCACTTACAAAATTCTTTGGGTTTCCTTTTAGCTTTTGAATTTTTTCCATATATGCAATAGCAAATATTGATGATATCCATAAAGTGCCATAAATGGGGTCATTTTTGTTGCAGTATGGAAGGAAGTGGTATAACACCATTCAGCGAGAGGTAACCACTTGACTAATTTTGTTTGTTTATTAGATACAAAACAACAAAGATATACTTCCAAACATTTATTCACTATCTCAGTTTGACCATCAGATTGAGGATGATAAGATGAGATATGAGCTAGTTTAGTACCCACACAAGAGAATAACTCCGTCCAAAAATTTCTAGAAAAAATGGGATCTTTGTCACCCACAATAATCTTTGGGTTTCCATGTAGCTTTTGAATTGTGTCCATAAATGTAGTAGCAATTGTACTTGCTTTAAATGGATGAGATAATGCACAAAATTGTGCATACTTGGTAATTCTATCAACTAACACAATGGTGACACTCTTTCCTTCAGAATTTGGTAAAAACCTGTGATAAAATCCATTGAGATCTCCTCCCATTGTTGACTTGGAATGGATAAAGGTTGTAGAAGACCTGGGGTCTTAATTGTCTCAACTTTATTTTGCTAGAAAACCAAACATTCTCCTACAAAAATTTTAATATCAGATTTAAGGTCATCCCAAAAAAATTCTTTCTTCACCATGTGGTAAGTTTTTAAAAATAATGAGTTACCTCCTAAAGGAGAAGTGTGCAATTCCAAAAGAATATTTTGTTTTAGTTAGGAACTCTTACAAAGATATAAGCGATCTTTTTACCATAAGGAACCATTTTTCCAACTAAATGTATCAAATGTACTAGGATCTTGCTACAAATTTTGAATGTGTCCACACTTCTTCGTCATTCTTCCATTCATCCCTTGCTTTGGTTATCCAATCCGGTTGGATAATAGAAATGGCACAAAGCAATGCTTCCACCTCTTCATTATTTATTGAGAGTGCATCTGCAACAACATTTAGCTTCCCTTTTTTGTAGATTATTTCAAAGTCATAACCCAACATCTTTGTGACCCATTTTTGCTGCTCTTCTCAAGATAGTCTTTGTTCCAAAAAGTGTTTAAGACTATCATGATCAGTTTTTACCTTGAAGTGTCTTCCCATTAGGTAAGTTCGCCATTTCTTTAGTGCATGCAGTATTGCTAACATTTCCTTCACATAAATAGGTTTCTGTAAATACTTTCCTTTGATTGGACGACTTTCAAAAGCAATGGGTCTTCCTTCCTGCATTAAAACTGCACCAATTCCATTTCCTGAGGCATCACCTTCCACAATAAAGGTTTTTGTGAAGTCTGGCGTAGCTAAGACCGGTGCTAGGCACATTGCCTCTTTAAGATGTTCAAAGGCCTTAGTTGCTTCAGGAGTCCATGAAAATGCATCTTTTTTCAATAATGTTGTTAGAGGTGCTGCTATTCTCCCATAATTCTTAACAAACTTGCGATAATACCCTGTTAACCCGAGAAATCCTCGCAACTGCTTTATGGTCGTGGGGACTTTCCATTCCTTAATGGCATTAATTTTGTTAGGGTCTACTTTAACACCCTCGTGAGATATAATATGACCCAGATATTCCACCTCTTGTACTCCAAAGAAACATTTGGATGTTTTTGCATATAATTGTTTCTCCTGCAATAGTTTGAGCACCCTGTCAACATGTTGAATATGATCCTTCCAAGACCTGCTGTAGATTAGTATATCATCAAAAAATATTAGCACAATTTTTCTAAGGAAGGTTTGAAAATGGAATTCATCAACCCTTGAAATGTAGAAGGTGCATTGGTAAGGCCAAAAGGCATGACCAAAAATTCATAATGACCCTCATGAGTTCGAAATGTTGTTTTTGGAATATCTTCAGTCTTCATTCTAATTTGATGATATCCTGAACGAAGATCCAACTTGGTAAAATAAATTTCTTCATGTAATTCATCCAATAATTCATCAATCACAGGAATGGGAAATTTATCTTTAATGGTGAGCTTATTGAGCTCCCTATAATCCGGACACATTCGCCATGATCCATCCTTCTTGTGTACCAATACTACAGGAGCAGAGAAAGAACTTTGACTAGGTTGAACTATACCCGCCTCTAACATTTCTGCAATCATACGTTCAATTTCGCTCTTTTGGAAGTAAGGATATCTATAAGGCCGGATGTTTGGAAGAACACTTCCTGGAATCAAATGAATAGCATGATCATGATCACGAATAGGTGGGAGTCCTTTGGGAGTTTCAAACACCTTGGAATGATTGTCCAAGACTTGTTGGAGATCTGCAGAAATAGATGATTTTGATGTTGGAACTTCTAATGAGCATAATTGTGCAATTACGCCTCGCTGTTCTTTCTTTAGAAGCTTTGTCATGACATTAGAGCTTATTATCCTTCCTGGCTTCCCCGCAATACCCCGTAATTCTACTTCCTTTCCTTCTGAAAAAAATTTCAAGAAAAGTTCTTGAAAATTAAAAGCTACCGTCCCCAAAGATTGTAACCATTGTACTCCTAGTACAACATCAGCACCTCCCATATGAATGGAAAGAATTGGACTAGTCAATACATATTCCCCCATGGTTAGCTTGATATTATGGCATTTTCCAGAGCAATTTATAGTTCCTCCATTTGCAACCATCACTTGACATTCTGGTGCTGGGTATAGGAAACAATTTAATTCCTTGGCTACCTAATAATGAATAAAATTATGGGTGCTACCTGAATCAATCAACACTATTACCCTTTTCTTCTTTATATGTCCTTCTATCTTGAGAGTTTGAGGAGTGGTAATTCCTGCCAGTGCATTACACGATATGGTCGGATTCATTTCTTCCTCTTCTAGGGGTGGTTCCTGGTGTATATCCTCTTCTTGTTCATTTTCTTCTTCTTCTTCATAATCTATGTAAAATAATTTCTTCTCAGCACACTTATGACCTTTAGTGTATTTGCTATCACAACTGTAGCAAAGCCCTTTTGCTCTTTTTTCTTCCAATTGTTGTGGTGTCAACCTTGTAGGTTGTGGAAATCTAGGAGTAGCAATACTTCCATCTTTATAGATGTGAGTGGTAGGCTTCCTTGTCGCCATAATTTTACATTCAATTTTTCTTGCCAACCTGAATGCCTTCTCCAATGAATCAGGTTCCCAAACGCGAACTTCATGTTGGATGTTATCCTTTAAAGTCCCTATGAAGACATCAATCTTATGTTCCTCTGGAATATCAGTTACCCTTATATTCAATTTTTGGAAGTCCTCAATGTGCTCCGGCACTGAACCCTTTTGTTTGAGATTTATCAATTGGCTAAAGAAGGTGTTGCTCTTTATATCCTCATAATGTGCTATCATCTGCAAAAATCACCAAGTGACACCATTTAGAGCAAAGTCGTCAATACCATACAAATGTATTTTTTTCTAAATGTAAAGTTGCAATGTGTACCTTTTGTGTTTTTTGCACATTATTGAGATCAAAATATTGCTCCATATGTAGTATCCATGTTACGGGATCCTTGCCATCAAACTTCCTCATATCCATCTTTGAAATATGGTGCTTCTTCCATACAACATTAGAGTTTATGAAATCAAGACTAACATATATTTTGTTCTCATCATGAGTTTATTCTACTATATTTTCGCCATTAGGAATCATTTCTTGTATCAACTTTCTCAAACCTTCCATGTCTGCTTTTAGATAATTCTTCATGTTTTCCATGTTGTCTTTCATTTTTTCTTCCATGTCCTCCATCTTAGCTTCCACGCTATCCATCTCAGCTTCCATGCCTTTCTTCAAACCATGCATATTATTCTTCAAACCATCCATCTTCGCTTCCACACCTTTCTTTAAAACTTCCATTTCATTTTTTGTTGCTCTTTGCGAGAGAAAAATTTGGTGCAATTGCTCTTGTAATTTTGATAGATCATGTCGCATTTCTTCATCTTCATGAGTCATAGTAGAGTATTCTGAGGGCTTAATGGGTGTTGAATCCTTTTTAGGAGGCATTTCAGAACCCAATACTGAAATATATGCTCAATAGGCCCTTGGAATCACTTCAAACTGATTTTTTACACAAGACTTATGTCTGATTCGGAAAACAAAATACGCACATTTTTCTTGCTTTTGAGAGTTCGATGTGAAAATGAACTATCTGTGATTTACGATATTCAATATCTAAAATTTGGCCACTGAGGTATCACAAATCTATCTTCGATCACCATGGGTCGACACGATTTGGATTCTTGAAGACAAAGTTACGTCCCAAGACAAAGTTACGTCTAATCTTCCACAATGACCTAATTATATATTTTTTCAATAGAGAAAACTTGTACGAATTTCCATGTGTCACTATTTCATGCTTTGGCTTTAAAATTGATATACAGGAAACTAAAGTCAATGTACTTGTGGCCACTCTTTATGGAATTCCAATCCGATGCTCAGAGAGAGAGTTATGAAGATTTTCCCACAATCACCTCTTTAAGATGAAATTCAGGAGCCTGAAAAAACCCTACCTTCCATAGATCCTATCTCCCAAAATAATGCGAATCAATCTCCGAAATTTTTCCACTGTGTTCTTCAAGATTTAGGCTTTTCTCTCTGAAAATTTCAGCTTTTGAAACCTCGTAGAAAAAAATTTATAGCGAAAATTCCGTGAGGACCTGTTTAGGTTAAATTAAGGAGCCTACAAAAAACCCTAACTTCCACAGATCATATCTTTGAATATATTACGAACCAAGCTCTGAAATTTTGTGAAGATGTTCCTCAGGATTTTGGCTTTGTGCCGTGAAAATTTCAGCCTCTGAACCTTCATAGAAAAACATTTATAGAAAAAATACCACGATGACGTGTTTGGAGCAACAAAACCCTCGAATCCAAAGCTCTGATACCAAATGTTATGAAACCAGCTCCAAAAATAGAAGAAAAGAGAGATCAACGCCTTAGAAATCAGCCACTTTGAGGGGGAAACCTCCAATACATTACATAAATGAACAATTCTTGGATGCTACAAATGACCAAAACCTCCTTCTATATATAGGAGTCCATGGGCCCACAATATAATCCTAGCCGACCTAACAATAACAATGTAAGGGCACAATAATAACAATATTGGGGTTAGAGGGGTACAACAATAACAATAAGGGGGCTATAATAAAAATAATAAGGGACTAAACTAGTAATATATGGACCTAACACCCAATTCATCTCATTCACAGTATATCTAAGGACCTGAGATCATTTATTGATCACAGAGAGTAATTAATTGATAAAACTAAATAAATATGGCTACCCAAGGTATTGTAACAGTGAATCCCCTGCAACCTCCAGTTGTTGATGTGGAACATACCCCCCTTTCAGACATAGACTTCAAAATTAGTGACCCTGTCACTGATATCAACCTCCTTGAGCTCCACTGCTGGAGCCATGATAACTAAATTGACCAAGCTAATGATGTTTACCTTTGGGAGTCAAATCTGCCGAATTATATTATCCCATAGACCTTCCAGTGTTCAGAGGTTATCAAACTCTATCAACCAGTTATTTTCCTGAACAAAGAGCCTTAGTGACCCCTGGTAAAGAGATTTTATTCACCATCACAGCTGAATCAATAAACCGGATATATTTGGAAATTCAACCTGAGCTGATGTAACCAGATTTGTCTATTGAGATACTCCTTTGAATTGTATTTAAATATAGACTTCCCCAAGAGGTTCAAGATATTCCAAACATTCATTCCCTCATGAGTAGAAACTTCCAAGACTAACCCTCCTTATCCGACTGCTATATTCTCTGAGAGGACCAGACATTTTATCACCATGCTATCATGTATTCTGGGTTATTTCATTGATGAGCATGTTGATGCTTCAGTCCTAGGTTTTCTATCTATTTTCTCCCCTGGTCAACCTCGTGCTTCTAGATTCAATTTTGTCGAGTACCTCTCTAATACAATCCATGAACAACTGGTTAAATTACTAGAGGAGGGAGTGTTCAAGTATTCATCTGTCTTGTTCCATATGTTCCTATTCTTTCAATCTGAAAGATTTGCAATGAACCTACAAAAACTGGATGTTGAAGATAATCCTCAGTCAGTATTATTTTGTACTTCATTAATTAGGAAATATTCCACAAGTTTTACATACGAAGATTTCGTTGACTCATTCATCTATCCAATTGTCAACATGTTGAACATCAACATTCAACCAAGAATCAGTGATGAGATAAAAAAAGGTCTTGTAGTTATCAAAACACAGTAGGACAGGAGATTGGTATCTTTACAAAAACCACACTGAGATTAGGGTATATGTATCTCAACTCACTCCATATAAGCTACCCAAATACCTCCCAATCAGTTTATTTTCACTTGAATATATCAGGCAGATCCTTAACTCTGATGAAGTTAATTTCTTGTCATCCAAAAAGAAAACACAGTTTCAAATAAAAAATGAGATTGGTCCCTTCATCTGCAATAACAAGACTATTGTTCAACAGGCAGATAAGTGTCTTTAGGAATTCATGTCTAGTGAAATCTTCAAATGGAATTATGATCCTTTAGGAGTTATAAGAAAGTTAAGAATTAAGTTTAAACTAACTCCTTTTGTCCATGAATCTAAGCCAGACATTGAGAAATACTGCAATCAATCTGAATGGTTGGAGAATAATTTGAAAGAGGCAGAGCAGCAAGGTGATACTAGTTCCATCTTGAAAACTCCAGCCCCATAGGATAGGAACTCCAAGAGAATAAGAGAAGAAGGATCATACTCATCTCAAACCACCACTAAAACAAAATTCAAACTGATGTACAGGAAGAAGCCCAAATTAAATCATGTAAATGAATAATTTGAAACTATTGAGATCATTGATACAAACACAGTGGTAAAAGATAATGCACCTCCAACAGTTTCAGAGGAAACTCACCAGCCTTCAACATCTAACACTAAAATCATTCAAAAGTAGCATAGTGTCGAAGAGTCTTCATCGGGTAAGCCAATAGATCAATAACATGATATCATGCAGAAGTACAAGGAAATCAAACTTAGAAATGAGGCATTAAAAGCAGATACTTATGCCGAATACTGGAAGCAGACACCTAGTGACCATAATAGGTTGCTTTCAACATTTGATTACAAGACCAGAAAGATTCAAATGACTTTCTTGTAGCCCACAGTGAAACATCCTAAGTCATCAACAGAATATAAGGAGACATCATATGAAATTCAAGCCAAAGCTCTTCATCCTATAGACCAGATAGAATTTCATAAGAAAGCTGATGAAATGTTGTATTCCACCATGACCAATAAAGCCATGAGTGTACAAAATATGAAAAATACTCTAGAAAACATCAGAGGATAGTCAAAGCTATAAAAGGCTTCCTCACAAGCCAAATTAACAGAATCAAATCCCTAGAAGAACTGGTCATAGAGGTAGGATATGATCCCAAGAACATTAAAGTTGCAAAAGAGCTCATAAATAAAAAGAATGCAGACATTACTGCATTAAAGAAACAGCTCAAAGTGCCTCCTACTCAGCATCCACAGGCCAAAGAATTATTACAGGATGAAAGCCAAAAAGATGAGAAGATGAACCTCATTCTTCAGTTAACTACCCAATTGAAAGAAATGGAAAATGAGATGGTTAAGTTAGTGCAGGAGAAAAAGGCCAGCATGGAAGCAATCCATGTCACTGTTATTCCTAAAAATACTACAACAGTTCCTTCTACTTTAGCATATTCATTGGCCACATCAGTTCCAGTATCTACAACACTTCCAACTACATTAGCAACTCTTTCAGCAACATAATCATCTACAGCAGCAGCACAGCCTAGTAATGAAGCAAGTAACTTGTTAAAGAAATGCATGAATTGTACATACAGACTAATGAAATAAATAGACTTAAAGAACAGTTAAAAAATCTAGAGGATGAGAAGAAACTAGTTCAAATCATGCATAAGAATGAAGTACAGAAGTCAAATAGATTGGCTGAGAAATTATAGAAGTTAGAGAAAGAACTAACATTGAAAGAACCACTTGCCCAAGCTAAGAAACAATTGTGGGCCAATATCATTGAATCTGTCAATGATATTTGGCCATCCATTCAAGTTATTTATGAGTAGAAAGATCTTATTAAAGTAGCAAGTGAAGCCATTCGGAAAATCAAGGAAGAACTTGGTAAGAAGCCAGAGGAGGCCAATGAAATCATTAAGTTTCTTAATTCCAAGAATAAATAGGAATTAGAAGAAATTGGAATTAGTGACTGGACAGAAACAATCCTAAAATTTAGGAAGGTAATTTCTAAAAGGAACTTAATGGTACAACTTGAAGACAAGTGTCAGAACATAGAAGTTACCATAACTAGATTCATCGTGAAATTTGATATTTTTAGGCAGAAAGGCCTACCAAATCCATTGGTTATCAATGACAGGTTGATGAAACATGAGGATTGTGATAAGAAAATCAGAGAAGAGGCAAAGGAATAAACCAACAATTCATCCATGAAGGGAATTCCAATGGGAAAGGTGCTTTATCAGAGTTTTGAGAACCACTTTGACCTACAACATGAGGTAAAACATCTATTCATAAACAAGCCTACATTTGAAAAATATACAGAGGTTGATTTCAGAAGAATGGTGAAAATGAAGTTACCAGATGCAGAAGCTTGGGAAAATTTATGTGATCTACTGTGACAGTGAAAATTTAAAGGGTAAAAGAGAAGTTGAAATGAAAACAGATTAAAAGCAGTCAAGGTTAAAACAGAAAAATGAAAGGTAAAACAGTAACAGAGCATGCAGATAAAAGATAATTGACAGATTTTAAAGACAAAGTTTAAAATGTATTAGATTAAAATCAGAGTTAAAAGATAAATCATTAAAGATGCAGCTAACGTAAAGGACACTCAACAACATAAAAGACAGCCAGCGTTGAGCAATAGTCAAAGAGAGAAAGCAACAAAAGATCAAACATCAAACAACAAAATCAATAAAATTAGGAATAGCTTGCATTAGTTAGATAGGTGTCTCTATCTTCTTACATGAAGATATTTATTTTTCCTTGAATAATTCCTAAATTCAGTTTTAGTATATTTTGTATTAGTTCTTTTGTATAAATACTTCACAATTCGAAGTATTGTGTGTGGATTGTGGAATGCTAAACATTTCTATAGTTCTATTGATCTAAAACCTGAGGGTTCATTGTGCCATTTTCAAGTTAGCAGATTGGATTGAGCAATAAAGGTATTATATTACATGATTCATTTGTTGAGCCACTTCAGTGAAGTACTTTCAATTGTTCTTTGTTATTTTCTAAAGTTTTTCACATACTTGCATGTTTTCTAAATCTAAATGTATAACAGGCATTTTATTTCATAACTTGTTTAAAAACACTCTATCTTGAACTGTTATTTAATTTACATGTTTTCTACTGATATCCAGATTAGGGAATTCTTCATTGCTCGCTAAGTTTCGATTGACCTCTATCATTTCCCTCATTATCCATATCTAAGAATCCTTAATTTTTCTCTCATCCTGATTGAAACCATTTCATCATCCAGCCTAAAGATCTGAATTTACTCAGCTACCTTTCCATGTGAAAACTTTCCTTGAGAAAATTATTCTGCTCTATTTTTTGATACATTGACTCCATTAGCCCAATGGAAAATAAACCTACATCTATTCATTTGAATAAATAATTCCACCACCAAACCAAACCAAAATCGAAACCCAATCAATCTTACATAAATAGCCTAAAATAAACTAAAAACAAAAAAGATAAATCATAAAGAGAGAGCCCTCTCTAAGCGTTAAGAAGGTTATATCCTAAGCTTAAAATTAGGTTTGTGGTTACCTCTAATATTCTTTAAAACATAAAGATTAACAACCCTAGGAATTATTGGAGTGATAACAATTTCAAATGGAGGAATTATAAATTGCTCTGGAAAATGACATAATATCAGGCTAACCATGGGGGAATATGTATTTAATAGTCTAATCCTTTCCATTCCAATGAGAGGTGTTGATGTTGTACTAGGAGTACAATGGGTACAATCTTTGGGGACAGTAGCTTTTAAGTTTCAAGAAATTTTCTTGAAATTTTTTTTGGAAGGAAAGGAAATCAAATTACGGGATATCGCAGGGAAGATGGGAAAGATAATAAGCTCTAATGTCATGAAAAATCCTCTGAAGAATGAACAACGAAGCGTAATTTCACAGTTATGCTCACTCGAAGTTCCAACATCAAAATCATCTATTTCTCCAAAACTCTGAAAAGTCCTGGACAATGATTCCAAGGTGTTTGAAACTCCCAAAGGACTCCCACCTATTTGTGATCATGATCATGATATTAATTTGATTCCAGGAAGTGTTCCTCCAAAAATCAGGCCTTACAAATATCCTTATGTCCAAAAGAGCGAAATTGAATGTATGATTGCAGAAATGTTAGAGGCTCGTATAATTCAACCTAGTCAAAGTTCTTTCTCTGCTCCAGTAGTATTAGTGCACAAGATTATAGGGAGCTCAATAAGCTCACTATTAAAGATAAATTTCCCATTCCTGTGATTGATGAATTATTGGATGAATTACATGGAGCAATTTATTTTACCAAGTTGGATCTTTTTTCAGGATACCATAAAATTAGAATGAAGACTGAAGATATTACGAAAACAACATTTTGAATTCATGAGGGTCATTACGAATATTGGGTCATGCCTTTTGGCCTTACCAATGCACCTTCTACATTTCAAGGGTTGATGAGTTCCATTTTCAAACCCTTCCTTAGAAATTTTTTTCTAGTATTTTTTGATGACATACTAATATACAACAGTTCTTGGAAGGATCATGTTCACCATGTGGATAGGGTGCTCAAACTATTGGAGGAGAAACAATTATATACAAAATCATCCAAATGTTTCTTTGGAGTAAAAGAGGTGGAATATCTGGGTAATATTGTATCTCATGAGGGTTTTAAGGTAGACCCTAACAAAATTAAAGCCATTAAGGAATGGAAAGTACCCACAACCATAGAGCAGTTGCGAGGATTTCTTAGGTTAACAGGGTATTATCACAAGTTTGTTAAGATTTGTGGGAGAATTGCAGCACCTCTAACAACATTATTGAAGAAACATGAATTTTCATGGACCTCTGAAGCAACTAAGGCCTTTGAAAATCTTGAATAGGTAATGTGCCTAGCACTGGTCTTAGCTACGCTAGACTTCAGAAAAACCTTTATTATGTAATGTGATGCCTCAGGAAATGGAATTGGTATTGTTTTAGTGCAAGAAGGAAGAGGAATTTCTTTTGAAAGTCATCGAATCAAAGGAAAGTATTTACATAAAGATATTTATGAGAAGGAAATGTTGGCAATACTACATGCACTAAAGAAAGGGTGGCCTTACCTAATGGGAAGAAAATTCATGGTAAAAACTAATCATGATAGTGTTAAACACTTTTTGGAACAAAGACTATATTCAGAAGAGAAGAAAAAATGCATCACGAAGGTGTTGGGTTATGACTTTGAAATCATCTACAAAAAAGGGAAGCTAAATGTTGGTGCAAATGCACTCTCAAGAAAGGATGAAGAGGTGTAAGCATTGCTTTGTGCCATTTATATTATCCAACAAAATTGGATAACCGAAGCAAAGGATGAATGGAATAAGGAAGAAGAAGTGTGGACACTCATTCAAACATTGCAGCAAGATCCTAGTACATCTAATACATTTAGTTGGAAAAATTATTCCTTATGGTACAAATACTGATTATATATTTGCAAGAATTCCCAACTAAAGCAAAATATTCTCTTGGAATTGCACACTTTTCCTTTAGGACACCCGAGATTTTTTAAAAATTACCACAGGGTGAAGAAAGATTTTTTTTGGGATGGACTTAAATATGATATTCAAAATTTTGTGGTAGAATGTTTCGTTTTCCATCAAAATAAAGTTTAGACAATTAAGACCCAGGGTCTTCTACAAGCTTTATCCATTCCAGGTCAACGTTGGGAGGAGATTTCAATGGATTTTATCACAGGTTTACCTAAGTCCGAAGGAAAGAGTGTCATCATGGTGGTATTTGATATACTTACTGAGTATGCACACTTTTTTACATTATCTCATCCATTTAAAGAAAATACAGTTGCAAATGAATTTATGGAAACAATTGAAAAGCTACAAGGAAACCCAAAGAATTTTGTAACTGACAGAGATCCCATTTTTACTGGAAATTTTTGGACGAATTATTTTCTTGTTTGGGTACTCAACTAGAGCATAGCTCATCTTATCATCTTCAATCCAAAGGTAAAACTTAGATAGTGAATAAATGTTTGGAAGGATATCTTCATTGTTTTGTATCTGATAAGCAGACATAATGGGTCAAGTGGTTACCTCTCATTGAATGGTGGTATAACACTTCCTTCCATACTGCAGCAAAAATGACCCCATTTATGGCACTTTATGGATACCATACACTGTCCATCACATCTTATTTAAGAGAAAATTCTAAGGTTCAAGCATTGGAAGATCACATCGAGCATCAACAAGAAGTTCTCCAAGTCTTAAAGGATAACCTAAATTTGGCACAAAATCAAATGAAACAATACACAGATCAACATAGTAGCAAGAGAAGTTTTGATGTAGGAGACTGGGTATTTTTATGGCTACAACCATACAAAAAAATTTCCCTCAAGCAAGATAAGAAGAATAATAAATTTTTTCCAAAGTACTTTGGTATTTACAAGGTGTTGCAAAAGATTGTTACTATGGCATACAAATTGGAGCTTCCTGCTTCTTCGTGAGTGCATCCAGTTTTCCATGTTTCATGCTTAAAAAAGGTTATAGGGGAAAAAATTCCAGTTCAAACAATATTTCCAGAACTTGATGAGGAGGGAAAAATCATATTGGAACTTGAAGCAGCCACGCAAAGAAGAAATCAACAGCTACGAAATCGATCAATTTCATAATATCTCATCAAGTGGAAGAACTTACCCACTGAAGATTCTACATGGGAGGATGAGAATTTTATACAGAAGCATCCAAGGCTACTCAAGCATTGAGGAAAACATTTTTTTGAAGGAGAGGGGCATGTTAGGTCCCTATATTGCTTCTATGAGCCCTTATTGTTATTGTTGTACCCGTGTAACCCCAATATTGTTATTATTGTGCCCTTACATTATTATTATTAGGTCGACTAGGATTATATTGTGACCCCATGGACTCCTATATATAGAAGGAGGTTTTGTCATTTGTATCATCCAATAATTGTTCATTTATGTAATGTAAAGGAGGTTTCCCACTCGAAGTGGCTGAATTCTAAGGCATTGATCTCTCTTTTCTTCTGTTTTTGGAGCTGGTTTCATAACACAAACTCTAGACACTACCTTAAAGTAAATTCAACAGACACAACACAATATAGATATGGCCACTAAAGGGCCCACCATGGAGAAGTTAGTTCTGCAAGTGCAAGGAGCTGCAGCGCAAAGTTTGGAAATGGTGCTCTCTCAGAAATCTTCTATCAGTGTGCTCCAAGAAAAGCTTAAGGATCATATTCCTCAGTGCCTCAGGATGAGGCATATGTTTGCATTTAGGGCCTGTTGGAGCGAGGTTCACTGGGGTATACTTTTTAGTATCTTTTTGTACAAGTTTTGTATATGCGCGTTGCACGAATGAGTCAAGGGGATTTGCAGCGAGTCAAAGTCCGTATTTTGATGTAAATGGGTTTAAGGGTAAAATGTGGGCCTCAAACCATGGTTTGAGACCATAGTATCTATGCGCTAGAATGATATAAATAGATATATTGAGTCTAAGGAAGAACTTAAGTTGAATAGGCTATTATGATCTGACTACTTACGTGTCAGTAATACTTTGTAAGGGTGTTTTTCTGGGTTGGATAGAAAGGCTCCAGCTAGCTGTGTGCGCAGAGACCTAGTCCTGGCTTTGTGCACAGAAGCGTAAAGTGTAAGGGTGAAGTCTGATATACTGAAAGGATCTAAATTAATACAAGGACTGATTTCGGTGAAAAATTGTGTATTGATCTGATTTATCTGTTTTGTTTAAGACGAAATTCCTTATGCATTTCTTATATATTTGTGCAAAGACATCTGTTATGGTTATTAAGGCATATTGATGGTTGATGAATCTTCTTAAGTAATTACACATTGTTTAGATCTAGATCTGGTTCTGTTATAATATATCCGCGCTAGAGCGATATGTGATTCTGTCTATAATCTATTAAGTATTGCGCACATTTTTTTATGATTGATATAGTTGTGCAATCAATTTTCTTAGGGCCACCTCATTATTTTTTTCCTTAGGTTGTGTTAACCTGGTTCCAGAACCCCCCCCCCCCCCCCAAATACTACTTCGGGTGAGACTTTGATCTACGAAATCAGGGCATTACCGAAAGGGCCACTAGTTGGAGGGTTTGTTGTATGTGCAATAAACTCTGAACCTGGGCTAGGACCCCTCAAGACAATAGAAGCTAAAGACGCTTCCACGCTAACCTGAAGGGAGCATCCACGGGTCTGACTATAGTTGACCATCATCTAAATTTTTCTGAAATTTTTGAAACTCTCAATCAAGGGATCTCTGACATGTCCTACCATGTAAACTTATTTCTAAAATTACTGGGTTAAATTGTTTATCATAGAAAAATGAAGGATTGTAAATGAAATCAGATAGTCACCTAGAATATGTCGGTTCTACAAATGTGTTGTACATATTAGTAATATTTGTTAGCTGGAAAATTTTGTATCTTTGAACTGAAATTGTGTTTGCAGGTGACCGAGACATTCATATGGATATGTCATCGTGTTTGAAGTTTGTGCTACAAAATTTTGACATGATTGATATATATGAGTTGTGTTTGGAATTTTGACATGATGCTTAACAATGACTTGGAACTTTGAATTGATGATTGAGATATGTATTTGTATTATAGATTTCTCTATGATAACAAAATTGGACTTGACCTAATGACTAATGATTTAATCTAATGACTATTGATTTTCCCTGATGTCAGTGCTATGTGGGCATAGTGACCTTCAATGTCTTATGTGAGTATTTAGAATTATGGTTTTGTATTGGCCTCCTTCTTCCTAGCACAACGGTCGTTGTGATTCAGTATGAAGATGGAACCTCCATGACTTAACCTTCTTTATGCATTTGCATCTAGTGACATTAACTTCTTGTAATCACATGATAGATGATAGTATTGTTGGCATAATAATAAATGAAGTCAAGAATTGATATGAGAACTACCTGTCACCTGCTTGAATGAATTGATACTATGATATCAATGAATTTGATAATAGTTTTGGTCCGTCTTCTAAACTATGATGAGCTGACTTCATTGACACAACATTGATTTATGTAAGGTTGATTAAGTTTGCTTGGTAAGGTGTTATGGTTGCAAAGAGCTTTTCATGATGTAGAAATTTGAATAATAGCTGAATTATTCACCGAGATTATCCTGATTACACACTATTTAAGCTTCATGCATAATACATAACCTCTTCTACAATTGATCATCAATTTGCGGAAATAGAAGCAGTCGCATGCGCACATTAAAACATAATCAAGCACACATAGAACACAGTATGTAATGGGGAAAGTTTACAGCTGAAAACTTCAACTATTCCAGACATTATAATATAGAGAATATGTGTTAACATATATGTATAAAATCTCCCCACAAGTTTCGCACTATCTCCAATTGTTACACACAACCACTTTCGTATCCTAATGAAGTCACGTTCAAATTCCTCCACTGTTTAACCGCCTTCATCGCGTAATCCAAGATGAGAATGAACAGACCTAAAGTTTGAATCCCATAGGCTTGTACCCCAACTTTCATTGAGAAAATCTCTATCAATGTGTGCAAATCTCATGCACACGTACAATACCACATCGATAGTAGACTCACCCTTTCACCCACCCCTAACACTGGTCTCCACTGAACTGTCCATGCATTGCAGTTAACTGATGTGTTCTTTAGTTGATTTATGAGTTAATAATTAGTGAATTAATTAATAATTAATTCACACCACTCATCACTAGTGTATTTACCAGTTAGACTAAATACAACTAGTTCAACTAAGTTAAACCGAACACAACTCCACCAACTGTCTCATCAACTCCACCAAACTCTGCCACATGAGTTCTAACTGAAGTCAACCATGCAATAGCTCAACTAACCCTTAGGAAAAGCATATTTCCTTCTCTCAGCTGCATGTGCCACATCCAAGCATCAAACTGAAGTGCTCCAAGAGGATACGATAATGTTCATAGTCCAAATATTATTAAGAGCTAATAATATTCGACTGATCTATTTTTAGACTGGCGGTCTAGAAATAGATTTCGCCCAATGTCTAAAAATAGAGGTCCATCTATTTTTACCAACTTTACCAATCATCCATAAATAGCATCCCGTAACTTATAGAACATGATCCATATGTCTAAAAATAGAAATAGTCTAAAAATAGACTTTGCGACAAAAATCACCTGTGTGGCCCCCACCTAGTTTAGGTGATCACTTTCCAACTAGGATTAGGAAAGATGTTTCAGGATGCCTCCTTCACTGTTTCTTGTTTCAATCTTCAACACATGATGCAAGCTCCCCAATTCATATTTTTCCATATTTGACAATTATCTAACAAAGTGATGATGATAAGTTCCAAGGTATGGCCTTGATTTTGATGATGGTTTTGGTTTTACATATTGATGGTCTACCCTTGATAGGTGATGAGCCTATGATGAACTAAGTAAGAGGGAGATGGCTCCTGAAGCTCGAAATGATGTATCATGGTATGATGAATAGATTTCTGAAATTTGGGAAAGAAATCCTATATTGCAAAGGTGTTGGAAAAAATGCTTTTGAATAATGGAAATGTAAATACTTGGACACTTTGATTTAAAGTTCAAAATGTTGTTGAACTTGTCATGGAATCTAAAAATTTATTGAAGCATTGATGTTCTATTTTGAACATCCATATGTATATATATAATGCTTATAGAACATGATTAAATGCATGATTGAGTTTCTTCATTCCCATAGAGTTTCCACCAAACATGCTTTGAAATATCAACATGAAACATTCTATTTTTAAAGGTTGAGATATTTCTCGTATGATATGTAGCTACATGAATGTACTGATGTTTTTTGGGATTATTATTGATTAGCACATTTCAATTCTTCCTTAATATGATATTTGTCATGATATCTTAGATGAGAGGTCCATCGCACGACCGAGGTTATGTACGATGTCGCTAGCAGGGCTAGTTTTGAGCCAGGATGAAGAATATCCTTAGAGAGTTGTTTGAACATGCTCTGCATATGACATGGATACATTGTGATGATGTAAAATCCCATATATGTGTGTGTGTGTGTGTGTGTGTGTGTGGGACTGATATTTCTCCATATATTGAGAACAAATAAGTTGTTCGAGACAAGATTAGGCTTTTAATTGACATCTCCTTAAGAGGGATAATGATTATTCTATCCTTTTGTCATTTATATGATTATTTATGCTCTAAAATAATATTTGATTTGATTTCCTATAATAACAAGAATCAGCTTCTATTCAGATAACCACATACTAGATTTGAGTATGATGAGAGAATTGTTGATCGAGAACACTGAGCAAACTCTTCATCCCTGACTGAGCTCTGAGGGTGAGGAATTGAGATAAAGGACTCCTGGGGTTGAGGGAACTATGGAAAATATGGTATGACCCTTATCTATTACCCATAGGGTTAGATATGTTTCTCCCCTATCTTCATAGTGTCGGAGAATGTTACTCCCTTGTTTTGTCTTTGCAGAGTATGCCCTAGTTGGAATCATACCCACAAGAAGGGATTTTCACGAATACCACTCCTCGTTTGGAAAACAAGTCCAAAGTGTACTTGGGGTATACAACCCAAGTCAATTATGATATAGGTGTTCTACCACAATACTATTTAGGATCATTGATGGGAAGATCAATAGGCAATAGGATGGGTTGAGATAACCCTATGTGTTTCCTGGTTGAGACTGACCTCCCCATTAATGTAATCCCAAGGTGAAGATGGGATACCCTGAATTTTTAGATCTCCAATTGCTCGATATGGGGTTGTATATGTAACTCTCCCCCATGAGATTCTCGGTCAAGGTGTGCTCTTCCTGATGTGGTTACAGGTCAAGATGTGCTCCTTGATTATATGTTCTTAGATGATGAGTAATTATGATATCTTGGGTAGTATCCCCCTGACATAGTTTCTAAATGGTATCCTAATGGATAAAGGGTGGTATCCTAAGCTCCCCTTCAGTGAAAACATCTTCTTCTTCTAGATCCGACAATGTTCAACATACGAGCAGAGACAATTAAGAGATAAGAAGGAATAAGCATTAGACATACATTGATGATTTGTAATGATGAAATATCACAGCATGATGACTACATAACATAGATGATCAGTCATGATACGTGATGATTCTTGAAGATACCATAATGGCATATTTATGGATGAAAAAATATTGGAAAGTGGAATTCTCCCTAGTTGAGAGGGAGTGTTAAAATTATGCAACTGCGATCAAATTCCACTTTCGAAAGCTCATATGATGAAGATAATAATTTTAATAATTCCTCTTTTCAAGACGACCAAAATCGACCTAAATAACGCACTATTTTGTTAAGCGTAAGTTAATTTTTGAATTATTTTATTTATTAATGTATAATGGAATGGGTCAGCCTAAGCACATGTGGAATTGGTTAAGTCTGTCGTAACCACAAGTGGACCCTTATGAAATCCTATAAATGGAAGTGACCTCAATCTCATTCTCACACATTGATCTAGCTATCTTCTAGTCTCATATTTTGTCTTGGATCGCATAGTTTTGACAGAAGGAGTTCGCGCAGGGTCTGAAATCACCGATGGGAGGCTCGCTCTAATCTAGGTTTTTCTGGATCTTAATTGTAGCCTTGCTATACAATTTTTTCAGCCATAGTCATAGGCACAAGGGATTATTCCTACATCTAGGGTGCCATATTCATAGACGTAGAGGCTCAAGGGTGATTCTAGGGCTTTAGAGGCAGATCGAGCTACACTCATCCCTAGACGCTAGCACAGAGTGTCTTGGTGGCATCCAGAGACATAGTGGCAGGAACATAGGCCCATAAAAGTGTGCAGGGCCTCAAAAGGAAGATTTGGCCTTTGGAATCCATATCCATAGGCACATAGGTATATGGTAGCATCCATGGACCCATATCCACAGGCACATAAGCCTATGGTAACATCCAATATTGTCATAGATGCTCGCACAACTCCTCCATGCGTTCGAGACTCCAATATGAATCTAGAGTACTCCAAATTTTCCACTCAGTAACAGAAGTGTCCTATAGTTAAGTATAGTCAGTGACAGTGCATTATATTTCTCATAATCATGATCCTTCAGTAGAAGTATGTTTAAGGTTATACTATGGATGTGCTAGTAGTTTTATTACATTATGAAGATATTTATGAGTGGATCATTGTACTCTTTTTTGTTGAATCATTTGATGACAATATAAGAAGAATAATTTGCAAGGGTTTTCCCCATAGTGGGTATTTCCCTGGTTTGTTACCAATCCTGGTGTCTATACGTGTGATTGGTTTTCTCTATGTTCCTTTATGTTCTGCAGCAATGATGATGATGTTGTTCTTTCTACATCGTTTCATATGTTGATATTGTAAATCTGAATAATGTTATGATGCTATGGGATGAACTTAATGTGTTAATGAAGGAATTCAATTATCAAAGAAAAGAAAAATATCCCTATGAAAAATTAACATCCCTTATCATGGATGTCACAGGTTGTTTACCCTTGGCTTTAGGGGTGGTATCCTCCTCAATTTTCTCTTCCTGTGGCCCCAATTATTTTCATGTTGGCCAGTTGACTCTTCAATTTTGATGGGGACTATTGAAAGAGGTTAAGGGTGATGAAAATGAGTCTAGATGAGAACGAGACTAATGGTTATGAAAACAAGGTTGGTGGTGATGAAAACAAATTTAGATGAAGATGAGGCTAGTGGGAGATGAAGATGAGAATAGTGGGAGATGAAAATGAGGGTAGGTAAATATTGAGTTTGGTGAAGTATTTGTCTTGTGGATAACTACCTTTACTGATCCCCAATACTTATACACACAAAAGAGAAATTACATAGCACTCATGAAGCCCAAAGGATTCGATTACATACCTTGCTTACATGCAGAGTTTTTTGTCGGTGTTGATGTCTTGGATTGAAGACTTATTATGCAAGTGTTGTTGGAGCCAAAGACTATGTTGAAGGTATTTCATGGTGGCCTGATTCATCATTGATGCCTTTTTTCATAGGTTGATTGTTGATGTGTTGATTATTTTATAGTTAAATGGTAGATATGGACATGAGTAAGGTTTTTATTGAGAGTCTTCTCCAATTTATTGAGAAAGATATGCATTTTTTAATGTTCCCTTGTTGACTAATGGTTGATGATGCAAGTTTGTCCTTCATGTTGTTTTTCTTTGGATCTGATGTTATTATTTGCTGAGTGATCATGAACCTTGCATCATCTAACAAAGGTCTTATTCATGTAGCAGCCACATAGACCCTCCTAAGATCATAATTTTCTTCAGGTTCCACCTTTAAAAATAATGATAATTCATGATTAATATGTTAACAAGGATCAAAGGTAATTTTTTTTGGTGGAAGGGATGGAAGAAGGGGTCAAAATGGGTTCTTTTCATGGACATAAGTGAAACTGAGGCTGGAGAAGAGGTCAAGTGGTGTGGAAAATGAATGATGAGGCTATGGTGGACCTATCTCAATATTTCCTAAAGGCTGAAACATGACCTTTTGGCCTCTTTCTCCAATCATATCTTCCTCCTATAGCATTTCAGGACAACCCCTTATAGTAGAATTGTTTTATTGGTATCTCTTAAACAATAGAATGTATTGACCTAAAATTTTGTGAGCATGTTGCCATCATCCTTATGATACCCCCCATAAAAAATCTTGACCAATGGATTCACAAATGTCGAAAAAAAATAAAAATGGTTGTAAGTCATGGAGGTCGATTTCTCGAAAAGTATGCAATGAAATTTGTTGAAAATGCTTGAGCATGTTACCATCATAAATATGCATCTCCCCATGAAACAACTCGTCCAATGGATGCACGGTTTTCAAGATATGATAATATATTTTTTTTGCTCTGTGTATTTTGGCCTTCTATAGCAAAACATAACCCTCTTGTAGCATTTCAATACAACAAGGAAAATGAATAATAAACGCTTGGAAATTATGTGTGTATGTAGGAAATGGATGAGGGTGATGGATTGACATGGCCTTGGTCCTTTTGGAGCATCTGAGGAAAGGAGGAGAAAGTCCAAGTTTGAATTCCTTTGACTAGATGTTTTACCAACTTTTTCTTTTGGTGATAACTTTTTTTCGTTGCTTGCAAAGTTTGGATAGAACCTGCATTCATCAGAGAGAGATACATGGAGAAGAGAATTTTGTTTCATTTTTTCATTTTTTTCTTTTAGGCCTACTAGCGACCTCAATGAGGTTTTCAACTAGTAGGTCGGCCTAGGCACCTCAAAGGATATTTTCACCTAGGATCTTTTCTTTATCTCTCTTTTTTTTTATTTTTCCAACCCATTGACTCCCTCATCGAGGTTTTAAATCAATGATCCAATCTCAAGCGCCTCAAAGGAGGTTTTCACCTGAGATTTTATTATTTTCCTCGTATTTTTTATTTTTCAATTTTTATTTCTTTAATCTAACATACTCTACTTGAAAAAAAAAGACCTTTTTCAAGTATATGGATACTTCCAATGGAGCCATGTGCACATCAAAATGACTGATAAACTCATGTGTAGGCTAGAAAGATATGCTTTGACATGTAATTAAATGTGAGAGACACACTGCTTTGACTGAGATGAGATCGAGAATTGTTGAAGAAGAGAGTGTCGCTACAACTTAATTATTTTCTGGAAACATATTTCATTATAGTTTTTGTGCCCTTGGTGCACTTGCTAATTTGGATAAACCTATATGTCTTCTTCTTCCATGAAATTCATATCTTCTTCTTTTTGTTGTTATTCTCTTAAACACATAGAGGATATTATAGTGAACATGATGGAACTTCTTCAATATTATATTCTGATGTAATATATCCATCAAGTGCAGCCCATGATCCTTTGGCCTCCTCATTTGAATATTCTTCTTCTGGATGTTTTTCCGTCAATGTCATCAATAGAATATCTTTTTTGAAATACCTTCCTTGATATAAGATGAATACCATTTATATGAAGAGGAGATGTTTGGAAGTGTTGTACCACAACATTGTAAGTTGGTTGAGGTACTTCCAAGTGTGGGTTTGGAAATGGTGGTACATGTAGTTGAGTGGGAGTGGATCTATGAGATGGATGTGGTTGGGGTTGGGTTTGTGGTGGAGGAGGATGGTAGGGATAACATGGAGTTGGGTATGGAGGATATTGTAGATTTCTCCCATAAGGTTCTTTCCAACTTTATTGCCAAGATTTGTTTTTGGGTTGATATGTCCAAGGTTACGATGGAAAGGGTGTGTTCCAATTACTTTGAGATGGATGTGCATAACCTTGAAATTTTGAATTAGGCTCTTGCATCATACCAGGTTGACTAGGATGCCATAATTTTCTTGGAGCTACATAACATATCTACGTTGGAGATTTACTTGCTACATTATCCTATTCGTAAACATTCTTCAACCTCAGTAATGATGGGAAATTTTAATAGCGTGTGATTCTACATGAACAACACAAATATCAACATCTTCTATGTGCTCATATTGGATTCTTAACATCTATACTTTTTTTCTTAGATTGCTAAGAAATTTTTTTTTTTAAGTTATCAAGAAAATATCCAAGTTCAGCTTGACTTACCAATATTCATGTTTATTTACTTACTCCTTCCCTTCCTCTTGATATGTGTTGGTTATTGGAGATGGGATTCCCTCGAAGAAGCAACAGAGAAAGACTCCATAGATCGAGGAGCAGAGTGCACAACGCAGAGTCTATTTTGAGTCATAAGGGATTTGGGGTGGGTCAAATCCCCTTATTATCTAATAGGATGGCATTATTTTGTGAACGTTGGACTCTGCCCATGGTTTTGGACCATGGTACTCTAAATGAAAAACCTGTATAAGGAGTCTAGATAGAAGTCATAGGCAGAAGAAAAAGGAAAGCAAAGATTAAACGATAGATATTATGAGATGCATTTGTATGTAAGACTATTTTCAATCAAAGTCTGTGTTTTGGGTTACAGGAAAGGCTCCTGCAGTTGTGTGCACCGAGACCTTAGAAAATATGCACCTATGTACGCATACCCCTGGAGTTGTGTGTGTAGGGCCCTACAGCTATGTGCATAGGGTGGAACTGAATGTATGAGAAGGATATGCCTATTAATGAAATAACTATTGGAAAGATCTGAGTTCTATTAATGTGTTTTGATTTTACTTACTTTTTATGAATGTCAATGCTAAATAAGGGTTTTGATCTATAATTGAGTAACGTAATCTGGTTTATGGGTGTTTACGTTGTTTAAAGCTTGAATAAGTAATATATCGTAGTCTCTTAGTAAGTTCAATAGATGTGTTGAGAAACACTTTCATTATTGATAGATCTAACCTGTGAAGCTCTATAAAGAAGGAAAAACCCTAAATACAAAATCATTTTTAACCCTCTGGATGAAGAAACCTGGTTATAGCATCCCCTTATATTGCCTTGGGTGATACTTCGGTTTGCAAAAGCACATTGTTGCTGAAAGAGCCAGTAATAGTGGGTTTTGTTAGACTGCGCATTCACTTTGAACTTGGGTTTAGGCCCCACAAAGCCAACAAATGGTTTCATTGTCGGGACCATGATCTAAATGAGGGATAGATGGATGTGGAATCTGTTTAAACAAGAGATCGAAGATTGGGTAAGTCCGAAAGAATGTGAGTTTGTTGTGCAAGAAAAAATAAACCTTCGCATCTCTATAGAACACTGGTTAGAGAAGTATATCTATAGAGATCAATACGAGACCTTTTTCGTGTCGTTTTCTAGTGAGTTCTATGATTGGATATCAAGACTAGTTGCACAGATGGGTTGGTTCAATAATAAGTTGATTGCGTGGACCCAAGATCTGATTGAGAAACTAAAAAAGGCTGATAACGAGATCACAAGGGTTTTTTATTATTGGATAGACAATATCCTTGGAGGATTTATCACTGAGTTTGCGATCATATCTTCTGTTTCTTATAGAAAAGCATAGCACAAGTTCTTTGGAGGCCCTAGAGGTATGTTCCTGAATTCACTGAAGTTATGGATTAGAATGATATTGTGTGAAAATGGTATACTACGAATGTGCTTAGATTTATGTTTGAAGAAAGATAACCTAGTGCTACATGAAGCGGCAAAAGGTTTAGAAATATTTTGGGAACGTACATTGAAAAGGAATATAGTCCATTGTTTGGGTCTAGAGAAAGAGAAAGAAACCCTGCTACCTCGAGAAGTTTGAGATGTGAAAGTCACCAAAGCACTGCAGAGATTCCTCGACCTTCCACCCCCATCATCACTCCATCCCATTATGTTCCTCCACCTCCCTCCACCTCCCCCATTCACAATGGCTCAACCCTCGAAGATGCCAGTGTTCAAGGGAATAGATTATCCTGAATAGTTCTAGTTTATGGCAGAAGTGATATGGAGTTCGCATAATGTTACAGATGAAAAAATGAAGAAAGGAAATTTGGTTATCGTGTTGCAAGATAGAGCATTTTCTTGGTACATGAAATATGTTACGATGAATGTAAATGATTCTTTGGATGAGACAAAGACCATGCTGAACGTTGAATTCAAAAAACCAAATTCAATCCTAGTGTATCAGAGGTTTAAGTTTTTGTTGAGATAAATAAGTTTTAAGATCCTAGATGAACAACATAGAGAATGGTTCATTGTTGCGTTGTTGCATCATCCCATATTTCCATTGTCACAACATAAGATTTTTGCTCATGCTGATGTGTTGGAGATAGCGATGAAGTTAGAGATTTTTCCGATAGTCGATACAAGCATAGGAGTGCAACAGATTCAAACTCATTTGGCGAGATTGTACATGGAGCTCCAAGATATAAAGAAGGGAAAGGAAGTTCGATCTGATATAAGGTCGGAAGTCGGGTGTATCAAGTGCAAAGAAGAGAGTCACTATAAAGAATAATGCCCTACTTATAGAGAATATTTTAATGTTGGGATTCCAAGTCCATTAAAGCCTGGATCGAGTGTTCGACCAAGAGTAGGACCTCATGTATGGTGTAGCTTATGCAAAGTTGCAGGCCAGAATTCTATAGATTATTGTCACCTAATGAAAAAGTTTATCAGGTCATCGAAGCAATTGTTCTGCAATTTCTATAGTTCGGTGGGACATGATGAGCAATATTGTAAGAGCTATGATATTATGATGTAGAATAGTTCTAGTGCATATCAAATGTAGGTAGAAGGGCACGAAGCTTCAGGCTTGTCGACTGTGCGAGGAGGTTTTCTAGGCCGAGGGTGTGGTCGAGGAGGAGGCACATGTTATGGAATAGGATAGATTATATTTTACACTGCGGACAGGTGAGACATTTTACCAGGGATTTTCAGAATCCTACTGCAACTTCCTATAAGTATTGTCAAGAATTTGGTCAGAATCCTTGCTTCTTACATGGGAACTTACATGAAGAAATCTACAGGGAACAACCCCCTGGAGTTATCCAAAAAGACTCTAGGCTTTTTTTTTGCCTTGGGAATTCTCTATATGGTCTCAAACAAGCCCCTCGGGCTTGGTATGCCAAAATAGATTACTTTTTATTAGACAATTTCTTTTCTAGATGTCATTCCGACAACACTACCTACACCAAGAAAGTGGGTAAGTCCTTATTCATCCTTCTTATTTATTGATGATCTTATCCTTACTAGTAGTGATCCAAATCATATAAACCATGTGATGTCTAGCCTCAAAAAGAAGTTTGAAATGAAAAACTTAGGACACTTGCATTATTTCCTTAGTCTTCAAGTATTGTAATCCAAAAAAGGTATTACCCTTTCTCAGTCCAAGTATGCATGTGATCTTCTACGCCACTTTCACATGGAAGAATATAAGCTAGCCCCCTCTCCCTTTTAGTTTGCAGTCAAGCTTTCAGTCACTTGTCCTTCCCCTGAAGTTGATGCTACCTTATACCGTCAACTTATTGGTAAACTTCTATATCTAACCCATGTCCATATTGACCTTTCCTTTGTTGTTGGTCTTGTTGCTCGGTTTATGCACAAACCTCATGAAAGTCACTGGAAAGAAGCTAAAAGAATACTTCGACATGTTTGAGGTACAATTCAGTTCAAGATTCATTATAGTGCAGGAGCATCTCCATCATTGGTTGGTTTCACTAATTCTGATTGGGCTAGTGACCCTGATGATCGAAATTCAACTGCAGGTTATGTATTCTCTCTTGGTTTAGGACTTATTACATGGTTTTGTCAGAAAAGAAGTGTCATCTCTCTTTCTTTGGTAGAAGCAGAGTATTGTGCCGTGTTGTTGAAGCCAACAAGGAATCCCTGTGGCTTCATCAGATCCTTTCTGAATTTGGTCTTCATTAGCAACATCCAACTACACTTTGGTGTGATAATCAAAGTGCCATTGAGCTATGCAAAAATTCAATCCAGCATCAGCGTAGCAAACATATTGAGCTACACATACACTTCATCAGAAATCTCATTCATGATCGTGTTCTTGAAGTGCACTATTCTTCAACCAATGATCAAGTTGCTAATATCTTTACAAAGGCTCTCACAGAAGCGAAGTTTACCAAACTTCGATCTATGCTTGGAGTTCAGGAAAGTTATTATTAAGGGGGGATAGGCTCTAATGCCTCCTTCCTTCTCCTATTGTGTCACCTTTGTAAACCCTTCAATCCTATCCCAAGTTGTTCTTAAGGGGGAATGTTAGAATATTCTAACACATATGAAACAATTAAGTATAACTTGGTCTAGCGTAAAGTTAGGTTAAGTGTGTTTCTTTAGTATGTACTTTTGTAACTTATAATCCAACGGTCACAATATGTAGTGACCCAAAAGTTCATTCTCTCCTCGGTATTACCGACACTTTATCCGTGTCTTAACACCCAATTGGTCCACGATCTCTATTTAAAGAGCACGGAGAGTCATTTTTCTCGTGACCGTTTAGGAGAGAAGCTTATGTAAATTTTATCTCTTTATATTAATAAATTTTCTGAAGTGATCGTGTTGTTTAGGTCGTGGATTGTTTCCCTCTTTGAGGGTTTTAACCACGTCAAATATTGGTGTACTGATCTGTGATCGGTTTTAACAGATTTATTTGCAATTTTCTGCGAGCTACGTGTCGGGAGAGTGATCGTAATAAAACGCTCTCTATTTCAATACACAGTTAGGGTTTCAAGTAGAGTTTCCATCTAGAGTAAAATACTGTTGGCATATAAGGACCATGATGTTCTCTCAAAGTACTCTTGGGTGGGCCAGTCCAAAAAGATGGATGGTATACTTTGCATTTCTTTCAATCACCGAAGTCCAACAGAGGGGCTAATTTAGTTCCTACATATTCTTCTCCCGTCCCATTTTATTCTTCATTCCAACATACAACGGCCATCTTAACTTTATCGAAACACCAGACATTGACGATGTGAACAGAGTCTTCGACTTCAGGGTCAGTTGTTTTGCATTATATATATTACCCTTTCTATTACATTTCTGAATTATGCGTTTTAATATTAGTATGAGGTTCTCAGTGACAATCAACAGCGACTAAATGGCCAGTGTGGGAACGACGGATTGAAGTAACAGGTACCTTCACCTCGTGCTGGTGGTTAATCATCATTTTCGAATGGAGGTGGTGAAGAAAATACGTTCACATTTAATACCAGAAATGCAGAAGATGTTTTTGCATATTTATTTGATGGTTCAAGCACTTTTGAAGGCTTTTCCAGCATGGGTTCAAGAAACTCACGTTTTCATGAAGAAATGTTTGGTAGTTTTAGTGTGAAAGTGTGCTTAGATATTTAATGTGTTCATCCAGAGGGGGGCTCACCATTTGCATATACACACCAGTGCCTTGTAGAGTGTATTATGAAAATAAATTATGCTTGTTAGGTTGCATTTATCTCCAGGACCAGGATCAACATCTGGTAAACAAGTAAATCTAACCACAAATAATGGTTCAGAAATACATTTGACAGACATTAATAGTCTCAAACATTATAATGCACACGAGAAATATCATTTTTTTTGGAAAAATAATTCCCCTTCATTTCTATTAAGCACAATTGCTCATATGACATTATTTTTGTCAACGTTTATCATACAATTACTTTCCCATTCATAACAATTTGAACAACTTCTTCACAGGGAGAAGGGCCCATGCCCCTCCACAAAATATGGATATACTTTCTCTTCTTTTTCCCTCCAGGATATACTTTCTCTTGTTTTTACATTTTAGTATTGGTAGGTTTTATCTACTAGAGTTTTTATTCATGTTTTGAAGATGTAATAAGTGCTAAGAACTTAATTCAAAAATTATGAAAAATTAGATAATTAAGACTACCTCTAAATGAAAATGGTTATAAATAACTTACTTAAATCCCAAAAACAATATCTAATATAATCATAATATACAGCTTCAATATCTAATATAATCATAATATACAGCTTCTGGAATCATAGTAATCATAATATGGAATCTAGTAATCATAATATACAGCTTCTAGAATCTAGTAATCAAGATATACAGCTTCTAGAATCTAGTAAGCAATATCGATTTGCACTCGCCTCGCCTCTGTAGTAAGGAAGTCCCTGTAGTCAGGCGAGCACTTCTTTCGTCCTAAGAATCACTGGGGGGACAACAGCATCTATTAGTTTAGTGAAGTTGAGTCATTGGAAGCTGGAAGAATTATCGGCCCGGGCCTTTGCACCCTAATAAACCTTCGACCCACTTTGGGTCCTCCTTCGGCTAACGCGCCACCTATAAGTTCCTGGATTGACAACACTTCTATAACACCACAACTTGAAATACTAACCCAATTGCTCCCCTTCCCAGTACAATTTGGAAGCCACTTGATCAAACCTGGGGACATAATCCTAGAGCAAATATAGAAATAGTGATCTTAATTATTGTTCACTTCAGCGGTCTTAACGCATAATGTAATACTTAATAATGATTAGAACCTGAAGGGCTGTGGAAATGATCATTCTAAACACATGGAAGGAGTTGAGGCAGACATTACTGCGACATTCAATCCCTACCTCTAATTTCTTCAATAATTCTCTAGCCGTTGGAGCAGAGACAAGTATATGGCGAGCTGTCGGACTAATAAATCCTTCTTGCACAGCTTTCTCGAAGAAGGATATCAGCGAATTGTAGTAACCGTCTACATTCAGCACGCCAACCTATAAGCGAATATTTTTGTTAATAAATGAACATTGCAATTTGAAGATCTAAATTCTTCTGAAAAATGATGCAAGTAAATCCAAATCAATGCAGCCGGCCTTAAAAGTATTCATTTCGATGTTTGTAGTATTGATGTTCATGAAAGAATTACCGGCTTGTCGTGTATACCGAGCTGAGCCCACGTTATCACCTCAAGTAATTCTTCCAAAGTTCCATAGCCACCTGGCAGTACAAATTTTTTGAGCCTTCGGTTAAGCTCTGTGGAGTTTTTTTCCATAAACGAGTTAAATTCATTTTAATTCTTGTGGTTTTTATTCTACCTGGTAAGGCGATGAAGGCGTCAGATTGCCTGGCCATTTCGGCCTTCCGTTGGTGCATGTCAGCAACGAGTTTCACTTCGCCTACTCTTTCACCAGTGATCTGCAGTAAAAAGAAAATGAAAGAAAAATCATATCTACCCAAAATATTATCTTAATACTATTGATTTAACCAGAGTTAAAAGGGATCAAATTTCTTCATTCATACGATGTGAAAGTGTGGAAAAAAAGTCTCATTTTTTATTGTTGAAATTGTATTTTTGAATGTTAGAAATATTACATTGTTAAAAAGATAGATAGGAGATAAACTATATGAGCTGCTGCTCTTCTATTAATATTCAATCTCTCTTACAATTACAATGAATATCTAAATCGCTTGACATGCACACACTTACCATACGACTTAACCATCACTCACTTAACTGATTCTCTAACTCACTTACCAAATTCATCTATCACACAACTCGACTTGCTTACTTAAGTGACTATCTAACTCTTCATGCGAGAGTAATTACCTTACTTTAGCACTCCCCCTTAATTACGACCGTATGACTCAACATAACTCAAACAAGACTTAACTATGCCCTTTAGGCTTACAATAAAAAAATAACCCAATTATCACTCAAACATGCATGTTGGTCTATGTCTCAGCTAGGTTTACAAAGACTCAAAACTTTTGCAATTTTTCATTTTCTTTTTATCTGGTGCCAAATTCTATATACTCGAATTTGCTTCATTCTGTGTTGCACTTTCTTGTTGTAGGCTTTCTTCACTTGTTGTTGCTACAATTTTTCTTTGACTTGTCTCGAATTTGCGCTGAAAAAAATTGATCTTGTCTTCTACAACTTCTTCTTCAAAGATTTGTTCAAACATGGATTGTTGCCATAAAATTACATCTTCAAATTGTCTTCTTTTCTTTGCTTCTTGCGTTTCATATTCCTGACTTTCTTTCTGCCATATTTCTTGATAGCAGAATCTTATCTCTTCTTGACTCCATTGCAGAAAAATGATTTTAATTCCTTCTTCCTTGTTTTCATAAACTTCCATATCATTCTTTTCATATTCATCATCATGTATTATTACTTTCGTCCTGTAATCTACACACGCAAAATCATTATTTACCATTTCATTCAATTCTTTTATTCCAGTGGTTGCTTCTTTAAGACTCGCATTAACTTGTTCAATTGGCTTCTGAATCCATTCTTCAAAGAGCTTCAAATTTGCATCAAACATATTAACAACATTTATTTCAACTTCTGCTCCCATGCTATTTTGAGTACCTGCATATTAAAAAACAATGTTAAAAGCATATTTATTATACTCTTCAGTGAGAGCTTCTTCCTCTTTGTCTTCCTTCTCTGCCTTATTTTCAACTGTTTTAGAAACCTTTTTGCAAACATGTTTTCTTCCACTTGGTTTCCAAACACAAGTGGGTTTCTCTCACCAAATAACAACATATCAATATGTTCTTTTTGTTACATTATGTGCAACGACTCATTACTTGTTAATGGTTCTTCATCAAATTTAACTTCAACAATTCCAATTATTGGATCCACCAAACACCTTCCTTCTCTATTGATAGCTTTATCTAGGTCAAACTCAGCTGCGGCTTGTTCACACACTGCTTCATGATGAGTTCCAACTGTTTCATATCTTGCTGCTACAAAGGTAGCTTCAACCTTCAATGATTCATCAAACATGGCATTTACAATATAATCATAATCAATCTTATTTCAAAAAGGAAACTACACATAACATCAAAATAATGTTCATCCATACTATGCTGGGATATCCGTGCATGCATGTGCTCATTGCCAATTTCAGCTTTACCAAACTCACCAGCTCTGGCTGGATTCACCAATGCACATTTCACTTTGCAGTCATCATCCACATGTGTTTCATCGCAGTGGGATTCACCATCTTCTGCACTATCCACGTTATGGTGGAGTGTTTGAGCATTGATAAGATCATGCTATCTTTCACATACAGAGGCTTCAACTTCTCTCTTTGCAATCTGTGTTGCATCTTCTTCATCCATATGCATGCTTGCATAATGGGTTTCACCATCATCTCCATGATCCATATTACAGTGGAATGTTTGAGCATTGATATGCTCTTGCTCTGCTTCACATATAGAGGCTTAAACTTCTCTCTTTGCAATTTGTGTTGCATCTTCTTCATCCATATGCTTTCTTGCATAATGGGTTTCACTATCATCTGCACCATCCACGTTACGATGGTGTGCTTGAGCATTGATATGCTCTTGCTTTTTTTTACATACATAGGCTTCAAATTCCCTCTTTGCAATCTTTGTTGTATCTTCTTCATCCATATGCATGCTTGCATAATGGGTTTCACCAAGCTTTGTTGTCCTCCCAAAGTCTTTCTCATCTACTCTCAAATCTGCGTCTGACATATTTGCATGTGACATATCTTGCTGCTGCATGTCACTCTCCTTTGCACCAAATTATGCTTCCAGGATCTTCCAGGATCTTCCATGATTCCTTGAAAGTTGTAGCTTTTGCTACCTTGCACATAACTGTTTCATCCATTGCATGGTGAATGAAACTCAAAGCTAGGGAATCTTCGTCTTTTGTTAGACATCTCAGTTCCTCGGCTACGGCCTAAACCTCTTTAAACACTGCAACAATGTTTGCCTCTTATTTTTTATCGTTTTTCTTAGTCTTCTTCAGTCGCGCTTTGCGACCCATGACTGATTTCATAGCTTCTTGCATGCTTGCATGAGGCTATCTTCCATATCGCCCCCGAAAAAAATATGGTTTTTAGTATGTGCCCCCGTATGGCACAATGTTCTCCCAAAAGCCTATTGTGCTTGACAAAAACACCAAAATATTTTTTTGTATACTGACGGACTATACAAAGTGCTAAATTATCTTGTCAACAAAAACTCCAAAAACCACCAAATATTTTATATGCACCTCGTTTTTTCTTTTTATATATAAAAAAAAATTCAAAAAAACTATTTTTTATACAATGCACTTTTGCAACCTTATTATTTACTTTTTTATATATAAAATCTTTATATATAAAAAAAAACTTTCTATAAAATCACTTTAAAAATCTCTCATCATATATTAAACCTTTCGAATAAGAATCTTTCAAACACTTACGTTTGCATAAAACCTTTTCGTATGGCTTTAATCACCCCTCGGTTGACTTTTTTTTCTTCGAATATCCAAACCTTCACTAACGCATACTAACATGGATGAAGTGTGTTGTAGAAGCATTTAACACTCATCACATATACTACCACCGCGTTACTATGCTAATGCTGCTGAAACATTGGAACTTTGCATCTTGCACGAATGTGGTAAGTTTACTAGTTATAACGCAGATGTCTGCAAAGCCCTCCAGCATTATAACGCCTTGTATACCACTACATGGAGCATTATTGCTCGAATAAAGAGAAAAATATTTATCTTCTTCTCACTCACAGATTGCTGCTAATCCGTCCTCTCTCTTGGACCCTCTCACTCACGGATCACTGCTAATCCGTCCTCACTCTCCTGGATCTTTCAATCAGCTCCGATACCAATCTCTTGGAAAGCCAAAGAGGAGAAACACAAAACAATTCACATAAGCCATATGAGTTGTTGCTCTTCTATTAATCTTCAATCTCTCTCATAATCACAATGAATACAATGAACTCAGTGAAGGGTATTTATCCTAAATCGCTTGACATGCACACACTTACCAAACTTGACTTAATCATCACTCACTTAATTGACTCTTTAACTCACTTACCAAATTCATCTATCACACAACTCGACTTTCTTACTTAACTGACTGTCTAACTTTTCATGTGAGAGTAATTACCGCACATTAACATACATATCATGTACATTGAACAAATTTATCATCTCACCTTAAAATGGTTTTTTTGTTATTGATATATTTTTAATTATATCACACAAAACGTATGTCACACCTTATTGAAAACCTGAAGCTTAAATCAAGGCTATGTAATGAGTCTTGGAGCTATCGAAGCTGATGTCGAATCATCGTTTTTCTCTACAATGAATGAAGGTGACCTAACAAGTGTCGTGTTTTCTTCTTTATTTATTTATTTTTCGACAGAAAACACTTAATATTTTAACTGAGCATCAACAAATAATTCTAGGTTGTCGGTAGTGGGGTTGCACACGCAAAGAGAAAGGATTTCCACAGATTTTCTGACCTAATTATTTTCACCAGATTAGGGGGGACACCTCTCATTCTTTATATCTTTGGTCTTACTGTACAGCTTCCCTCTCGCATTTCATCGGCTCCCCTTCTTCCTCCTACAATCAAATCACCTCTACCTGTAATTCTTCAACAACTTCTCTATCATCATATCCCCTTCTTCCTCATGCAATCTCACCACCTCTACCTGTACTTCTTCCATGTCTACAACTACTTGGATGCTTTGACTCTAACTGCTTTTCCCAACTCTAAACCCTAATTTCTGATTTTCTTTGTTGTTCGGATTTTGACGACATTTCCCAACAATCATAGCAAATAACTTATGATTTTCTAAACCATAAACCCTAATTTTTGATCTTCTCTATCCTTCGGATTTTGACAATTTTGACCAACATTTATTGCAAATAACTTCTGATTTTCTCTCTTGCTAGGATTCCTGCCACTTCCCCTAGCTCTCACTCCTAGAAAAATATAATCTTCACTGTTGTTGGGATTCCAACAGCTTCACCTTGCTCTCATTCCCAGTACCTTCTAGGCCTCTATTAATCTTCTGAGATAGCTAGGGCACTAGGGTAATTGTGAGACAACCAAGAATTTCTGGGATAACTAAGGGTACCCATCTCTTGTTGATTTTGGGTGTCAGCGAGTTGTTTGGAACTTCAATTTTGGGACATCAAGAGCAATATCTATATCTGCCAAAGACTCAACCTCCAAGGCGCGGTGACAACCTCACATTGGTTCTGCTTTACAAGTGCACACACTCTCACTTACCTTCCTCGTGTTAAGTTTTGCTTAATTACATTATGAATAATTCCCCTCATATTTCTAAGCCCCCCTCTAGCAAAGGTAGACCAAGTAAAATTACATTAAATAGTCTCTATGAGTACATTGAGTCTTTAGAAAGACAAAGAGAAGAAAGAGAAAAAAGTTTTAAACTAGAACTAACGACAATGCTTGATAACAACCACAAATCATTAGCAAATAAAATAACCACACTCAAAATTGAACTCCAAGAAATGAAAGGTAAAATTGAAGAAATAGAACATAGTAAACAAACAATGGTTGAAGAAAATAACACCTTGAAAAACGAGATTAAAAATATAAAAGAAAAACTACATAATAACTCAGCCCTAAATAACACAGAAAATAACTTAGATATTAAACCCATCAAAGAGGAAATTAATAAATTATTTGTTATCGACCATAAGCACCACAAATGATCCTTAAATATTATAGTTGCGGGTATAAAAGAAAAAAACAATGAAAACACATTATAAATGGTTAAAGAATAATTAAAAACAAAATATCAAATTGAAACAACCTATCTCACAGAAGCAATAAGGATTGGAAAGATAATTGAGCATAAACACAGACTCATCTGTGTCAAGGTTAGTTGTCATGAACATAAACTAGATATACTCAGGAAATCCCCAAGCCTAAAAGGAACAAGAATATTTATAAATGAAGATCTCATTCCAAAAGACCAAGCTGAACTTAGGAAAGAAATCCAAAAGGTCAAGGATGCAACAAAGATCGAGAAATGAGAAATCATTACGAATAGGAATGTTATTGTTAGATATACAGTCTCAATCACGAGTGATAAATAGTGATTTGCATCACTTCGGATCCTCTTCTGGAACTACCATGGCTTTCCATGATGTAAATGTCCTATGTTAAGTTGGATCCTGAGTGATAGTGACCTTATTCTCTTAGTTGAAACATGGGACCATAATGAATCTAGAGTTCTTCACCTTGACTATTTGACTATTTGGTCTGGTTGGAATAAGAAATCCTCTCGGAGGGGTTTTGGCAGTATAGCCTACTATATAAGGAACACTTTTTCTTCTCACACATGACTTCATAAAATCAACCCCTTCAATCGATACATTTGGATCGAAATCTCTGATTCTACCATCAATAGGATCTTTCTAGAAATCTATTATTTCGCTCCTATTAACTCTACATCCTATAAGAAGAACAACTTGGATAATAATTTTCCTTTCAATTCTTTAGAAAAAGACATCTTCAACCTCAGAAATGATGGTAATATCCTTTTACTAGGAGACTTTAATGCTAGAATTTCTACTAACTAAGCCATTACACTAAGAAACAACTCTAACCCCGACCCCTTGTGGCTTGATGAAGATAGTAACTTAGCTAGTAAATTCAAGAGAAAATATGAAGACATTATCGAGAACTTATTCTGCACCGAGCCCCTCAAACTTTATAGTTCTCAGGACATAATTATTTGTAATGGTATCAACAAGTGGCCCCTCTCTGGTTGGATGACATGTTTCCATGTGCTGGGTAGCAGTGTCGTGGATTATGCAATTTATGACATCCTTGTCCTCAACCATATTACAAAATTTGAGCCTCTTAATGGATTCGAGCGTGACTCTAACCACAAAAATTTGTCTCTATCCCTCAATCTTGCTATGCATACCACCCACATGTAGGAGGCCAATGAAAGAAAAAGACACATTCGCTTCGATAGAAGTAAAACCGACCTCCTCTTAAGGGATTTAGAGAGGGATTTAGGCCCCATGAATTATAATAATAAAATTGATCAAATTTATTACCATTTCACTACTATCCTTTCCAACATCATTAGCAGGTTTTCTATTGAGATTTCATTTAAGTAGTCTAATAGAACTTCCAATCCTTGGTATGAGAAAGATTGCAAAATTTCCAGGAAAGCGATCATAGACGCTCCTAATGAAATGATTAAGCTACAGAATATCAATATATACAAAAATATCATCAAGAGGAAGAAAAAATCATATATTAATAAAATACGGAATTATTTTCTCCACCTTTCTAAATTCGCGCCCAAAATTTTTTGGCGGAATGCTCGTCCATAAAACCAAATATAACCATTCTCTCCCTTAAGAAAACTAGGAAAACTATCTTAAGATGTTGTATGACTCTCTAGACACTATGGGCACCACCTTAATCACTCCAATTAAGGAGGATGTATTATCTCTTGACGACATTGAGTCTGGTATTAATAAGATCGCTAATGGGAAAGCGAAAGATATTGAAGGATACCAAACTGATATCCTTAAAATGGGAAGATCTATCCTCATTCCTTATCTCCACAAGCTTCTCAATTTGGTTGTAACGCATGGCTTCCATCGACTTTGGACGCAAAGCCTTATTGTACCTATATTTGAAAATGGGGACAAGAGTGTTCCATCTAACTACAGGATCATTATGGTTAGCCATATCCTCTCCAAGCTTTATGGGCTCATTTTGCAGAAGAAGCTTAGCCTTTGGCTTGAAAGCCAGGGAAAAAGAGCTAAAGGGAAAGTTGGTTTTAGGAGACATCACTCAACTATTGACCAGTTGGTCACTCTTAGAATCATTGCGGAGGAATGTCAGAATAGTAAAGTCGATCTCTTCTGTTGCTTTGTGGAATTTAGAAAAGCTTTCGACACTGTTCCTCGATATAAACTTTAGGAGAGGCTTAAAGAGATCATGGTCCCTCCTGAGCTGAGGATTGTTATGATCCGTCTCTACGAGACCATCACTACCAAGCTTAAGACCAAAGAGGGGTGGTCTAAAGACATTAAATGCAATATTGGAGTTAAGCAAGGATGTCCCCTATCCCCGACCCTTTTTGGCATATACATTGATAAGCTAGAGGAGTGTCTAGAATCTGCGGGGTTCAAGGGCACCGAGCTTGTTGGTGTTTTCATTACTCTTCTCCTCTATGCCGATGATATCGTTCTTCTTGCAAAAAGCCATGATGACCTTGACAAACAACTCCAGATTCTTCATGACTAGTGCTCCGAGATGGGTATGACAATTAATACTAACAAGACTAAAGTCATGATCATTAAAACCAAAAATATCACCTATGGTAGTTTCGTGTTTAATAACCAGTGCTTAGAGAAATTTTCTTCTTATAAGTATTTGGGCATTAACTTCCCTCATCATCTCACCTGGAATTATAGCACTGAGAAAATGATTATTTGGGGTTGGAAAGCTTATATGATCTTGAAAACAATTCCAAGTCAATCGATCTTTACATTTGGAGTAAAAGAGGTTCCTCTTTGAGACCCTTGTCACCCTTGTTATCTTATACGGATGTGAAGTTTGGGGTTGCAGTATATCGAGAGAGTCATGGAGGAAGATTGAGATGATTCAAAGGAAATTCATAACCTACAACCTTAAGATCAAGGGAAATACTCCCTATCATATCCTCTTGATCCAATCTGGTTTGTCACCCATTGGATATACAACTATGCTTAGATATCTGATGTATAAGAAGAAGCTTGACAACATGGAATAAAAAAGGCTCCCTAAAATTTCTTCTAACTATAGTCAAAACCCTCATCTTCGCCTCAAGTGCGGGTGGCATAAGAATGCCCAGTCTTGGCTCGACCATTAGGGAATTAAGGAGGAGCTCAGTATGGGAAGCAAAGATAATATCAAAAATACTATTACCTCCATGTTTAAGGAGAAGTTGTGGGGGGATCAAGAGATGGAGGGTAAAAAGAAGCTAAGATACTATACGGAAGTGATCAACCCCACCTTTGATAATCAGAATTATCTCTCTGTGTTCTTCAACAATAAGAAAAAAATGAACATCGCTAAGATAAGAACTAATTCCCATGAGCTTTGAAGTGAGCTCGGGTGGCAGTCTATTCCCAAGACCCCTTCGAACAATAGAATCTATCATATTTACAATTCTAAGCAGGTGGAAGATGAAAATCACTTCCTTTTAGACAGCCTGACTCTTAGTCACATTCGCTCTCAATTCCCTACCATCTGCCACACTTCCAATCTTCTTAACCTATTAAGCCAACCCACCTTTAGCGATCTTGGAGCACTTATATCCGTTCTCTTTGACCATAGAAACAAGATTTTGAAGAAACAAATTTAGATTCTTTCTCCTCCCTTAAAGTTCGATAAACTGCATTGATCTTAACAAATAATAACCATCATATATATATATATATATATATATATATATATATATATATATATATATTATTTTCAATTACTTTATTTACTAAAAAAACAATTTCTCAAAAGTTAACCATGGTGGACCAATAGTACACAGTGCTTCACCAATAACATTGGTGGATGTTGTTTACCATTATTAATAAAATTAACCCATAATTAAACTACATAAGCATATAATAAACTTTGAAATGACGCAATTCAAACCATGAATTAAAATATATATATATATATATATCCCAATTCTGGGTGCATGAAAATGACTTATCTGTATATCCTGATTCTTTTTTATATTCTAATTGAAAAACAGTCAAAACAAAGTTGAATTTTGCACGTTTTTACCTCGATGAGCGTGTCAGGAATGACCCTGAAAATAGAAATGGTAAAATTAGCGAAAATGAAATTTTAAAATAAGTTTCATATTCTGTTAGAAATTTTGCGCACTGGATTATTCTTTTTACTTAAACTGTGCCTTCCGGATTTGAAGGTTTGTTCAAAACGAATTTATGATATAAGTTTCTATACCCGAGTACATGGCGACCGCCTTCATGGACGGTGTGTGCAACGACACCCATGAGTCCTAAGCTACCTCCGCCGTAAACCAAATCAATATTTCTTGAAACCTGAGAAACGAAGCGAAAGAAAAACCGCTGTTAGGAGGATCAATCAATAAATATGGTTTGATTTTAGTGAGAATCCGCATGATGAACCTTGAGCAGAATAAATGGATAATTGTGGCCCGATTTTTGATAAGGGTTTAGAGGTTAAAGATTCATAAACATAGTAACTGCTCTCGGAATCTTGTGATTGAGGATACAAAATTACAGTATATGGCAAAACAAATGCGTAGAAAAAGTCAAACATAATGTAGACCATCCAAACTCAGAGATACTAACTAAATGTGTAAGAACAAACGATTCCGAAAGGATCTATATCGATAGAGGAGACAATGAAGAGCCGCCAGTTCGCCAAATTCTTAGAGATCTGTAATTAAAGATGGCGAAAAGAGAGTGAACCAACGAAAATTGACTAATTTATGTAGTGCAGACGTTATAGCTTCAGAAAATTGCTTTAGCGCCAAACAATAAGTTTCAGCCGGTTCAAAATCATAAAGATTTGAAGGAAGTTGGATCTTGAAATAATACAAATAGTTTCAGCCGGTTCAAAATCATAAAGATTTGAAGGGAGTTGGATCTTGAAATAAACCGCAAAAAGAAGAAGAAGAAATAGAGCGCAATCAAAATACCTTCAAACCTGATGAAAGCGATGCAGAAGCTTTAGTACGTCCAAGCTTTGTGAAGGAAAACTTTAAACTGCATGCCTAAGAATTAAAAGTAAAGAAAAAAGATTTAAGCGGAGGACAATTCTATTCAAGCAAGCTAGAAAAAAGGGATTTAAGGGAGAAATCAATCAAAACCCTAAAAATTAAAGGCAAATCCAGACGATTTACCAGCTCCTCTCCCAGCTCAACGGCGGCATCTTGATAGCTACTTTTCTTCCCCAAACTGCTTCCGCAGAAAACACAGACCTTCTTGAATCTTGACCTCGCCTTCTCCATTTTCATGTCCATCCTTTTCAGCAAACACTATCTTCGTTCCGCCCTTTCGCAGCTGTCTGCACTCACTATCTTTGTCCCGCTCTCTTCCAGCTGTCTGGACTCACTATCTTTGTCCCGCCGTAACGCAGCTGCTTGGACTCCGCTTATGCACCACACTCTCCTTTTATCACTCGGGGATGATGATCTTCCTGCTCTGCTCACACTCGTGCTGCTGGATGATGTATTCTGTTCAGCTTCAAAATTACAAAAATTAGCCGAAGGCATATATGGAACATCAAGGAACTACTTCGTTATCTGATATAACATCCAACATTTAAAAAGAAAAAAAAAACATAATCACCCCAAAAAATCCGTACTCCCTACTTTTCGCTACTTTTTCCCTACTCCCTACTTTATATGCGTGGCCACGCCGTCTCTCTCGTGCATTGATATAAATTGAATGGTTGGTATTTTATCGGATTGCTATTTCTACGTTTTATGAAATTTTTATGGGAATTGACCTTGGCTAAGGATAAGTTCTTTATTTATCACAATTTTTTTCAATTTTTTTCAATTATTTTGAATTATTATTATTAATGATGATAACAAAATCAATACATGAGTTAAATATACATATTTATGTCATAAGGTGTCATTATTTGAAAATAACTTTTTTATGTGCTTCGTGTCATAACCTCAAATCGTTCGATTATATGTTAGACAATTAAAATATATACAGTCGTTGGATGAACAGGGCAAAAGTAGTTGGAAATATTTCGTTTACAATGCAGTTATGAAAATTCCATAAAGAGTTGCATCTTGCAGACTACATTCAATGAACCGTGTTTCTTCCACTCTCGTTCTTTTTTAGCATTCATAATACGAGACTTTTTCTCTATGTCAAGCTCTTCCTCTTCGTCGTTGTCCTCTGTGCATTCAAACAAATTGACAAACGTTCAGCTTCTTCAAAAACTAAATCAGTGAGTTTCTTCTCAAAACCAATACAGACGGCTTTAAAATAACTTCCTTTCATCTGATTCGTCATCGCTAGGCAAGTCCCCCTTGATAAAACCGTCTGTAAGAGGTTCTTCGTCGGAGGAATCATCAGCAGAGCCAAAGCCGTGCATTTCCTCTTTGCTCGCAGAGGGTGAGGTGTCATCGTCGTAGTCGAACATGTCTTTGTTTTGGTTGTTCTAAACCGTAATCGAATCAATGTGAGGGTGTTCAGTGTTGTTTTTCTTGTTCTTGGCCTTGGATTTGGGCTATTGAAGATTCATGGATTTCAACAAAGGAATAATCAGATCTCATTTCCAGATTCATTTCTTTCAGGAAAGTAAATGAAAATGATATGCCCGTCACTGCCGCCATGGGCTTCGAACGTGAGGACCACATGAGTTCAAATGAATTATTGTGAGATATGATCATCATTTTCATGTTCGCCGGCAAAGACACCACGTCATCGACGTTAACGTGGTTCTTTTGGCTGTTATCCTCTCATCCTCACATAGAGGAAGTCGTTTACAGGGAAGTAGCCAATCTCATAGTCGCAAGAAGATCACAAGATAATGATTCCTCTTCCTCTAATGGCATTTTGTTTTCTTACGAGGAGCTGTAGAATATGCATTACCTGCAGGCCTCACTTTGTGAGTCGATGAGCCTTATCCGTCGGTCCTCTTCGACTCCAAGCACGTTGTTGACAATGACGTCCTACCAAACGGGACTTTGTTGGGAAAATGCAATCCGGTGACTTATCATCAATAAACCACGGGTCGAATGGAGACCATATGGGGCACCGACTACCTCCAATTCAAGCCCAAGAGATGGGTGAACGAAAAGGGCCATTTCGTTCCTCACAGTACCTTCAAATTCGTTTTTTTCCAAGGCAAAGCTCATGTTTCTCTGGGCAAAGAAATGGTGTTCATTCAGATGAAATATGTTTGGGCCATTGTCATTTCCATGTTTAGATTGCAACCGTCGATTGATTCGCATGAGAGAACTCCAAACCTGCTCACAGCTTGACTGCGCGTATGGATGGTGGCTTTCCCGTTGTAGTGGAGAGGAGGACGACACCATTACCTACTATTGATCCCACTCCCAAGCATAACTGACATTGATTAATTAAATTATGTATCTGATAGTTATCTCCTGGTAGATAATCAACGTTGAAAAGCGAGTTTCTCTGGTGAAATGTCTCCAAAAATTGATCAATAATTTATTCGTTTATTCAAGAGTTCTGCACAATCGATTTTGTGCATTTCTCAAACTTATAATTTTTTTGAAACTATGCGGATAGATTTATAGCAGTGTTGTGAATAAAAGCATCCATTAATTCTATATTATTATTCTTATCAATATAAAAATTGGGACAGAGCAACAATCTTGCAGTTTGGCTTTTATAAAATGGAAGAATATTTTTTGAAACTAGATTATAATGCCTTACTATCAAAATAAAAATTGGGACAGGGCACAATCTATATTTTTCTCTATTCCACATAATAAATTATTTTAAAATTTTCAATAGACAACCCCTAATGTACATCAAATTTACAATGAAAAACAACATTATTACTTAACCTGGTGGCTTCTCCGACCTTTACTAAAATTGACCAAAATCACTACAAATATCTTGCTTAGCAACCATTGAATCTCTAATGGGATGGACCTTCCAACTTACAACTTGCATCCATAGGTTTGATTCGACTGCATTTTTTTTTGAATAAATTTTTCATATTGGTGAATGTAAAATGAAAAAATAGAGTTAGGAAAAGTTGAATTTACTATTTGAAAACCAAATTGTCATTGCTTGTACCTAATGAGCCTTCTTCATTTAATATTTTCTTGAATGACATTTTGTTTACAAACGTTTATCATTCAATGATTTCTTATATTTCACGATTCTTCTCTCTTTTATGTCTTACGATGTTTTCTTTGCAACATCTAGTGCAATTTCTAGTTAAAAAACTGTGTAACAAGATTCTTAACCGTGGACATTCACTCCATTTTACCATGGAGAGATTTTGTTACAATAGTATGGGTTATCAATAAGGAATGTCCCAAAAATCTCACATGACAATTGTTCCTATAACATTTTAATCAATTTAATTATATCATTTAATTACAAGAGAAGAAAAACAAAAGTACTTTTGAAATAAATCTTGACTTTTGATTTGTGACTACTACTAAGAATATTCTAGAATATTTAATAGAGGTTAAATCTCTACCATCCATGTAATAATTAAATTAAAATTTTGGAAGTCCTATTGGATAAATTATTAAGATAAAATTTGGTTGACCATAATACTATGCTTAACTATATTAAACTATTATCTTCCATAGTTGAAATTGCTTGAAAATGATTTTTTATGGTTGAGAAATGATGGACATGTTGATTATAGATAACCATGTTGATTAGAGTTGCTTATGTATGAATTTGTTGACCATGTTTTACTATGGTATGAGTTCTCAATGATTATTTATAGATGAACATTGTAGACCATCAGAATGATTGACTTAGGTTGACAAGGTTGATTTTGGTTCATCATGGTCTATTATGGACAATTTAGGTTTTATAGAAAATGAAATGAAAAGTAAGAATATGAATGGAAACATGAAAATAAAAATATTATATAAACATAATAAAATGAAACCCAAATTCTATTAATGAAACAAATAGGAAAATACTATAAAATGTACGTCAATATAAACTAATTGGAATGATGGTAGCTTATCTCTAAAGTGAGAAGTTTCAACAACATTTGTTTGCAAGATGAAATTATAAGAGACCTAAAATTGTCTTCTCTCATAATGTACTAAACCTTAAGAAGCAAAAACCTAACCCTAGGTGTTAGCACTTTGTGATTTGCCTAGGCTGAAAAAAGGAATTCGAGAGGTAACCAAAAACCACTTTAGGCCATAATATAGCCCTTCTAGCCTCAAGAGGGCTCTCTCACTTAGGTTACTCAACAAAAAGGATATTGGGCTAGCTAGTAAGCTCAACAAGGCTTGATTGTTTAAATGCATGTTGATAAGAAAAGAGATAGATCCATTGGATATGGAGTCATGTAAAATCAAATTTTTTCGAGTGAGATGATGGAAAAATAGAGGGTTTCTCCATAGGGGCAAGGTAGGAATCTTTGGTGGTGGATTTAGATCAAATTTTTGTAAGAGGTGAATGTAGAAATGGTGAAATATAAACACATTACAGAATCAAACCATGGATGAATTCTAAAGTGTTTCTTTAAGATGAAAAAATTGATAACTTGGAAAACTAAAATATATCATCATTAATGATGAATTATGAATCAAACATCTCATTTTTTTCCAAGAAATAAGATGCACATTAAAGAGATGTAAACACAAAGATAAATTACAAGATCAAAGGACCAAAAAACCACCAAATTTATGACTCAGGAATCCCTATAAATCACCTTCTATTTCATTCATTCACTAGAAAAATCTTTCAAAAATATAGTGCACAAAAGTATATATTCTCTAATCTCAACCAACATAACCACTTACAATGATTTTTCTATCTTTATACATCATCAAAGAATTGATATCCTACCCTAGGTGGTCGAATTCATTGACCAAAACCAACTTTTAACTAGATACATCCAAAAAATAGTGCATATAATGAAAAATAGGAACAATTTTCCTTACAACCAATCGAAGTCTAAAACATCACTAAATTAGAATACTAGCCAATGAATATTAAACATAGCCCCTAAGATAATTCTTCACCAATTTACATAATCCAAACCATTACTAGAAGTCAAAAATTTGAAATTTGAAAAAAAATGGAGATGATTGTCTAGGCTCGCATTGCATTAGGAAGTTCCACAGAAAAACAAAGTGGCTTCCATGCCCTATATATTTGTGTCCCATTTCCATCAAAATGAAGCAAATAAGTATGCTTCAAATACCACTGTGATGGTTCTGGAGCTCCTAAAAAATATTTGAAACACCTGCAAACATCCTTTTGACTTGTTGCCCACTTTTGCAACACACTATCTGTTTTCATAATGCCTCCTAAAAATGAACACATGATGACTTTTACTTAATGTGAAATGTTGTAAGCATAAATATGGATGTTAGAACATTCACAGAACTCCCTCACGATAGAAAAACTTCCAACTTTATTATCCCATAATTATTAAAATTTATATATGAAAAGCACAGCAAGCCCCTTGCTTCGTTTTTGAATTTTTCATCAAAAATTACATTTTCTGATCTCTTGAGCTAAAAACAAAGTTTCAGAACTGGGTTGAGGTTTCCTGCTCCAGATTCACCTTTTTAATAGCCTCTGCAAGTTTGTCCAACTTACCTATCTTCCTCTAACTTCCAACTTCTTTGACTTCAGTAAGCTTCTTCTTCACCAACCCGAGTCATCTTTGTACATATAAATTTTTCACTTGCCTATGAAGAGGCAAGTTCCACTTTAGTTTATACTTAGTCCTCTCAAGGACACACATAGCAACCTCTACCTCTTTAAACAAGGTCAAATTATCCCTATGATATTTTTTCGTTGGTTGTTCTACTCGATGTTGTATTCCTTCAGGTTGTTCATGTAGCTTCTTGAATTCCTTCTTCTCATAAAAAACCATATGCTGAACATTCTCTTTTTCTTGCATATGCACCATGGTAGCAGACCTAGTCCTAGGTCTCCTTGCGTACTCAACTTGCTCTTTCAACTCTTCGATATCAATGACCATTTAACCTTTTCCTTTAGCAACATATTCCAAAGTTTCCTTTAATGGCTCTTCTCTTCTAGGCTAGATAGTTTCTTGAGACACTTTAAGCCTAAGATCCTGACTCTCCTGCTACAAGTAAGCTATTGTCACATGGGCCTTTTCCATCTTGTAACTCCCCAATTTTCTCTTCCTTTTTATCAATTCCCACTTCTCTTTGTGTGATCTTTGATTTCATAACTTGAATAGGTCATGTTGGAGGAACCACAAGTAATATATTGTTTTCATCTCTTGTTCTTGGCACCCTTACCACCTTTTCTACCTCACGAGAAAATTGTAACTTCTTAGCACTTTTATTACCAATCGATTTCCTTTTAGTCAAAGGTTTATTGAATAAGATTGTTGCTGCAGGTGAAGCTTCCTTTTGTTAATGAAAATTGAAATAAACTAGAATCAAATTGACTTCCTTTTGTTTTAATTTGGTCACCCATCTTACGTAGACTCTTAAACATATAATAGGGAAGATTCATAGTTTTCTTGTCAGTAAAACGAATTAAGAACCTAATGTGATAGCGATACACCCTATTCAATCTCCCCTCACATGTGAAGTACCTTTGGATGACCTCCAAAATTTTTCTATAATGATATTATAAATAACTCCTTGGAACAGATGAAGCATACTCTTTCCTGTGTTTTGGATTGAGAAAGTCCTTGAAAGCAACCAAATAAAAATCCATTCCTTTTAACCATTCCTCTCCACTAAAATTTAGCTCATTGTCCTCAAATATTTATTGAGTTGAGACTGGAAAAGTCGGACTTCCCACCTTTGCTTGCACACCATCAAAACCCCTAGAAAATTCCTTTGTCAACTGCAACTGATATCCCTAAATTATTTTACAGAATAGCATCCACCTTAATTGTTCAAAATAAAACATAATGTTTGAATCTTCATTGATGGATGTGATGTCTTGTGGGTTAAAACACACAATGGCTCCCCTTTGTTTTTTTTTTCCTATGATGTTGACATAGTTTCACTTTTGCAGCAATTGATATTTTAAGTTCATGAAAAACTTGTTTAGGCAAGAATGGGGGTGTTCCAAATCTTGTGGCAATGTCTTAAGATACACTCAACAATCACACCAAGATTTACAACTATAAAATTCTCAGGAAAACCGTAAATATATGAGAATTTTGTAACTATTGGCAAGAAATTAAACTAGGGATAGTCGCAACGCACAAACCAAAAACACAATGTGAACGAAATTGGAGCTTGATCTAGGTGGATATTGGTGGTCACTGGCCTATTCCACTTGGGGCCCCACCATTGTCTCTTTCAGTTTTTCAGTTTCGGCACAACTTACTATTTTTAGCAGTTTTTCGGGTCCTGAAATTCTGGAGTCGTTTTGAGGACCTAGACAAAGTTTTTTGGGGAAAATGGGAGCAACATAGGTCCATGAATCAATGTTGATCATCAAATTTTTTATTCCTCGGATATATCTTTCTAACGAGGTATGGTTCGCGTCAAACGGAGATCGTATGCCAAAGTTACGTCCCCGGGAAGTTGAAACACCAATTTACCCAAACGGGGCCCATAGTTTTGACGCTTCATCTCCTAGGGTTAGGGTTTTCAATGTTTAGGGTTTTCTGTTGTTTGTAAATAATAAATAGGCCCTAGAGCCTCATTGTAACTTATTTAAAAGGCCTATAGCCACCACCTCTCTTCTCAGAGATAGCTACCAGTGCCCTAGCTAGTTTATTTCCATTCTGTCTGTAAGAAAAATATTAGTTCTTTGATATAAATGAAATGAAGTGTTATGGTTATATGTTTATTCTCTTGCGTTCCTGCATAAATCTGGATCAGTGGTGTCAGAGCGGTCTACTTTTTCTCGATCCTTCTTTGGATGTTCCCAACGAGGTCGAGGTATGAGGAGTTAGGGCTCGATCTGGTGGAACCTTTACAATATCATCCTCACAAACCCCGACGGACGGCCATGGGGGACGAAAATAAATATGAGGGAGCAGGAGATCCTATCAAAATATTTTTCGAGGAGGCCCTCGAAAAACAAAGGAACGCGATGATGGATAACTTTTCTTAGATCCTTCAACGGCTACCCACCGACGGTGTATCTGCATCCAGCAGCCACTCTGGATGTGCGACTCCCTTTAAGGTACAAGTAAATTTTGACATTCCCATATTTAAGGGTCAAATAGATGCAGATGTCGTAGATAAATGTTTGATTCTATTAGAAGGTTATTTCTCGGTTCATGACTTTTCCAAATGGGAGAAGATTATTTTTGCACTCCTCAAATCTACTCCCCATGTCAAGGACTCGTGGGAAACCTACAGTGAGAAAAAGGACGACACGAAACCCTCTCTATTATTGGCCGTACCCACTTGGAATTCTTTCCGAGACACCATCAAGGAACAATACTATCCTGTGGGGAGCTATCAGGACAAGTACATACAATGGACCACGCTGCGACAAGAAAGGGATCAAGATGTGCATGAGTTGACGAAACTGTTCCATACCCTGTGCACAAAGTTGGGTATCAAAGATTAAGAGAAGCATCTAGTGCTAAAGTATCATAGTTTTCTTCATAGATACATTCAGCAAAAAATGGAGTCCCTCGACATCTCCTCGCTTGGTATGGCATACCGGTATGCTGCCAAGATTGAACAGAAATTGAAAAAAATGAAGCAAGAGTTTGGATTTGCGAATCAAAAGCAAGGGAAAGGTGCTCCCAAACCGCAAAAAAAAGGACAAAGCCAAGTCATGGTGGCTCAAGACAACCTGTCAAAGCCACAAGAAAAGAAAAACACCGCAAAGCCAAAGAAGGGCATGGGAAAGTGGTGTGAGTTCCATAAGAGCTCCACTCACAACACAAGTTAGTTTTAGGCCAAGCAGTCGCTCATGGCCGAGATGAGGGCTTCTCAGTCAGATGCATGCTCTGACTTTGAATATGAACCTAACAAAGGGAATGAAAAAGGGAAACAGATTATTGATGCGGATCCCAACGCCACTGTTGCCACTACGAAGATCCAGAAGGAGGAACCGAAAGATCCAGAGGAGGAGGAACGTCTCTTCCACTCCCAGATGTGGGTAAAGGGCTCCCCAGTACAGTTCATTGTCGACAATGGGAGCCAAAACCTTGCTACTCGAAGACGCGTTAGCGCTTAGTCCATCGAATTACGCTCACCCACATCGATACACCATCGACCTGCTTCACCATGATCTAGATCTCTCACACCGTAGGTGCCACTCCCTTCCCCATAAAGATCAAGTTCTTCATGGATGAGGTACATGTGACATTGCTCCTATTGATGTTTCGATGTATTATTAGGACAACCATACTGTGGAAGCGTCATGCTGTGTATGAGTCTCACTGCTGTTATTGTTACTTTGGGAAATAAGTTGTACCGAATACCAGAGGTACCACCTCCTGCTGCTATCTCTTTGGTTACTACAAAACAATGCAGTAAGCTCATTTCCCAAACTAGGAAATTCATTTTCCTGATGATCTGCCCCCGGGGAAAGAAGAAGACTGTGGCCACGACCTCCAAACAGGGCTCCTCTGCACGACAACAAAAAATGGACAAGGTTGTGGAGGAGTATGGGGACATCTTCACCTCACCCACAGGGGTTCCTCTGCACTGTCAGGTCAAGCACCCGATTGATCTGACCCCAGGTGTGCCGCTACCCAATGGACCAATCTATCAGTGCTCTGTTCTGGAGAACGATGAAATGAAGAGGTAGATTCAAGAGATGCTGGAGAAAGGTCACATCCACCCAAGTTCATCGCCCTGTGGGAGCCCAAGCGTGTTGGTACAAAAGAAGGATAGGACATGGAGACTCTGTATTGACTATTGGGCACTAAACAAGATCACTGTCCAGAATAGGTACCCTATCCCACGAATTGGTGACCTTATGGACCAAATCAAAGGGGCAAAATATTTCAGCAAGATTGACTTGAAGTCTGGGTATCACCAGGTACCAATCGAACCCTCCGATGTGTTGAATACTACCTTCAAAGCCAAGAAAGGCCTTTTCGAATGGCTGGTCATGCATTTTGGGTTGACGAATTCTCCCGCAACCTTCATGAGGTTTATGGATGACATCTTGTAGCCATTCACCAACTCATTTGTAGTGGTGTACTTGGATGATATTTTGATCTTCAGCCAGACTTGGGAAGAGCACTTCCACCACATCCGACAAGTCCTCCAAACACTGCGGCAACGCAAGTTGTGTGCCAATTTGGAAAAGTTCACTTTTGGCATGACCCAGGTTCAATATCTGGGATACATTACTGATGAAAGGGGGGTGCATGTGTATCCATCCAAGATTCAAGTCATTCGGGATTGGCCAGCCCCAACCACTATAACAGAGCTTCGCAGCTTTCTGGGTCTTGCTAATTTCTACTGTAGGTTCGTGTTGGGATTCTCTCATATCACTTGGCCCTTGAGTCAAGTCACCAAGGGAGGAGCGAGAGAAAAATTATTTTGGTTGGAATCTCAACAGAAGGCGTTCACAGAATTGAAAAATCACCTCTGTTCTGACCCAGTGCTAACATTACCATACTTGCAACAACCATTTGAGATCGAGACAGATGCCTCTAACTATGTTATTTTGGCAGTTCTTACTTAACAGGGACATCCAATGGCATATCGCAGATAGACATTGTCTGACACAGTTCGCAAGTATCCAACTTATGACAAAGGAATGTATTCCATTGTGCAAGCTTGTCGACAATGGAAGCATTACATTTTGGGGGAAGGAAACAATCATCCACATAGACCACCGGCCCCTGCAGTTCATACACACACAAGGGAAGTTGTAGAATGATCGCCATCAGAAGTGGTCCACATATCTGCAACAGTATCATTTGAACATTAAGTACAAGAAGGGTAGCACCAATAATGTTGCAGACTGCCTCAGCCGACCACCGATCGTGGTGCTCACCATTGTTCTCAACTCTTGTAGGAATGAGACTTCTACTTGAACGATTCTCTACGAAAGCGACCCAAAATTCATCCACACATACAAGGCACTCTTGGGGGGTACACAAGTTCCAAATTTTCACCTCCAAGATGCACTTTTATGTCACCTGGGACACCTTTCTATTCCTTCAAGTGAGTGTGCCAAGATGATATGGGAAGCACACTACAGTTGAGTCACTGGGAATTTCGGGGTTGAGAAAACAGTAGCAGTACTACAGAAGTATTTCTATTGGCTGAACCTTCGAAAGGATGTCAGGAAGCACATCACATCCTACACTCCTTGTGTCATTGCCAAATCGCCCATCAAGAAGCAAGGCCTATATACTTCGCTACCTACCCCTAGTCAACCTTTGGAATCCATCTCCATGGATTACATGTTGGGCCTACCTTCTACTAAGCATGGAAATGACTGTGTTTTCGTGGTCGTTGATAGATTCTCGAAGATAGCCATTATGGCAACCTATAAGAAGAATATCACAGCAGAAGCCACTGCTAAACTCTTCTTTGAACGAGTGTGGGTGCACTTTTGGCTTCCATAGTCTATCATATTAGATCAGGATAGAAGGTTCCTCAACACATTTTGGTCTAGCTTCTAGTCAATGCTGGACACCAAGCTCACCAAGCCCACAACTTTCCATCCCCAAACAGATGGCCAGATAGAGGTCGTCAACAGAATGATTGTACACATTCTGCGCATATAAAATTCAAAGCATCCACACACATGGGACGAGAGCCTCCCCTATGTACAACATAATTATAACTGGGCTCTCCACATCTCAACCGGCCACAGCTCCTTTTAGGTGGGCTTGGGATTCCAGCCACTATGTCCCATTGACGTATCCATGCCATTTATGGCTACTCAGGTCGATTGAGCTCATGTCCAGTCTAAAGTTGACAAAGCAAATAGCTTCATTGAGTGCATTCAGCACATCCGCTAATAGGTTCATGGCATATTGGACAGAGCCAATGCTAAGTACAAGCAATTCCATGATCAACATCGAGTGCCACACAACTCCCAAGTAGGTGACAAAGTGTGGCTACATTTGCAGAAGGAGCGCCTCACTAGACCCCACCGCAAGCTTCACTCGCTCCGATACGGGCCATACACCATCACCAAGGCTGTAGGGAATAATGCCTTCAAGCTCAGTATTCCACCATTCCTTGGTCTGCACCGAGTATTCAATGTGGACTTCCTTCATCCCTACTTACCACCTCTACTGGACACCTCTGACATTCCAGAACAACTCACACCAACAGAGTTAAACCCAGACTGCATGGAACAGGCCACCACAGATTATATCATGGACATGAAAATCAAGAACACTCACCAACAAAAGAACTGTATCAGGTTTTCAAAGCTGGCCAACTCCCGCCCCAAGGAAAGTGGTTCACCAAAGACCAAGTTCAGTTGAAATTTCCTCATCTCATGGAGGAACTTAATGTAATGGGGACCATTGCTTCCTAAGGGGGGATGAATGATCCAGGTGGATATTGGTGGTCACCTGCCTATTCGACTTGGGGCCCCACCATTGTCTCTTTCAGTTTTTCAGTTTTGGCACAACTTACTATTTTTAGCAGTTTTTCGGGTCTTGAACTTCTAGAGCCATTTTGAGGCCCTAAACGACGTTTTTTGGCAAACCTCGGAGCAACATGGGTCCACAGACCGATGTTGCAACATGTGACCATGGACCAATGTTGCTCACTCAAAATTTTTAGTCCTCGGATAGATCTTGCTAACGAGGTATGCTTCGCATCAAACGGAGTTCGTATGCCAAAGTTACGTCCTCGGGAAGTTGAAACACCAATTTACCCAAACGGGGCCCATAGTTTTGGCGCTTCATCTCCTAGGGTTAGGGTTTTGGATGTTTAGGGTTTTCATTTTTTCTAAATAATAAATAGGCCCTCGAGCCTCATTGTAATTCAGTTCAAAGGCCTGTAGCTTCCACATCTCTTCTCAGAGATAGCTACCAGCGCCCTAGCTAGTTTATTTCCATTCTGTCTATAAGAAAATCTCAGTTCTTTGATATAAATGAATTGAAGTGTTATTTCTGCTGCATCTTTGTATTTATGGTTATATGTTTATTCTATTGCATTCCTGCATAAATCCGGATCATTGGTATCAGAGTGGTTTTCTTTTTCTCGATCCTTCTTTGCATGTCCCCAACGAGGTCGGGATATAAGAGTTAGGGCTCGATCTGGTGGAACCTTTGCAAAATTAGCCTCGCGAACCCTGATGGACGCCCATGGGGGACGAAAAGAAAGATGAGGGAGCAGGAGATCCTATCACAATATTGCTTAAGGAGGCCCTTGAAAAACAAAGGAACACGATGATGGATAACTTTTCCCGGATCCTTCAACGACTGCGCACCGGAGGTGCATCTGCATCTAGCAGCCACTCTAGAGTTGCGACTCCCTTTAAGGTACAAGTAAATTTTGACATTCCCATATTTGAGGTTCAAATAGATGCAGATGTCGTAGATAGATGGTTGAGTCTATTAGAAGGACATTTCTCGGTTCATGACTTTTTTGACCGGGAGAAGATTATTTTTTCACTCCTCAAAGCTACCCCCCATGTCAAGGACTGGTGGGAAACCTACTGTGAGAAAAAGGACGACACAAAACCCTCTCTGTTTTTGGCTGTACCCACTTGGAATTCTTTTTGAGTCGCCATCAAGGAATAATACTATCCCGTGGGGAGCCATGAGGACAAGTACATATAGTGGACCACGCTGTGACAAGAAAGGGATCAAGATGTGCATGAGCTGACGAATTTGTTCCATACCCTGCGTACAAAGTTGGGTATCAAAGATTCATAGAAACATCTGGTGCTAAAGTATTGTAGTTGTCTGCACAAATACATTCAGGAGTAAATGGAGTTCCTCGACATCTCCTCGCTTGATACGGCATACCGGTATGCTACCAAGATTAAGCAGAAATTGAGACAGAAGAAGTGAGACTTTGGATCTGTGAATCAAAAGCAAAGGAAAGGTGCTCCCAAACTGCAGAAAAAAGGACAGAGCCAAGGCATGGCGGCTCAAGACAACTTGTCAAAGCCACAAGCAAAGAACAACACTGCAAAGCCAAAGAAGGACACGGGAAAGTGGTGTGAGTTCCATAAGAGCTCCACTCACAACACAAGTGAGTGTCAGGCCAAGCAGTCACTGGTGGCCGAGATGATCTCTTCTGAGTTAGATGCATGCTTTGACTCTCAATCAGAACTTGAAAAGAGGAATGAAAAAGGGAAACAAATTATTGATGTGGAGCCCAATGCCACTATTTCCACTACGAAGATCCGGAAGGAGGAACCGGAAGATCCAGAGGAGGAGGAATGTCTCTTCCACTCACATATGTGGGTAAAGGGCTCACTGATATAGTTCATTTTCAGCAATGGGAGCCAGAAGAACATCTTTTTAGTAGACACTGTGAAGCGGTTGGGCTTGCCAACCACAACTCACCCACATCCATACACAATCGGGTGGCTTCACCAAGGACGAGATCTCCGCATTAGCCAGAAGTGTCACCTTCCCTATAGCATCAAGCCCTTCACGGATGAGGAATTATGTGACATTGCTCCTATTGATGTTTTTGATGTATTATTAGGACAACCATACTTGTGGAAACATCATGCTGTGTATTATTCTCGGCCTCGCACTGTTATAGTTACTTTGGGAAATAAGTTGTACTGGATACCAGAGGTACCACCTCCTACCACTATCTCTTTGGTTACTGCAAAACAATGTAGTAAGCTCATTTCCCAAACCAGGAAATTCATTTTCCTGATGATCTGCCCCCAAGGAAAGAAGAAGACTATGGCCACGACCTCCAGACAGGGCTCCTCTGCACGACAACAACAAATGGACAAGGTTGTGGAGGAGTATGGGGACATCTTCACCTCACCAACAGGGGTTCCTCTCCACTATCAGGTCAAGCACCCGATTGATCTGAACCCAGGTGCACCACTACCCAATGGACTGATCTATCAGTGCTATGTTCTGGAGAATGATGAAATCAAGAGGCAGATTCAGCAGCTGCTTCAGAAAGTTCCCATCTGACCAAGTTCATCACCCTATGGGAGCCCGATCGTGTTGGTACAGAAGAAGAATGGGACGTGGAGACTTTGTATTGACTATCAGGCGCTGAACAAGATCACTATCTGGAATAGGTACCTAATCCCATGGATTGATGACCTTCTGGACCAACTCAAAGGGGTGAAATATTTTAGCAAGATCAACTTGAAGTTTGGGTATCACCAGGTACCAATTGAACCCTCCGATCTGTCGAAGACTACCTTCAAAGCCAAGGTAGGCCTTTTCAAATGGCTGGTCATGCCTTTTGGGTTGACGAATGCTCCCGCAACCTTCATGAGGTTGATGGACAACATCTTGTTGCCATTCACCAACTCATTTGTAGTGGTGTACTTGGATGACATTCTGATCTTCAACCAAACTTGGGAAGAGCACCTCCACCACATCCGACAAGTCCTCCAAACACTACAACAACACAAGTTGTGTGCCAATTTGGAGAAGTGCACTTTTGGCATGACCCAGGTTCAATATCTAGGATACATTATTGATGAAATGGGGGTGCATGTGGATCCAACCAAGATCTAAGTCATTCGGGATTGGCCAACCCCAACCACTATAAAAAAGCTTTTTAGCTTTTTGGGTTTTGCTAATTTCTACCATAGGTTCGTGTTGGGATTCTCTCATATCACTTAGAACTTGAATCAAGTCACCAAGGGAGGAGCGAGAGAAAAATTATTTTAGTCAGAATCTCAACAGAAGGCGTTCACAGAATTGAAAAATCGCCTTTGTTCAACCCCAGTGCTCACATTACCAGACTTGAAACAACCATTTGAGATCAAGATAGATGCCTCTGAATATGCTATTAGGGCATTTCTTACTCAGCAAGAACATCCAGTGGCATATCACAGTCAGACATTATCTGACACAGTTTGCAAGTATCCCACTTATGACAAAGAAATGTATTCCATTGTTCAAGCTTGTCGACAATGGAAGCATTACATTTTGGGGAAGGAAACAATCATCCACACAGATCACCAGCCCCTGCAGTTCATACAGACACAAGGGAAGTTGCAGAATGATCACCATCAGAAGTGGTCCACATATTTGCAACAGTTTCATTTGAACATCAAGTACAAGAAGGTTAGCATCAATAATGTTGCAGACTGCCTTAGCCGACCATTGATCGTGGCACTCACCACCGTTCTCAACTCTTGTGGGCATGAGACTTCTACTTGACCAATTCTCTACGAGAGCAACCCAAAATTCATCCACACATACAAGGCACTCTTGGGGGGTACACAAGCTCCAAATTTTCACCTCCAAGATGCACTTTTATGTCACCTGGGAGACCTTTCTGTTCCTTCAAGCGAGCGTGCCAAGACGATATGGGAAGCACACTACAATGGATTTGCTAGGAATTTTAGGGTCGAGAAAATAGTAGCAGTACTGCAGAAGTATTTCTATTGGTCGAAACTTCAAAAGGATGTCAAGAAGCACATCAGATCTTGCACTGCTTGTGCCATTGCCAAACTAACCATCAAGAAGGAAGGCCTATATACTCCGCTACCTACCCCTAGTCAACCTTGGGAATCCATCTCCATGGACTACATGTCGGGCCTTCCTTCTACTAAGCATGGAAATGACTGTGTTTTCGTGGTCGTCGATAGATTCTCGAAGATGGCCATTATGGCGGCCCGCAAGAATAATATTCACAGCAAAAGTCATTGCTAAACTCTTCTTTGAACGAGTGTGGGTGCACTTTGCGATCCCACAGTCTATCATATCAGATCGGGATAGCAGGTTCCTTAGCACATTTTGGTCTAGCCTCTGGTCAATGTAGGACACCAAGCACACCAATTCCACATCTTTCCATCCCCAAATAGATGGCTAGAGAGAGGTTGTCAACATAATGATTTTACACATTCTGCGCATGTACAATTCAAAGCATCCATGCACATGGGATGAGAGCCTCCCCTATGTACAACATAGTTATAACCGGGCTCTCCACAACTCAATCGGCCAGAGCCCCTTTCAGGTGGGCTTCGGATTCCAAACACTGTGTCCCATTGACGTAGCCATGCCATTTGCGGTTACTCAGGCCGATTCGACTCATGTACATTCTGTAGTTGACAAAGAAAATAGCTTCATCGAGCGCATTTAGCACATCTACCAACAGGTTCATGAAATATTGAATAGAGCCAATGATAAGTACAAGCAACGCCATGATCAACATCGGGTGCCACACAACTTCCAGGTGGGTGACAAAGTGTGGCTACATTTGCAGAAGGAGTGCCTCACTAGACCCCACCACAAGCTTCGCTCGCTTCGATACGGGTCATACACCATCACCAAGGTTGTAGGTAACAATCCCTTCGAGCTCAGTATTCCACCATTCCTTGGTTTGCACCCAGTATTCAATGTGGAACGCCTTCATCCCTACTTCCCACCTCTACTGAACTTCTATGACATTGCAAAACAACTCACACCAACAGATTTAAACCCAGAATGCATGGAACAGGCCACCACAGACTGTATCATGGAAATTCTAATCAAGAACACTTGCCAACAGAAGATCCAACTGTATCGCGTTGTCAAAGCTGGCCAACTCCTGCACCAAGGAAAGTGGTTCCCCAAGGACTAAGTTCAGCTGAAGTTTCCTCATCTCATGGAGGAACTTAATGCAATGGGGACCATTGCTTCCTAAGGGGGGAGGAATGGTCCAGGTAGATATTGGTGGTCACCCACCTATTCCACTTGGGGCCCCACCATTTTCTCTTTCATTTTTTTAGTTTCGGCACAACTTACTATTTTTAGCAGTTTTTCGGGTCCTGAACTTCCGGAGCCATTTTGAGGCCCTATGCGACGTTGTTTGGGAAAACTGGAGCAACATGGGTCCATGTATTGATGTTTCTCACTCAAAATTTTCATTCCTCGAATAGATATTTCTAACGAGGTATGGTTCACGTCAAACGGAGATCGTAAGCCAAAGTTACGTCCTTGGGAAGTTGAAACACTAATTTAACCAAATGGGGCCCATAGTTTTGGCGCTTCATCTCCTTGGGTTAGGGTTTTGGATTTTTAGGGTTTTCCATTGTTTATACATTATAAATAGGCCCTCGAGCCTCATTGTAACTCAGTTCAGAGGCTTGTAGCCGCCACATCTCTTCTCAGATATAGCTACTAGTGCCCTAGCTAGTTTATTTCTTTGATATAAATGAAATGAAGTGTTATTTGCACTGCATCTTTGTATTTATGGTTATATGTTTATTATATTGTGTTCCTGCATAAATCTGAACCAGTGGTATCAGATCCATCTACTTTTTCTCGATCCTTCTTTGCATGTCCGCAATGAGGTCAGGGTATAAGGTGTTAGGGCTCGATCTGGTGGAACCTTTGCAAGATCAGCCATGCAAACACCGACGGATGCCCATGGGGGATGAAAAGAAATATGAGGGATCGGGAGATCCTATCAAAATATTGCTCAAGGAGTCCCTCAACAAACAAAGGAACGCGATGATGGATAACATTGCCCAGATCCTTCAACAGCTGCCCACCAATGGTGCATCTTCATCCAACAGCCACTCTAGAGGTGCGACCCCCTTTAAGGTACAAGTAAATTTTGACATTCCCATATTTGAGGGTCAATTATATGCAGATGTTGTAGATAGATGGTTGAATCTATTAGAAGGATATTTCTCGTTTCATGACTTTTCCGACCAGGAGAAGATTGTTTTTGCACTCCTCAAAGCTACCCCCCATGTCAAGGATTAGTGGGAAACCTACTGTGAGAAAAAGGACGACACAAAGCCCTCTCTGTTTTTGGCCATACCCACTTGGAATTCTTTCCGAGATGCCATCAAGGAACAATACTATCCTGTGGGGAGCTATGAGGACAAGTACATACAATGGACCACGTTGCGACAGTAAAGGGATCAAAATGTGCATGAGTTGATGAATCTGTTCCATACCCTGTTCAAAAATTTGGGTATCAAAGATTCAGAGAAACATCTGGTGCTAAAGTATCATAGTTGTATGCACAGATACATTCAGAAGGAAATGGAGTTCCTCGACATCTCCTCTCTTGGTACGACATACTGCTATGCTGCCAAGATTGAGTAGAAATTGAAACAAAGAAGCAAGAATATGGATCTACTAATGAAAAGCAAGGGAAAGGTGCTCCCAAACTACAGAACAAAGGACATAGCCAAGGCATGGTGGCTCAAGACAACCTGTCAAAGTCACAAGCAAAGAACAACACCGCAAAGCCAAAGAAGCACACGGGAAAGTGGTGTGAGTTCCATAAGAGCTCCACTCACAACACAAGTGAGTGTCAGGCCAAGCAGTCACTGGTGGCTGAGATAAGGGCTTTTGAGTTAGATGCATGCTCTAAATCCGAATTAGAACCTGACAAGGGGAACGAAAAAGGGAAACAGATTATTGATGTGGAGCCCAACGCCACTATTGCCACTACGAAGATCCAAAAGGAGGAATAAGAAGATCCAGAGGAGGAGGAACGCCTCTTCCACTCCCAGATGTGGGTAAAGGGCTCCCCAATATAGTTCATTGTCAACAATGGGAGCCAAAAGAACCTCATTTCAGCAGACCCCATGAAGCACTTGCGCTTGCCGACCACAGCTCACCCACATCCATACACCATTGGGTGGCTTCACCAAGGACGAGATCTCCGCGTCAGCTAGTAGTGCCGCCTCCCCTATAGCATCAAGCCTTTCACGGATGAGGTATTATGTGACATTGCTCCTATTCATGTTTTTGATGTATTATTAGGACAACCATACTTGTGGAAGCATCATGCTGTGTATAAGTCTCGGCCTCACGCTGTTATTGTTACTTTGGGAAATAAGTTGTATCGGATACCAGAGGTACCACCTCCTACCGCTATCTCTTTGGTTACTAAAAAACAATGTAGTAAGCTCATTTCCTAAACCAGGAAATTTGTTTTCCTGATGATCTGCCCATAGGGAAAGAAGAAGACTATGGCCACAACCTCCAGACAGGGTTCCTTTGCACGACAACAATAAATGGACAAGGTGAGGAGGAGTATGGGAACATCTTCACCTCACCCATAGGGTTACCTCTGCACTGTCAGTTCAAGCACCTGATTGATTTGACCCTAGGTGCACCGCTACCCAATGGACTAATCTATCGGTGCTCTGTTCTGGAGAACGATTAAATTAAGAGCCAGATTCAGGAGCTGCTGTAGAGAGGTCACTTCCGACCAAGTTCATCGCCCTATGGGAGCCCAATCCTATTGGTATAGAAGAAGGATGGGATGTGGAGAATCTGTATTGAATATCGGGCATTGAACAAGATCACTTTCCGTAATAGGTACCCGATCCCACATATTGATGACCTTCTGGACCAACTCAAAGGGGCGAAATATTTTAGCAAGATCGACTTGAAGTCTGGGTATCACCAGGTACCAATCAAACCCTCCGATGTGTGGAAGACTGCCTTCAAAGCTAAGGAAGGCCTTTTTGAATGGCTGATCATGCCTTTCTGGTTGGTGAATGTTCCTGCAACCTTCATGAGGTTGATGGATGACATCTTGCGGCCATTCACCAACTCATTTGTAGTGGTGTACTTGGATGACATTCTGATCTTCAGTCAAACTTGAGAAGATCACCTCCACCACATCCGACAAGTCCTCCAAATACTGCGGAAACACAAGTTGTGTGCTAATTTGGAGAAGTGCACTTTTGGCATGACCCAGGTTCAAAATCTGGGATACATTATTGATGAAAGGGGGGTGCATGTGGATCCAACCAATATCCAAGTCATTCGGGATTTTTCGGCCCCAACCACTATAACAGAGCTTTGCAGCTTTCTAGGTCTTGCTAATTTCTACCATAGGTTCGTGTTGGGAATCTCTCATATCACTTGTCCCTTGAGTCAAGTTACCAAGGGAGGAGTGAGAGAAAATTTCTTTTGGTCAGAATCTCAACAAAATGCGTTCACAGAATTGAAAAATCGCCTCTGTTCTGCCCCAATGCTCACATTACTAAACTTGCAACAACCATTTGAGATCAAGATAGATGCCTCTGACTATGCTATTGGGGTAGTTCTTGCTCAATAGGGACAACCAGTGGAATATCACAGTCATACATTGTCTGACACAGTTCGCAAGTATCCCACTTATGACAAAGAAATGTATTCCGTTATGCAAGCTTGTCGACAATGGAAGCATTACATTTTGGGGAAGGAAACAATCATCCACACAGACAACTGGCCCTTGCAGTTCATACAGACACAAGGGAAGTTGCAGAATGATCACCATCAGAAGTGGTCCACATATCTGCAACAGTTTCATTTGAACATCAAGTACAAGAAGGGTAGCACCAGTAATGTTGCAGACTGCCTCAGTCGACCACTGATCGTGGCGCTCACCACCGTTCTTAACTCTTGTGGGCACGAGACTTCTACTTGGTCGATTCTCTATGAGAGCAACCCAAAATTCATCCACACATACAAGGCACTCTCGAGGGTACGCATGTTACAAATTTTCATCTCCAAGATGCACTTTTATGTCACCCGGGACACCTTTTTTTTCCTTTAAGCGAGCATGCCAAGATGATATGAGAAGCACACTACAGTCGAGTTGCTGGGCATTTCGGGGTCAAGAAAATAGTAGCAGTACTGCAGAAGTATTTATATTTGCCGAACCTTCGAAAGGATGTCAAGAAGCACATAAGATCCTTCATTGCTTGTGCCATTGCCAAACTGACCATCAAGAAGCAAGGCCTATATACTTCGGTACCTACCCCTAGTCGACCATGGGAATCCATCTCCGTGGATTACCTGTTGGGCCTGCCTTCTACTAAGCATTGAAATGACTTTGTTTTCATGGTCATCGACGGATTCTCGAAGATGGCCATTATGGCAGCCTACAAGAAGAATATCATTGAAGAAGGCACTACTAAATCTTCTTTGAATGAGTGTGGGTGCACTTTGGGATCCCATATTCTATCATATTAGATAGGGATAATAGGTTCCTTGGTGGATTTTGGTCCAGCCTCTGGTCAATGCTAGACAGAAAGCTCACCAAGTCCACAGCTTTCCGTCCCCAAACAGATGGCCAGACAGAGGTCGTCAAGAGAATGATTGTACACATTCTACGCTTGTACAATTCAAAGCATCCACACACATGGGATGAGAGCCTCCCCTATGTACAACATAGCTATAACCGAGCTCTCCATAGCTCAGCCGGCCATAGCCCCTTTCAGGTGGGCTTGGGATTCTAGCCACTATGTCCCATTGATGTAGCCATGCCATTTGCAACTACTTAGGCCGATTCGGCTCATGTCCAGTCTGAAGTTGACAAAGCAAATAGCTTCAGCAAGCACATTCAGCACATCCAGCATAAGGTTCATGACATTTTGGATAGAGCCAATGCTAAGTACAAGAAATGCCATGATCAACATCGCGTGCCACACAACTTCTAGGTGGGCGACAAAGTGTGGCTACATTTGTAGAAGGAGCGCCTCACTGGACCCCACTGCAAGCTTTGTCCGTTCCAATACAGGTCGTACACCATCACCAAGTCTATAGGGAACAATTCCTTCAAGCTCAGTATTCCACCATTCTTTGGTCTGCACCCAGTATTCAATGTGGACCACCTTCATCCCTACTTCCCACATCTACTAGACACCTCTGACATTGTAGAATAAATCACACCAACAAAGTTAAAACTAGACTGCATGGAACATGCCACCATAGATTGTATCATTGACATGAAAATTAATAATAGTTTCCAACAGAAGATCCAACTGTATCGGGTTGTCAAAGCTAGCCAACTCCTGCACCAAGGAAAGTGGTTCACAAGGGACCAAGTTCAACTAAAGTTTCCTCATCTCATGGAGGAACTTAACGCAATGGGGAACATTAATTCCTAAGGGGGGAGGAATGATACAGGTGGATATTGGTGGTCACCCGCCTATTCCACTTGGGGCCCCACCATTGTCTCTTTCAGTTTTTCAGTTTTGGCACAACTTACTATTTTTAGCAGTTTTTCGGGTCCTGAACTTCCGGAGTCGTTTTGAGGCCCTAAACGACATTTTTTGGGAAAATAGGGAGCAACATGGTTCCATGGATTGATATTGGTCACTCAAAATTTGTAGTCCTTGGATAGATATTTCTAACAAGGTATGGTTCACATCAAATAGAGATGGTATGCCAAAGTTACATCCCCAGGTAGTTGAAACACCAATTTACCCAAACAGGGCCCATAGTTTTGGCGCTCCATCTCTTAGGGTTAGGGTTTTGGATGTTTAGGGTTTTCCATTGTTTATAAATAATAAATAGGCCCTCGAGCCTCATTTCAACTTAGTTCAGAGGCCTTTAGCCACCACATCTCTTCTCAGAGATAGCTACCAGCGCCCTAGTTAGTTTATTTCCATTCGGTGTGTAAGCAAATCTCAGTTCTTTGATATAAATGAAATGAAGTGTTATTTCTGCTGCATATTTGTATTTATGGTTATATGTTTATTATATTGCGATCCTGCATAAATCCGGATCAGTGGTATCAGAGCAGTCTTCTTTTTCTCGATCTTTCTTTACATGTCCCCAACGAGGTCAAGGTATAAGGAGTTAGGGCTTGATCTGGTGGAACCTTTGCAAGATTAGCCTCGCAAACCCCGATGGACACCCATGGGGGACGAAAAGAAAGATGAGGGAGCAGGAGATCCTATCAAAATATTGCTTGAGGAGGCCCTCTAAAAAAAAAGCAACACGATGATGGATAACTTTGCCCAGATCCTTCAACGGCTGCCCACCAGCGGCACATCTGCATCTAGCAGCCACTATGGAGGTGCGGCTCCTTTTAAGGTACAAGTAAATTTTGACATTCCCATATTTGAGGGTCAAATAGATTCAGATGTCATAGATATATGGTTGAATATATTGGAAGGATATTTCTCGGTTCATGACTTTTCCGACCAAGAGAAGATTATTTTTGCACTTCTCAAAGCTACCCCCCATGTCAAGGACTGGTGGGAAACCTACTATGAGAAAAAGGACGACACAGAACCCTATATGTTCTCGATCTTACCCACTTGGAATTCTTTCTGAGATGCCATCAAGGAACAATACTATCCCATGGGGAGCTATGAGGACAAGTACATACAATGGACCACGCTGCGAAAACAAAGGGATCAAGATGTGCATGAGTTGATGAATCTGTTCGATACCCTGCACACAAATTTTGCTATCAAAGATTCAGAGAAACATTTGGTGCTAACATACCACAGTCATCTGCACAGATACATTCAGGAGGAAATGGAGTTCCTCGACATCTCCTCGCTTGGCATGGCATACTGGTATGCTACCAAGATTGAGCAGAAATTGGAATAGAAGAAGCGAGACTTTGGATCTACGAATCAAAAGCAAGGGAAAGGTGCTCCCAAACCACAGAAAAAAGGACAGATCCAAGGCATGGCGGCTTTAGAGAACCTTTCAAAGCCATAAGAAAAGAACAACACCGCAAAGCCAAAGAAGGACATAGGAAAGTGGTGTGAGTTCCATAAGAGCTCCACTCATAACACAAGTGAGTGTCAGACCAGGCAGTCGTTGGTGGCCGAGATGAGGGTTTCTGAGTTAGATGCACGGTATGACTCTGAATAAGAACTTCACAAGGGGAATGACAAAGGGAAAAAAATTATTGATGTGGAGCCCAATGCCACTGTTGCCACTACGAAGATCAAGAAGGAGGAATCGGAAGATCCAGAGGAGGAGGAACGTCTCTTCCACTCCGAGATGTGGGTAAAGGGTTCCCAGGTATAGTTTATTGTCAACAATAGGAGCCAAAAGAACCTCATTTTAGCAGATGCCGTGAAGCGGTTGGGCTTGCTGACCACAGCTCACCAACATCCATACACCATCGGGTGGCTTCACCAAGGATGAGATCTCTGCGTCAGCCAGTAGTGCCGCCTTCCCTATAGCATCAAGCCCTTCACGGATGAGGTATTATGTGACATTGATCCTATTGATGTTTTTGATGTATTATTAGGAAAATCATGCTGTGTATGAGTCTCGACCTCACGATGTTATTGTTATTTTTGGAAATAATTTGTACCAGATACTAGAGGTACCACCTCCTAACACTATCTCTTTGGTTACTGCAAAACAATGTAGTAAGCTCATTTCCCAAACCAGGAAATTCGTTTTCCTGATGATCCACTCCCAGGGAAAGAAGAAGACTGTGGCCACGACCTCCAGATAGGGCTCCTTTGCACAACAAAAACAAAAGGGCAATGTTGTGGAGGAGTATGGGGACATCTTCACCTCACCCACAGGGGTTCCTATGCACTGTCAAGTCGAGCACCCGATTGATCTGACCCCAGGTGCACCGCTACCCAATGGACCGATCTATCGGTGCTCTGTTATGGAGAACGATGAAATCAAGAGGCAGATTCAGGAGTTGTTGCAGAAAGTTCACATCCGACCAAGTTCATCACCCTGTGGGAGCCCGATCGTGTTGGTACAGAACAAGGATGGGACATGGAGAGTATGTATTGACTATCGAGTGCTGAACAAGATCATTGTCTGGAATAGGTACCTGATCCCACGGATTGATGACCTTCTGGACCAACTCAAAGGGGCGAAATATTTCAGCAAGATCGACTTGAAGTCTAGGTGTCACCAGGTACCAATCGAACCCTCTGATATGTGGAAGACTACCTTCAAAGCCAAAGAAGGCCTTTTTGAATGGTTGGTCATGCCTTTCTAGTTGACGAATGCTCCTGAAACCTTCATTAGGTTGATGGACGACATCTTGCGGCCATTCACTAACTCATTTGTAGTGGTGTACTTGGATGACATTCTGATCTTCAACCAGACTTGGGAAGAGTACCTCCACCACATCCGACAAGTCCTCCAAACACTGTGGCAACAGAAGTTCTGTGCCAATTTGGAGAAGTGCACTTTTGGCATGACCTAGGTTCAATATCTGGGATACATTATTGATGAAAGGGGGGTGCATGTGGATCCGACCAAGATCCAAGTCATTCGGGAATTGCCATCCCCAACCACTATAACAGAGCATTGCATCTTTTTGGGTCTTGCTAATTTGTACCATAGGTTTGTCTTGGGATTCTCTCATGTCACTTGTCCATTGAGTCAAGTCACCAAGGGAGGAGCGTGAGAAAAATTCTTTTGGTCGGAATCTCAATAGAAGGCATTCACAGAATTGAAAAATCACCTCTGTTATGCCCCAGTGCTCATATTACCAAACTTGCAAAAACCATTTGAGATCGAGACAAATGCCTTTGACTATGCTATTGGGGCAGTTCTTACTCAATAGGGACATCCAGTGGCATATCACAGTCAAAAATTGTCTAACATAGTTTGCAAGTATCCCACTTATGACAAAGAAATGTATTCCATTGTGCAAGCTTGTCAACAATGGAAGCATTACATTTTGGGGAAGGAAACAATCATCGAAAAAGACCACCGACCCATGCAGTTCATACAGACACAAGGGAATTTGCAGAGTGATCGCCATCAGAAGTGGTCCACATATCTGCAATAGTTTCATTTGAACATCAATTACAAGAAGGGTAGCACCAATAATGTTGCATACTGCCTCAGCCAACCACCGATCGTGGCGCTCACCACCATTCTCAACTCTTGTGGGCATGAGACTTCTACTTGGCTGATTCTCTATGAGAGTGACCCAGAATTTGTCCACACATACAAGGCACTCTTGGGGGGTACACAAGTTCCAAATTTTCACCTCCAAGATGCACTTTTATGTCACCTGGGACACCTTTCTGTTCCTTCAAGCAAGCGTACCAAGATGATATGGGAAGCACACTATAGTTGAGTCACTGGGCATTTCGGGGTCAAGAAAATAGTAGCAGTACTACAGAAGTATTTCTATTGGCTGAACCTTTGAAAGGATGTCGGGAAGCACATCAGATCCTGCACCGCTTGTGCCATTGCCAAACCGACCATCAAGAAGCAAGGCCTATATACTCCACTACCTACCCCTAGTCGACCTCGGGAATCTGTATCCATGGATTACATGTTGGGCTTTCCTTCTACTAAGCATGGAAATGACTGTGTTTTCATGGTCGTTGACAGATTCTCGAATATGGCCATTATGGCGGCCTGCAAGAAGAATATCATAGCAGAAGCCACTCCTAAACTCTTCTTTGAATGATTGTGGGTACACTTTGGGATCCCACAGTATATCATATCAGATCAGGATAGCAGGTTCCTCAACACATTTTGGTCCAGCCTCTGGTCAATGCTGGACACCAAGCTCAGCAAGTCCACAGCTTTCCATCCCCAAACAGATGGCCAGATAAAGGTCGTGAATAGAATGATTGTACACTTTCTGCGCATGTACAATTCAAAGCATCCACGCACATGGGACATGAGCCTCCCCTATGTACAACATAGTTATAACTGGGCTTTCCATAGCTCAATCGGCCACAACCCCTTTCAGGTGGGCTTGTGATTCCAACCACTATGTCCCATTGACATAGCAATGCCATTTGCAGCTACTCAGGCCGATTCGGCTCATGTCCAGTCTGAAGTTGACAAGGAAAATAGCTTCTTCGAGCAAATTTAGCACATCCACCAATAGTTTCATGACATATTGGACAGAGCCAATGCTAATTACAAGCAACGCCGTGATCAACATCGGGTGCCACACAACTTCCAAGTGGGCAACAAAGTGTGGCTACATTTGCAGAAGGAAGCCTCACTAGACCCCACCGCAAGCTTCGCCTGCTCTGATACAGGCCATACATCATCACCAAGGCTATAGGGAACAATTCCTTTAATCTCATTATTCCACCATTACTTGGTCTGCACCCAGTATTCAATGTGGATCACCTTCATCCCTACTTCCCACCTCTACTGGAAACCTCTGACATTGTAGAACAACTCACACCAACAGAGTTAAACCCAAACTGCCTGGAACAGGCCACCACAGATTATATCATGGACATGCAAATCAAGAACAGTCGCCAACAGAAGATCCAACTGTATCGGGTTGTCAAAGCTGGCCAATTCCTGCACCAAGGAAAGTGGTCAACCAGGGACCAAGTTCAGCTGAAGTTTCCTCATCTCATGGAGGAACTTAACGCAATGGGGATCATTGCTTCCTAAGGGGGGAGGAATGATCCAGGTGGATATTGGTGGTCACCCACCTATTCCACTTGGGGCCCCACCATTGTCTCTTTTAGTTTTTCAGTTTCGGCACAACTTACTATTTTTAGCAGTTTTTCGGGTCTTGAACTTCAGGAACTGTTTTGAGGCACTAAAAGACATTTTTCAAGAAACCTGAGAGCAACATGGATCCATGGAATAAAATTTATCACTCGAAATTTGTATTCGAATATATATTTCTAACGAGGTATTTTTCGCGTTAAACAAAGATTGTATGCCAAAGTTACGTCCCCGAGAAGTTGAAACACCAATTTAGCCAAACAGGGCCAATATTTTTGGTGCTTCATCTCCTAGGGTGAGGGTTTTGGATACTTATGGTTTTCCATTGTTTATAAATAATAAATAGGCTCTCAAGCCTCATTGTAACTCAGTTTAGAGGCCTGTAGCTATCACATCTCTTCTCAGAGATAGCTACCAGTGCCCTAGCTAGTTTATTTCCATTCTGCCTGTAAGCAAATCTCAGTTCTTTGATATTAATGAAATTATGTGTTATTTCACTGCATCTTTGTATTTATGGTTATATGTTTATTCTATTTTTTTTCCTGCATAAATCTGGATCAGAGCTTTAAAACAACTTTTAGCATAAATTTTAAGGGAAAAAACTGTGTTACAGTCTTTTGACCAAGGCAAAAATTTGCATCCAAAGGCTCACACAAAAAAAATAGGAAAATTAGCAGTGAGAAAAGAGGGAAATGTCAAACTCTATGGATTCATAACGATTTTGGATGAAAATGAAATGCCAAGAAAGAAAAAAAAACAACAAATTCCAGAAAAAGAAGTGATGAAAATTGTATTCCTTTGACGAGCTCTAAACGGTTTTCGCTAGATTTTAAATACAATTTCAGAGTTCTATCATGAATGAAGGACAAATATAAAACCAAATTTTCACCTATGAGAGGATTTTTACCATCAATATGTGGGAATTTGAGCACTGTGTGGACTTGCAATGCCCCTCCATCCCTTTCACAATGAAAGAAACGAGCCACTCGAGCTTTCTAATGAAGATAATGAAGAGTTGAACATTAATGGATAATAAGGAAGGTTTAAATGATCACCTTGAATGGCTTAGAGTGTGAGTGAACGTGTTGATCATGATTTTGAGAGAACATCATGAATGCACAACATTTTTTCTAGAAAGGCAGTGCATTGGGAATTGAAATGAACGTCCACTGATGATTATCCCCTACTGAGCTCATAAATTGTCCTTTTGAAATGACATCCAAAATTACATAAAAAATCCTCCAAATATGTGTCACGGCCATTACATGATTTCTTTGATGAAGACATGATTTCTAAACATAGGTGGCCTACTAAGTATGAATTAAAATGGGACTAACCAACTCACACTAACTAAATACTTGTAACATGATTTTTGTACCTTTTTTAGGTGACCAAAGACTTTCCATGATTTCCCTTTGTAAGGAAAAACATAACATTAGAAATTTCCCTTCTTAATACAAATTAAAAGCCTTACATGATAATGTAGACCTAGACCTCTTGGAACAATAATAGTCAAGTGATTATGACTTAAATTTACTAATTTTGACCTTAGATACATAGCAAGAGTAACAAAACCAAGATCCCTAGGCATAGGACACTAACACTAGGAGACAAAGAACTTGAGATATTCTAGGCCCTAAGGTGGCTATTTGTTATGTGAACTTCCTAGGTGCACAACTCTTGCATAAAATCTATGTTTAGGATGCACAATAGCTCATTCAAAATATCTCTATAAGAAGTAAATTTACTAGTAGGTCAAGGAAACCCATTGCAACCCCAACCCCCTAAATGAAAAAAACGCATGATTAAAGGCCTCAAATATTCCCCAAGTATTCTAAATCTAAAACACACCAATATAGATAACAATTTTGAGTTAATGAAAGATTTGGGTGTCCACTTCAATTAATCCGCCCTACTTGGGAAACAATTCTCCCATTATATTGCCAATTGGGGTTATTCTGGGTGGTTGAGAGGAAGGAATGTAAGCCTCCCCACTTAGGCTCAATTCATGAAACTGACATGATGGATGTTTAAACTATTAATAATATACATATATTCCTTATATGGAATACAACTTTGTACCTGTTAAAGAAAACAATCCCCATTATGTCATGTTTCCTCAAAAGATGGGCAAATATTTAATAATTTTGACTCCTAGTGAGCCACTTACTTTGGTGAGGAAGCTAATGTCTTATTTTGACAATATGATATTAGATTCATATGTTCTATCGATGCCCTTCATCTTGGCATGCATGATATCATCCATCGCAACCTATTTAATATGGTCATAAATGAGTTCAACAGTGTCAAAATTCTCAACCACCTCCATTGTGTTGAATAAAGCTGGAAAACATGGTTCAAGTAGTTCCACATTAAAAAAATTAAGCCAAAGAAAGGGGGACAGTCATTTGAAATACGTTTTCACCCACAACATTAATGATGGTGTAAGGCCTATATATGAGTGGTTTAGGTTTTTTTTCTAGGTCATGTGATTCCATATTTCTAGAAATTAAATAAAATGTTATCACCAACCTGAAACTTGTATGAAACTTGATATCGGTCATGTTTCTACTTATACTTGGAATTTTCTTTATGTATTATAAAGAAAATACAAATTTCTAGAGGTGTTAGATCTATTCAACATATTTTTTTCTCTATCTACCTTGGGATACACATGGGAGGACTCTTCATATGAAAATGTAATGGGTAGAGCTACATGAATGGGGCGCAATGGTTGGAACCCTAAACACCCATGAAAAGGGTTGATACCAATAGATATGTTGATAGATTTTTTCTATCCATGTTTAATATATGGAGGATTTCATCTCACACAAATGAATGCTATGAGTTATGCATGTCCAAGGTATGCACAATAATCTTATCAACTACTTTTATATGTGTCCATCTATTTAGGAGTAGAAAGAAATTGATTTTTTCAACTTGGTGTCCATTAGAGGTCACATGCGAGCCTAGAAGGTAGTGATGAACCTGCTATCCCTATTTGAAATAATGGTTTATGGTAGCTCAAAATGAATTCAAATGAATTCAAAGAAGATTTAAAAAATGGTTGGAATTTTGATACACTTCTTGAACTGTGCCAAAATGGCCATCTTAGAGAATCTATCGACAACCACATAATGAAAATCATTTCCATGCTTTGTGCATGGAAACTTGACATGTAAGAATGGGGACTAGCCCTCACGACTTAATTAACTTAGGTGGAGGATTGTATAACCTTTACCTCTTAATAGAAGGTTCAACAATGGCACAAATAGTGCATGATATGAATTACTTATTGATTTTTTGTTATATTTTTAGCTATTATAATTATTTATGAAATTTTTTTATTGTCTTCCCTACACTAGAATAAATTTTCACCAAACTATAATTTCCCTCCAAAATCAACTCTACATGCTCAATTGAAGGAACACTAAGATGGCCCTAATAGCACAAAAGTGCATCGTGGAAGTGAAGGTCTAGAAATTTTTTACCTACACATAATATTTGATACATATTAGTGAATTTAGAACTATTCACATATCATTGGGGCAAGATGGATATTATGATCCCATAGGAATTAAAAACTATAATAAGCACCCTAACTAGGGAATAAATTAAACAATATGTGATATGGTTTTTTCTACCTTTGTTATGCTTAATGTTCAATTCGAATAGTTTAAAGTAGGTTGAAAAGTTATAATGGTGGTAATTATGTAATATCCCTATTCACATGAATTCTAGTAGCTTGTGATTAGTGTGGGTCATGGTTTCCTTTCCTAGAATATAATGCTTCCACTATTAACATGTATGCAAAAAGAAGTACATTTACTTGTCATAGATGGCATATCTATGAACAATGTTTGATAGTGTTTTAATATGATAGGACACCAATTTTTCATGCTAAGTGAGGATTCCATTGATAACATAGTCAAAGGAATATATCGAACTTTGAAATGATAATTGGAGGTCTAGCACAATGAGGAATGTTGTGAACTAAATGTGTTTATATCATTAAATAATTTATATTGTGACATAGACTAAGGAAACTTGTATTTAGATCCACCCTTGATCGATTTACTTAAGGTCCAAGTTATTGCACCGAGAGGAACTCTACAACTCAATATGGGAGAGAAGTTGTTAGGTAAAGTTATATTTAAAAATAATAAATTAATACTTACATTAAAAAAATTAAAAATAGTAATAAGAAAAAATATTGATGTGGGCCGTAAAAAAAATACTTTAATTTCCACCTTAATTTTAGATCAACTTTATATAAAGAGATAAAGTAATTGAAAGTAAAAGAAATAATTTAATTTTTAGTATCAGGTAGATATGTACATTCTTCACTACTTAATATGGAAATGATCAAAAATAATTTTATTGATTTTACATGATGTTTAATACATTTTATGTTTAGATTACTTGTAATATTTAAAAATATATATTTTAATAACAAAAAATATTTTATTGGCCATCATAAATAAAATATTTCAATGTCCATATTAAAGGAAAATAAGTAATTTATGTTAAAATTGTTCTTAGATTTTCACATTTCATTTTTAAGATGGAGTTGACATATAAGATTTTAAAAATAACAATAATAAATAAAATTTTAATATGGGCTATACATAAATTTTTTCAACATCCATGTTAGAGTAAGTGATTTTAACATCAAACATATATAGAGAGAGAAAGAACGAGATAATTATTATTCCATTAATAGGTGTTTTCTAACTCAAGGTTTGAGAGAGATTTTTAATATTTTAATTTAGATTTGATAGATACATTTAAAAAAAAATGATATTCAATATGTGTGTTTGTATGTATATATATATATATATATATATATATATATATATATATATATAGAGAGAGAGAGAGAGAGAGAGAGAGAGAGAGAGAGAGAGAGAGAGAGAGAGAGAGAGATGCTCAAAACCAACATAGATCCATATAACCCTAGATGACCAAGAGCTTAAAAGAATCAAATCTTTCAAGGTGCAAACCTTTCCTCAAAATTTTCACTCAAAAATAGGTTTTCATATTGAGAGATTTGATCCCTCTCGATGCTTGATAGATTTTGTTAGTGCAAGGAGTCACTCCTTGACCACAAAGGAGTAAGCCTTACACATCATAGTTCATTTCAAAGAAAAATATTTTGAATGGTAGGATGGCTTCTTAAAGAGTTTGAAATGATTTCAAATATTTTAGGTTTTCATGCATTTGGCAAGTTGTGGCAAGTATAAATTGTATGGACAACTTTGTAGTATAGGGGAGAATATTGTGACAGATGAAAGGTGACAGATAGATGGTACTCAATCTAAGACAGAAACATATCCTAAATCAGTCACACAGCTATAAGAGTGCCCTTTTATATAAACTCTATTTTATGTAAAAGAAAAAACATTTAGAAAAAATAAAAAATTCATAAAGAATCTCATAAATCCTTCATGAAACCTTCACTAGCATGCTCTTCACAACATATAGATGATTTGTAGAAGACTGAACAGTAGATAAATAACTATTAGATCCTCTAACAATGCTCTTACTCTTACTTGTTAGCTCCTGCAACTCATAAATTATATGAATGAAATAACAAGAGTAACACACCATATATTAGATAGAGCTTGAAACACAAAGTCCTCCAACATGAAGTACAAAAGGAGTTTTATTTATTACAAAAAAGACTTCAGGTTGACAAAAATCCAACTCTGAAATGGTTGTTGCAAATAATATTTATAAATCAAGGCACCAACTCCATCTCTCCTAAAAATAAGGATCCACTCTTCCTCTCATTACATAGGAGTTATAGGATATTAAAGATATATCCTATCAAACTATAACCAAAAAGACAGATGTAGATAGGAAGAAAGAAGACAATTTGAAATTTTCTTCTGAGTGTGCTGACAAATTGCCTAATTTTATGTTGATTTGTCTCTCCATGATCTTGGTTCTTTAAAACACATGTGTCTTCATTAAATGTGTCATTTAACAATCTCAAAACTACATATCAACCATCACTTGACATCTCCATATCATTAGGATTCCTTATCATCCTTGGACTAGCACAAAAATTTTGGTGACAACTATGAAAAATAATTTAAAACAAATGCTACTGGAAATTCTGTTAAAAACCTGTAACTGCGCAAAAAAATGCAATTCTACTAGAATTTTCGGTAACTCTCTGTTTCCTTTTCAAAAATGCACAGAAAGATACTTGAAAAATTCTGTGTATATTAAAACATTCTAAAAATTGAGTTGTTCCAAAATATAACTAGTAGGAAAAAAGATATTTCACTGGGACATCCTTTTACCTCTCCTCCATATGAGTTGCAACTTCTACAAGCTTGTCTAAATATGTTTTTCTGTCAATTGCTGATTGTGACCTTGTATTCTTGGTGGTTGTCTCTTTTACAATGGCCTTTTTCTCTTTTGATCTCTTCTGTATTTGTCTTCTCTTGTAGGTTTTTGCTTGCTAGTGTGAGGTAGTTTTACCCTTTTCTTTCTTCTTGGACCCATTAGATTTTGCAATTGAAAGAGTTATAGTATATAACCCTTCATATTACTTCTCCACATATATGACTTCTATCATCAAGATTGGGTTATGTAAGGCTTTGGATTTTAGCCTAAATTTGTTGCTAGCTATTGTATGTATTTTCCTGCTGCCAACAACTTGTCTTGTTTGTCTTTTCTTACTGCTAACATCATATCTTGCATCCTTCAAAAGCTCCTCATCGAATTTGGTGGGTTGATAATCCTTCTGAACCTTCTTCTGAACGTTTGCTACTGAAACTTCCGGAAACACTTGTTATTTTGAATTTTCTGCAATTACAGACTTTCCTTTCCATGCTCTGGCATATACCTTGGGAAAAGGAGAAATAGGAGGCACAATCTTCCTTGATTTGGGCTTGCTGGTAGATGAACCTTCTCCTTTTTCCAATTTCTCTTAAAATTCGGTTGGGGGAGCCTTTTCCTTTTTTTCCTTAGCCTTCTTGTAGATATTCTCCTTCTTTTCTTTTCTTTTAGTCATTTTACCAATTGATGAAGTAGTTGGTTTCTGAATTTTTCCCTTCTTCTTGGTAGGTTGAGATTGTTTCTGTGAGGCTAGAGATTGCTGAGTAGGAATTTTTTGTGTAGGTGCAGGTTGGCCTGTCCTGTAAAATAGGAAATGCTCCCAAGTATGGTTTCTTCTTCTAAGTTCCTCAACAAATAGCACCTTGATAAGAGCCTGATGGTAGATGTTATAATCTGAAGCTGCTGCATGGGTTTGTATTCTACCTGACATCTTAGTCAATATTTTTAGCAGGAAGAAAGGTAGGTTGAGAGTCTTCATACGTGCAATGTGGAACAAAAACCTCATGTGATACAGAAATACAATAGTATACCTCCTTTCACAAGTAAGGTATATCTTAATGAGGTTGACAGGTTCAACCTATTCATTGTTGAGATAACTGTTAGGAATCCCTTTGGCCCATTTAGGGTCTCTGTATTCATCCTTGATGAATATTTTGAGTCATTTCTCTCTTTCCCGTGGGAGGTGGAAAGCTTCAGCAATGGATTCTGTTGATACCTGCAGTTTGAGGCCATAAACATTTTCTTCTTGTCCAACGAATGAGAGAGAAAATTCCTTGAATACTCCTAAATGAGATATGCCTAACCTTTATAAAAATGGATACCACCCAGCCTGTACAAAAAACCTCCTCACATTTGGATTGGCATCTATTAAATTAGCTCCTTGAGGTTCAATATGCTTAACTTTTCCTCCTTTTTTAGTCATCTGAGCAATAAATGAAAGTTGTCTGCTAGATCAAAAATGTGTCAAGATTAGAAAAACTTACTTATCAGGTGTTGTTGAATGTTCAATGCAAACTATCTGAAAACTTAGTCTGCTTCTTAAAGCTTGTCATTGGAATTTCTCATTCACCAACATTAGAAATTGAAAATTGATCCCTTTCCTTTTCTTTCGCTGACTTTAAGTGATATGTCGATTCACTTTTCCATGCATAATAACTTTTCATAATGGTAAATATCCTAGAACATATAACACACCTCGTGATATATTTTGGTTTCCTACTTTGTTTCAGATTCTCCGCATAGGTGCCTGGAGTTGAACGGTGTTGGAGCTAGCAGTCACCTCCATTGTATTTTATGGCCTAAAATTCCGATAGCGCTCATGCCTGATTTAACCAAATGGTCACCACATTAAATCTTACATCCATGATTAGTCTTGATACTAAACACGTACCTTGGCATGTGGACATAACGACTTAGGTTGGCAGAAAGGACAAACAATGGTTGGTTCTTCATAGCTGCAGATTGCAAGCTAACTCTCTCACATATGACCACGACTTAACTCCACATCAATCAAAGATGTAACCTTTCCTATCACTTGACATGGCTCATGATTAAAATATTTAAACCTTAGTTGATAACAGGAACACCTGGCTAACACAAAAGCAGATGCGCTTTTTATTTAAAAAAAAAATAGGGGATGTTACTAGAACTTTTGTTAGCATTGGGTAAATTAAAAAAAAAAAGACATAAAATAGAATTAAAATAGACTGTCCGACAGGGTTAAAATAGATGCTAATGGAACTCCCGGTAGCGTTCTAATTTTTTTTTGAAATTTACAATTTTTTATCCTAAAAACAAAAAATTTAAAACACACTCATGGCTAAGCATAGGAATTTGCTAAACGATTAATATTTAGATGGATATATATCGATATAATACAATCCAAATACAAACCAATGGTAGAAGTTGGCATGACCGATGAATATTTGAAGCTCTATCATTGTTATTGTGTATAGAAAATTGTGGATGACTTAGGTATTGGTGAAATCCACATGTTGTTAGGTCCCTATATTACTAGTATAGTCCCTTATTGTTGTTACTGTAACCCCCTTATTGTTATTATTGTACCCTTGTAACCCCCATATTGTTATTATTGTGCCCTTAAATTATTATTGTTAGGTTGGCTAGAATTACATTGTGGCCCCATGGACTCCTATATATAGAAAGGAGGTTTTCTAATTTGAAACATCCAAGATTTGCTCATTCATGTAATGTATTGGAGGTTTCCCCCTTGAAGTGGCTTATTTCTAAGGCGTTAATATCTCTTTTCTTCTATTTTGAAGCTGGTTTCACAACATTTGGTATCAGAGCTTTGGATTCTAGGGTTTTCGCTGCTCCAAACCTGTCATTGTGGAATTTTCGCTATAAATTTTTTCTACGAAGGTTCACAAGCTGAAATTTTTAGAGTGCAAAGCCACAATCCTGAGGAACATCATCACAGAATTTTAGAGCTTGGTTCACAATATTTTTGGAGATATGATCTGTGGAAGTTAGGGATTTTTGCAGGCTCCTGAATTTAACATAAATAGGTCATCACGGAATTTGCACTATAAATATTTTTCTACAAAGTTTCAGAAGCTGAAATTTTTAGAGCGCAAAGCTAAAATTCTGAGGAATATTTTTGAACAATTTAAGATCTTGGTTCGCAATATTTTTGGAGATATGATATGTGGAAGTTAGGTCTTTTTCAGGCTCCCGAATTTCATCTCAAAGAGGTTATCATGGGAAAATATTCATAAATCTCTCTCTGAGCATCGGATTGGAATGCTATAAAAAGTGGCCACAAGTACATGGACTTTAGTTTCTTTTCTATCAATTTCAGAGACAAAGGAAGAAATATTGACATGTGGCAAGTCGTACAAGTTCGCTCTACTGAACCAGTCCATAATTGGGTCATTGTGGGAGATTGGACATAACTTTTCCTTGAAGAATCCAAATCAAGTCAGACCTGTGACATTTAAAATAAGCTTTAGAGGGATACTACAAGGCTGAATTTCAGATATTTAGGATCTACAATTACAAAGATAATTCAATTTCAATATAGAGCTCCTCAAAAGCAAGTAAAAGGTGTGTATTTTTTTCCCGAATTGCATAAATCTTGTTTGAAGAATGAAGTTGAATTGATTCCAAGGGCATATTGTAGAATATATATCAGTATCAGATTCCAAAATGGCCCCTACAAATAATTAAACACCCATTAGGCCTTTAGAAGGCTCTACTATTACTGATGAAGACGGAGAATGGCAATATGACATATCAAATTTACAAGAGCAAGTGCAACAAATTTCGCTCTTGCAAAGAGCAACAAAAAATGACATGGAAGTTTTGAAGAAAGGCGTGGAAACTAAGATGGATGGTTTGAAGAAAGGCATGAAATCTAAGATGGATGGTTTCAAGAATGGCATGTAAGCTAAGATATATGACACGGAAGCTAGCATGGAATATAAGATGGATGACATGGAAGCTAAGATCGATGAAAAAATGGAAAACATGAAGAATGATCTAAAAACAGACATGGAAGGTTTGACAAAGTTGATACAACAAATGTTTCCTAATGGTGAAAAGATAGTATAGGAAACTCATGATGAGAACAAAATAAATTTTAATCGTGATTTCATAAACTCTAATGTTGGAGGGAAGAACCACCATATTCCAAAAATGGATATGAGGAAGTTTGATGGAAAAGAACCTGTAACATGGATACTAGAGATGGAGCAATATTTTGATCTCAATAATGTGAAAAACACACAAAAGGTACGCAACTTTACATTTAGAAAAAAATACATTTGTATGGTATCGATGGCTTTGCTCCTGTAAAAAAATTGTCACTTGGTCAATTTTTATGGAGGAAATGATAGCACATTATGAGGATACAAAGAGCAACACCTTCTTTAGCCAATTGATAAATCTCAAACAAAAGGGTTTAGTGGGGGAGCACATTGAGGACTTCCAAAAATTGAATATAAGGGTAACTGATATTCTAGAGGAACACAGGATTGATCTCTTCATAAGTACTTTAAAGGATAACATCTAACATGAAGTTCACGTTTTGGAACCTGATTCATTAGAGAAGGCATTCAGGTTGGCAAGAAAAAATGAGTGTAAAATTATGGAAACAAGGAAGCCTGCCACTCACTTCTATAAAGAGGGAAGTGTTGCTACTCCGAGATTTCAACAACCTACAAGGTTGACACCACAAAAATTGGAAGAAAAATGAGAAAAATGGATTTGCCACAGTTGTTATTGCAAATACACTAAAGGTCATAGGTGTGCTAAGAAGAAATTATTTTACATATATTGTGAAGAGGAAGAATAAAATGAACAAGAAGAGGATATACACCAGGAACCAACCCTAGAAGAGGAAGAAATGAGTCCGACCATATCATGTAATGCATTGGCAGGAATTAACACTCCTCGAAATCTCAAGATAGAAGGACATATCAAGAAGAAAAAGGTAATAGTGTTGATTTATTTAGGAAGTACCCATAATTTTATTCATTGTAAGGTAGCCAAGGAATTGAATTGTTTCCTATACCCAGCACCAGAATGTAAAGTGATGATTGCAAATGGAGGAACTATAAATTGCTCTGGAAAATGCCATAATATCAAGCTAACCATGGGGGAATATGTATTGAATAGTCCAATGATTTCCATTCCTATGGGAGTTGTTGATGTTGTACTAGGAGTACAATGGTTACAATCTCTGGGGACAGTAGCTTTTAATTTTCAAGAACTTTTCTTGAAATTTTTTTCAGAAGGAAATGAAGTCGAATTATGGGGTATTGTAGGGAAGCCAAGAAAGGTAATAAGTTCTATTGTCATCACAAAGCTTCTAAAGAAAGAACAATGAGGCATAATTGCACAATTATGCTAACTAGAAGTTCCAACATCAAAATCATTTATTTCTGCAAATCTCCAAAAATTCTTGGACAATCATCCCAAGGTTTTTGAAACTCCCAAAGGACTCCCACCTATTCGTGATAATGATCATGCTATTCATTTAATTCCATGAATTTTTCCTCCAAACATCATGCCTTATAGATATCCTGATGTCCAAAAGAGCGAAATTGAAGGTATGATTGTATAAATGTCAGAGGTGGGTATAATTCAACCTAGTAAAAGTTATTTCTCTGCTCCTATAGTATTGGTACACAAGAAGGATGGATCATGGCACATGTGTCCCGATTATAGGGAGCTCAATAAGCTCACCATTAAAGATAAATTTCCCATTCCTGTGATTGATGAATTATTGGATGAATTACATGGAGCAATTCATTTTACCAAGTTGGATCTTCATTCAGGATATCATCAAATTAGAATGAAGACTGAAGATATTCCAAAAACAGCATTTCGAACTCATGAGGGTCATTATGAATTTTTGGTCATGCCTTTTGCCTTACCAATGCACCTTCTACATTTCAAGGGTTGATGAATTCCATTTTCAAACCCTTCCTTAGAAAATTTGTGCTAGTATTTTTTGATGATATACTAATCTACAACAGGTCTTGGAAGGATCATGTTCAACATGTTGACAGGGTGCTCAAACTATTGTAGGAGAAACAATTATATGCAAAAACATCCAAATGTTTCTTTCGAGTACAAGAGGTGGAATATCTGGGTCATATTGTATCTCATGAGGGTGTTAAGGTAGACCCTAACAAAATTAAAGCCATTAAGGAATGGAAAGTCCCCACAACCATAAAGCAGTTGCGAGGATTTCTCGGGTTAACAGGGTATTATCGAAAATTTGTTAAGAATTATGGGAGAATAGCAGCACCTCTAACAACATTATTGAAGAAAGATGCATTTTCATGGACTCCTGAAGCAACTAAAGCCTTTGAACATTTTAATGCCTGCAATGTGCCTAGCACTGGTCTTAGTTATGCCAGACTTCACAAAAAACTTTATTGTGGAATGTGATGCGTCATGAAGTGGAATTGGTGTTGTTTTAATGCAAGAAGGAAGACCCATTGCTTTTGAAAGTCATCCAATCAAAGGAAAGTATTTACAGAAGCCTATTTATGAGAAGGGAATTTTAGCAATACTGCATGCACTAAAGAAATGGAGAACTTACCTAATGGGAAGACACTTGAAGGTAAAAAATGATCATGATAGTCTTAAACACTTTTTGGAACAAAGACTATCTTCAGAAGAGCAGCAAAAATGGGTCACAAAGATGTTGGATTATGACTTTGAAATAATCTACAAAAAAGGGAAGCTTAATGTTGTTGCAGATGCACTCTCAAGAAAGAATGAAGAGGTGGAAGCATTGCTTTGTGCCATTTCTATTATCCAACTAGATTGGATAACTGAAGCAAGAGATGAATGGAAGAAGGGCGAAGAAGTGTGGACACATTCAAAATTTGTAGCAAGATCCTAGTACATCTGATACATTTAGTTGGAAAAATGATTCCTTATGGTACAAATATCGCTTATATCTTTGTAAGAATTCCCAACTAAGACAAAAGATTCTTCTGGAATTGCACACTTCTCCTTTAGGAGGACACTCAGGATTTTTAAAAACTTACCACAGGGTGAAGAAAGAATTTTTTTGGGATGGCCTTAAATCTGATATTCAAAAGTTTGTGGCGGAATGTTTGGTTTTCCAGCAGAATAAAGTTGAGACAATTAAGACCCAGGGTCTTCTACAACCTTTATCCATTCCAAGTCAACATTGGGAGGAGATTTCAATGGATTTTATCACAGGTTTACCTAAGTCCGAAGGAAAGAGTGTCATCATGGTGGTAGTTGATAGACTTACCAAGTATGCACACTTTTGTGCATTATCTCATCCATTTAAAGAAAGTACAGTTGCTACTACATTTATGGACACAATTAAAAAGCTACATGGAAAGCCAAGGGTTATTGTGAGCGACAGAGATCCCATTTTTACTGGAAATTTTTTCACGGAATTATTTTCTTGTTTGGGTGCTCAATTAGCTCATAGCTCATATTATCATCCTCAATCCGATGGTGAAACTAAGATAGTAAATAAATGTTTGGAAGGATATCTTCGTTGTTTTGTATCTGATAAACAAACACAATGGGTCAAGTGGTTACCTCTCGCTGAATGGTGGTATAGCACTTCCTTCCATACTGTAGTAAAAATGACCCCATTTATGGCACTTTATGGATATCATCCACCATCCATCACATCATCTTTAAGAGAAAAATTGAAGGTTCAAGATGTGGAAGATCACATCGAGCATCAACAAGAAGTTATCCAACTCATAAAGGACAACCTGAATTTGGCACAAAATCGAATGAAGCAATAGGCAGATCAACATCGCAACGAGAGAAGTTTTAATGTAGGAGACTAGGTATTTTTATGGCTACAACCATACAAAAAAATGTCCCTCAAGCAAGCTAAGAAGGATAATAAATTATCGCCAAAGTACTATGGTCCTTACAATGTGTTGCAAAAGATTGGTAGTATGGCATACAAATTGGAGTTTCATGCTTCTTCACGAGTGCATCAAATTTTCCATGTTTCATGCTTAAAGAAGGGTATAGGTGAAAATCTTCCAGTTCAAACAATATTGCCAGAACTTGATGAGGAAGGAAAAATCATATTGGAACTTGAAGTGGTCATGGAAATAAGAACTCGAGCAGCTATGGAATCAATCAATTTCAGAGTATCTCACCAAGTGGAAGAACTTACCCACTGAAGATTCTACATGGGAGGATGAGAATTTTATATAGAAGCACCCAGAGCTACTCAAGCATTGAGGACAACACTTTTTTGAAGGAGAGGGGCATGTTAGGTCCCTATATTACTAGTATAGTCCCTTATTGTTGTTAGTGCAACCCCCTTATTGTTATTATTGTACCCTTGTAACCCCCATATTGTTATTATTGTGCCCTTAAATTATTATTGTTAGTGAGTGACTAAGGATTACATTTAACATTTACATGGACTCCTATATATAGAAAGGAGGTTTTGTAGTTGGATCTCCATGAATTGTTCATTCATGTAATTTATTGGAGGTTTCCCCCTCGAGAGTGGCTTTCTAAGAACGTTGATATCTCTTCTCTTCCTATTTTGTTTGTTTCATAACATATAACCCATTTTCATCCACAAAGTCTTATCGCAAATACTTAAATTTTCTACATAAGTAAGAATTTCTAAATATTGAGGTGCATATTGTGTTTGTTTCCATGAGGTCTCTCGCTAAAGGACACTGCTAAATGTGTTGTAAAAAAGATTTCTCCGTGGCATTAGAGAGAAATATGAGGAAGTCATTTATATGTATGAGCATAAAATAATTTCTGAATTTCTTCAATATTTTATTCACCATCCTCATGAATTTTGTTGGAGAATTAGTTACGAAAAATTGTACAACCAAACACTCAAAAATATTTCTTTGTACTTGAAGGCTATCTTCCATACATGAGTTTGTTCATTCAAAACTTGTTTGTAACCCAACCTTAGATCAATATTGATAATGCATATGAAATTATTAAGCTAATTGAGAAGAAAACTAATCCAGGGGATCAAGTATGGATTATTAACAACTAATTTTTTGAGAGCTCTATAATCAGCACCATGCCCCATCCTTATTTTGCAACAAAAAAATCGAGCTCCCACGGGATGAGGATCTTGGGTGAATATGGCCCTTTTGGATGAGTTCGTGATTCTAAAACTTTAATTCCCCATTCTCAAAAAATAGTGTCTATATATAGGTCTGTTAAGTAAAGGATAACTAGGTATCATGTCAATTGAATATTTTACTTGATAGTTCAGAGGAAACCCTACAAGTAAGCTAAATATATCTCTATATTCCTCTACAATTTTTTCCATACAATTTCATTATGTAGATAGGCCATGTGTTGAAACTACGATAGTGGTAGTGAGTTTACTTTCATGTTTTCACTAAATCATGAAGAGGACAAATTTTATATCATGGCATGTCATATTTCATCACTTATTTTTCATGACAAAGGAAATTTCAGTAGTCGAAACTACGTCTAATTCCTAGTAAAGATAGCCTCCCAAAATAATAATGACATTATGGGGCCTAGAATCATAAATAGCACGATGTCTCCACGTATAGGGTTGTCCTAAAAGAACATCACAATACTTGAGTGGGGAAACATCACATAGAACCTCATATTTGAAGGGCTTCATGATATATGATAGTTTTAATTCTTTTCTAATGTTGACATCTTATCACTAGCTCAAACAATTGTGTAATGTTCCTTTTTCAAAAACATTGTCAATCGACAAAACAAATCTATTCCAGAGATAGACTGTAGGGGCATTTACTGGATTTGTCACCTTTGAACAAAGGATGAGCTCCAGAGGCTACCTGGCCCACTAGCAGACTCTGTCTATAGATTGATTGTCAAGGGACAATATTCCCAAGAGGGAAAGACAACAAGATTGGGAATCTCTTAAGATAACCCCAACATTGCAGCTACAACAAAAAAAATACATCAAATGGAAATAGAAGTGACTCATGAACACATAAAATGTCGAATAATCCAATGGCCATCACATTAAGACATAGCAGAAAATAAGAATACAAATACTTGAGGAAATGATCACTCAAGCAAGGCACTAGAAGCCTCAAGAAACCTGCACATGTAAATATGAAAATACACTGCTGCATAAGAAATCCCTAGGCCATGAATTTTCATTTTTAGAGAGGACTGATGCATAAATAATGAAAATACAAAGATATGACAATGTGGGCTCAAATAAACAAGGGGGGGAAAGATCTCAACCCCTGAAAATACACAACATCAATCCTCTAAAAGGATTGGCTGAAATCTATGCAAAAATGCTATAATACAGAAACACTGGAGTTGCAGTAGTAGCTGCAACTCAAAATATGGAAATACATGGAGAAGGATGAAATGGCTACAAAAAATGAAGAAATTTTCTCGAATGAAAATTTGAAGTGAAAGGCTAATCCTTTCACCCAAGACTTTCCCTCCAAGTGACTGTCAATCCCTCACAGAAAATAGTCACCAAGAAGAACATTGTCTAAGAGAGGGACTGCACTGGTAATGATGGAATTTGGTTGGCCTGATGCCAAATATGGTGGGATATGCTCAAGAACCACCTTTTTCGATCTCCTAAGGGATGGAACCTCCCTCCACTGGAAAACTAGCTCCAGATGGTGTGCGGAAACCTCCCCAGCAACACCCAGCAACATTGCACAATATCTGCTACAGAAACTACGCTGATGTAGATGGCTGAAGCTATGGCCTAAATGCCTGAATATGGGGAATGGAGTGTAATCCTTCATGATCTCCTCAAGAAGGAGAGGAATTCCTAAACAGGACTCCCTCGTGCCCCAAGGAACTGCAGCTCTACTGAACAGCAAGAGGCAGCAACAAGTCTCTAGGACTCAAATGTAAAATGATCCATGATAATCTCAATGGATGCCTTGCTCCTATTTTAAACAAGTAAGCCTTCCCTCCATGGGCCCTACTTCCAATTAGGGTTTCCTTCCTCTAGAATCTTCCCTCCTACGTTGTCCCACTTAGTGCTTTCCAACTCATGCCAACACAGTTTGACTTGGTCAACCTTGGCCAAACCTTTATGCAAAAACCTCCTTTCACACAGGGAGGTGTGAAATCCAGCTCCAACATGATCCTATTTCATACTTACAGGATTTTTATTCTCTAATAATTCCAATAATGGGTCTCCTACCCATTTTATTCACCTTCTTCATAAAATTGACAAAATTTAATGTTCCTCAAAATTTTGGAACATTACAGTTCTCCCCTCTCAAAATATTGCTTGCCCTCAAGCAATTGCAAGGATGGAATGAGTTTCTTTCTGCCCTTCCTCCTGTAGAATCCTTATGTGATGATCTCCTCAAGAAAATGATGCCATATCAGCAATCAAGTCTTCAATCTATCCCTCCAACATATGAAATCTAGCCTTGGGGTGAACATTCCCAAAATAGTTATCATGTAGAAACCAATATCCATGAAGGAAAAAAGAGCTGTCTAAGGGCCTCCTTGAGGCATAGGATATTATATATAATGGGAATTATCATCCCCATATGAATCTCCCATCCTTAAGCCATAAATCATGAAAAATAAGTTGCCTCCCAACAAGGTAACTCATGGAAAATCTCCCTCCACCTTGAGCCCCGGAAATGAAGGTGGGCTGAAAATATGATCATGGAAAGCACTATAACTTTCCCCATGTTGTCCTCTTCTTCCACTTATGAAAAATGGAGAGTATATGCTAATCATGGGCTGCAAATTTTTTTCCCTCAAATGGAAAAATGAAGAGTAATTCCCCAAGAATCTCTTCTCCATCAATGATAATCCAACTGGCCCAAGACATGTCATCTATGATGAATAGGACAAGATCACCATACAGTGCCCCCCCATGAAATGTTTGTTGTATTTTATACCATGTGCAGAAATATGCAAACAGTGCCTCATAGGGTCACAATGCAACCTCATCCACCGCAGTTGCAGAAAATAACATGGCAAGTATGGCACAACAACTACCACATCTACTACTAAATAGTAAATAGATGAGTGAATCAGCAACATAAGGTCAAATACCTGCCAATATACATACAATGGATGGATAGAATTACCAATCCCATGGCTCACCCCGCAAATAAGAAAATATGCGACTGTAGCCATGCCTCTTCTCATGTTCCCCTCATAACATGTACTGTAGAAAATATGGGAGTTCTTCCTCATCAATGACACATTCATCTCATGTGTCTATCCTTTGATCATGCCCTCCATTAATATAACCACAATATCAGCCAAGGAGACCATATTCATCAATAAAATGAGGCAAGTACTGAAGGTTTCATGTTGTGCAAAGATGTACCAACAGTCTCCCAAGTTGTCATAGCGCAGTTTCCCAAACTGCTACTTTGAGAAATGATATGGCAAGTTGTTTTTTCAGCTCATGAATAATAATGTATTTCCTTACATATGGTAAGTGGCTGAATATGAATGTTGAACATACATGGAAGGCAACACTTTCCCAAGGCCATATAAAAGATGGCTGTCTCCATCATACAAATTGGCCCAATTTTGTCCATGGAGCAATCTGAAAATCTTGCCCTCTTGTAGAGCCATGCGCTACGAAATAATGGTAAGAGTATACAAATCAGCCAATGTAAGAACATATTTCTTACCATATACCGGGAGTAATATGATGTATGGATCCATGAATGAACCCTCCATAGTTGTTTGGCATGCTCCCATGAAGAGGAATGAACTAGGTGCTACAAGAAGATCCTTCTTCTCATGCTTGGGAATCCAAGTGAAGAAGAACATAGCATAGTAATATATGACTCCATCTACTACCTCATCCATCTCGCCTCCTCTTTGTCCATCAAGTGCAAAAAATATGAAATGATCCTGGGAACTGTGGGTTATGGATCCACCACACTTTTGCTAGGCACACTTCATCAATAGGTCACTGCTCCAAAGAGACAACATTGTTGGCCTATACCCATAGGCTTTCATCAATAACAAGCTCCATTCTTTGACACGCTCCTTGTCAAAGATATATTTCATAATGCTGAAATACATAAGAAGCCCCTCCCAAGGTGGAAGTACCTCTCTATCATCGAAATTCAAGGAGAGAATGCCATTTCCTCCTCCTGCAACATCATGCAAACTATGAGAGCAATTCTGCCCTTTCTCTCCCAACCAAAGCAACAAAGTATTTTGCTGCCTTCCCATACTTCCATCATACAACTCATGTAATGAAGACACAGTGAATGATATGAGTATCACATCAACATCATGCATCCATACTCTATGCTGCTCCATGATGAAAGTATCCTGCCATCTCTTTTCCATTCTTTTGGTACTCCTCCCATGACGGCTACCATCCTCCCAAACCAATTCTTGCTCCTTGCATTTCATGAGAGTTTGAAATGCAGCTCCTTGGAGACCTCTTAGGAAAGGCCTCTCACCCACGAATATGTTGGATATATGAGGATCCAAATGTGATGGAGGTGATGTCTCCTCTCCACCCATGTTCAATAGCGTTGCTAATTCCTCCAATGGTGTAGCAGCTGTCTCCTCCTTCGGTTCACAAAGTGTTTCATGATTCTCCATGGAGGTGTCATGGTTCACTTCATCCTCCAAAAGTTCACACTCCCACCTTAAAGGCTGAATGAAAATCATCAAAGGTGTGTGAGGATGAGGGTTCATATTCTTCTTGAACCCTTTGCACAACGCAGTGCGATCATGAGGCCCTAAAGTGGCCATGTGACTTGATCCTTAGACCTCTTCATATGAAATTCCACCATTCTTAATATTGATTGCTGAAGAAAGATGTTGAACTTTTCTCATACCTTGGTGGATCTTGGGACCTTCTTGTGTGGCTGCAATGGATTTTCCTCCAATGGCTTCTTCATCCATATATGTTGAAGGCTGCTCCTCCAAATATGTAGCAGCGTTGGTGCAATCCTCCTCCCATGGTGGTGTGAGCTTCTCTTCCTTTGTTCTTTCTCCATCAAAGGTTTGGATCAACCTTTGAGAAAAAACTGCAAAATAAATCACCCTTGAATGGACCAAGGGTTTGAACCACCAAACTGAGATTTCCTCATCCATGTGTAGCGCTGCCATATCCACTGCTTCTTTCTCTGCCACTAGATGCAGCAATAAAAATGCCTCCAGCTTCTTCTCCCAAGCTCTAGTTGAAGTAACCCCATCAAATGAAGAAAATAGAAGCTTATTGCCTATGATTTCTCCTTTTCCATAGGGTCTTCTCTCCTCCATCTTCTGAATAAATTGTGGCAACACTGTAGCTCCCCTGAATGATGTAGAATGGGGTTTATAGTCACCCAGGTACTTGCTTAAGATCTGAAAATCCAAGCATCTCCCATGCTGGTCTCCAAGAGAATAGGAAGTGCATGGGCCTTCCTCTTCTCCCCGTTTCTTCTCCTCCCCCTCAGGGAGGCTCTTATTTATTCCAAAAATAGATGAGATCAGTCTCATCTTCTTCATCATTCTCCTCTGAAATCGAACTCACAGGCTATGCCAAGTTTGATGTTCCGATACCACTGTAATGTTCCTTTTTGAGAAACATTGTCAATCGAGAAAGCAAATCTATTCCGGAGATAGACTGTAGGGGAATTTACTGGATTTGTCACCTTCGAAAAAAGGATGAGCTCCAGAGCCTTCCTAGCCCACTAGCAGACTCTTTCTATAGAGTGATTGTCAAGGGAAAATATTCCCAAGAGGGAAAGACAACAAGATTGGGAATCTCTTAAGATAACCCCAACGTTGCAGCTACAACAATAAAAAATACATCAAATGGAAATAGCAGTGACTCATGAACACATAAAATTCCAGAGAATCTAATGGCCATCACATTAAGACATAGCAGCAAATAAAAATACAAATCCTTGAGGAAATGATCACTCAAGCAAGGCACTAGAAGCCTCAAGAAACCTGTACATGTAAATATGAAAATACACTGCTACATAATAAAGCCCTAGGCCATGACTGCGCAGTTTTAGAGAGGAATTCTTCATAAATAATGAAAATACAAAGATATGAAAATGTGGGCTCAAATAAATAAGGGGGTGCAAGATCTCAACCCCTGAAAATACATAACATCAATCCTCTAAAAGGATTGGCTGAAAGCTATGCAAAAATGCTATAATACAGAAATGTCGGAGTGCAGTAGCAGCTGCAACTCAAAAGCTGGAAATACATGGAGAAGGATGAAATGGCTACAACAAATAAATAACTCTTCTCCAATGAAAATCTGAAGTGAAAGGTTGATCCTTTCACCCAAGACTTCCCCTCCAAGTGACTGTCAATCCCTCACAGCAAATAGTCACCAGGAAGAACGTTGTCTAAGAGAGAGAATGCACTGCCAATGATGGAATGTGGTTGGCCTAATGCCAAATATAGTGGGATATTCTCAAGAACCACCTTTTCTGATCTCCCAAGGGATAGAACCTCCCTCCATTGGAAAACTAGCTCTGAATGGTGTGCGGAAACCTCCCCAGCAACACCCAGCAACACTGCACAATATCTTCTGCAGAAACTGTGTTGATGTAGATGGTTGAAGCTATGGCATGAATTCCTGAATATGGGGAATGGAGTGCAATCCTTCATGAGCTCCTCAAGAAGGATAGGAATTCCTAAACAGGACTCCCTCGTGCCCGAAGGCACTCCAACTCTGCTGAACAGCAAGAGGTAGCAACAAGTCTCTAAGACTCAAATGTAAAATGATCAACGATAATCTCAATGGCTACCTTGCTCGTCTTTTAAACAAGTGAGCCTTCCCTCCACGGGCCCTACTTCAAATTAGGGTTTCCTTCCTCTAGAATCTTCCCTCCTACGTTGTCCCACTTAGTGCTTTCCAACTCATGCCAACGCAGTTTGACTTGGTCAACCTTGGCCAAACCTTTATGCAAAAACCTCCTTTCACATAGGGAGGTGTGAAATCCAGCTCCAACATGATCCTCTTTCATACTTAGAGGATTTTTATTCTCTAATAATGCCAAGAATGGGTATCCTACCCATTTTATTCACCTTCTTCATAAAATTAACAAAATTTAATGTTCCTCAAAATTTTGGAACATTACAAATTGATAGTGTATGGTTGGGATTATTGTTAAACTATTAGACCCTAGATAATTATAATGTATGAGACCATTCATTGTAATTATTATCCCAATGAGGTGTTTTCAAGATCCAGTGATGATTTTTCAGTGAGATTTAGAAGACATAATATGATCATTTATGTATTATATATTCATACCTTTAGATCAATATTGTGTAATACAATGGCATAAATCCTTTTCTGCATATTTGATTGTCTTATCTCAATCTTACCAATTCTTAACAAGTGTGTAATTTTCGATAGCTTAAATATTTTGATGACCTTTGTTTAGATTAATTTCTTCTAGGTACATATGTTAACAATGAAATGTAGTGGAATCCCATTCACCCTTATTTATGAATGAAAATTATACCATCTTCCTTAGATTCCTCAAAATATGGCTAGATCAGTACAAAAGTAATGGTATCATCAAGTTCTACATCAATGATTTTGTTTTCTTTACCTTGATCTATATCAATGTCAGAGCAATAATTTTGTTCTTCGTCCTTAAGCTCAACTATAAATGACTATTTTCAATGACAATCATTAGTGGTGTACCAAGGTATATTGCAGAACTCACACAATTACCTAGTATACTTATTTGACTTTCCATTACCCTTCTTTACCTAGAAATTGGATTATCTATATTGAGATGGGTTAGCTTTCTGCTATCATTTATTATTTTAGTTAGAGACAATTTTATCGTGCTTTTTTTTCGAGAAGCTCAGAAACCCCAACTACCCTTTATTATTTTTCTTAATTATTTTATAAATTTTGACAACATATAAATACACAACTCCTATTCAGGAGATGTCCACAAATTCATTATTTGTTTGGAGATACCCATAGACCATTATGGTACTTCAAATTTAGGTGTCACTAAATCTTATATACCTAGCATTGAGTACAAGCTATGAAAAGTATTGGTGTAGTCCAACAACATCTACTCTCTCCCTTGATCCAAAGTTCTCCATATCATGTATTTATCGTCATAGCTTCAAATATAGTTCAAATCCTCCTTCATTAACACAAAATTCTCACTAAAAATTACATTGGGAAGGTACTAAAGGAGAGAAAGGACAATCCTTTCAAAATAAAATAAAAAATTGTGATAATAATCCTCTCACAAATTTAACCATTTCTCTAAAGCATTCTTAATTATCTAGCTTTAAAATAAAGGGGTATCAAATTTAACTTATACCATGAAGGTTGTAAAACATGTGAAATTAATAAATTTTGAATATGTAGTTACTTCCATTTTTTATCATTTAAGTATATAGGAAAAAAATCCATCATTTCATTTCTCTATCTTGTGAGAGCTCCATCAGGTAATAACTTGATAAAATATCCTACTTCTCCATCTCATTTTTGTTCGACCACGGGTGACTACTTGAGAAAATGAGAGTGAATTTCCCTAATATTAGCTTAAGACCCAACCTTTTATAAATTTAGCTCATTAGGAACATGCAATAAGGAAAAAAAAGAGCATAGTGCTCTTATGCCATTGATTTGGATTATATAGAGAAAAAAAATGAAAGGAAAGAATAGGAATGGAAACATGAAGTATTGGATAAGCACGATAATATAGTGAAACACATATTATATTAATGAAATAAATACAAACTTATTATAAAATGTGGAGATTTAAAAAATATCTACAATGGTGGTAGATCAACGTGAGAGGTGAAAACCCTAACCCTAGGAGATGAAGTGTCGAAAGATATGTGTATTGCAAGGTAGCTTGTTGAGATGTCAACTTCCCATGGGTAAAATTCTTGGATAGGATCTCTATTTCTGGAAAAAAGTAGCTTGATGGAAAGATATTCCTAAGAAGTACAATTGTTGGTAGGGATAGAAACATTATATCAATATTAGGTCCCCAAATGGCCAAATAAGGCATCAAAACAACCCTCAAAGTTTAGGACCTAAAAATTTCCAATATCGATAAACATGAGTCACTTGAAGAGGTTTGTGGCTGCCAATGTCCACTTGGATCCATGGATGAACATGGTTGACTATAGTTCACCTTAACCATGTTTCACAATGCCCATAGTTAGCTATGGTTGACTTTGACCATGATCCTGGTTGACTATGGATAACCATGACCATAGCCATGGTTTACTATGGTTGAAAATATTTGATTACCATTGACCATGATTATGGTTGACCATGACCATAATTGAGTATGGTTTTTGATGGTTCACTATCTATAGTCGTCTATAATTGCGGTTGACCATGATTAACCAAGGATGTGTTGTAGTTTTGTTTATTATGCATAACTATGGTTGAATATAATCAAAAATTACCATGACTATGGTTGACTATGTTTAACCATGATCATGACCATGGTTTCCTATGACTATTATTGTCCATAGTTGACCATGGCCATGGTTAACTGTGCCCATGATCATGGATGAATATGGTTGAACTTGTAATATTCATTTATGGTTAAACATGATTGATCTTAACCACAACTACACTTGACCATGTAAACCTTAACCATTACAAGTCATGGTTAACCTTAGCCATAACGATGATTGATTAGTGTTGGACATGAACATGGTTTGGCCATGGTTGACCAAAACCATGACCATGGAAGAATTTTGTTAATAAGGGCCGACTACGATGAACAATGCCCATGATTGGGCCTTGACTGTGGTTGACTATGGTTGACCATGATGATTATGTTTAACCATGGTTTACAATGGTAATATTGTATTAGGATGCTCATTTTGGTTTACTTTTGATAAATTACTACATTCTCAATGGTTATTCCATTAAATTATTCATATACATTCTATTTTATTAGATTAATTTTTTCCTTAATGGTTACATCATATTACAATGTTCATATTCATTATGTTATATTGAATTACTTCATTCCTTAATGATAATGTCACACTATAATATGCAGTAGGAGTTATATCACCTTCCAACATTCCTTGGGTTTTTTGTTTCAATGTTTTGTTCCTCAATTATCTTCCTAGGAATAATTTAATATATATCATGTATTTCCTTATTTTTAATCCCTCAAGCCCCACTACGTTCGATCACTCTCATTTTTTCACATTAGTCCACATTCCTAAGTTTGATTCCATATTTCCCAAGTCTATTAGTGATCCCTACTAGTTTCATTACCATGGATATGAGGAGGTCCTCTCGTAGGTTTTTTAGTGCTTATCTAAATATGTCCAACCCAATGTTAGCTGATCTCTCATATAGATAATAAAAGAATTCAAACATTGGTGTGAAAGGAGCTATTGGGAAGTGAAAGAGGTATGCAATTACTATGTATTTACTCATTCTTTTACGATAGATATACTCCTGTTTGCCTTGGAAAGGTAATTTATCATAAGAATTACAATAGAATTGGAAAGGTTTATGTTTAGTACAAAAAGATGACTCAAGGTTACTTTTTGATTGACAAAACAGAAATTCGACGAGGTGAACAGCTGTACCAAAGGCTGGGTTGAAATTAATGTAACTGCTGCTCCATCAGCGTTGAACCATATCCAGCCAAAGGCAAGGAGATCTGAACAAATAGCCCAGAAAAGGCAGGGGACAACTCGGCCTTGGTCAGAGTAAATAGGATGATGACTAAACGAAGAGGAGCGAATCCCTCAGGATCCTTCGATCCTGAGGGATCGCTGTTCAAATTCATATTATTCCTTGATTTGTCTGTCGAGATTTGATATATAAAGCAATGTCCTTTAGTGAAAAGGGGACGGTGTTTTTGAAGTCAGTGAGTTAGTCGAAAGGCTTTACATTTAAACATTTCCTCTGTAATATAATGTTTTATTAACTCTTGGCTTTGAGAGAACCTTCTTGTAATACTTCATGTTGGTTTAATATAAGACACATGTTTCAGCCATCTTCTAAAGTTCTGAATTAGCCTAGCAGTATTTCACTGGCGCTAAGGGCCCGACTCTGGTGGAATCACTTCGTTGTTTGTATTTTTAATCCTTGCTTACTATTGTGTGAAATGTGTTTAATGTTTATTGCAATTACAGAATTGGTTTATTGTTGTTAGATCAAATATAGAGTCATTACTATTTCATCTTTTACAAGAAGCACATATGCCGTTCATTTATCTTGTTATCATTATAAAGCTTTGTTGTTCTTTATCTGATTTGAGTTGTTGTTCCATCAGTTTATGATTTGTTATAATTGATTGTTGCATGGTGAGTGGCTGTCGACAGGATTGAAGCATAGAAATCTAGTTTCTTGATTATGTTAGAATTGTAATTGTTGTTCATTTCATGTTGCTGTTCCATTTTTGTTCATTATTTATTCATAGTCCTTGACTAGAAAATAGATGAGTTATAGTTACGTGTTGTTGTTCCTTTCCAGATTGCGTCTCTTTTAAGTTGCGTTCATTGAATTTGCTTTCGTTTCGATTGCTTTAAGATCACCAACTGTAGAGGATAGAGGTCATTGCTTCCAAGTCCCCAGATTGGTCATCTTGCATCGATTTCTAAGCGAAAGAGTTACTGCTACTGCATCCCTGATTGATGTAGTTTAATATTTCCATTCATGTCACTGTAATTAGGTTTCTTTACAAGAATTTGTTACTTTTTCATTTGATATTTTGTACTACATCTTCACATCATTGCTCTTAGATAATTGCAGCCTCAGACAGAGTACACTCTTGAAATAAAAATTCGCTCCCGGATTGATGATTAATGTAGGCTAATTAGGTGTTCAAAAGATACCATTTTAGGACTCAACATTTTGGCGCCATTTCCGGGGAGAGTGTATGCCATTTTAAAGGAGTAATGCACAACTGATTTTCTTCTGCTTGCAGAGAATTGGGTATTAAAGACGGAAGGTAAGAACCTGCGTACTGGGCAAGAAACACACTTACTCACAGCCTGCTTCACAGCAGAAGTAGGTAAGCTTCTTTCTCTAGGTAGGAATGAAGGTTTGTTTCCTTAAATGAATAAACCAACTAAACGAAACAAAATTCCTCCTAGAACTAAAAAACCTAATGGACCGGTGACCCTTGGGCGCACAACCTTTATTGACGAAATCCTTAAAAGAACTGAATCTCAGCCATCAGTAGGATTTAAAAGAACTACTTCTAGACAGCCTACTAGTTCCCTTCAGGCTACAGAGTCACCATCTGAAGCCCTTGCTGAGATACACAGTCAAACAGAGGGAATTGAGCAAGATTCCCAAGAAATTGAGAATCCTTACATAAGTTTCCTTCAAGAAGGGAACTCTAGCAATCTCCGAGAACGAGAAGGGGAAACGGGAGAAACCAGAGACTCAAAATCTCCTATTAAAATTTCCCAAACAATAAGCAGCCCAAATAAGGGAAGTGTTGTTCAACTTATTCAGAACTAAGGTCCTGAATCACCTCAAAAAGTAGGTAAACAGGAAATACTTATTATCCCAGACAAAGGGAGTGCTGTAAAAGCCATTCCTGCCCCTGCTCGCCAACCTAGAAATTCCTTGGAAATCCCAGAGGGATATTGGCATATCTTCGATCAAATGGCTCAGAACCAAAATCAGAACCACCAGGCACCCCAACAAACCTCTACGCTGCAATATCCTATAGTAGATACTGCAATCAATGCACCTATGAAAGCTATCCCCCTTCAAAATATTCCCACATTTCATGGCTTAACATCAGAGGACCCAGATGCGTTTTTGTTTGAATTTGATGTGCTATGCAGAGGATATGATTACACCACCGACGCCCAAAAACTAAAATTATTCCCTTCTACATTAAAAGGGGCAGCCTTGCGATGGTTTATGGGATTAGGCGGGGGTGTCATAACTGATTGGGATCATATGAATACTACATTTTTAAAGAAGTATCAAGATTATTGAAGGTCTCGGAAACTAAAAGATGAAATATTCCAAATGACAACAAAACCAAATGAGACCTTGGAAGAGTATGTGGAACGGTTTCAATACAATCTTCAGAGATCCCCTTATGCATCTTTACCCTTACCTGATAATGTTTTGAAATCCACATTAATTAGAGGAATGAAAGATCAATGGGTTGAAACATTGAATATTATGGGAAAAGGTGATATATATCAGGAAATTTATCCTAACATAATTGATCTGTGTATCAGGAGTTCGAGGGGCAATACAAGGTTGAAATCAACAGAACGCGATATGATTACAAGAGACAATAAGACCTCTAATGAAGGTATGACTCATGCAGAGATTGGAAATCTATTAGAATACTTTAAGACAGACATACTTGGGACTTTAACAATGCAGTTTGATATTATGCAAGCCAAACAGAAACAAGCAGAAGTAGAGAAAAAGTTGGCAATATTCTGTCCCAGATGTAGAAAGAAACACAGCCACAAAGAAGGCCCGTTGGATGTGATTAAAGTCTGAGCCATCTGCACAAAATATCACCCTACAGAGGGATGTCCTTCACTTCCTGGCCTAAAATCAGTTTATAAGGAGGCAGAAGAAGAATCTGAAGTGGTATGTCTGCTTAATCAGCGTCGACAATGGCAGTCGTGACCATCAGGTATGCCAAATGATCCATTTTCTTTTCAGCCTCCTCAGTATAATGCTCAACAATATAGT